>JARFIY010000158.1:11207500-11832500 GCA_036346155.1 Sinelater perroti
TAAACGATGACATTGCTGAATTGCTGATTGCTGCTGTCTAAAGCCAAATTAATGGTTAGGCAGCTCTATGTTGCAGCAAATTTTTGTTAATACGTCGTACGATTAAGTTTTCAGAAACTTTGACACCAATAACAGGAGGTTGATGGGACGATAAAAAGTTATTTTATTGGGAGGTTTACCAGGTTTAGGAATAAGGATTATCTGTGTCATGTTAAAGAGAATTCGAAGAAATGGCAGTCTCTTTTTGAGTACGGTTGCCGTTATTAGATCATGACCCGGAGCTTCTTTGTTTCTTAGCCATTGGATCTTGTGTTCAATTTCTTGAAAGCTGATCTTACGTATTGGTAATGACATTTGGAGTGGAGAATGTAGTTCTTTTTTAACTTCCTGATCTACTTCATCAGAATTTGGCTGGAAAACGCTTTCTAAGTGATTTAAAAATGTTTCTGCTTTTCCTTTGTCATATCGTAGCCATAAACGTTCTTGAACGCGTATTGGTGAGATATGGGTTTGTGGTGGCTTTTCATTGAATTATCGTTTACAATTAGTGATTGCAAATACGTTTAGTACGACTCATTCCAAACAGCTTCTAATCTGTTTTTGAGTTCATTATTTATTTGACTAATCTTCTCTTATCTTCCAGACTATGTGAGCGGTGCTATTGTGCCCTTGCTCTTTTTTTTCTTTGTGATTTCCATAATTTTATTGGCATTATAAATTTTAATGTTTGTTGGTTGGTGTGTGGCAGTCCAGCCCGTATTCCGTACCGTAGTTATAAAATAGTTTGTAGCATATTCTAGGTCTTCTGTGATTTAAACTTAAATTGATGTCGAGATGTTGCTCAATCTAAACTTTAAAATATTCCAGCCCGTCCTCTTATTACTGATCAAAGCGTGGGGTGTTTTGTAGATAACACTTGTGCTAATTGTAGCTATAATCGGTATAATCAAAGGTCAAAATTGGAAGTGACATCCATGTAGTTTGAGGAAAGCCCTTTGGTGATAAAGAAGTTCAGGAGATCTGTGGATTTTGTTTGGATCAGCTGGCCAATAAGCAGGACTCTTTGTTAATAAGAAATTATAATTAATGTCTGTAATAAATTTAAGGAAAGCTCTGCCCCCAATGGGCATGTTTGGTGTTGAAATTTTCACCTACTAAAAAAATTTTAGTCTAGTGTGTCAAAAAATGGTTGTACCTTGTAAGAATTCTGTTTATATTCTGCTGGTTCAAAATGGGCGATAAAATTCTGAATAAATATTGCCGAGTCTTCGTGTGCAGCACCATCAGAGTATTCTGTGTGGTACACAGAGTAGTGGGGGTATTTTTATGCACGATCTGTTAGTGAAATAACTCTCTGAGGCAATCAGAACGTCTATATTATTTACCTATAGGAAAACTAAGTTTAAGGTTTTTATATTGATTCACTGGCATTTCATAAAGATACTTAAAGAAAGTTAACCATCCGTGAGTTAATTTGGTAATGATGGCACTTAAGATACGTTGTTTTGATAAAGGAGCTGGTTAAAGAAGTTTTCAAATTCATCAAGAAATTATTGGAGGCTAAAACCTTGATTTGGGTACATTTAGATCTGTTGGTTGAAGATGAAAGGGTCCTTGAGTTAATGGTTGACTGCTTAGCTGATATTTTTTTGTAGTTTTTAGCAACTGATCAGTCCTTGCAATTAGTTGGATGTGCTCCCTCGCAAAGTGCGCATGTGGCTTTAGTATTCCTGGTTTCGGTGCAAATTTTAGTATCATGTACTGCTCCACATTTTACACATGCATGTGGCCTCTTGCAATATGTTCTAGTATGTCTATCATTTTGATACCTTTCACATTGTACTATTTCTGTGTTTTTTCTTGGGGGTTCAAAACTGACAACTATATTTGCCAACGATCGAACGTTGAACATCTCGTTGTTATTCTCAGCCGATAAAAATATTGGAAGTGGTACCCGTGATCGTTTGCGTTTAATGTTGCGTACTTTGTGAGTTAGGTTTTTGGAGGCTGTTATTACTTCGGTTGGAGTAGAATGATGGACATATTTTAAAACTATCTTATATGGCAGATCTTGTTTCATTTTGTGGAAGTGGTATATAATTTTGTGTTCATCCGTATAATTTATTAGTTTTCTAAATGTTTCAGGGGTTTGAGTTGATTTTAACTACATTATCAGTTGATAAAAAACGGCGAAGACTTACTTGTACTCCCTTTAAGAACACTAGGGGTTGACCGCCAAAAGATATTTTTGGAATCCTAGGCTGAAGAAATTTTCACCCGCTTTCTTTTAAATTTTTGCAAGGTGTGAACGTATACATTTTTAATTGGATTGGCTATTTTCTGAATCGGAAACGTAGAACAATTTAACTTAGCTCCCATTTCCAATAGATGTAAGCATAAGCCGCCCATAAGAAATATGTAATACGCAAATTTGAATGAATGCAAAACTTATGCGCTCGTTCATAATGCACTCCCGTAATTTTTACGCTTTATGTTCAAACGTAAAAAATACCTAAAGTTGAAATCGATTTAAATTTACGTATTTTTTGTTTATTTGCACTAATTTTTAATTTTTCTCTTAATGTTAGCAGCAGTAACAAAATGTCTGTTTTGATTCTGTAATTACATAACCTAACTTTAGTATTGTCGACATTTTGGCTTCGATTTTGCAACGGCTAGGGAACTATCAATTAAGTTAGTAAATATGCATCTGTTCCTACACCATAAAAATAACAGGTACAAACGCAACATAATTATGAAAAATGCCTGGAAGGACATTGCTGCCGCTACTGTGTTTGGGCACGCGCAACTTTCAAATGTTTACATAGGGCTTATGTGAATTATACGTATTTCTTATGGGCGGCTTATGCGAATGAGTGCTTACAATTGTACCTCCGCTCGGCGGAAGCCAAATCAAATAGCCTTCGCAGACGCCCTTTTGAATATAGCAATGTAACAGACCGATGACAGCCGCGACCGGCCGGCCATTCGGCAAGGAGCGAGAGCGGCCCTTCGTGCACGAACGCACGGACCTTCTTGTGTAAATAAACAGCTCAGAGCACCGCCACACCAATTTTAATGTAAGACGTCTTTGTTTACTTTCCATTCAAATGTATACCATGTATACCTTTGTTTACTACGCACGGATCTCCTCGTGTAAATCAAAGGCCTAGAATTACCCTACATTTATTTGTTTACTTTCTGTTTAAATGTATAAATAAAAGATTGTTTACCATTGTAGTTACCAGTTAGCAGCATAGCTGCCTGAATTATTAATTATACGCTTTATGTAAATGGTGCGCATTAAAATATGAAATTGAAGCAGGTAAATAAGGCTGACATTAAGCAAAGCGACTGTTAAATGAACCAATAGATTAAGGTATTTGGGTATTGTATAGACACGCATAAATATTCTACTGGTTACTTATTTCATCCTGAGCTTTCTAACTTGGTGTGTAAGGCTATTTTTTTAGATATTGGGTTGTTATTGATACTTCATTTATTTTTTCTCTCCTATTTTCTGCTGTCTCTTTGAGTTCGTCTCTGTAGCTTTTTCTTAGCCTTTCTTTTTGTTTATCCCTGGAATTATTGGATCGTACACGTTTGTACCAATTTTCCATCGTCTATTTTGTATTTTTTGACCATGCGCCATATTTTTCCTAAAGAGTCTCATCCCTGTACTTCTGATTTTACCCTTCTGTTTCTTTGTTGACGAGACAAGAGTTACTAAACTTAGTAATTACCCTTTAAATGCATTACATACACACAATTTATTTTATGCAGATGACATTGTACTAATAGCAGAAACAAAGAGAGCCTACAAAAGAATATAACATTTTGATCATGCACATTACAAAGAGGAAACCAAACGAAAATATAAATAACGACAAAGTATTAGAAGTGGTTGACAAGTACGCATACTTATGCACTGCCATCACAAAAAATTAGGAAATAGATTAAGAATTTGTTTAGCTTAATCACATCTTCAAACCCTGAGATAATCTCTTTGAACGGTAAGTTCAATTCAGAATTGTTAGTTATAGAATAAATAGTTAATAACATTGAAAATTTGTGTGAAATCTGCATTTATGTACATTTTTTATTTTTATTCTAATCTAAAATTTAATTTGATAAAACATAAATGTAAAATCTAACTTAGTTATATGAATAAATAAAGTGGTTATTTTGTTTTTAGGAAAAACTAGGAAAAAAATAATTCAGTAAATTACGAGGACGCATACTATGCCTTACATTTACAAATATTCACAAATATGTTGTAATAAGGAAAAATAATGTTATTGCTATAGTTTTGCAACGGCATCAAGTGATATTCGTATCAAAATATTTTAAAATTACAGACATTAAAATTAGATCCGTTAGACGGCAACATATTTGACCAACTCAGCTTTTCCATTTTGCAATACGCAAAATCAACACTGATTTTTTTATCGCTGTAACGGCTTTGATTGACCTCCTTGTCTATAGCTAGCTAAAGTGCGGCTTCTTGCAATCTTTCAAAAATTCTCTAATTAGGATTACATTTTCAGGTTGTGTAGTTATTCGTTTCCTTCTTGTTTGTTGTTTGTGTGCACAATTTAAACTTATTATCTCCTCTGTTTGTATAAAAAGCTTAAATATTGATAACTACGCCCTCTATTATTATTGACTGGACGATTTTTCATAAAACTGAATGTATTTTCAAAGAAGTCCTTGCAGGGTCGAAAACATCATTAGGTTAAACAAATTTTCATCTTACTCGTTTCCACTTAATTGATACGTATTCTACTCATGGTAAAGTCTTAGTTACAAGTTATGTAAGTCTCTTTAAAAAATTGCCCAATTGGTAAAGGTTATACAGCAAATGTGGCAGCATCATGAAGCGAGAGTTTATTTTAGGTTAGATGTGATTTATTCCTTCTCATTTTCTCAAATGTGCCGCTAGTATTCCTCATCATTAACTTCATACTAATTTCCAAACGTTTGTAGAAGATTAGAAAAGTCTATAATAAATTTTACATCTAAACTTGAAAGTACTTGTGTAGTATTGCCTTTGTTTGATGTCGTTAGTAATAAAATCTACTTTTAAATGTATTATCTTCTTAACTGTATTCTCTTTCTATAATATAGTTTATAAGTCTGTTCTAAGGATGGGCCATATAAATCAAAATTGTGCCGCATGCGCCTCCTAACAGCAAGAATTGGCCACATAGTGCATGAAACACCAATAAGTGGCGCGAACTACCTAGTTACTTCATGATAATTTATGTTTTGGCCTACAACAGGTCAAACAGGACTTAAGTCAAAAATCTAAAACCTTTATGCGAGGTTTGGCGACTAATTGGTTTGAATGAGGTTTACTATACTCATCACCCTAACGGTATGGCACATGCAGGCTCAGCCATCATAATTAGATCGACTATTAACCACCATGTCCTCCAACCCTTTAAAACAGCCAAAATCCAAGCGACGTTATTAAAACTAGAATCACTTCCTAGACCAACTACTATTGCGGCTGTTTACTCCCGCCGACACAATATCACGACAGAAGAATATAATGACTTTTTCAACTATCTTGGAACACAATTTATAGCAATCGGAGACTGGAACTCCAAACATACAACATGGGGTCCAGATTAATCACACCTAAAGGTCGCAATCTGTTCCGTTCAATACAACTAAACAACCTAACTTATATTTCTACGGGAGAGCCAACCTACTGGCCCACGGACAGGAATAAAATTCGGACCTACTTGATTTCGCTATATCAAAAGGCATATCAAATACTTACATTGATATTAAGTCTAGTTTAGATCTATGCCATGACCATAGCGCCATAATATTAACCCTCAGTACCAATGTTATCTACAGAGAGCCAATGCCTACCTTGTGCACAAAAGATACCAATTGGCAAATGTTCCAAAACTTAATAAATGAAGAAATCAGACTGGATCATCGTATCAAAGAGCAATTCGAAATCGAAGAGGTGGTACAGCATCTAACGAATACAATACAAACCGCAGCATGGAAAGCCACTCCTCTAAGGAACAAAGCAAACCAGGAAATGATAATATTCCTCTGCATATTAAAAATTGATCACAAAAGAAGAAGAGCACGTGGGAAATGGCAAAGGTCAAGAAATCCTCAGGACAAAACTGACCTTAACAGGATAACACACCAACTCCACTCTGTTTTAAACCAAGCCCGCAACGACACCTTCAAACACTACATCACGAATCTATCCCCGAAGACCATTCGTTGTGGAAAGCAACAAAAGATTTAAGAAGCCAGTAATACAAATCCCACCCATAAGAAAACCTGATCGAAACTGGGCGCAGTCAGACATAGAAAAGAGCAATGTATTCGCGGATCATGTTTCAAAAGTGTTCTCTCCAGTCTCAGACAATGACAACCAAGATGAAGAAATTGAAGACTATATTAACGCCCCCTGTCAACTATCACTGCCCGTTAAGCCTTTTACACCAGCAGAAATTCGAAAACAAATCAACAATACAAATTCGTACAAGACCCCTTTGTATGACCTCATAGTCGGGGAGATCTTAAAACATCTACCAAGAAAGGCAATCGTGCTATTAACTACCATATTCAACAGCATCCTTCGATTATGATATTTCCCAGTTCAGTGGAAACAGCGCAAATAATTATGATTGGAAAACCAGGTAAACCACCTACCGAACCTTCATCGTACCGTCCAATAAGCCTGCTGCCACAAATGTCAAATATATTTGAAAAACTTCTTCTCGACAAAATAACCCAATCAACACTCACAGACGACATAATCCCTGAACACCAATTTGGATTCAGACAAAAGTATTCCACAACACAGCAATGCCACCGAATTGTGAACAAAATCAAAGAAAGTCCCGAAGAGAAGAAGATGTGTGCTGCGGTGTTCCTTGACGTACAGCAGGCCTTTGATAAGGTTTGGACCAACGGATTATTATATAAATTAAAAGGGCATTTTCCCAGTCCCATATACCTACTCCTAAAATCTTACCTTAATGAAAGGTCCTACCAAGTAAAAGTAAACAACTCACTCTCCGACTACCATCCAATTAAAGCTGGAGTGGCGCAAGGCAGCGTCCTTGGGCCACTACTCTACTTAATATACACTGCTGACATTCCCGTCACAGAGAGCACTATGATGGCCACATTTGCTGACGACACAGCAATCTTGTCGTCCGATATCGATCCAGCAAGAGCTTCTAATAAACTGCAAGATCACCTAAACGAACTACAAGACTGGCTAAAACGATGGAAGATCCAGGTCAACACCGAAAAGTCCGCCCAGATCACGTTCACCACAAAACGAAGCAACTGTCCACAAGTTAACATAAATAACACTCTGATCCCACAGAAAGCCACAGTCAAATATTTGGGCCTACATTTAGACCAGAGACTCACATGGAAAGAGCACATTAAGGCAAAAAGGACACAATTGGACCTAAAAGTGAAGAAAATGAACTGGCTACTAGGCAGGACATCTCAACTATCTCTGGAGAACAAACTGATCATCTACAAAATAATTCTAACACCAGTCTGTACCTACGGTATCGAATTGTGGGGATGTAGTAAGCCCTCCAACACAAAAATTCTACAAACCTTTCAGTCGAAGACATTTCGCATGATGGCCGACGCTCCCTGGTACGTGTAAACCCTCCACAACGATTTTGGAATATCCTTTATAAAAGAAGTGATCAACCACCACGCCAACAAATCCAAACAACGCAGCACCAACCACAGTAACCAACTCATAAGTGAACTATACACCCAACCACAAATTGAAAGAAGACTTAAAAGACAATGGCCAGAAGACCTAGTTAACTAGGAGAAAGTGGAGAACCGTCAAGGGACGGTACCCAACACTTGCCATGAACCTTGCCTCATATTTACTCATTACTCTGTTAGTTGTAGGAGTAGATTGTAAATTAGCAAATGAGTAAATAAAAAAAAAAATATCATAGATGCACAGAATTTCAAGTAACAAAATTATATTTACTTACCAACGGAATTTTGCGCGATTAGCATCGAGGTGTCAAATTTGCGCCCGCCAGCTCTGGCTGTCATTAAAGCCCGGTGCGATATCAAAGAACGCCGGGCTGAATACACAACGCACGCCCTGTCTGCCTGCGTACGGATACCTGAACGCAATATGACATGCCGCCTGAAAAGCGGTGCCCGAGGAAAAACATCGTGTCCGATTCATGTAGGCAACATCAAAAGACTTATTTCCGAGCAAGTAATTCTGCGTTTTCAAAGCTCGCCGTGTTTTGTTGTGCGCTGCGACAAAGCGCCTGGGCCATCATGCCGCCGCGGATTGCCATTAAATTAATTAGAGGTGGCTCTGTAGAAAAATGTGACTTTAATATCAAGAATAATGAATGCGGGTACGGGTGAGTAAAAGTCTCTGTAGGCCTAATGTGCATTCTGCATTTATAGGTTCTGATCGTATATGTGATTTTTTAAATATTAAAGTATATAATGTATTTATCAATATATATAATAACATATCAGTTACATGTTGTCAAAATGCCTGTTGCTCCGTTTTATTGCACTACACCACCACTACCACAATTACAGTAATTGTTCTTATACTTTAAACACAATTTTAACAACGCTAAATTTATTTGAGTCTATTGTGGTCGAAAATTCACTTGCCTTAAAATTTGTCTTAACGAAGGATATCTAAGAGAAAGCGACTTGAAACCACTGATGTTACCAAGTTCTTCTAAGCTTAACAATTTTATGCAAAGAAACAGACTTTAAAGTTCGCAAAAATTCTTCACTACTCTCGCACACTCGAAAATTTCTTAATTTCGCCCCGCGTCCGTGTTGAGGACTTGCGCACTGATTTGTTCTTTCACGAGCTTCTGAATTTTTATGAGATCACCTTATCTCTGCTACTTGCCATTTCTGCTGCTACCTTACTCTCGCCTTGGCTCGTAATCGGTTTTTTACGAATCCTATTGGAATCGTCTCAAAAATAGGCAATTCTGTTCTTGCCGCTGCCTCTTTGACCTGTTAGCTCTCATCCTTGTCACAGAGTTTTGACGTGCTCCTAGAATAGGATCTCGATTTCGGGCAAAAATATCTTGCAAGGCTCTAAACCTTGACTTATAAATCTGCCTGCGTCTTCATGCTTCTGAGAGCAAGTAGCGCTGACTTGCTGTTAGATACTATAGCGCATCTTAGACTGATTGCTCTGTGCTTGTCAATGGCACTTATGGATAGCTATGAGCTCGCACTAGAAGATAGTGTCCGGTGTGCGAGTTTTGCTTGTCCATGGTGGGTCTTCTTTTTTTGTTGCATAAGCACGAACGAAGCTCCTTGCTGTATAAGATGTCGAGTACTCCGTCTTCTCCATAGGCCACTTTTGGTCGGTTTTGTCTGGTCACAGCTTCAGATGGGAGTTGCTGCTCCGGCCCGGTTATTAGCTGCTTCTTGGAAAATGAAATGCAAAGATAGCCACGGGTTAGAATATTATAGCAACTGGATAGATGAAATGAAGACTCATTGAACCAAAACGTAACATCGAGAACTGACAGCACTAAGATTTGTAAAGTATTAAGTTGTGTTTACTAAAAAGTGACAAGGAAATAGTGGATAACAACGTGAACATCTCTACTATTTTTTATCTACAGTACAACTAATTGTTTTTATAGGACTTTTGATATATGAACGTGTAAAATACATATTTATTCCAAATTGCTATAGTCTGCAATAGTGTTGACATCTTATATATTAAATTTCAGGTATTATTATACATCTTTTTTCAGTAAAATTTTCTAAATTCACTAATTCACAAAACTTGCAAGCGAATTGAAATGCTTTCTGACTATTAAAGCATGAATAGTAACTTCCTTCTCATTTAATAAGTAAAATGTTATAAGCTTCTCTTTCCAACAGTCGAATGATTTTTGTCCAATAGTATATTTTAGAGAATTATAGAAATAGCAAACACCAAGTATAGAAGTATTAACATGTTTAGTAGTTATGTATCTTCTGTGTATTTTTTTACTAACAAGCATTTTTCGAAACATTTCTTTATTGCATTGATTGCCTTTTTTGCGTCATAGAACAGGTTTTCAATCGAAAGACTTTGTCTATAAATGTAACATATGAACTGAAATAATTTAACCCGCCAGACTAGATTTTAATGTTATTTATAATAGTAATTTAAAATATTAATCTTTTAAAAAAGATGATGTTATTGACATTATCACATTCGATAGAGAAATTAGAGGAAAACTAACTAATAATTTTTCTGAATGTGCTATATCTTGAAGTAAGGTTTCATATACAAATTGATATTGCGATACTCACACCACATTCTTGCCCCTTTTTGAATTTTTTTCCATCGGTAATTTTTTTAGGACAGTCTTCTGCGAGGTTCCTTGTAGGATATAAAGTACCTTTTTATCAATCTTGTCGTATCTTTATCTTCTCATGCATGTTGCGCTAGGGTTTGTAGATATGTTTCAAAAATTTCTTCAATAACCTGGATTGTAAATTTCAAAGCAGATTTTTTAATGTCATTTGTAAATTTTTGAAAAATAATAAATGCTAATCGATGGGATGCCGAAATACTATCTCGTAATACTTCTTTTGCTGCTTCCGAGTAGTCTTGTAATAACAAAATTCTTAATCAGCTCTATCAACGCCGCCCGTTGTGTTATTATAGTCACATATCATTTTATGTTTTGTCATATCATTTCTTTGATTTTACACGATGTTTACTCAATGCATTTTTTTCTTACCATTTTAGGACCATGATTTTGCCCTTTTGATAAATCTGCGATTTCTCCTTTTTCGGTTTTATAGGTCCAAACCTTGATGTGACCAAAGTAACTTTTCATTTTATCACGTCAGTAAACTGTTTACATGTAAGATATGAGAATGGAGAAAAAATTACTCCAGATGTCCCAAAATAAAAGCAAATAAATTCAACAAAGAAATAGCGTCTCTCGATGCTTAAAGATCTAAAAAATCATAAGCAACGGGGTATTAGTGTACATCGAAAAATTGTTTATAATAACTGAAACGTGACATCTACGTTGTTCACGGCTGACGGGTTAAAAACAGCCTATAGATTTGTTTGGTCTAGAACCTGTGGATCCAAAATCTACTTATAACAACTACTTTTAAGCGATAAACAAATGGTAGAGATTAAAAAGCGTTTTTATAAACCATTTTCTAATAAATGTAAAGATAAAGTTACTATAGACATGGCGGTAGGGGACCATTGTAACTGAGACGTAACTGAGTTAGCTGATGACGCAAATCGGCTCGCTGCAGATAACATCTCAGCATTTATTCATTGTTTCTATAAATTATTTTTATATTTATAAATTTCCAACGTCTCTCCATATAACCTCGGATAACGACCGTTGGTGCAGACCTGCTTACACAAATAGAATAAAGTGTATTCCTGATCTATCCTGTGGGTTTTTTGCGTACTTCTACAAAGTAGAAGACAAAATAAGGGCTTTGCTTCGATCAGTCAGATACTGCATAATATGTTTGTGGAAACAGATCTACGAGGTGTGGCAAAAAAGTAATGAGACTGATTTGAATATTTACCAAAGCTTTATTTTTTTTTCAAACATCAATGTTATCCCTTTCAAAGTAGTTCCCTTGGGCAGTTACACACCGATCAAGACGTTGTTCTCACTGTTGGTAGCAGCGCTGGAAGTTTTCAACCGGTATGGTCTTCGGCATGCCCGTTACACTCTTTTGGATGTTTTCTAAAGTCCCAAAATGACGTCCTTTGAAGACATTTTTTAGTTTAGAAGAAAGGAAAAAGTCACAGAGACTGAGGTCAAGTGAATAGGGGGGCTGGGGAACCATAGGAATGCTTTTTGAGCTCCCTTTCGCATGTGCAAATGTTCAGTCAAAATTTGATGTATGGTAAATCTGTTCAAATTTAATTATTCACTCAACATTCTTAATGTTAAACCACGGTCTGATCTCAGAAGAGTGTTCACACGTTCGATGTTTCGTCAGTTTTCAAAGTTGAAGGCCTTCCTGAAATTCCGCTGTTCCATTTTGCGTGACGAACAACCAAAATACAACTTAACTAATAGCAGTCACAAAAGTCACGTAGTTAACGGAGTGATTTAAAACTCGCCCTGAGCTCTGGGAGGGTATTTATACACGTGCTCTATCAAGGACAACAGTGTACCGTTGCCAGATCGCTTGCAGTGTTGCCAGTCTCATTACTTTTCTGCCACACCTGGTATATTGAGACTACGGGTAGTACAACCACCACCAGAATAACAACCACAAACGACACCTAAGTTTCAATTAAGCTGAAACATGCCTTTGAAAATCTTAGCGAGAGCTAGAGTTCGGGAAGCACTTTTAACTGTAGAAACTGTTGCGAAGAACGAGGTGTGGATAAGCAGCTTAAACATTAAGGTTCTTAAATTTGAAGAATGGTTTATTTAAGTCTGTATATATGTGATAAAATGTTGCATTATTCTAATACCATATCACCTCCAACTTTTATACAAAAAAATTGAATTTTTGAAATTATTTCTATTAAATTGGGCAACGCGGGCGTTAGTGATATTTTTACATTATTCATTTGCGTCACCTTAAAAAGTAGAAATTGTACTATAAAAAGAAATACTGAAAAACAGTATATATCTGCTACTTTTTGAAAATATTTGAAAGTAGATTACGGGTAAAAGAGTATAAATTGTTTTCATTGATGTGGCGTAAGTTGAGTTTTTCCTTTACACGACCAAATTAAATGCGTACTACTAAAATACCGCCATTTGAAGTTTCCATTCTTAACAGCACGTAACATACTCGCCGTTCTTACAGGTGGATTACAGTTGTTACTTTATATTGGTGTGAATGCAAACACAAGTATGACATTCTTAGACTAGACTCTGTACTACAAAGGATATTCTGTACTTTCCTCTGTTAAACTTCGGGGTTGCTCGGTCTCAAAACTTATGTTCTAATTCAAATACACAAATTTCATGTAATTAACTGTCAAGACCGAGTGCTTCATTTCTCCTTGAAATCATAACTAGAATGGCAAAGAACGGGTTGTGAGAATAGAGCATAAAATAGTTGTTAATCTAACTAGGGTCATGTAAACAACGAGTATGAAAATAAATATAAAAATAGGATTGAAAATGGGTGATACAATTTCATATTTCTAATACAAATTTTTTAAACAAATTGAACATGTAAAATGTAAAAATTAAATTAAATTAGTTAAGTTAAACCTAGGAACATACCAATTCCGTGCCTCCAAGTCCTGCAGTGTGTGCATCCTCCTTATTTGCGTAGCCCACAGGTAAAAATCGCATAAAATAAAATCTGGTCTTTTTGGAGGTCATTCATAAAGTTCGGTAGTCTAACGCGCGCATAGTAAGACAAAATGAAGCGTTCCACTATGAAAATAATGTTGCAGTATCTCAGCAAGATATCGCAAGCCACACGTAATTTGCAAGCATCTGAATGTAGAAATCTGCATTCTTGATGCCATGTACAAGATATAGGTCAATTAATATTGTTCTCATTCCGCACTACAACGGTCGCTTTTAGCCGAGTTTGCATTTTTTCAACCGTCATATCGGGATCGCTGTCTTGATAAAACTGCCAATATGAAATACGGCTTCGTCACTCCAAAGGATGTTTTCAAACAATGCTAACTCACATTCTCCATATACCATTCTGTGGTCACAGTCTTTAGGTTTTAGTTCCTGCACGTAATGGGGTTTCCATAAGCAAAAATTAAATCCTTTAAGCGACACCGTATATATTGCGTGTCTTGTTACTCCACTTTCAGGAGCTACTTAATGTGTAGATTATCTCTGATAAATATTTTCTGCACTGTCGCCATATTTTTTACAGAGCGGGATGTTGATGAGCGGCCACTTTGTTATTGTTTCTGAATGTAGCGTTGCATTCCCTTTTTTACTGTAAGAGGGTTAAGCGTTTGGGCATCTTTATTTGCGTTGAAGGTATTGCCCTATATATCCTATCTACTATTGCCTTTTTAAAAATTTAGTGATTCTACAAGTTCTATAGCCAATTTTTAACGCTTGGTTTCTTTATATTTTAGACACTTTTTGTAGATGTAATAGATTAGAGCACTTAAAAATATGTAATTATAAGTTAGTGTTAATGAAAAGGCTTTTTTATTGTCATATTTTATCGCTGTATAACTGCATTTTAAATTAATTTTAAGTCACTTACATTTTTATTGGTTAGAAAATTTATAATTATTATTATAATCAATAGTCTTATTTACCCAGTTGGTGTTAAGATATTACACTTTAGTTAACGTGAAATCTACAAGATGATTGCAAAAGTTCGTGTCCGATTTTACAGATGACGTTGCTTATAGGAAATAGCGCATTTATTTTGATGTGTGTGCGTCATTCGATTTGTAAATAA
Organism: Sinelater perroti; assembly: GCA_036346155.1. Taxonomy (NCBI): domain Eukaryota; kingdom Metazoa; phylum Arthropoda; class Insecta; order Coleoptera; family Elateridae; genus Sinelater; species Sinelater perroti. The sequence continues at coordinate 11,221,937 of JARFIY010000158.1, forward strand.
TATACAAAGAATCGCGTCTGTTTCGTGCAAAAAAAACGCTTTAAATAGCTTACGTGCTGGTACAGTAGGTCCATGGAAATGGGAGACGAAAAAGTGCATTTGCGGCATGTGATGCTGTATGAATTCAGGAGTGTTGGAACGGCTCAAAAAAATATTCAAACTGTTTATTTAGACCGTGCTCCTGCACTGAGAACTGTCAAAAAGTGGTTCGGACGGTTTCGGCAAGGCAATTTTTCAATGGAAAATGAACCTCGCTCTGGTCGACCTTCTGGCCTTGATGACGACGTTGTTCGTACTTTAGTGAAGACACATCCAAGAAATGCGACTGAAGAGATAGCTGAGAGGCTAAACATTGACAAGTCACCGCGTTTCGTCATTTAAAAAAGCTTGGGTATATCTCCAAGCTTGATACCCGAGTACCGCACTGTTTAACGGAAAGGAACAAATTAGACCGGATGAACGTGGCTCTTTCACTTCAAGCACGGAACGAAGATGAGCCGTTTTTGGATCGACTAGTAACAGGCGATGAAAAGTGGGTCCTTTACAACAATGTGCAACAAAAACGCGCATGGAAACAAACCGGCGAAGATGCAGATCATGTCGCAAAAGCTGGTCTTCATCCAATAAAGGTTTTGCTGTGTGTTTGGTGGGACTGCACGGGGATCATTCATTTTGGGATTTTGAGTCGCGGAGAAACAATAACAGCAAACGTCTACTATCAACAATTAGCCAGACGTAATGCTGCTATTCGTGAAAAACGTCCTGTTTTGGCCAACAAACAGAAAGGGTGTCATCTTTCACCATAACAATGCTAGGCCTCATGTGGCTCAACAGACGCTGCAAAAATTGCAGGAGTTGAAATGGATAGTCCTGCAGCATCCCCCATACTCGCCTGATACTGCACCTTCAGACTTTCATTTGTTCCGCTCTTTACAAAATAGTTTAAATGGAAAACGACTTAGTTCTATACAAGCTGTCGAAAACCACCTTATAGACTTTTTTGACAACAAACCGACCTCCTGCTATAAGAATGGCGTAGAAAAATCGTTTGAAACTATCGTGGAAAGGAATGGCGATTATATAATTAATTGATAAAGCCCTTTTATTTAAAATAAAAAATATTGTAATAATCACAAATACAATGTAGTAGCTAGTATATTAATTTTTTGTCTTGTAAAGTATTATAAAAATAAAAATGTAAACTTTATAAGTAAAATAATGAAGAAAATGTTACAAAAATCCAGTTCTAAGTCGAGTAGAAAGTAATACAAATGTTTAGATTTCACAGATACAGTTAAAAATGGTTAATTAGAATTACTGTAAGGGTGAGATTTCGTTAATGATTGAGTGACAGCAGGTCCAATCAATAAAACACAAAGGATTACGCGAAAGTTACTACTTGCCTAAGCATAAAACCCCTCACGATTAGAGGGGAAAGCCGGGGCAAGAGTAGGATTTATTGGTAGTTGTAAAACTTAAACTAAATACAAACTTATACTAAAGGAACAATAGTAAACGACAATACAAATCAACGGTGCCGCAACGCCGCTAGTGGCGCGAACGCAATTGCGCAAACCGCAAGGTACCTTTCCGCACGCAGCGAGAGCTCTCTACCTGGACGTGTGTGTGCGCCGTACCGTCCATCCCGCACGGTCACCGCTCCCCATGGAGGATGACCAGCTAGACGGTCTCAGCCGCTGAGGGCTCGCTAATGGAAGGGCCACGGCATCTCCGTGACTACTTCTCCAGGGTCACACACACAACCGCCCTTACAACACAAGAAGACGCATACACAACAATCGACACGAATCTGCACTGAGCTGTGTCCTTGTCACGCAGGCTCGGGCAACACAGGGTTGCCGCAAAGCTCTACGCCGCAGAAGGCCCACGTCGCTCCGTGACTCCTTCCCCAAGGCACACACACACAACCATCCATACAACACAAAAGGACGCATACACATCAATCATCACGATTCCACACTGACCTGTTTCCTTGTCACGCAGTCCTCTTTCCCTTGAAAGCAGCGTTCTTGCGATAACGTCTGGAAGGCTCAACGGACTCGACTCAAGTCTCTGCGCTGAACGTCGCGCGGCGCCACACGCGAGCGCGTGCACCCAATTCTCGCTAAGGCCCAGCGGCGGCGCATCCGAGAGTGAGAGAGAGGGGGCCAGCGCCTCTAATTCAGTAATGGCGCTAAGTTAAGTATCTTTTGTAAAGGCGCACGAGCGCCCGGTAGAAAGCGCCCGAACAACAAACAAGAAATAAAAGCAATAAGTACTTTCACTAGATCTTCATTTTTTGCTTACCTGAATATTTAAAGTGTCTAATCTAAGATTGTGCGTTTATGAGCTACGGAGTTCAGGTTAGATTTTTTAAAATTATACTGGATATTAGAATATTTGAACGAGGTTTAAAAGAGGCTTTGTTTTTTAAAGCTTTAAATCAATAGTTCGAAGTACTTGACTACTGCATTACATTGTGCTTATATTCACTAAAGAAGTTGAAGGCTACACATTTTTGCTACAACTACAATTGTTGAAAATATGTAGATAAGCTGTTATGAAACATAATTCTTATTGTAAAGTAAATTAATTGATACATCTGAAGTGTTAATTAATTAATTATTAATTAATTATTAATATTTTTATGTTTATATATCTAAATGCTGTAAGAAATATATTTTCCACCTTCTGTAATCTTCTGTGTAACAAATTTCCTTTTATTTTAATATACCTAAGATGAGCCTTTAACTTATAATATCTTGCCAGGTATTAGAGCTTTGAATTTCTTTAAATGGTCTTTACAATGTCTCCAACATTTCTTTTTATTTTATACCCTAAGAACTTCTTGGTTTGTGAAATGAATAATTTTATTTAATATTTCTGATCCTACAGCTGTAAAAGTTGCTTTTTTTTGAAAAGCGAGCTTGTCTCTTCATTTTACTTTATTTCTTTGCAATCGGGGATGTGGACGTTACCTACACTTGTAACGTGTTTTAACATATGTTTAGACTTTAACACAATATTGAAGTTAATGGTGCATGAATTGAGTGCTTCGATCGTTGGCTAGATATTTGATATAATGGAAATGTCCTTGATACAGCTTTTAATGAGGTTGTATTTAATAGTTATAAAGGCCAACTTATTTGCCCATAGAATCAATGTAGCTGGTTGCTAACCCAAATGTTTTTTTTAGATCTAGACCCGTTTGTGTATCAACAGATCGTTTCGTTTGTGGTTGGGGATTTAGCGCTTTCTTCATACCATTATTTAGTTTGAAATATAAATTTGTTAAATTGTGTTATTCTTTGGTTTTCTCAATAATGGGCGCCCTCTCTCTGTGATTTGATTAGACTTAATTTTTATCCACCCATTAGTTCCTATTTTGTTCTTTTGATTGTTGGATGGTAAGGAGCAATCCTAATATAAACTTATGCTAGCAATTCTATTGCTCTAGTAATACGTATACAGACCAATTATTGTACGTGTTTAAATTTTTTTAAACACATTACCATTTTAAAAGATCACTAGAGAGTAAATATTTAATAATGAAGTGAACTAGCAATTTTCGTTAAATCCACGAGTCTTCGTGGGATTATGTGAAAATAATTTTCAAAAATTGTATAGGGCTAATTCAAAAATTTCTTAAAGAGCCTTGCGTTGAAAGCTTAGTTTTAAGGGTTAAATTTACTCTGCTATCTTAAAGCACTGCTTTGTAAATAAACAATTGTCGTTAGTGCACTTTCAGCAGTAGATATCCGATCTGCGGTTTCACCAATTTTATTTACAAAAACTTTGGTAGCCTTCTTGGTAACCCCTTTAGTTGGTTATTTCCACGTAAGTATCTTATTTAGTAAAACACCTATGAATCTTAGTTTAATAGTAATACTCTCTAACACATAATAAAATTTTGCTCTTTGGTGTGGATTTTATTATTTGTCTTTTTTGTTTCAGGTAACTTCGGCTGCTTCAACTGAACCGTAACGTATATGAACCACATTGATTATAACATGGAACAAACTAAACTGAAAGAAACTGAGGTAATTTATAGATCGTAAATTATAATTGAATTATTATTATTCTTATTAGTGAAGAATACCTTTGAGTAGGGTTATTCGTAAGCACGTGAAGCATTTACAAAAATTCGTAACAAATAAGCTATTCAACGGGTCATGTTGATTCTTAGGCCAATAGAGAGAAGAACTCTTTAAGAGGCTTCTAAAAATTTGCTGCTATAAAGCAGCAGCAGCAGCGATTTTGCAATACGCAAGAACCTCTTGCGTTGTGATTGCAACGACTATTTTGAGCAGAATTTCAAAAGGCAGCATCGGTTTTTAGCATTACAAAGAAGTGATAAGCTAAGTTTCCGTATGACAGTTGTTTGTGCACAGCTCCGAGACCAAACAAAGAATCTGTGAATTGCATTATAGAATTTAACCATCGAATATAAGCTTCAACTAAATTTCTGCAATAATAGTCAAGAGAGTGAAATTGACGTTTTTGTAGACTCTTTTTAACGACGAAGAAGCTTTTAATCTGTCTGAGAAGGTAAACCGACACAATGTGTACATCCAGGGGACTAAAAATCTTCACTCAAAGTCAGTCGCGTATGCAAGATTGTCATAAAGTGAGAATATCTTCATTGTCATTTTTAAGGAAAAGTATAGACCAATCCATTTTGAAAATCCCACTCGAAAGTGTTGAGAAACTGACTGACGCCATAGCTGAATGATGACGGTAATGGGCAACCTCTACTATAGAGACGTGCAAGGGTGCCTCAATCCAAATTTACTATAAAAAGAGATGGGATGCAAAAGAAAATAACAAAAGGTCCGCTAATAAAGTCGCAGAAAAGTAAATGCCAATTTGACCATGTTTGTATTTCTGTCAACTCAGCCTTATATTTTAAGTTTAAGGTTTGCAATTTTTTAACATGGATCTGCGTTAAAGTAATTAAAAAACATTACCAAAATGTGAAAAAAATAAAAAATTCCTATCGAGATCTCCGCGATTATTTTGGTCACCATAACTGTTTAAATGAGACCATTATCGGTCGTTTAGTGCAGAAATTTGAGGTCAATGGTTTTGTTGGTGATATGCTAAGGAGTGGGCGGCTCAAAAGTGTTCGCATACTAGCATATACCACTGCGGCGAAGAAGAGTGTGAAAAAGGATCCAAAACTCTCAATGATTCGTCGATCGCAAGAATTTGGGCGTTTCGGAGATTAGTTTACCCCGTATTATGCTCAAAGATTTTAATTTACATGCTTACTAGGTCCAATTGATTCAAGAACTTAAGTCAATTGACCATTTCAACCGACATGTGTTCTCTGATTGGCTCCTTCAACATCCGCAGTTGATCCGAATTTTTCATCGAAAATCATCTTCAGCGGTGAGGCGCATTTCACATTAAATGGGACGGCGAACAAGCAAAACTGTCGCATTTGGGCTAAAGAAAATATTAAAAACAACCAATGCATTCTTAAAAAGTGACTTTTTAGGAGGCTCTGTGGTCAAAAGGTTTCACTGGATTATTTATTTTTCCGAAAATCAGACTGAAAACGTGAATACTGTGAATTCTGAGCGATACCGTGGCATGATTAATGATGATTTCTTCCCGAAGCCTAACTAAACTAAGATAAATTGTATTTACTTTTAACAAAATGGCTCAAAATGCCACACATGTGCAAATATCGAGTTATTGCAGTCGAAGTTCAGTGAACGTTTAATTTCGAAAAAAAAATGTCAATTGCCTGCTCGTTCGTGCGATTTTATGCCTTTAAACTTTTTTGTGAGTATACGTAAAAAATAAAGTCTGTGTCAATAAAAAAACCTCAAGAACCACATAATTGCCAAGATAAGTGCTATTGAAACAACTTTATGCGAAAAGTCATCGAAAATTTCGACTATCGTATCGAGGTCTGTAAAGAGAGTCGTGGTGAACATTTGAGTTACATCATTTTTCTTACATAAATGGTATATAGAAATGTTTAAAATAAAATGATCCCATATAATAGCTGCTTTGATACATTAATTTAACCGCTTGGGACTTTTTTGTGGGGGTTTATAAAGGACGTCGTTTCTATGCCCTATTTTTGGTTAATCTCCAGGATATATGCAACCATATCACCATTGTAGTGACTTTACTCCACAAGATGGTAAAATTAAATGAATTATCGCAATAAATTTTATTGGTATTAATTTTACAAGTGATTATGTTGATCAGAACTTTTCAGTTGTGTTACCATGTCATGGTTAGTGTTCAAAAAACATTACATTCCAGATGGACCTTAAACTTAATTGAACATAAATATAAAAAACAGAGAACATGAGAAAGTAAACAATTCTCATTCATCTATTCCAATTGAGGCAATTTCTGAATAAAGTTGCTATAGTAATAAACTTAGCTGGATGTAAATGTTCGGTTCTTAAAGTTGTCGGTTGATTTCTCTTGATAATTAAAAAATAATATGCCTTTTGGTCAAATTAGAACTTTGTCTAGTACTACATTATTGTCAATAATATAGATATATAAAATATAACACTTTCCTGTAGGGCTCCTTAAGCAAATGTCGAATTCAATAGATATAATTAGAGATACAAAAATATATGGATATATCAATAATAAAAAATAAACACAGTGAGACTTCAATTTATTTTCAAAGTACCGCCAGTGCGGCTATTTTTTGTACAATATAGAGCTCATAGAGCTCTCATGTTTAGTGAAAGTGTAGTAGGACGTCATCCTTGGAAAGTAAAATCTATCATTTTAAAAAGTGTATAGTTAAATAGATGTGTGTGGCATATACACTTTACCAGTGACGGTAGATTAACAAAAATGGTTCAATTAGTTTTCTAATCATGAGCAGACGTTGATAGGTAGGAAATTAATTTTATTCTACTTAAATGGTAGATTTTCTAGAATCTAACACAATTGTTATGCTTTACTTATTAAGCCAGCATTAGATTAATTACGTCAACTATAAAAATTAGTAGAGGTTGTGTTGTTTAAAATGAGTGTACAGTAACTGTTGTATTTTTTGTTGCCTATATTATATTCATAGTGTTCAGTTTAAAGAGAGGTACAGGAATTTCTAGCTTTGTAACTTATATTAAAACTCGGCAATTATTCTGTAAGCTTTTAATGTTTTTGAAAAATTATAATTATATTAAAACCTCTCATTATTTATTTATCTACTTATATAACTCATAAAAAACAGTTGGAAGTTTTACAAATCCAAATAAATAGTAGCACTAAAACAATAAGTTGACATGTAATTACTACAGTGTCCCAAGTTTGGAGCTTCCCCGAGCAGGAGCACATTCGAATGCAAATTTTCCTTTGTCTTAAATTTAAATGAACTGGAAGTATATCGGACGGTAATGTTGTAAAAATCGAGCACTACGGAAGGAAACCCGTAAATCCTGCAGGAGAACTTCGGGATCTGTCGTAAAACAACTATCTCTGTGCTAGATTTCAGATCCCAATCAAATCTTTTAAGTAGCTCGAATTGTTTTGCCAGCACTGAGTTTCCAGCAAGCTAATTCCTGCCGGTGGAATTGTTAAGAGCCGACTACAACGGTGTGACAAATTCTTGCACCACTTTTAAAATTCAATGCGCTAATGTCAAAAAATTTTAGTGTTTCGCTTTCTGTGTTATACCGGTAGAAAGTCGCAATTAATGTGCGCAAAAAGTACAGCCGAGTGTAATTAAAAAGAAAGTAATAGATCTATCAAAAAATAAAACCAGAGTAACTTTGCGAATAAAAGGTAACGTCATAGAACAAGTACCCAATTACAAATACCTAGAAACGTTTGTTAATGAAAATGGAGATAACAGAAAAGAAATCCGGACGTGCATTGAACAAGCCCAACGAAAATTGACAAGCATGAAAACGTTTTTCACCTCAGCCTCATCTACGCTTACAAATGATACGACGCTACGTATCCCCAATCTTTCTGTAAGGATGCGAATGCTGGACTTTGAATCCTACCACCGAAAGAAAAATAAAAAATAAAAATCGAAATGTAGATCTACCGAAACATTCTACGTATACCCTGAACAAAAAGAATAACAAATGCCGAAGTACTCTAACGAATGAATACCGATAAAGAGTTTCTATCAACTCTGAAGGAAAGAAACATGCAATACTTTGAAATGCTCCGCTTAATTATAAGAAGGAAAATCCAGGCAAAGAGGTCAGTGGGAGACCGAAAACTCTTGGTTAAAAGATACCCGCCGCTGGCTTGACTGCAAATTCATTGACGTATTCAGAACATCAGTTTCCAAAAAAAATTAGCCATATGAATCGCCAACCTTTGTAAGGAAACGGCGCAATAAGAAGAAGAAGAAAGAAATAACATAATAAAAATAAAAAAAACAAAAGTAATTAGGATACAATTTTTACTAGGTTTAGAAGGGCGCGGTGAAGATATATTTTTGCACGGCTCTTTGGAGATATAGTGTACCCGGGAGACTATTGCGCTTTTTGCGTACGAGCCTATTATCGCAATGGTGATTCGATAGTCACATTTCAACGTTTATATTGTGCAGAATTTAACGTACGCAATCCACCGAAAGACGATACCATCAGAAAATGGATTCGAATGTTTGAAAATACCGGTATAATTAAAAATTCAAATTTAAGGTCGCCCGCGCTCTGTTCGAGCCAACAAACAATTGAAGAAGTGAGAGTTTCAGTGCGCAAAAATTTATCTCAACCAGTTCGCAAACGCAGCCAAGAACTTAACATTAAAAAATCGTCGTTGCACAAGATTCCGAAGCAAGATTTACAACTTACAGCCTACAAAATTCAGTTTGTTCAAAACATAAACGTTACCGACTATCCTCTTCGTTTGAATTTTGCAAATAAAATCACTCTGTTGAATGTCGAAGCGAACTTTCAATTAAATGGTCACGTAAACAAACACAAATGTCCCTACTGGTCAAACAAAAATCCAAGACAGATACATAAACGACTATTACATAGTCCAAAAGTTATTGTGTGGGCTGCCATGTCTGGTGAAGGCATCATTAGGCCTTATTTATTTGAAGACCGGCGAGGGAGAACACTTACGGTAAATAGTAAACGGTATAAGGGCATCTTAAGAAAATTTTTGGTTCCACACCTGCAGGAGTTTAAAATTTTTAATGTGGAAACATGTTTTCAACAAGATGGAGCTACACCTCAAACTAATCACTGGAGGTTGTTAATCACCTTTTTCCGGAAAAAGTGATCTCTTGCTGAGGCACCATCAACTGGCCCCCGAAAAGCCCCGATCTTACACCCCTTGATTAAGGATACCTTAAAGAAAATGTGTGTGCAACCAAACCACGAACTCTATTGCAATTGAAGCACAATATCAGGACTGAAATGGCCGCCGTTTCCTAGAGATATGTAGACGCGTAGCGGCTAATTTCTGTGTTCGGTTAGAGAAGTCCCAGCATAGTCGAGTCAAATTTTTTGTGGGTACACGTACCGAGACGTTCCAAGGTGCGTTCGATTTGTAAAAGCCTCAGAAAAAAAGTTACCACATATTTTTTTATTATAATGCAAAAGTGCATTTTTGCACCCAAAAATGCATTTATTGGTTGCATTTTTTACAGACCCTATAGAATAATTTATTTCTCACTTAATATTGACCAAAAAAAGCTCATTTTCATTAATCTGGAGTTTTTGATGTTGCTGATCGTGAATATGATGCTTAGAAAGCGTTCCAATTCACTTAGGGGCACAATTCTGGGTATGGGGGTGATTTTAGAGAATTCCAAGTTTAAACTGCCTGAATAAAGGTTTTTGGGGTTGCTGATAACGAAAATGATGTCTGAAAAGTGCTCTAATGCACTTGAAGAGGAGCCTAATCCTGGGGATTGGGGAGATTTTGGGAATAGCCTCAAATGTGTATGTTTTTGAGTTCAAACTGTCTATACAATGGTTGAAGATGTCGCTGATCAGGAATATGATGTTTAGAAAGTACCCAGATGCACTTGGAGGGCATAATTTTAGGGGCGGGGGTGATTTTAGGGAATTACCTCAAATTTGTTTGTTTTCCGAGTTTAGCTTGGGTCCCCAAGAACCATGCATCGCTGAAAATATTGTGTTGAACTAAGTAAAACATTTGACGAGAGTTTATCTGCGAATCTGACTGGGGTTGGGAACCGAAAAAAAGGAATTAGTTCCCGTAAAAATGATCATCAGCCTGGACCGTCTAATATTATGAGCCTAATTTTTTGTGGCTGTAAAACTGGTTGCGGCAATTTATGTGGCTGCAGAAAAAAAGAACTTTCATGTTCTATTGTATGTACAATATACCAAGAAAGTAACTGCACCAATGTAAAAGCAGTACATTCAGTGAATCAATGGACGAATCAGATTGTAATAATATATATATATATATATATATATATATATATATATATATATATATATATATATATATATATATATTAAACAACTTATTTGAGATAATTTTCGACGTTTCGGCATTGGGTTTGATGCCATTTTCAAGAGTTTAGCTCTTCACTCGGGGTCTCAATCATGTAAAATTCAAATTTGAAGATATTATAACACTTTTCATTTTTTTACTTAAAATAGAACCTTGAAAATTTTTTTAAACTTTCAAACCTATTATTTATTTAATACTGTTAAAACGTGGACACTGATAGGGTTGTCTGTGTGCAGGCAAATTATTTTTGTAATAATATCTGGAAAAAATCGTTTTTGAAAACAATTAAAATTGAATTATACTCAAATGAAAAAATGGCCTACGCGTACCCTGGTGCTCCAGGGTATCTTTTCTCCAAAGTGCCGCAAAGCATTTTCTCACTTTTGTGCATCGGAGAATCATTTAAGAGTCAAAATCGTTATCAGTGACCACAAAAACACTTGTATAGACAGTTTAATCTCGAAAAACAAACAATTTTAAGCTGGTTTCCCAAAATCGCCCCTATTCCCCAAGATTTTGCCCCGCCAACTGCATCGGGGAACTTTCTAAGCAACTAATGCGTGATCAGCGACCCAAAGTCTCTTGTACACAGTTTAAACTAAAAACAAATAAATTTAAGGTAATTCCCTAAAATCACTTTTATTTCCAAGATTATACTCCCATCCCAAGTCCATTGGGACACTTTTTAAATATAATATTTGTCATCAGCGACCCCAAACACCCTTATTCACACAGTTTAAACTCGGAAAACACACAAATTTTAGGTAATTCCCTAAAATCACCCTCATCCCCAAAATTATGCCCCCCCCCCCAAGCGGATCGGAGCATATTTGTGTAAGTGACAGGTATGATATTATTTTGGCCAATATTAGCGAAAAATAAAATATTTTTTAGGGTCTGCAAAAAATGCTTTAAATAAATGCACTTTTGCGTGCACAAATGCACTTTCGCATTATAACAAAAAAATATGTGGTAACATTTTTGTCTGAAGCTTTCCGAATAGAATGCGCTCTGGAACGTCTCGATACGTGTATCAACAAAAAAAAAATTCGAGCTTTTTTACTAATTTGCTTCGACTATCAGCGCGAGGGTCAACATTTGGACAACATAATCTTTGGCATTTATTTTTCCAAAACTTTGTCTAAAGATTAAAAATAAACAAATATTTTTCTAACTTTTCATGTTTTTTTTATTGAATTTACAAACACCTCTACCTTTTTGGACACTCTGTGATAAAGCAGAGTATAAAAAACAGTTAATAAACATAAAAAGAATTAATTAAACCAACAAAGTATAGATAAGGTTAGTGAAATAGTAACAGAGGTAAGAGAACCATAAAGGAGAAAAAGTTAGTTGGAAAACAAAAAAGTTTTTGCAAGAAAAAAAGAGAATAATTAATAGATAACCAAAGAAGTACTTTCATTTATTCGAGTATTAATTAAACCACCAAAAAATGTATTAAAAATGAAAGAAAAAACTAAAAATAAAAATTAAAAAACTTAATAAAAGAAAACACTAACATTTAGCGCCCGAACCGGACACTTTGCGGCCACTTCCAGTCAAACCGGTCTCGAGATTTTCCTATCAGGCTGATTTTTGGCGTCTGGACTTGACTTATGGTCCTTAGTTGAATTCTGAAAACGTTATTTCTCTTTCTATCACAGATCAAAAATTATAAGGCGTGACAAATCTCACAAATGACAGAAATAGATACGGCTTTCCAGCCTAAAAGCTGCCTTGATCAAAAGTTATAAGGCGTGACAGACAGGACAAAAGTAAAGCTGGTCTCCAGCTTGGAAACTGAGTCCGCTGCTAAAAAGGCATAATTGAATTACTACAAAGAGAAAGAAAACACTAATCTAAACATTGAAAATACCACAGAAATTAAAATAAAAAGATTTTAAAGATATTATGAAATAAATATCCAGAAAAAGCAATTTATCAAATGAGTGAAACAATTCACAAACACTACTGCTGCATAAAAAGGACACTAAATCTAGATTCAGAAACTACCGTTTAATATCTCTGTTGTGTTAATTACACAACTTAATGACTAGGCTAATTATCACTAAACTTGATAATAAATTTAAATGTTACTAACTCATCGAACGAGCAGGTTTCCACCTAGATACAGTATGGCAGACCCCCTACTAACCATAAGGACGTTAATAGAAAAATCATTACGCAGCCAAAATCAAAAAGAGAAAAGTGCGATAAGAGGAATTAATAGGGCCAAAGTTTTGGAGCACATATATAAAGGTACCAAGATAACTACTTAATAATCTAGCAGATGATATTGTGTCAACGTCCCAGAGTGTTGAAGAACTATAAAGATAATCTATGCTCTAGAACAAGAGTTAAGACAAATAAGCCTCATAATAAATATGCAAAAAAACAAAAAGAAGAAAAAATATAAGAATACACAATTACAAAATTACTCTAGAGACCACTTATTTCGATCTAACTAGTCTTCTTCTATGAGGTCTCTTTTTTCATATCTTCTTGCACCTATTTGAACCATGATTTCTCTATTATGGCTCTTCTCCTTCTTCCTTACGCTTTACTCTTCACTCTGCGAACGTGTCCATGCCAAATTAATCTCCTAGTGTCCATCTTCTAGATGGTTTGATAAACGTATAGATTCTTCTACGGTTTCCGATGTCTTTTCTTATTTCATTTTGATAAAACCACATCTGCTGTATACTCAGTACCACCGTACCCAGTATCCGAATTTTGGTTTTATTTCTTATTTCCTTTGACCACAACAATAAGTTCAACTTTTGTGTTGCCTGTTTAGATTGAATAGTTCTGTTATTAATTTTGTCTTCTTACGTTTTCCTCTTGAGGTATAACGGTTCCTAATTAATTGTATTCTTCATAAGTTTATATTACTTCTCCATCAATGTTTAGGTCATTTCTTCGTCCTCCTGTCATTAGATATTTTGTATTCCATAATTTATCTTTAGGCCATTTTATTTGTAATCTAATCGACATCATACTCCTCTCCAGCTATTAGAACTGGATCATCTGCTTTGTATGTTCTTTTCCATCCGTTTAGAATATATTCTAATAAGCTACATCTCTGTCTTAAGTACTTTATTAGTTCTAAAAGACTGTGATATGTTTTTCCAAATTTGTTGGTCTCTATATATATTGCCTTTATTGTATTTATATAGTATGTATTGATACCAGCTCTTTCTATTATTTCAAACAGTTGCTGTACGTATGCTTCCTTGAGGTTTATGAATATTAAATGAGTTTTTAAATTATATCTTTTCCTCCTTTCTGTTAATTGTCTTATTGTAAATACATTATCTACATGTGATCTTCTTTTTCTATTTATCTCTCTGATCTTTTCTTAATTATACGTCCAATGCAGCCTACGAGTTGACATTTATTCCTCACTAATTTTCACAACTTTTCTACAATCTTTTTTGTGGATTGACGTTAAAAATTCTACCTTCCAGTTATTTGAACGATTTTTCATATCAATTAGACATTTATTAAAGATATATATCAGTTTTTCGAATGTGACTTTTGGTACATGTTTTAACAATTCAAGTGGTATGCATCCTGGACCAGCAGCTTTACCGCTTTTCGTTTCTCTTACTATTTCTTTGATTTCTTTTACTAATATCTGTCCCACATTTTCTCCATTTGTTGATAAATTTACTTTTCACGTTTCTTTGTATTGTAGTTTATTCTCCTGTAGCTTGTCTGAGTAATATAGTTGCTATGCCGCTATTGGTATTATTCTGAGATTCTTAAATTTATCTTTCTTTTCTTAAACTCTTTGTTGTCCCCATGCTTCTTTTGTTCTTGTTCTTTCTAGAGTCGACTTTAAAGCATCTTTTTTATCAAGCTTTATTGTTTGCCTTTATAACTATTCTCTTTACTTCTTCGTTTATTTTTCTATATCTTGCTCTCACTTCCGTATTTCATTTTGTCAGTTAGAAATTATACAGCTTTTCTTTCCTTCTATTAGCTTTTCTACTTTTTCGCCCCATCAGTTTTCTTTTGGCCTTTTTGTTTTTGGTTCTAAGGTACCCAAAGCTTCATACGCTGCGTCGGATAAAATCTTTTTTATTTTTTCATGTTCTTGTGATGATGTACTTCCGTTTCTTCTTGTAATTCTTAGTTTGTACAAGAAGTCTGTGGATTCATTTAGTAATTCTAAGTTATATTTATTACTTTCTACTTCTTTATTCTCTTTAATACTTCTTTTTGTACTTCTATATGAACAGCACATTGCCGTTTTTATTAGGAAATGATCTGCGGCGCATTTCGCACCCCTAGTTTTTCTTTGGATCATGTGATGTATGACGGATTGGAGTTGTGTTATTGGTTGATGCCAGGTAAATTTGTGTATGTTTTATGTTCGAAATAGTCGTTCATTATTCTGACACATTTCTATCAACTGTTTCTATTGAGGGTTTCTTCTCCAAATCTTCTTACTATTGGATCAACTTCTGTTCAACCGGTTCTAGCGTTTAAATCTTCTTTAAAGTCTTCAGTACTAACATCTTTTGATGGCACATATACTGCCATTAGGATTATCGTATATGTTTTTATTTGCAATTTTATCATTATTATTCTTTCACTGATTTCATGCTAATTTCTAATGGTTACCTTAAGCTTCTTGTAAAATACAATAGCCACTCCTATTTTTGACCTTTTATGTTTTCTACTTCGGCACAGAATAAAATATAGTCGCCAAAATATTCATTGCCATGTCTTTTTTTTGTATCTGTCAGTATTTCGATGTCAAAATTATACTTCTTTAGCTCTTAGGATACTTCTTATTTTTTAATTGATAACCCATATTTATTCCATGTTTCTAGTGTCAACTTCTCGATCTTTGTTTTATTTTGGATTTACGTTTGTGGTGTCCAGAATCTTGGGCAACAACAGAATAAAAGATAAAAAATAAAATGAAATAATCAAGGTGCGATATTTCGTAAAACGCACAGTATCTTTGAAATGCAGGTGGGACAAAAACATAACAATAAAAACCATAAATACCAATAAGATAATTTAAAAAAGAATGTTCGATTTGTTTGGATACGGAAAGCTACAAATCTAAACAACTGAAGGCAATTTGGAAAAGCCTATATCTGTTATTGGATAAAAAGGGACTAACATAGGTAGACAAATAGATATATTGAGTAAGGTTTTTGGCGCCCTGGGCTGACAATTGTTCACCAGGCTTCTTTCAAATCAAAAAATTACAAATAAGTTGGTTGTTTAGCAAAACTTTTGTTTAATTTCTTCAATTTTAGTTATATATAATCACGCATTAGTGATGAAAAATAAAAACACACGTATAGAAATTTTTATTTCCTGGCTTTAGAATTAGTAAACCTCCAGATTATGTCATCAAAAGAAAGACTGTAGAAGCTCATTTCAGTAAATAAAACTACAAAGCCCGTCATTCTTCTGATTTTAACGTTAATTTTAAAAATGTTTTTACTCTTTTACAAGCTGAAAAGAATCGTTCTCCAGTGTAACTAGTAATTGTCATAATTAGAGAAATGTTGTAGAACGATGGCACTATTAGGAAAAGTAGACTACATCTCATGACTTTAATAATGCTGGGAGTTTTTGTGGGTTTAATTGTGTGTTTTTGGTTTCTCTTATTTTCTTTGTCAATGCTTTTATTAATTTTTAAAAATGTTGCTAAATTGACATATTTCTCCGGAACTATTTTATCTGAATCAGAACCATGCCTTTCCGATAGCTGATTTTCCATTTGAGGATTTTCCATAGAAATCCAAATTTTTTATATATTTTTGTATTAAGTAATTGTTCTGTTTGTACTGAGTTGAACTTTTCCCAACTCGTAGTACCCATCTTTGCTTTCACCAAAAGGAACCTTTTGCTTCCTCTTCCTAATAATGTCTGTTTTGTAAAAGTCAGTATCATACATCAATTTTGTTTTATTTTCTAGACTTGAAAACTTATCTTTTAAAACTTCCAAAGTACTGAATAGAGTAATGACCTTCTATAAGCCTCTTTTTTCTTAAAGCCTTTCACTTACTCTTTAAGACTTTATAAGTACATTGTTCTAGAAATATACAATTAATTTATTTCAAGACCCTTAAGTTTTTTTTTTAGTATCACACTTGCTCATACTGTGTGTTCTTAGTTTCATCACTATCATGGGTAATGTGTGTGAGAGCATCAATTTGTGTAATGCTTTAGTGGCATCAATACGGACATCGGGTTGTCGACAAAGTTTTTAAAAATATATTTGTCTTTTGGTTAAAAAACTAAAGAAGTTATAGATTTGGTTTGATCTATAGGAAAAAATTTAACAGAGCACTTGCTGCTCTTCGTATCTGCAATGCCAACTAGCTATAATAAGTGAGCCATGTAAGGCATGTATAAGTCTGAAGATCTTTACAGCGCCCAGATGTGTTAATGATACTTGGAATTTACAGTCTCTTGGACAATATTTGCCCACTAACTCTTTAATAAATTTCCTGACAGTTGTGCTTGATAAATATGAAGAAAGAACTCTTGATTTATAATACACGTTTGATCATAAGAGTATTGTCATGAATTGGTAATCCATAGCAAGCTGAAACTTCAACAACTTTTAAGAGAACATTTTGCCAATACAAAACTTTCTTGTGCTGTTCTCTTATTCTACAATACAATTTTTTTGAAACTTAACTTCTACTAATAAATGTTGAAATGCACTTTCGGTTTTCAAAGTTGTTGTTATGATATTTTTCCAATTATCAAACCGCTTGTTGCCCAAGAACGTTGTTTCTCCATTAAGGTCTGCTTTATATTCAAACGACTTCTAGAACGAATCAGAAAGTCTTGTCCTCCGCTTTAAGTTTTCTGTGGAATTGAGATGGGGGGATTGCCGTGGTCAGTCCATGCTGTTTATTTTCTTAGCGTAATCCAAGATTGAATCAGTTTTGCCCTACGATAGGTGCATTATTGTTCCGAAAAAAAACTTCTATTTCCAAAGAATCTTTGTCCACTAGGAAACATTGTACTTTGTAGTGGAAATCGTCATCACAAATACGAAAGCTAGTCGACTAACGCCTTAAAAAAATATGCAGCTCCTGGCGTTGTTTTGTTAACCAGTTGTTATGTTCTTCAGTCCAGTGTAAATGAAAGCGTCTCTATTTCTCTGAAAAAAGCGGGTTCTTCCACGCTTTACAAGCAGATTTATATTATAATATAGTTAATTACATGGAATTGTTGGGGGGTCTTTAGCCATGACTCACCGCGCTGGACAAGCGTGTTGTTGAGGGGAGTGAGGATAGACAGGGATATATAATGTAGGTAAGGAATTAGGCTAGGGCATGGTTGCTCCCTGTTTCAGGAGATGGGAACAATCAAGAGCTCGCGTGGGCAGGATCGCTAGGTCTATACTTTACCGTCATCGTAAAGTAGTACCTACCCGCTACCCAATACCAGAAAACTGAAATAATGCTAGAGTGGTTTTACTATTTAAGAAAGGAGATAAAAGCAAAATAGGTAATTATAGGCCCATTAGCCTCTTATCAGTGATGTATAAACTCTTCACAAGGATAATAACAGAACGACTAACAAACAAACTAGACAACTATCAACCCAGAGAACAAGCCTGATTTCGGAAGGGATTTGGTACATTTGATCATTTGCAAACCATCAGAACCCTGATAGAGAAAGCCAACGAGTACAATATGACGTTACGGATCGCTTTCATAGACTACGAAAAAGCATTTGACTCCATCGAAACCTGGGCAATTCTAAACGCATGAAGTAACAGTAGAATCGATCGCAGATACACTACACTAATACAGAACATATACAAAAACGCAACATTTCAAGTGAAAATAAATGAAGAAACTAAAACAAACACAATAAACATTAAAAGAGGATTAAGACAGGGCGACACTATTTCGCCCAAACTCTTCAACTCGCCTTGGAAGATATGTTTAAAGAACTGAACTGGGATGATAGAAGGTATTGCGATCGATGGAGAAAATTTAAATCACTTGCGCTTCGTCCATGATATCGTACTAACTAAGTAAAAATAGAAAGAACTGGAAAATATTAGTTGAATTAAATGAAAATCAAAACAAATCGGTATGAAATGAACATTCATAAAACAAACGAACTGATAGAAAATGAAACCACGAAAAATAACTAATAGAAGAGCAAATATAGAAAAGTGGACTCATACATACACCTTGGTCAAAAAATACAGCTTACTAAAAATAACCTAAAAGCAGACCTCACAAGAAGGATTTCGTTAGCATGGACAACTTTTGGGAAACTACATATGATTTTTAAATCACAACTTCCTAACACACTTAAAGCTCGAACATTTGACCAACACGTTCTCCCAGTATTAACTTATGGTTCTGAAAGCTGGGCAATCAATAAAGGCATAATCACAAAATTACAAACTACCCAAAGGGCGATGGAAAGACGTATGTTGGGAGTTACTTTACAAAACCATATAACAACCACCGAAATTCGAAAGCGATCAAAAGTAACGGATGTGGGATACCGCATATGCAAATTAAAATGGAACTGGGTCGGCCACATAGCGAGAATGCAGGACAACCGATGGACTCGCAGACTGAATGGCGGCCTAAAACTGAAAAAAAAAGCAGAGGACGCCCGTTGACAAGGTGGACGGACGACATAAAGAGACACGCAGGCCATAATTGGATACAAAGAACAAGAAAAAGACAAGAATGGAATACGTTAGGGGAGGAGGCATCCGACGATGGATGACATAACTGATGATGATGATGATGACATGGAATTGAAACTTCTGTTAACAAAGCTTACTTTTTTTAAGATGCCAAAATCCCGAACTGAAGTTTTCTTGTATAGTCCACTACTACTATAAGCAATTTTTCCATCTCAGCATATCTTTTAATTATCCTGGTAACTGGAATCTGATGACACTTAGCTTCGACGACGATTTCACGAATAGAAAAATTTCTTATTACGAAAAATGATTTTCTATCCTTTTTTACTTGATAATTTGCTTTGTGTGTACAAATGTCCATGGAGCTTGTAATTATAATTAATTTTAATAATGCCATTGCTTTAATATTATTTAATCGGTTAATAGTCGCTTCGAGAAAGTCCTAATTATATTGTGCTCTATGAAACTCTGAGGAGAAAATTAGCAGATACATTGCGAATACAATTAGAAGCAAATAATTATCAAATCTACTGTTGCGTACCCAAAAGATACTGTATAAATCTAAGCTAATATAATAATTTATGACAAAAAATTTAATCCAGCTTAGAGCTAGTTCTACGCAACAAATTAGCATTTAGATCATTCGGTAACTTTCCGGCGATACTTACGCCCAAAATAATTACATTACAGCCGAGACTGCATAAAATACATGGGAATGGCTTTACAACCTGGAAGTTTGAATGCCGCTGCCGATACATAATACATCCGCCCGGCGTGATTGCAATTTAGAACACATCCGGCCCGCAACTTTTTGGCCGAACTTCGGCAGTTAAAACAAGTTTAATTGGGCCGAACTCGGCCCCGCGCGCCAGCACTTCATCGCCGTTTTCAAATGCAGGGGCACAATGTACACTTGCTAATAAATTCCATTTTCTGGCGCGGTTAAATTAGAAAATTCCGAACCGTGCGCGCCGCCACCCGCACCAAGTTCCGAATTCGGCTTTGTGGGCGGCCCATTGTTGTGCCGGCTGTGCAGTTTTTACAAACGATTGGAATTTCATTTTTGCCCGTTGTTTCGCGCAGCGCGGCTTGTTAGAGGCTGTTTCGAAAATTGCTTTGCTCCTCCAAAAGAGGGTTAATTTTTTGTTGCATTACAAATATTTGGAAAATATTATTTGGCGCACATAAAAGTCAAAATTATAAAAAATACCCATGTAAGACTTTTTAACTACAGAGTTGTGGAGATAAATTCGAAAAATTAATAAACAATAAAAATAAAATTAAAATACAAGAATAACTTAATTATTGACAAGAAACAACACAATTTGAGTAAAGCTGCTGCAGACCAACACAACTTATTACGTCATCGCCTCAATGATTAAGGCCCTTAAGCTGCCTTTGGTATTAGAATCCATCTTATTGATTGCAATTGGGGCTGGAGGGTGGCCTCAAGTTGGGCGAACAGTGATAATACAAATCACTGTATAGCTATGTCTGGGTCTTCCTTATCTTGTGGGCTAGAACAGATTCAATAGTTTCCAGCACGTTGACGTAGCTGTCGGCGGTTACCTTCAGTTCTTCCTCAAAGATGTTGCATTTTATTTGTTCCTCACAAGCTTCAGCAGCATCACAGGGGCGGAAAATGTTGTATGCATGATGGTAGGCACTTTAGAGGTAACCTGGTAGATCCCACGGTCATTCTGACGATTCACCTTTTTGACAAAAAGAATCTAAAGAATCCACTGTTGTTTTCTAGCAGTGCTTGCTACTTTTATTTTTATTTAGCTTGTGATTTTTCAGTCAACAGTTGGCGATACCTTAAGATGAACAACTTGTACTGCAGTTAAGCTCCGCCCAGGATTCTGATTGACATTCTCGTTCAATTCGTGCACGAATTCATCACTTTTCTTACGATTAGATCGCTTGCTGTGACTTACTCTTTCAGCATGGCATGAGATCGTGTGGACAGACGAAAAGATGTTGAATGTCCAGGCGAATAGTTAAATACCACTGAATGTTCCTCTCATACTGCATACGTAACAGTTTTGGGAGGCACCATGGCTGATCGAAACCCCCCCTTTTTTCAAGATCTATACGGAAATGTACAAGAATGGCATGCTAAAACCCTTGTGTCTCGTGAGTTTGGCATGAAGACCACCAAAATTAGCTGCGCACTCACGTCCCTTACTTTATCGCTGTCAAAGAATGGACCTCTTGCTTACACGACTGCAATCCGATAGACCTCTCTGCCTGGGTAGAGCTAGAGAGGTCTGCGCTACTCCCCCTTATTTGTGAAATCTTTGAAGTGATCCTTCTCAAAGCCTGGGAAAAATTCTCCGTTAAATTCCAATTTAGGTATTCAAAAATTGTTATCGACTTTCAAATGACTTTATAGTTGGATTTGTATTGAATGTTGAAATATACCACCTGTGATTAAATATGCAAAGTTATATCTGATTAATGGCTACCTCGGCATTGCCTGCACATTTTGGTTCTTTTCACAAAATTTTCGTTCACACTTTCGCTCATGTTTTGATAAATTCCATCAATAACAGGACGAATTTTGTTTTCGAGGTCATCAATTGTTTGTCGACTGTTGGCGCAGAGTTTGAATTTCAGATAAATTTACAGTGCACTAGCAATTCACAAGATCTTATTGGCCAGTTGACGTGAGCATTTTGTGAAATTGCAAAACCAGGAAATTGTTGGTGCAAAAAATAGTAAGTGGCACCGGAATTCTAAAACTACATTTGTTCCAGATCTATGTTATGCTAAAGAGCTTAAACACCTAGGAGGACAAGGGGTACAGATAGTGCTAGACTTATGCAATCAAGTCTGGAAAACAGGCAAATGGTGCACTGACTGGAAAGAATTCCTACTAATTCTACTGCACAAGAAAGGCTCAACAAGATCATGTTAGAACTAACGCGCAATTGCTCGCTTGATAATTCTTTACGTAATTAACGGCTGACTACAATCGTACCTTTAGTGGCAGGTACACCCCAGTAATCAGGCGGGTTTTGTAAAAGATCAAGGTACAAGAGAACAGATTGTGAATATGAGGCAAATAATTGAGAAAGCCGAGAGCTCAATACGCCGAAACTAATAAGGCGTTTAATTGCGTTAGATGGAATTGTCTGTGGACCATACTACAAGAGATGGACGTACCTCAACACCTTGTTTTGCTGATTGCTAATCTGTACTAAGATGGGATATCTGTGGTTAGGGTTAATGACATCTGAAGCCCTTTCAAAGCTAGAAAAGGAAGTATTCTTTCTTCTATTCTCTTTAATACATATGGTAAATACATAATGAGAAAAATCCTAGAAGGATGTGAAGGAGGCGTTTCAGTAGGTGAGGTAAAGATTAGCAACCTGAAATATGTGGACGACACTACACTTTTTGCATATTTGGAGAAGAAACTAGCCGATCTGTTTCATAGAGTACAGTACGAGTGGACTGTTTGGACTCGCATCGGCAGAAACAGTCAACTTTCTAGGATGGGAAAATTTTCGGATCTAGAATTTATTGGCGAGTTTATATATCTCGGACTGTTACTTACTGAGCAGGGAGATAAACGATAAATTAAGAGAAAAACTCAAATGACCAAGGTTGCAATGAGCAAGTTGACATATATTTGGCAGGATAGAAAGGTTTCTAATGTTACCACGATGAGACTAGTCTGGATATTCCTTTAGGGTGCAGACTCATTAACGATGTGGGCTATAGAACGAAAAAAGATAAAAGTCTTTGAGATGCGGTTTTGGCAAAGAATGCTCCGCATACTATGGACCGCCATGAAAACGAACAAATCTATCCTCGATCAACTATACATAATTAGACTATCCACGATATTATATAAAGGATTCACAGTTACTTTGAGCATATTGCCCGTCAAGAACCAAATAACCTCGACAAGTTAATGGTGATGGACAAGGTAAATAAAAAGACTTTGCGGCCGGTTACCTAGCCACTGGTCGAATCAAGGAACCGCCCTCACAAAATCCGAAAACTGAACAAAATGGAAGAACATTGTACATATGGCCACAAAGGTTTTTCAGACACGACCTTCAGAAACAAAGTGAGTATGCGACCAAGAATAAATAATAAACTTGAAAAGCTACAAAGAATGTTCCAAATTTAATTCCTCTCGTTTACTGCGAGATGCGTTGAAGCCCTAAGGTCTGAAGAACTACTTATCCAAAAAAGTTAAAACTTCTGTTACCTCTCAACATAGTCTCCATCTGGACGTACACATGTTTCACGTTGTAACCATGATTCTATGGCTGTTGAGAACATTTCTTTGGGGGTGTGTTTTGCCTACTGAAAAAACCGCTGATGCAACAGCACGGCCACGGATAGTGTCCTTTATGGTCGGCAATTTATAGCAGCATCACGCGTCAACATGTTCTGAGACACTGCCACCCGCGTAGCCTTGTGTTCGTCGGTCAGCATTCGTGGGACCCACCTTAAAGAAACTTTCCGAATTTTTAGGTCAGCATGCAGAGTAGATTCTACAGATTCTATGGAAATGCCAAGTTTAAAGGCGATATCACGCACACGGTCTTCCATATCAATTTGCTCTGCTCGCGCAATCATAGTTTCGGTTCGGCTGATTTGTGGCGAGACTGCTTCAGTTAATTGTCTCACAACTCTCAACCTTCTTTAAATTTTTGCACCTACAAATTCATATTTTTAACATTCGCTTTTACCGCATGTTTTACTTAATTGGCAATAAATTTCTACGAGCGTTTTACCACATATGAGGATAAAACCTGTGATAATACGTTGTTCTTGAACACTAAACGTCACCATTTAAAGTATACAAAACAACACTCACTGCAATGGCGGTAATTTGACCTCTGTATGGAAAATTTGTAGGTATTTTTTTAAATTAACCGCATCTTTCTACGTACTATCACAGTTGAGAAAAAAATTAGATACTTTATAAATCGAACGAACTACGTATATACTTTTGAAATAAAGTAGATAAAGTAATCGACTGTCACAAAATAAGAAAGAGTAAGAAGAGTTATAGGAAACCTGCAGACAGCTTCTGGAGCGGAAAGAAGGGTTGAGTAAAATTTTTTTTTTTAGAAAACTTTAATCACGGATAAATATCAAACAAACAAGGTTCTCGGTACAGAACCGACGCCTTCCAGAACTCCACGGGTTTTATATTTCGGGTTTCATATTCTGCAATAACATTTGTGAAAGATTTATAATAGGGATAATAGTGCTCCTTACATTTCCCATTCATAAATGTCAAAATTAAAAGAAAAATACTAGCTGTGTATCACAATAACGAAAATTAATATAAAGTGATAGACAAAACATTTATTTAAATGAGCAAGTAAACAAAAGTCATAAATAAAATATGCTTTGTCAGCAGCGTTGCAGCCAGCACACAGATTATAACGACAGAGCTTTTTGTTCTGCGGGATAAGACTCACGGTGTATAACTTTAATTCCAAGATTTGAATAGTTGGCTCCAGGAAAAAGTTCGGATGCTTATTATTTTATTATTTAGTTTTCTTCTGGATTTTTTCAGATTTTCTTTGTTTAAAGTTTTTCTTTATTTTCACATTTTTCTTGTTCGGCTTTTATACAATGGAAAGAATTTGCAAGGGCGGTAGAGCTTGCTAAATCTTCGATTGATCTCTTGGAATTGTAACTTCTGCCCTGGACGGGAGAGGGGCCAAGATTCGTAGGTTAGTTAATTTCAATCTCGAAGAAGCCAGGCAGGGCTTCTTTTGGATTATTTTTTATAAGGTTACTATTTTGAAGGGTCTAAAATATAAGACTATCTTGTTCTTTTTTGTTATTAGCTTCAAACTAAATGTGACTGTTGTAATTGTTTAGGATTAATAAAATTTTATTCTTGTTTGAGGTATTTGGGAAATTTTGTTTGCTCGATGAACAGCTCCTTTGTTATTCAATCAGACTCAAGCAGCGATAAACTTTTGACGGAGGGCTTTCTTAAGTCTGAGTCTCTTTCATTCTTTGCTGTGGAAAAATTAGCATTACAGGAATGGAGCTTCTGACTGCATTCATTGAATATGACGCCTTGCTTGTAAGTCGTCGTTGCACCGATACGCTTCCTTCTCTTTGGGGCCGCAACTACATAAACGTTTGCACAATTTTATTGATATTGTAAATCTTCATGGAAAAAATTTTTCTTTATCCAACATCACTAAAAAGTTTTATAAAATATCTCAACTTCTGCCTTTGTAAAGCCTTGAATCCGACTGTGGCTTGCAAAGGTTAATGTCACCATGTTTTCGTACGAATCCAACAGCACACTCCTTTCCGGCAAGCCTGTATTCTTATTAGAGTTTGCAGTAGTCTACAGCTTTCCAGAAACTCAAAAGCTACGACTCTACGACTACAGTACATATTGTACGACAACATGACATATTATCGCCATATTATCAGTATTCAGAAAAATCCAGTATTTATTTGTCTTCTGAATGTTGCCTTGGAAACATTAAAGCGACGAGCCATTGCTCTTATACCATTACTATTCCCGATACATTTCAATGCCTCTTTAAGAATCTCAGACGACCATTTAGCCTTCTTAAATTGACGTATGTACTTGCATGCCATCAACCAGCAATTTAAAAATTGTGGTTAATAGTACGTAGGTGTGTTGTTACCTGTATTAGAAAAATTACTTTGCTATTATTTGCTCCTCATTCTTCACGTCTGTATGTAATAATCAACAGTTTCCAATAAACTAGATATTTTATTTTTATAGTAAATGTTTTAATAAAGTTATTTGTCGTCATAGCACGTCCTGTGTACGATTTTCCTTTATTTATTAATAAAAAATATCGATGCGTCTGACTTGTGGCTTTAGTAAAATGTGTATGTACTATATGCGAATTTTATTGGACGTACAACTTCTATCAATGATCCAGTCTTGTATCTTTTACAATATAAATTGTCGTCTTTGCTTCAAAGCACGACTTGTAAGAGCTTGTTACCAGTCCAAAATAATCTGCTGCAACAAAATACTTTATAATAAAGCTGACGTGGTAAGTACCAACAAACTTTAGGAAAATTTTTATCTTTTTGTGCTGTTTGTTTTCTCTGTTTTTCGATCGTACTCTCTCGTAGCGAGCTTTGATTTTAGACTCTTCATGGGTAATAGCGCAAATAAAAAGTTATTTCTATGCGATCCACAAGAAACAAAAATTATTGTTGAAAGAATGGTTTTTGTAATTGTTTTTGATATTCAATAGCGGCTAAGGCAATGTTTGTTAGATTGTAACTTAGAATAAATCGGGAAAGAGTGCTGGGAGGAGGATACAAATTCTAAAAATTTGTTATAGAAGCTTAAGTTGTAGAGTTGGAGATACAGGTAGAATACAAGACGTTTCCAAAAGAAATCAAACATGGAATACCTAAAATATGTAAAACAGGCATCCTGATAAAAACAAATTAGTAAAAAAATTACACACATGCAGAACACTGAAACTGCCAAAGAACTGGAGAATTTTTAGTATAAGAAAAAGGGGAAGAACTTGTAAAGAGTTTTTGTTTAACAATAACCACTACTACAATTTATTATATGTACTCATTATGGAATTTCAAGATATGGTATTTGAAAAGTAGAAACTTGCAAAGAGTATTTGTTTAAAACTACAATAACCACTACATTAGCAATTTATTATATGTACAAGCCTCATATCGATTGTTGGTAATGCCTGTCCATAATTACCATCTAATGACCATTGCTATTCCAATTTATTGAATTTAACTGCTCTATACTTGGTTTATGACAGTTTATTTTCTTTGATGGATTCTTTATTATATATCACAGTATCTAAAATAATTAAATTAGTAATTTATGTACTATTAACAAGCTCAAGTCGTTTAAAACGTACGCTGAAAGCAACTGACCATATATTACCATACAATGACCATGTTATATCAATTTATTAAATGCCATGGTGGAATGAAAATATCAAAATTGGCGCAGGTGAAGAAAACGTCGTGAAAGAAATCTTTAACATAAAGAAACGGCAATGATTATGTAAACTAAAAAAAAATTCAAGTAAAAAAACAGATAAAAAATACAAAATGCAGTTACGGCAAAAATTTAGTAAATTTATAGAAGGAAAGGCAAGTAGAAACCGAAAGCTGCTGCACAGAATTTTGAAAACTTTTAGATACGGGAATAAAGCTACGCTGTCACAAATAAAGATGCACGTGATAACACACTGACAGAAACGAAAAAGCAATTAAGTCGTTGGAGAGAACATTCCTAAGAACTGGTGAAAAGGAGGATAAAGCAGTTGAATGAGCAGAGAATTGTATCCAAATCCAAGATCAAAAAGACTATAAAGTAATGATAAGGTAATAGAGGCAATGAGCAGACTAAAAATAGGAAAATTACTACATAACGGGAACTATTCGTTATTTTACTATTATGTAAAAAGAGAGATAGATAAGTCTTAAACAATTATCGATGAATATCATTGATTAGTAGTAGCTAAAATATATGAAAGCGTAGTAGAAAGGAAACTAAGGAAGATGGTGGAACCTAATTTGGAAGAGAAACAGTATGACTTCAGAATTACCAGAAGAACATATTATCAGTATTTAGTAACGAGTTGGTTAATAGAAAATGCAATTGCGTTTCAAACAAGATTTACTTTTATGTGTTATAGATATTTCCAAGGCATTCGATAGTATAAGCAGAAGTAGAATATGGAAAGCTTTAAGAAACCACAGTGTAAATGAAGAAATCATTGAAACCATCAAGGAAATATATAGGAACACAAGACATCTAAAAAATTTGTCACAAACGTAGGAGTAAGACAGGGTAGAACTCTGAGCCTACGCCTATTCGTTATCTTAATGAATAAAATCATGAAGGAAATAAAAAATGATCTTATACCAAAACATCGCGCTTTCTAAACCTAAGATCTGTAATATTAAATATGCTGGCATACGTAGATGACTTAATATCGTTAGCCAAAGATAAAAGTCATTTTAACGTAATTTAGAAATGTGCAATCAAGCACTGACAAGACAATATATAACATCAACTGAGATTACTGGGACACAAAAAAAGAATGGCTGAGGGAAGATTACCTTTAGTAATACTAAAAATAAGAATTATCAAGAGAAGAACAAAACACAGGCCACCAATCACATGGACAAAAATTAACAAGATACTCTAAATAAAGGCAATAAGTGCAGCAAAGAACAAAGAAGAGGCGTGACTTAATGAAAAATTAGTGGGAACTTAGAAATGTATTATAGAACTGTATCTCTCTATACACTGGATTAAGGCCTGTAGAAAAGGATTATGACTAATTAAGTATACAGCATAGGTTATGACTTTGATGTTATGATTATATAACTTTAACGCCAATTTAGCGATACATACGGCCTATTAAGAAACAGAACTAACAGATGATGTGATAGCAGAATCCAAACCTAAATATTGTACTTCGCGTGCCGATACCAGAGTCTTTAGGCGATAATTTTCGTGCGTGCAGAGCACTACGCTCCAGTGATGCACCAATTTTGCGTACACATTGACAAATTAGGGATGTGACAAAAGTAGAATTTTTTGATGTCAGACTAATTAAAATTGTATTTTATAATTCTCCTAATTGTAGGTGTATTTAATGTTACCATCACCATGGAACATTTGACCTGACCAACAGCAAGTTGCTTTTTATTACTGTCAAAAAAATTTCAAAGCATAGCAGCACGAGCGTGTCCTTACCATCAAATCCCAGATATAAAATTAGTGGAGTCTATATTAAAAAATTAAACAAAGCTCTAATATACGGTAAAATCTCTACAAGTTTCAGAAAATGCTCGTGATTAGATTACTCTTGCGTGAAAAGTATGAAGGTGTGGCGTCTTTCTGTCTTCATACCAGTAGCCGCCATTTAGTTTTCTAAGTTGGCTAGTAATATAGCTTCGTTTTATTTGTACCAACACGTCAACCGCCTCAAATTACTTCTCCTCACGTGATCTGACGTCTAAAGAGCCAAACGCGTGTTCATAAAGCAGATCCGTGTCAGCAGCAAATCGCATCGCTGTAACCGATTACTCTTCTTCAGCCCAGCGAACGGTATGATAATGTGTGCTGTGAGGGCTCGTCACTATGACGGACGGGGTGTGTAACTGAGTGATCAAGTAGCACAGTACCAAACACCAGTGCGCTCTAGTCTAGGATTGACACCCACGCTAATGTTAACATTCTCGGCATACAAGGTTTTTGGGACAAAAACTTCAGCCTTTCTTCTCCTGGAACTCCTGGCTTTAAAAGTTGGTGTGCCATTAGGTGCTTCTAGCACACCAAAAGTGAAGAAGTTTACCTTCTGGAACTATCTGGTAATGGCTGCCTCGTTCTGTTGTTTGATCTGAGCAGAGCAGGATAGATTAACTGCGGCGAAAGCTGGAGCATCTGCGCAGGTTACTGCGGCATGGCTTGAAGTTGTGGAAGTTAACACCGTTCCTTTTTGCAGTCTTCGAAATAATAATTTGTTCTGCTCTTCATGCACTTGGTGGTAACGTGACGTTGACTCATGATTTTCTTCTTC
This sequence comes from Sinelater perroti, assembly GCA_036346155.1. NCBI lineage: Eukaryota > Metazoa > Arthropoda > Insecta > Coleoptera > Elateridae > Sinelater > Sinelater perroti. The sequence goes on from JARFIY010000158.1 coordinate 11,251,622, forward strand.
AAATCAAGGTCATCGCAAAAGTAAAAAACCTCCTCATTCTTGTCGTTTTGCTCAAGTTTTAAGAAATACGTGACATTAGGTGTTGTTGTGTATCCTTCCTTATTTGCCTCACGGGTTTTCAGCTTCTTCTTCAGAACGTACTTTTGCACACCATTCATGACGGTTAGTAGATATTTGCTGCAGCTAATAGAATTGGTGTTTTGCTAGTCACTAATGGTTTTGTCCAGTAGCGAAATAGCTATAGTTTTGGTCTTAAGGAATCCTACCTGATTGTGCAAGGGCTTTCAAACGGTGAGTTAAGCCTGTTTTTTGAGGATTATAAAAAGTATTCCTTTCTCTTGCTGAACGCTGAACGATTTAAAGTGTTCTAGCGGGGGTTGGCGATGTTGAAAACCTCGAAGGCATTAGCGTTAGGAGCCGAATGAGGAGGTGGTATTACTGTTATCTTGTAACGATGATGGAAACTTGTGATTAGGTTTGAAGATTTTCTGCTCTCTGTGGCGAGTCTGAATTGGTGTTATTTGGCTAATTAAGATGCCTGCAAAAGTGGCTTTAAGGACGGTGGAAAAGCTCAACAAGAACGGCAAGTGTAAACCACTGCTCCTCTACACTCGAGCCTTTGATTTTTTAAAAAATATTACTAAAGATGCAGGCACCTTATTTCTAGTACGGCCCGTGCATTGAAACAGAGTGAACGTGTGCGAGCCAAATTTTTACCTGCGATATCGCCGCGCCCGAGTCGCAGCCTTAAGGTCAGGCGTACTTATTTATTTAATAATTTAATACCCATGTAATCAACTTTAATATTAATGTTTCCCACTGGCAATGGGAATAATCCGCCATCACAAAATAACTCCAATATGTATCAACAGTATGGTTACCCACCCTCCTATCAACAGCAACAGTATACTGTGGGTAACAATATACATTCAACACCACCACTCTTCGAACAAACACCATTAAAGCAGTATGCAGTGCCATCAATCCCACCGGTTCAACCCTCTCCGCATTATACAATGCCCGTAATGCAATATCCAAGGTTGTCTCAAGTGCAATTACCTTCCCCGCAAACCTTACCGCAAAATAATTAAATAGAAAAAGACCAGCAAGAAATTTTAAGTATGTCGGCGAAGACGAAAACATGGCTGATAATAATAACACTTGGCAAGTGGTTCCTGGCAATAAAAGGAAAAGACGGAAATATAACCCACAATTAATTAATAGGCAGCCTGGAATGCTACACCAATGAATATCCAGAAAATCGAGTCATTTAATGTTTCTAGAGATATAAGTGAATTAATAAAAGAAAAAAGGAGAGCAAGGTCAATCTGGCAACGTACACACAACGTTAATGATAAAAACACATACAATCGACTTACTAATAAACTTAGGAAGAAGATGTTAGAGGCGCGTAATGAAACATTCCATAACTACATAACCAACTTATCCAAAGAAGATCACAGTATATGGAAAGCCACTAAAGGATTTAAGAGACCCCAACAACAAGTCCCGCCGTTACGCAAAACGATGGCTCCTGGGCAAGATCAGACAAAGAAAAGTTGAACTTTTGCCCAACATCTGGCAGACGTATTCACACCTTCACTCTAATGAAATTGATGAAGATGTTAACAACTTTCTCGAAGCACCACTACAACTATCACCCCTATAAAAAATTCACAATTGGTGAATTACAAAATGAAATAAAATGGTTAAATAATAAGAAAGCGCCGGGCTATGATCTCGTTACAGGCCTTGTACTTAAACAATTACCACGACAAGGAGAACAATTTTATTGGCACTCTTTAATGCAATCCTACGCTTAACATACTGGCCCTTACAATTAAAGTTTGCACAGGTCATCCTAATATTAAAACCTGGCAAACCACCAAATGAAGCTCAGTCTTATCGCCCAATTAGTCTACTGCCTGTCGTGTCAAAACTCCTAGAAAAATTAATATTAAAGCGAATAAACGAAATAGTCTACTTGAAGAATGGATTCCAAATCACCAGTTTGGATTTCGCAAAGGACACTCGACCATAGAGCAATGCCACCGAATAACAATTTATTCAGCAATCATTTCATAGTAAGAAATATTGCTCTGCTGTATTTTTAGATGTGCGGCAAGCGTTTGACCGTGTTTGGCACAATGGGCTACTATTTAAAATTAAACACATCTTTCCACATCAATACTATCTCCTGCTTAAATCTTAAATGGAGGTAACGAGACTGCACCACTGGGTACACCTCTCTTCAAATCTATTCCTAACTTCACGCAATTAGCTCATAGAATTTATTGTAATTAATTCTGATTGCTAATGTACACGAATTCAATAAAAAAAAAAGATGCAGGCGTTGCGCCAGTAGTTCCTTCATTGATTAGTCGATATCACTGTGCGTTACAAAATGTATTACACTAGCCGTCTGGTTAACACAGCACAAGTAACTTGCATACCAAATTTCAAGTCTCTAGCTCTTACGGTTCTCGAGATATCCTGTTTACTGACAGACAGAGACACACACACACATACGAAACAATGTGAAAAACTGGGTAGATCACATTTCCGCCGATTACATTACTTTCCTTATTATAGGATAAGGAAAGTAAAAATGGGATCGCAATATTAGCTATTGACTTATTCGGTATACGACGGTCAATGCAGTTTTTTTAGTTGGATAAAGTACGTTAGGTACATAAACCATCCAAATGGTTTTTCATAAAGCGTCAAATGATGTACAGTTGATCAGTTACTTTTCAATTCGGTATTGTTCTTTTTTTATATTGCCTTCGGCGAAGTCATCAAACAATGGCCCGAAAGCCTTTTCAATCCATAAAGCCAGCACGCTCGTTCATAGTGAAAAACGGGTAGTGCGCTTTATCAAAAATCGTTCCGCTCCACTCCAAATTGGATATGCTGCTTGATAAACATGAAAGGGACATCAAACATGGCCCGCAATCCATCACGTGGGGCTGCGTTAAAACTTTACATATGTATAAATCTGAACGACGTCGATACGCTTCGGCGGGCCTGGATATGACGAATTTCCCGTTGTTTGAATACGCCCTAGGAGCCCTATCGCGTTTATGTGCAGCCTCGCGACCCTCGGATGCTGCCGCTGCAACAAAGACGAGCATAAAAAGCGCGGCCTTTTTAAGGCCGTTTTGAACCGCAGCGGCCAGCGCCCGCGCCCTAAATGTTTTAACAACGGAGCTTCCAGGAGGGCGAAGCCCCAAAAACGCCATTTTCGCAGCGCCCTGGTTATTTTACGGGCCGTAAAACTGCCCTAGTGGCGCAACGCAGCCTCCACGGCACTTTCAGGCCAGGCGCCCTAAGATGTAGCCGGCGCAGCTCTAGTAATTAAAAATGCAACGCAAAAGCCGGATTTGCAGCATTTTTACGCAGTCGGTTGCCGTGGTAGCGAGGAAAGTTTAATTATTTAAATGCTCATTTCGCTCTAAAGCAACTCTGTAGCGAAGGCGACAGCTGCTTAAAATTCAAGATATAATTAAAAACGGAGAGCAAATACTTGTTCGTCTGTTTACGTGTTTAAATTCAGGAGGTCCGACGGTTTGCTTTGATAAAAAGCCGGCTTGCTCCTTAAAAGTAAAATTAATGTTTGCGCACCCGGGCAAACATTTGAAACTCCTTTCAGCGCGCTCCTAAATCTTATTTTGCCGGCCTGAAAAAGATACCTCGTTCGAATTGAATCAATAGCAGCTTGGCCGTGGGTGTATTGTACAAATTGACATTTTGACAGGCTTTGAAAGCGATAGATTCTTTTCTAAGTGCAGGATAACAAGCGGCTCCTCTATGAAAACGTGCTCGCTTTTCATTATGGCCTCGTTGCCGGCCTGAAAGCCCCGGCAGCGCCGCGGGAACGAGATCGCGGCGGGGCTTCAGTTACGTAAACCGATTTATAATTAGCTCCGGAACTTTCGATTTTCAATCTTTGTAGTTTGTTTCCTATATTTTACAATTCCATTCAAAAGAAATACATTTAAGTCCTACAGATTTTTTGCTGAGCCGCCATTTTATATAAAATCGTACTTACATTGTCTTATTAAAATTTTTATTTCAGGTTTGCTCTTAATAAACAACGGTTATATTGCTTGAATAATAATAGCCCAAAAAAGATGATTAGAAATTTAGCACAATACACTAAGGTTGAATATTTAAATGTGAATAGAATCAAATTATGCCAAAAATAAAAGGAAAATTGTTCATCTTTGCGTTAGTAAAAATGGAACATGTCTTGATTCCGGTACAACAGATCATTAACTTTCGTCTGTTGGTTAGCACTCAAACCACTGCAGGATGTTGTAATTACTACTCTTAATTCTTCAGGTGCCTTGCTTACCTTGTCTGGATGCCAACTGAAAAGACCGAAATGCAATAACTGAAGATTGCGCCTTCTTTCAACGTGCAAGGGTGCCCATTCACATTTATTAGGCGGACCCGTACCACGCTGCCAATTTGAACCAGTGCTTTCCAAACCAGTATTTTCTTTCCGGTCTTCTTCTCACCATTACTTGGCTTGATAAGAATGATCCTTCTTAGTAGGAGATCACAATCCAAAACAGCTTTCACCACCAATTCACTGTATTCTGGAAGGATGATGTCCTAAGCTAGTCTCACTCGTACCACGACTCCGTCTCTATAATGGAAAACAACTTTTTCTCCTTTTTTTTCATGCTCCAAGTTCACTTTACATCCATAAGTTTTCAAAATGTCTATTCCGAGTTTCCAGTTGGTTGGCAAAAAACGTCGGGATATTTTAATGATATTTGGTTTCGCAAAGGCATACAGCTTTCTATTTACTCGGCTATCGACATAGACACCATTGAAATCATGCGCCAGAGTCGCAATTTGTGCTTCCATTGCTTGAGCTGTACAAATTTTTTTTGTAATATATTTATTTGCCAGTTGAACAATAAATTACGATGTTATTTATGGCATTGTTATTAATAGTAATGTAAATAATAACAGTAATATAATTTATACTTTATGGCAGTAGGTAATTCCATTACAAATTGGTTCTACAATTAAACTTGGCTAATCACTGTCAGATTCAGATAGGTATAAATCTTGTGGTAGCTTATGTTTTAGTCTGTGATGGGTACTTTGTCTGCCCATATTGTAATGAACAGCACTTCATATATAGTTTTGAAGAATTTTTTGGCACTCGCACTGATGTAACTTTGCACTATAGGTGTGTCTAGTTCATTGTGTAGCTGTTCATTCCGGATGTACCACGGTGCGTTTACTGCGATGCGAAGAATTTTTGTTTTGGAGTCTTTGTGCTTTTTCTATGTTGGATTTCGCGGTGTTACTCCAAATTGGTGATGCATAAAGCATTAATGGCCTTATTAATGATTTGTACATCATAATAGTACATAATAGTACTGTGTCGGCACACAGGCTAAACTAAATGAGAGGCTATGGGAGGCAACTTCTAAATCTTAGATTTAATGGCTCCCATAGTAAGCAGCGTCTGACCCGGAGCGGGCGGCTGCAAACAGCGTCTGTTCCCATAGTGGGCGGCTGAAAATAAACTCGCCAACACGTTCGGCAAGCGCGGCGAGAAAATGCCAAACCCCTCTCTTTTAAACCATGATGAAAACGTCGAATTCACAAACAGGAATACCCCAGGTGGGTAGAGATGCCTCACAATCCCACACTGATCAACGATCAGTCAGCCCCAAGGATTCTGGGGAGGGCAAGAACTCGACAAACCTCAAAGCTAGACCACAGCAAAGAAGACATACAAACACAAAAATTTATAATAGCAACATACAACATTAGAACAATGCGAACAGAAGAATACAGAGAAGAGCTAGAACTGGAACTATCGAAAATAAAGTGGGATATCGTTGGATTATGCGAAACACGTCTACCCGGGAAAGGAACTCAATAATGAAATCAGGACACGTCCTATACCAGAACAACTCAGACACAGACCATAAATATGGTGGGGTAGCTTTTATCATCAACCGTAAGATAAAACACCTAGTAACGAAATTCCAAGCAGTGTCAAAAAGAGTCATATACCTTACTCTGAAAATTAACAAACGATATAATATGCAACTCATACACGTATATGCACCGACGACAAACTCAGACGATGAAGAAGTGGAGCAACTATACGAAGATATTACACGCGCTAGGAGACAAGAAAAAACATACTACACCGTTATCACAGGAGACTTCAATTCAATAATAGGAGGCAAGCTGTCTGAAGACGACCAATACATTGGAAGATATGGTTTGGGAATTAGGAATCCCAGAGGAGAAATGTTAGCAAACTTCCTCAGTAGCGAAAAACTATACTGTTTAAACACATTCTTCAAAAACAAAGACAAAGAAAATGGACATGGAGAAGTCCTGACCAAAAACAAAAACGAAATAGACTACATCATGTCGAACGACAAAACACTATGTACGGACGTAGCAGTGCTAAATAGATTTAATACAGGCAGTGACCATAGATTAGTCAGGTCGGTGCTAGAAATAAAACCGAAACTGGAAAGGAAAAAGCTACAACACCAACAAAACTTTCCAACCATACAAGAATTGAGCCTCAATCAAGAAAAATACCAATTACAACTACAGCGAAAACTAGAACCTACAGATAAGTTAAAGAACCTATACATAGATGCGCTAAATGAAAAAATTAAAAATAGTATCCACGAATCAGTTAAAAAATATGTGCCAATAAGAAACCTAGCGGTAGCAAACTAAAACAAGAAACCTTGAATTTAATAGAAGAAAGAAGACGAACAAATAGAGAAGCTCAAAATTTTCAAGAAATTAACAAGAAGGTCAAAGTGATGATTAGGAAGGACATAAGAGCACATAGAAATAAGCAAATTGAAGAAGCAATAGAGGACAACAGAAATATGAAGGTATTAAGATCGAAACTATCACAGAGTAAACAGAAAATAATAAAATAAAGAATCAAGAAGGTACTGTAGTCAAACAGAAGAGATATAGTACATACAATAGAAAACTTCTACCAAAGCTATATTCATCTAACATATCTATACAGAGCTCGGTTAATAAAACTATTTCTAACGTGGGTTCCGAGGAAATACCGAGATAACTAGACTTGAGGTTAAACAAACCCTCAAGCAACTGAAAAATAGAAAAGCGCCAGGAGAAGACCGGATAACAGCCGAAATGCTGAAAATTGGAGGTGAAATAGTAGAAAATATTGTCACGGTACTACTAAACAAATGTTTGATTGAGGAAAGATACCAAAGGCGTGGAATAATGCTGAGGTAATTCTTCTCTTCAAAAAAGGGGACCCATCAAATATTGAAAACTACCGCCCCATAAGCTTACTCTCGTGCATATATAAAGTATTGACTAAAATCATCACAAATCGCCTCACTCAAAAATTAGACTTCTACCAGCCAGTAGAGCAGGCGGGCTTTAGAAAAGGGTTCAGTACCATGGATCACATTCAAACCATCAGAACATTAATTGAAAAGACAACGGAATACAACACCCCATTCACTTGGCGTTCGTGGACTATCGAAAGGCGTTTGACTCAATTGAAATACACGCCGTCCTCCAAGCACTAAATAACGCAAGAGTTGAATCCAGATACTCGCAGCTAATTAAACACATCTACGAAGAGGCTACATTTCACGTAAAGGTAGATGAAGACCTTCAAACTAACAAAATAAAGGTTGAAAAGGGAGTCCGCCAAGGAGACACAATGTCTCCAAAATTGTTCACGTCGGCGATGGAGGATGTGTTCAAGCAAATGAATTGGGAAGGGATGGGTATTAACATTGACGGATGTCTGCTAAACCACCTGAGATTTGCGGACGACATCGTACTGATTTCTAGCAATATTGACGAACTTGAAGCTATGTTAATACAATTAAATGAGGCATCCAAGACCGTAGGGCTGGAGATAAATATAAATAAAACCAAAATAATGACAAACAGCGATGCAGTTGTTTTTATTGATAATCAACCGGTTGAAAGAGTGGACGAATATATTTATCTGGGTCATTCAATTAGGATTGGAAAGGAAAACCAAACATTTGAAATTAGAAGAAGAATAAGAGCCACCTGGTCAGCCTTTGGGAGGCTACAGCATATTCTCAAAAATTCCGATATTCCCAATAGCCTGAAAAGAAAGGTGTATGAAACATGTATACTGCCCGTGGCAACCTATGGTTTAGAGACGGTGACGGTAACCCAGAAGAGCGCCGAGCAGCTAAGAGTTTGCCAAAGAGCGATGGAGCGCAGAATGTTGGGAGTGAGTCTAAGAGATAGACTGAAAAACGAGGAAATAAGGCGTAGAACGAAAATACCCGATATAATGCAGAGAGTAGCTCAAGCAAAGTGGCAATGGGCGGGACATATAGCACGGCATGAACCAAACCGCTGGACCTCAAAACTCTTGAGATGGAGGCCCCGTTTAACGAAAAGAGGTGTAGGAAGACCACCAAAAAGATGGAGCGACGATATCCGAGACTTTGCGGGAAGAGATTGGATCCAGAAGGCTCAAGACAGAAATGCATGGAAACAAATGAGAGAGGCCTACGTCCAACGATGGACGGTTGCAGGCTGATGATGATGATGATGATGAATAGTACATTTAGGCTTAAGCGACGATTTCTTGTTAATGAGGGGATACAGTTGCGCCAGTCTCGCATAATCTTGGTTTATTTTGAAATTTACATGAAGTCTCCAAGTAAGTCGTGTATCTAGTAGTACTTCCAGATACTTAACGGCAGCATCAGTTGGATTCCAAGGAACGATGTTGTTATTGATTGCTATGTTGGGAGGGTTTCTGATTCTTCTTAGGGAGAATATTTTTGCTTGGCATTTCGTGGGATTAATTTGGATGTTCCCTCTGTTATACCATGAGCATACTTGATGTATTTCAGTTTGTAGTTTCTCTATGGCTTGGGTGAGGTCGGTGTGTTGTGACAGGATTGCAGTATCATCCGCGAAGGTCGCTAAGGTTGCCTTTGTGATAGGGATGTCTGACGTGAAAATATTGAATAATAGCGGCCCCGACACACTTCCCTGAGGTACACCTGCTTGAATGGACTTTGTTTCTGAAATTACGGAGTTTATGCGTACAGAAAAAGTTCGATTTTCGAGGAAGAGAAGACTATTGCTTTTAGGTAGTTGGCTATTCCGATCTTGAGTATTTTGCTTTTCAAACCTTCTAACCAGACTTTATCGAAGGCCTGGGCTACTTAGTTGAGAAATATTGCTACAATGTAGCTTTTGTTTTCAAATCCTTCTTCTATTTTTTCGGAAATGCGTTGTAGTTGATGTTGAGTTGAGTATGTTTTCCTGAAGCCAAACTGGAATGGTGGTAGTATGTTAAGTGGCATCATTTCATTCATTAAGTGGGAGTGGATGATCTTCTATAGAAGCTTTGAGAGCGAACTCAACAAGCTTATTGGCCTATAACGGTTAATCAACTTTTTATCTTTACCCGGCTTGGGAAATACCAGTATATGGGCATGCTTTTATGCTTTTGGAAAATATCCCTGTCGGAGACATGCGTTGTAAATTGGTGCAAGGTAAGCTCAGGATTTATTGATGAGCTGAGTTAGAGCTAAGTCAGTTATCAGATAATGTCCAGGACTTTTTCTCTTTGCAAGATTACCGGTTCAGTTATCACTGGCAGATTAGTTTCAATATAGTTAATTATGTATGCTGCGTGGTTTGGAGCGCAAGTAGTTATTGGAGTAAATACTTTTTCGTAATGAGCTGCAAAGGCTGCTGATTTTTCTTCGTCGGTAGCTAGTGTTGTATTTTCTACACTTAGACTTGGAATTTCCTCGCGTTGTTTTAGTATGCGCTTGGTAGCTCTCCACATTCCAATGTCGCCTGGTTGAAGATCTTCAATATATTTTTGATATGTGTCGATTCTCAGCTCATCCAATTCGCGTTTTAGGGTATGCGTTAGTGAGTAGGCGTTTTGTTTCTGTATTTCTGCTTCTCTGACATTCTCGCTTAACTTGACTTTTTCTTTTAATTAGTTCGGTAATTTCAATTGGTAGATATTGGTGGTTGTCTTATTAGTTTTAGAGGCTAGTGTTGCCTCGTGTACGCTATTGGTTATTGACGTTGTTAATTTGAATGTTGCGTTGTCTATGTCTTCATTATTGCTTAGGTTGGTTGGGCAGTTCAGCTGGTCATCAGGGTTAGGAGGTATTCCCAGTTTACTACCCCGTTTATAAGTCTTGGTATTGGTTGTGCCACCAGTGGGGTGCTGATAAACGAGATTATTAGTGGTAAGCGGTCAGAGTCAATTTCTTCTATTATATTTTGGAATATTGGTTTGTCAAAGTTCTTCTGTAAAATAATGTCTAGTATGTCGGACAGGTGTTCGTTGCAATATGGATAGTAGGTGTATTTCTCAGGGGCTATTATTTGGAAGGAGTATTTTGTCGCATAATTTTTCATCTTGATTCCCTCAGGATTATTTGCTCTACATCCCCATAATTGATTTTTGGAGTTAAAATCTCCAATCATTAGGAGAGGTTCAGTTGTGTTGAATGTAGCTTTTAAGTCTTCCTCCACTAGCTTCTTGTTTGGTTGTCTATAGGTGCTTGTTACTGTGAGATTTTGATCGTTTAGTTTTATTTTGATTCCAATTGTTTCTAGGGTTAGGTTATCAATGTTTGCGATAGGACTGTGAACGAGTATAGCTACCCCTCCTGCTGCTGTTCGGGCGTTTCTGTCTTTTCTATGAACTTGGTATCCAGAAATTTTGAACGTGTTTGCTTCAGATAGGTGGGTTTCAGTGATAGATGCAGTATCTACGTTGTGTCTGGCAAGAAATGCTATAAGGATTGATCTTTGGGTTAATATACCGTTAGCATTCCAATTAAGGATTGTTAGCTTTTCTATGACTTTCTGAGGTTTAGGATCCATTGAGGAGTAAGGGAAGGATAGTATTAGTGATGAAATTTTTAATTAGAGCAAGGTAAGGGGTTAACAGATCGATAAGGATTTTGGCTAGATTATTTGTGTTAGGTGAGACTGTCGGATTGGCAGATTGATTTTGTTGTTAGAGTTGGGATTAGTTGCTGTAAGATTTTGTACTTGGTCAGCATATGACAGGCTAGGGTTGACAAAATAATTTCTATTGTGCCCTATGCCAGATTGGTTGTTAGTGCTATTGTTTTTTATTCGTTTTTGCATTATCTCGACAGGGTGGCTACAACCGCGTTAACATGCAGGGTGTGGGCTTCCGCAGTTGGTGCACTTAGGTGCTTTTTCTGTTTTTTTTTGCATTGATGATGTTGATTGTCTCTTCACATTTCACGCATCGTGGGTCTAGCGTACAATAATTTTTGGTGTGGCCATAACCTTGGCAGTAGTGACATTGGGTGTGGTAGATGGCTTTCTTCTCAGTTCAACAGTGACAATTCAATGATGAATACTTTTTGGCATTTTCATTATCATGTAGGTCCGCTGCATAAAATGGTAGCAGCTGTTTGTTTTTAGTTAGAGGCGTGTAACTTTAATAATTGGTACAGAATTTCTGCTAAGTTCAGCAAAGATTTCTCGTTCTGTTAGAGATAGCGGTACATTTTTAATCACGACGTTAAGAGATTTGCCGTTTGGGTTTTGGAAGTTGTGATATTTAATTTCGTTATCCTTAAAATGTTTTGTTAAGGCCCTGTAGTCATCCTCTTTAGTTAAATTTATTCTTAATGTGTTTGTGTTACAGAAGGTTGTGAATTCGCCAGTTGTTAATTTTACGGCGTTATAGAGATAAATGGGCAGTATTCTAGGTTTTGTTGAAGTTTCAGTTACATTGTCTGCATTTGTGTTGTGTTGATTATGATTATCGTCGGCGTTATCGTTTGAGCCGGCCTCTAGGTTAACTAGTAACTTGTATTTGTTATGTGTTGGAATATTTGGTGTCCATGAGGTGCGTTTCTGCACTTCGTTTAATGGAGGTGTTAATGAGTCAAATTTACGCTTACTTTGCGCTTGAACTTCCATTTATCTTTCATTGTTTATTTTGTTAAAATTAAAAAATAGCTTACGATTTATGTTGCTTTAAAGTTGCTATTTTAAGGCAACAGTTTCGTTAAATAATTGCACTTTAATCTGTCACATACTTAGACTGCGATGAAGCACGACTTAACGCTTTGAAAGTAAAATGGCAACGAGCTGTACAAATTAGCCGTAGACAGACGCTCCTTCTTATTAACCTGTTTTCGTTCTCCTGCACAATGTCGGAAGCGCAACTGCCAGTTCCTTTTCCTCAATATGTCTGCAATATTTGTGGCTAAATTCTCTACAGGTACCTTATTTTGTTCCTTGGTATCTACCGCCAATTCTCTTTTATATTGCCACGCTTCCTGGACGCTTGTTTGGCAGCTTCAAATTCTAGTGGGTTCATGAGAGCATCAATCAATGTTTTCGATCTATTCAACCTTATCGCTTGCCGGGTTTTCTTATCGTCCAAGAAGACTTACCATCAAAAGTTGGAGGCTGGACTGTGGTTCTCATCATATGGGTGCTCAACAATGGCCTATACACCTACTGACTTTCTTGACTGTCTTTGCTAGACCGCCAGGCACGCTACCAAAAGTAATCTTAATTGGAGTACTAAATATATCTTTACTTTATTAATTTTTTCTCGTTCTTTATTGATTTCTGATTTAACGTTGTCCATTTCTTTGTTGATATATCTTGTTATTCATATTAATCATATTTGAATTTAATTCTGCTTTTAAATCATTTTAATTGGAGTACAAGTCTGCTATATTTTATTACAAATTTTCTTTTATGCCACTCAGCATGGCGCTCACACTACCCGCAATTTTAAAATAAAAATATTCTAGATCCTCAACAGGGCTCAATGAAGCTTGCTTAATCCGAAACTGTAATACAGATTTATTACCAACAATTTCTAAATTACTTTGCTCCAGCTCACGGTTAAGGTCGGCAACTTTCAGATCAAAAAGCGTTACTTTTCCTTTTATTTATTTTAATTTATTCATAACTCGCTTTACAAATGCACAAATATCTCACACTTAACCCTAACTGTAACATTTCTGGTTTTAGAAGTAGTGAATAAAACATACTAATTTACTTAAAACTATTTATTTATTGCACTCACAATTATACAAATTTATAAGACTATTTACGTGTACGCACTACATACAACTAACTGCACATTATTTATGTTGTTAAACACAGCTCCCGTCTGGATTCACCCGTTTCCTCCACTTAAAAATTGGAAGTGGCGTCTGAATTTGAAATTTGTCCAGCGGTTTGCCGCGCGGTATTTATTTTTGTTTCCCCGATATACCCAAATAGCCGCAGACCGTCGAGATCGCCGAATTCGAATCTTTGCAAACGCGTGGCGCGCCAGCTTTATTCCTAGAAGTGTCTCGCGTCGAGCGTGACGCAATGCAGGTGTCAATCAGCTGCGCTACTGGGGGTGTTCGGAAATTTGTTACAATATTTTAAAGTAATTCTTATTACTCCAACATAGTCCCTTCGGTTATTTTAGGCGTATGTACTTACAGATTTACTTCTTTTTTAGAGCCCTTTTTGCGCGAAGTTGGTGGTAATTAACTGCAATCCTTAGTTACTTACCCTTAGTTTTACTCTGTAATTCTGACCTTGAAAGACTACATCTCTTGTTCTAAATGAATTCTTTAGATATTTTACACATTTCAAAACGCTTTCAAAATTTTATTGCCAGTTTGTTGAGTATCCACACTTTGGATTCGTATAACAGAATGAAAAATATGTAACAACGTGTTAAGCATATTCTTAATTGTAGGATTATGTTTTTGTTACACAAAGTTCTTGCATTTTAATAAATTTCTATAACTTTGTTCAGCCAGCGCTGCACGTCTCTGAGAGTTAGAATTGTATCATCCGCATGCCTCAGATTACTTACGACTTGCGGTATGCGGCCTTTTCGCCCTTGAACCGCTTGTATATCGCGGCGGCATGCTGGTGGTTTTGATATCTGCCGCTACGTTTTGCTATCGCACACAAAACGGCATATGGGCTTTTGCTCAGCCGGCAAGTCTGCATACGCCGGCGGCGACACCCTTTGAGATGAAAAGTGCTGTCGAGTTAAAAAGACATACTCATACCGCATCGCGGCCAGTGCAGCCCATTTAACCAACCCGCAATATACACTCGATCCGCAACGCGGCCAATTCGGTCGCATTTAACCAACCCGCAGATAACTACCCCGCAAGACATACTCGATTCGCACCGCATCTCGGCCAGTGCGGTCGTGTTCCCGGCACGAAGACATCACAACAAGGTGGCCACCGTGAAACCATCGCCGCCGAAGCCGATTCAGGTGAGCGATTTGGCTTTACTTATCGGTTGATATCGGTAGCCGCCCCCATCCGCTTTCGCGCTGGTCGTTTAAGGGACGATTTGGGCCTTAGCATTTTACATTTCAAAACGGGCCGTACTTAGTTTCCCACACCGCACCACGAGGGCACGGCTATTTACATGCCTGCCTCTCCAACTTCCCTTCGTACTTTAAGACTTATGTTATATCTTTGCAATGCTTCTTTAAGTATAACCTTTTTTATAAATCTCTGTAGTTTTGGAGACTTGTTGACGATTTTGGTATATATGCCATTTGGTTCAAATACAAATGTAGAATTTATACCCATCCTTGTACACCTATAGGTATACATTTAAAAAATTAAGTTAGAAATCAGATAGTCGCGTTTTTAATAACAGCATAAGTAAGTTTTGTCCCTTACTATAAAAATAGGCTGTTGATTTAAATTTTTATGGCGTATCTGCTTTCTAATAGTCTGTACGACTGTGTCGTCTATTTTTATTTTTGAAGGATTTTTATTGTTATTTTGGCCGTATGGGGGCGTGCATTGTCTTGAAGGAAGGCTACCCGCTTTCCACCTGTTTTCCTCTTGGATCGGATCTCTTTCTTCCAGTCTGCTACCAGGAAGTCTGAGTAATAAGCTGGATTGACTATTCTGGAATTCGTCAGAAAATCTAGATGGGTAATCCCCTGCCAGTCCCAGAAAAACGTTGCCATTACTTTTCCTGTCAAACGGCTCTTCTGCCCTCTTTGGGGTTTGAGAGATATATTGTCACTCGCATGTTGGGACTTGAGAATGAAGTAGTGTACCCACAATTTACCGTTGGTCACTACAGACTTCAAAAATGCATCACCTTCGTCTTTAAACTGCTGCAGAAGACGACTGGTAGCTTGCATGTGCATCATTTTGTTCACGTCCGTCAAAGTGAGTGTTATTCACTTTGTAATAGCGCAGGTAGTTTTCACTATGTCTTTTACACTACCAATACTAATGAACAGCATTGCTGTAAGTTTCTTAATAATGTTTGGTTCGATGACGGATGTTCGCCACCGACGGTCCGCATTCACTCTCCACGCGCTCTCTGTACTCCTTGAAGCATTTACATCACTCAAACACACGGGTCCGTGAGAGACACTCTTCCCCGTACTGTTGTTGCAGTTTATGGCCACTTTCAGAGGACGGAACGTTTTCTTCAACAAGGAATTTTATCACAATGCGTTGTTCCGTGCTCTGCGGTACCTTCTGTTCGCTTGTCACTCTAGCTACCCCAAACAAGACTGAACAGGTTCTAATTCGAGCAAGAGGGAAGATAGAAGTTTTGGCTCTGCTGTTTCAAAGTCGCAGATATGGTGGACAGTGCGGCTTGTTTACATAAAAATTAGTCCCGATTATATTTGAACTAAATTGTAGGTTCGATGACGAATAGTAATTTGTTCTCTAGTGATAAAAATGATTTTTTCCCAATCAATCTTTGTTTTTAAGTCCAGCTGTTTTTGCTCTTTAATTATATGTTTTTCCAATTTAGCTTAAATACTTAGTTGTGTTGGACTACGGTATGTCGTTGCCATGAAAGACACTGCTCTTTTCTCAGCGTAAAAGTGACATGTACGGACTTACTTTCATTTTGTTTTTGATGTTCAGGCTTGTGGGTCATCTAAATAGTTTTATAATTTAGTGCTGGTCGCTTGTGATCTTCGTTCCTGGCACAAACCACTGTGTCGTCTGCAAACATTTCGATTGTAGTGTTAACAGTAGTCGATCAGCTGTGTGAAGCACATATAAAATGATCCGATTACACCTTTTGGAACAGTTCTAAATTTATTTTTAAATACGCGATACTTGAAAACGATTTAAGAATTTTGAAGTAGTCTAGAGGCAAGTAACGCTTGATTTTGAATAATAATGCTTCATGCTTGACTGACTTAGAAAATGTTTTATGTTTAAATATTCCATTAATAATGTTAATAATCCGATGTGTCTGTTGCACAGTAGAAGGGCCATCCAGTCGTCTTGATTTAGTCTTCGAAGTAATAACCACTCCGATATTACAGATAATATGCTAATTGGTCGATATAATGATGTTATTTTTGGATCATTTCCTGGCTTCGTCAATAATATAATCTCAACTGTTTCTAATTGTTTAGATCAGTAGCTAAATCTAAGTATTGTATTGTGTATATACATAAATAGTACAACTCTTTTCTTTGGGAGTTTTTTTATTATATTTAGTGTTGGTTTGCTTTTTGTGTCTAAAAAATTTATTTCTCTTTAATACCTTTTGGGGTAAATATTCGGATGGCCGAATGTTTTCGGGTACGAAAACAAATTCTTATTTTATTTCTAAAGTCGAGTTGGATACCTTGCGTTGTAAACACATTGATAAGATGTTTTGCAAACAACTCAGTTTTTTTCAATATCATTGTGTCGATTATAATCCTACAATAAATCCATATGTAACTGACGGATCATCTCTAGTTGGTGGGTTCTTTTCTGAACATTTTCGTGCCTCAACATATGCAAAATTTTACTCTACTGTTATTGTTCTTTAGACGTTAGGAACCAAATATTTAGTTGTTGCCGTGATTAAGAACTGCTTAGGTTGATTGGATGTTTAATCTGCTATTTGCTATTTCAGATTTTAAGGATCTCTATAGTTTACAAAGTGTGGCCCTTCAGATAAGGCACGCTTTGCAGGAGCGTTATTACTTTTCTTGCAGCTGGTAGTGCTGTGTGCTCCCTATACTTCACAGAAGCAACCAGTCTAGCGCAATACATTTTAGTATATTATTTTGGATTTTATAAATCTTATATATGTACGTTCTTATTATTGATTGAGGATTTCAGATTAACAGAAAAAGCTTAGCAGTTCTCTTGTTTTTCTTTATTTAACAAATGTGCCCATGTTAAATTTACGTCCATATATTTTACGGCAAGGGCTCAAAAGACAGGACAAATATCTCGCGTCACAAAATAGATACCAATAATGCTGTGCCTAGATGATAGAGTGCTAAAAAATTGCCACTAGCTAAACGAAAGAAAGCTGAGAAGAGAAGCTTGGATATGGAAAAGAACGGCGTAATTAAATCTTCGATAAGCCCGTGACTTCGACCGTGGTATTAGTCAAGAAGAAGGACGGGCCCACCAAATTTGGCGTTAACTACGGCTCAACGATGTCATAAAGAAAGATACTCGCTACCATGCATTGATGGCACGCTGGACACCCTGGCCGGATTGGAATGGTTCTCAACCTTAAATCTAGAGATCGGATATTGGGAAGTAGCAATGGATCCCAAATATAAAGAAAAATAGCTTTTTCCGTTGGACTTTGCAACGCCCTTCGATCTTTGAAAGGTTAATGGATACAGTGCCTAATAGACTATCCTTGAAAACATGTTTGCTGTATTTGGATGACGTAATACTGACTGGGAAAATGTTCGAAAAGCATCTAAAAAACTTAAAGAAGCTATTTCAACGGCTGAAAAGCGCAAATTTAAAATTGCTCTCTCTTCAGAAACAAGGTACACTAACTTAGACATATAGGGAGTAATAAAGGTACAGCACTTGATCCAGAGGAAGTTAGGAGCGTGAAAGAGTGACCAGTGGCAAAAGACTAGCACGAGGTTTTCCGGGACTGTCTACTTACTATCAACGATGTGTCTGGATTTGCCAAGATCGCGAAGTCCTTGGCATAATTAACGGGAGAGGTCGAATTTCCGAATAGAGTAAAAAGTGACATTTTTGAGAACCGGAAGTGTGCTTTGGTAAATGAACGTTTATTTTAGATACAGATGCGAGTAATGTGGGAATTGGAACTGTATTTTTCCCAGTTACAAAATGACCACGAAACAGTCATAGATTATTTTAATAAAGCATTATAAAAGCCTATTGTGCAACTAGGAGAAAGCTACTTGTTGCTGTCAAATCTGTGGATCACATTCATAAATATTTGTAGGGTAGAAGGTTCTTTTTAAGGACTGATCATGCTGTGCTGAAGTGGTTCTTACATTTTAAAAATTCGGAAGGGCAAGTAGCAAATGAATGGAAAGTCTCAAGTAATACGAATAAGAATTACACGGAGCTGGGAATAGTCATCGTAATGCAGCCACCGTAGCTGACCCCTACACTGCGGACTAATAATTTGTGGCAGCCCAGCGACTTATAACGTGACTAGAAAGAAGACCCGACTTTAAAGTATGTCTGGGAATGAAGGAAGCTGGAAGAAAATCCAAATGGACAGAAGTGGATCCGTGTTTGCCAGCAATAAAATAATATTGGGCACAATGGAATTTTATCACCGCAAAAGACAATGTCTTGCAGCGCGTTGTGGAGGGCGAAGATAGGTCTCAGAAAAATCCCAGTTATTGATCCCAAAGAAGAGGGTTTCAGAAGTGTTGCAACGACTCTATAATGGTGTATCTGGTGGCCATATGGGAAATGCAAATACTTTGGAGAAGATTTGCGAACGGATTTACTGGATGAATTGTAAAGATGTTAAAGATCGGTGCCAGAAACGTATGGTATGTGCAACGAACAACGGCCCGCAAAAGAAGCCGAAGGTACCAATAAGACAATATAACATCGAGAATTGCTCCCTAAGTTTCGCATTGCTTTTTACGGCAGATTGGTGCAACTTTTTTACAAATTGAATACTTTAGTTCCTCCATTGTGTGAGGTTCGCTAATGTAAAATTTCCCCTTAAAATACTTTCAAAGAAAGAAGTTGCATATGTTAAGCGGGAGGAAACGAAGCGCCAATGCAACATCTCTAAAGCGAGAGATGACGTGTTGGTGGACCATACTTCTTACTTCTTCAACAATAAAATATTTTATTAATTTTTTATTTAATTTGTAATTAGAATATGTGTGACTTTCTAAATTTTTATGTTACTTTTTATTTGTAGTTCCTCGGTCTTGTAGTGTCCATTTTATGCG
The DNA here is from genome assembly GCA_036346155.1 of Sinelater perroti. NCBI lineage: Eukaryota > Metazoa > Arthropoda > Insecta > Coleoptera > Elateridae > Sinelater > Sinelater perroti. Next base: position 11,270,883 of record JARFIY010000158.1, read on the forward strand.
CTGAGTTAGTTGTCTTGAGTTTTGTTTGGCCAACGTTTAAGCTCGAATTTAATATTCGCCTTAGAGTAGAATAGTTTTCCGTAAGCGATTGAGCTTCCTTTCCGAAGGACTGATTTGTCACCTGAGGGTATTTAATTTTATTTGGCTCAGAACTTTCCAATTTCTTTTTGTGTTCTAGCTAACCCATCTATCGGCATAAGCGTTTGGAGCAGCTGCTCTTTCATAACCTAGATATGCTGAAATAACTTTCGAATCAAACATAAAAATATCCGGTTAGAAATTATTTGCAGGTCCTTTTAATGCGAACTTCATTTTAAATAAGATTTGCAAAATCCAAAAAACCTAATAAGGGCGCTATTAAGTAGGAGTTAAACTTATCTTGTGCAAATTGAGGGCCGCCGTTCCGAAGCCATAAATCATTTTTGCGCCGATATTTAACTTTATAACTTATACCGAAAAAGTTAAAAGTTTAACGTGAACTTACAAATGTATGGTGCCACAATGCGAGAAGAACGGCGAAATGCGGCATAGTGGCGCGATTACTCTTCGAACAACGCTCGGTACGCTAGAGCCTGTAATTGTTCCGAAGAAACCACTAAGCTATATCGCAAAACTTTAATTAACTTTACAAGAAGGGACTAATATTCAAAGCCGTTGTAGGCTAGGGACTTTGTGTATTCTCATAAGTGCATGTTTCCCATATTAGCAATTCAGTTAGTAACAGCAGAATGTGTTTGTTAATCATTGCTACAGTGTTAATTTATACTTTATAAGACATAACTACTACTGTTGACAGCTTGTTTTATTACATAAAGGAGGGTGTATTTTATATGTTATGAGGTGTATTTTACAAATGTTGCTGATTGCTTTAAATATGAAATATAAACAATTATTAAACTTTTATATCTATTAAGTTCATCGGTAATTAAAACTGTTATTGTAAATTGTAGCATAGCTTGTGCGTGTGCTCCGATATTTCAGTTCAAAATTGGACCATATCAAGCGGTTATAAAAAGGCATACATTAGATGGAGGATTACTACGGGGAGGAGAGAAAGAAAGAGAAAACGTTTAATTAACGAAATCGTGAGTAAAATCCCTCGTAATTACCATTATAGTTTATGAGAAATTGACAAGGCGCAACTTCGCATGCAGCAGTAATAAGAACAGATAAATAAAATTTCAAGGCTCTAGAATCTACATTTCGCCGGCAACCGGATAAAATAATAGAAAAGAAAAAGGCTTTAAATAAAACAGTTAATTATAATAAAGCAGACCCAAGCGAAAACTGATAATATTTCCGCCGATCAAACGAATCTCTGGATACAAAATATATAGAAGAAGATGAGACCCGACTTTAAAGTATGTCTGGGAATGAAGGAAGCTGGAAGAAAATCCAAATGGACAGAAGTGGTTCCGTGTTTGCCAGCAATAAAATTGTATTGGGCACAATGGAATTTTATCACCGCAAAAGACAATGTCTTTTGAAGATAGGTCTCAGAAAAATCCCAGTTATTGATCCCAAAGAAGAGGGTTTCAGAAGTGTTGCAACAACTCTATAATGGTGTATCTGGTGGCCATATGGGAAATGCAAAGACTTTGGAGAAGATTTGCTGGATGAGAATGGATGAATTGTAAATACATTGTAAAGAAGTTGTTAAAGATCGGTGCCAGAAACTTATGGTATGTGCAACGAACAACGGCCCGCAAAAGAAGCCGAAGGCACCAATGAGACAATATAACATCGAGAGCCCCTTCAAGAGAATTGCCATTGGCGTAGCTGGTCTATTCCTTACAAGTAACAGTAGAAATAAATTTATTCTAGTGGGGATGGAGTATTTCAGCAAATAGGTGGAAGCCTAAGCGTTACTAAATTAAAAAGCAGATTTGGAATGACACTAGAACTGCATCAAAATTTTGAATCAACGGTATTAAAAAATGCCAACTACTGGGCATCAGAAAAACCAGGACGACTCCGTTACACCCACAGTCAGATGGAATATTCAAGCGCATAAACAGGACAATGGAACATTTCCTTTCAAAAGTCGTTTCTGACCGTCAACAAGATTGGAACTAATATTTTCATCTGTTTTTATTAACATACCGTTTGTCTGCTCATAAGTCTACTGGTCTAACAACGTCTAATGCTCTCTATGGTCGTGGACTAAAGCTACCATGTGACCTACCTTTTGGAAGTAAATTTGAAGACGACATAGTTAGGAAAGACTACGTTGGTAACCTGAGAAAATAATAAGAGAAATCCACGACAACACGCTATACAACATCAACATCGTGAGTGACCGGAAGATGGATCGCTATAACGTCAACGCGTCGAAAGCGGGTTATAAAGAAGGCGACCGGGTATGGTTATATAACTCAAAGCAGCGACGCGGGATGTCTCCAAAATTCAAGGTTTCTACGAAGGTGTGTGTATATGACATGCTAAAAAAGATAAACTATGTCATGTTTTCAATCGATTATATCCTGTTGTCGGGACTGGAACGTCGCGGTCAGGAGATCTAATGTCCTTGAAATGCAAAGCGGGGTTTAAAGACTTCATGTGTTCAGTGAGTTGAACTCGGCGCGTACGTTATAGTGTTACCAAAGAAATACAAGACCTACTCCATGTACCGGCAAAATATGATTTGAAGATGTCCAGAGGAACGCTAATGTATTTTGAGCAAAATTTTTAAATTTTTCCGCAATTTATGGCCTGTTTCAACTTTTCCAAAATTTTAGTCTCTTAAGTGACTTTAGCGTTATTTTATATATATTCGTATATTTCTTAAATAATTTTTTTTACTCTAATTTCGGAAAGTTTTTGCTATAGCGTAATCTAATACATACTGTAGATTTTGAAAATTAAGGAGTTACTTTTATTTAGGTTTTCTTATCTTTGCAAAATTTGGTGTTTATTTTCAAGTTATTTAGTTTGCGTATTTCAATTTTATTGTTGTTGGTAACTTCTTCTTCAAATGCTTTTATGAATTGTGGTTAACTTATTATTTCTTTGTTAGAAGAACAAGAAGTAAAGGTACGTCTTTTTTCTGCTTTAAATGTTACCATAAACTTATTTTTGTCTTTTATGTTGTTGTTTGCTATTGTTTCGCAAAATTAAATATTTATTATAAGAGATGCGGAAATCAGTAAATAAAAATACCAAAAGGTATCCAAAACAAATTTTAGTGAATCCAAATGAAGGCAACGTATTTTTATGTTATATATAGTATTCCTCTAACTCCTAGGTGGAGCATAGGGCCTTAATAAATTTCTTCCTTCGTGTTTGTTTAATCTCACGCCATGTCCTACCAGGTACTAGTGTTTTTTGCTCCACGGTTCCTCAGCAAGTTATTCTTGGTCGACCTCTTTTACTCTCTTCCAGTCTAGAACCATTTTTGCGATGTTTAATTCTTCTTTTCTTCACCAATGACCGATCTAATTCCATTTACATGTTTTTATTTTGGTTTTTAGATCTTTTTGTCCTGTGGGTCTCTATACTTCTTCGTTAGTCACGAAATCTGTTCAGCGGATTCTCAATATTCTTCGTAAGCACCTGTTGCTGAATGCTTGTTACCAATTACAAAGGAAGATTTTTATATTTCACATGAATATAAAAGAACGGATTGGTATTATTGTTAAAAACCGTTATTTTTAGTTTTGTTGTTAAACGAGGGCTGTTTCATAAATCTTTCAACATTGCAAATGCAATTCTGGCTTTATTGCTACATTGGTTTATGTTTTCTTCTGTACTTCCGGTAGTTGTTATTGTGCTTCCTAATTAGCAGAATTTTTCTACGTCTTCGACTGGTTCATTATATATGTCGGTTACTGGTGTTAATTCGCATTGTTTTAGCTTTTTGTTATTTTACATAATTGAATACTTTAGTTCCTCCATTGTGTGAGATTTTCTAATGTAAAATTTCCCCTTAAAATACTTTCAAAGAAAGAAGTTAAGCGGGAGGAAACGAAGCGCCCATTCAACATCTCTAAAGCGAGAGATGACGTGTTGGTGGACCATACTTCTTACTTCTTTAACAATAAAATATTTTATTAATTTTTTATTTAATTTGTAATTAGAATATGTGTGACTTTCTAAATTTTTATGTTACTTTTATATTTGTAGTTCCTCGGTCTTGTAGTGTCCATTTTATGCGCTGAGTTAGTTGTCTTTGAGTTTTGTATTGGCCAACGTTTAAGCTCGAATTTAATATTCGCCTTAGAGTAGAATAGTTTTCCGTAAGCGATTGAGCTTCCTTTCCGAAGGACTGATTTGTCACCTGAGGGTATTTAATTTTATTTGGCTCAGAACTTTCCAATTTCTTTTTATGTGTTCTAGCTTGCTACCCATCTATCGGCACAAGCGTTTGGAGCAGCTGCTCTTTCATAACCTAGATATGCTGAAATATACTTTCGAATCAAACATAAAAAATATCCGGTTAGAAATTATTTGCAGGTCCTTTTAATGCGAACTTCATATTTAAATAAGATTTGCAAAAATCGCTAAAAACCTAATAAGGGCGCTATTAAGTAGGAGCTAAACTTATCTTGTGCAAATTGAGGAGCCCGCGCCGTTCCGAAGCCATAAATCATTTTTGCGCCGATATTTAACTTTATAACTTATACCGAAAAAGTTAAAAAGTTTAACGTGAACTTACAAATGTATGGTGCCACAATGCAGAGAAGAACGGCGAAATGCGACATAGTGGCGCGATTACTCTTCGAACAACGCTCGTGTACGCTAGAGCCTGTAATTCCCACGTTCCCGAAGACACTTACCACTAAGCTATATCGCAAAACTTTAATTAACTTTACAAGAAGCCGGACTAATATTCAAAGCCGTTGTAGGCTAGGGACTATTGTGTGTGGCATTCTCATAAGTGCATGTTTTCCCATATTAGCTTGAATTCAGTTAGTAACAACAGAATGTGTTTGTTAATCATTGCTACAGTGTTAATTTATTCTATATATAAGACATAATTACTACTGTTGACAGCTTGCTTATTATTACATTCAAGGAGAGGTGTATTTTATATATATATATGAGGTGTATTTTACAAATGTTGCTGATTGCTTTAAATATGAAATATAAACAATTATCAAACTTTTATATCTATTAAGTACATCGTCGATTACACTGATTTTGTAAATTGTAGCATAGCTTGTGCGTGTGCTCCGACATTTCAGTTCAAAATTGGACCATATCAAGCGGTTATAATTATAAGAAAGGGATACATTAGTTGGAGGATTACCGCGGGGAGGAGAGAAAGGAAGAGAAAACGTTTAATTGACGAAACCGCGAGTAAAATCCTTCGTAATTAACATTATAGCTTATGAGAAATTGACAAGGCGCAACTTCGCATGCAGCAGTAATAAGAGCACACAAATAAAATTTCAAGGCTCTAGAATCTACATTTCGCCGGCAACCGGATAGGCAACATACCATACATAGAAAAGAGTAAAAGGCTACTTAAATACAGAACAGTTAATTATAATAAAGCAGACCCAAGCGAAAACTGATAATATTTCCGCCGATCAAACGAATCTCTGGATACAAAATATATAGAAGAAGATGAGACCCGACACCTTAGGGTATAAGGGATGGACAAAGAAGAAGAAGAAGAAGAAGATGAGTTCAGACGAGTACTTGACAGACGAGGGGAAGAGAAAGAAAAAAATAAAGATTATTTATTTAAAAGACCTAGAAGGATACACAGGATTTCGAGTAAAGGGAAAGATTCCAAGAATAGTACGAAAAACCAGTTGAAGAAAATGATGAATTTAATGTCATAAAAGATAATAAAAGTGTTGAGCACAATAACGACGAAGAGACAAAAATATTGCAGGAAGAGACAAGAAAACTAGACGAGCAAAGTGAATTTAAGGAGACAAAAGAAATGAATCAAATTAATGGAAAAAAAACATGAAACTAATTGATATTCTAAAACAGGAAGTGATCATAGTAAATTAAAAAATAGAAAAACTAGAAGGATAATAAAGAAAAAAAACCTAGGGCTATAAGGGATAAAAATTAAAACAAATAATCCAAAAGTACTAAAAGAAGAAGTGGAATGTTTTTTAGAGAATAAATTGGTCGTAACATTGAAAATAGAAGCAGCAGGAAAAGTAGAGACAAAACCTATTTCGTTGAATTAAAGAGCAAAGGAGATGAGAAAATTACGAAATTACTGAGAGCAAGTATACATAAATGCTGATTTGACGACAGCGAAAAAGAAACACACAAGCAATAATTTGGAAATTGGCTAAAAAGAAATCAGCTAAAGGTAATACAGTCAAAGAAGGCTAGAGGAAGCTGATAAGTGGCGAGAAAAATAAGGAAACCCAACAACTGGAGATGTACAATAACGAGCAAAATAAACCAAATAAAAGGACAAAAAACTAATAATAGGAAAATGTAGAAGACTAGAAAATGAAGAAACAACCGACGCAAAAAAGGAAATAAATTAAATGCTAAAAAACAACAGAAAATCTAAAAGGTCAAAGAAGGAAATAACAAATCAAATGGAAAAGAACAAGAGAAAAGACAGTAGAAATAAAATATTAAAATCATAAATAGTATAGAAAATAAACTATTACAATAATTCAAAAGCTTTGACTTAGACATACTATACAATTTATTAAGGAAATATTACAAAAAAAATATTTAGTCAGCCGGTGCTCCGGGACACTACACCGGCATTGCTTCTTCCTTTACATGCCTTTTGAACATTCTTAGCATTTATCATTGTCGTGGTATGTGCAAAAGACCTGCCCGGCATTTGCCTTTGTGCAATCGGGAAAACCACGAAAACCTGAGTCAGGGCAGGTGACTTCAAGCAGTCTACTGCTCTTTGTCTCCTTCGTTACAATTCTAAAGCCGCTTATTATTATAACATTTTGTATTCTTGCGAGTGCGCGGTTATTAGTCTCTATCTCTTATGGTCTCAAGCAAGTCGAATATTAGTCCAGGCTGTTATGAGCTGCCGCAATTTTGAGTCCCGGCTGTTGTGCCTTATTTTATGCAATTTTAAGTCGGTAGATCCCAAGAATAGTACGGAACCCGGCTGAAGAAAATGATAAATTTAATGTCATAAAACATCAATTAAGCACAGTAACGACCGAGTCAAAGTATTGCAGGAAGTGACAAGACTACCAGCGCAATATTTAAGGCTCAGAACAATCAAATTAATGGAATATGGCCACAAGTCTTATTCTAATTAGTATCCTTCTATCATTAAAAATAGAAATCCTAGAAGGATAACAATGAAGGAGACGTGAAGGGTATCCACTCCGCATTACAATACCTGTCAGGATACCGAACTTGTTGGTTAAGAGAATAAATTGAACATAGAACGCATCTGAACGGTGGAGTCAAACATTTCGTTGAATTAAACTGCAAAGGAGATAAGAGCACATTACGAAATTACTGCGTGCAATTTTCCATAAATGCTGATTTGACGACAGACATAGATTCACTCGTTCTGTCCTTTGGAAACGGTTTAAAAGAAATCAGCTAAAGGTAATACAGTCAAAGAAGGCCAGGGCTGATATGGCCAGAAAATAAGGAAACCCAACAACTTTAGCGGTACAACGAGCAATTAAACCAAATAAAAGGACAAACTAATAATAGGATTTATAAGAGTCCAGAAAAACCAACCGACGCAAAAAGGGAAATTAATTAAATGCTAAAAACAACAATAGAAAATCTAAAAGGTCAAAGAAGGAAAAATCAAATGGAAGTGTACAAGAGAAAGACCTTCATGAAGCACTAGTTTACTGAAAAGAATGCTCCTATTCTAATTTAATTTTCTGGACTTAAACATACTAGTGATTACAAAAACTAAAAAGAAAGCAGGCAAAATATTATTCTAGACTGGTGGATATTTAATGATACTGAGTGGAGTAAGAGAGGAAGAGAGTTCCAGAGAAGAGTGGGTTCTTTAATTAGAAGCAAAATGGAGTAAATACGTAAATTTCTGGGAGTGTATCTCACATAGAATCTTTGAGACTAGAACTTAAAATAGAAAACATGGAAACCAATCACATACTGATAGCATATGGACCAAATAAACGTAAAGTGTCGGCCAAAAAGGTAAATTATGAAAAAAGTTACAAATATAATGGATGATATAGTAGGGAAAATAACTATCCTTGAAGATCTAAACGGCAAGACGAAAGCTCGAAAGCTGTCATTGGAAAGCATGGAGAGACGGCCTAAAACAATAATGAAAAAAATAATTGATTTCTGCATACGAAATAACTTTCTGGTAATAGATGGATTGTTTTAACATAAGGACGCCTACAAGTATACAAATGGATTGAAAAGAAGAGGTGAAAGATCAATCATACGATTACACACTAATTGTAAGCCAGAAAACCAACAGGAAACAAGTAAATGGATGTGAGAGCAAGAAAAGGGGCAGAGATCGGCAGTGAGCACCACATATTGGACAGAATAATAAGCATAATGCAATTTACATTAGAAAGTAATAAATAAAACAGAACCTATATACAAAATAACACACAAGAATTAATGAATTTGTACATGTTAGCTGATAAGGAAACAGCACAAAAATATAGAGAAAAAGTAGAAAAAATTATGGCAGAAATTCATAGACACATATAAGGAGAAAATGTTAAACACAGATGGGGCTGGTATTAAAAGACTTTAGTTGATACAGCTAAGGAGGTATGTGGTACAAATCGAACAAACAGAAACAGGCATACAAAGAAGATAGCGTGGTGGACCGATAAAATTAAAAACAAGGTAAAACTCAAAAAGAACAAATGAAAACTATACTTAGAGGAAGGAATACAGCATAGATCCGAAGAGTACAAAGAACAAAGAAAAATGTTCAAAAACGCTATACGTTTAGCTGAGGAAAAGTCTTGAGAAGACTTTGGCGCTATAAAAGAAAAAGACCATACAAATCAAAAGCTCTTTTACAAAATTCTTAAGAACGCAAGACTGGGAAATAAACAAGCTGTGTGTAATTAATATCAAAAGTGGCACAAATTTATATAACCGAATTAAAGTAAAATATCAGATACTAATTGAGGTATTTTTGAACACACTTTATACGTGCTCTGTTTCAAAAATATGGAGACAATGTTAATATAGTAAGATAGTGCAGAGCTTCAAATTGATTTGAGTAAATTGTTATGCGCATGCGTGACTGAGGACGACCTAGCTGGTCGAATAATCGTCATAATCATCGCATTTGCAGTAAATGAGCGAAAATAGTAGCAAATATGCACTCAAATTTGTGCGAATCTGGAAACTTCACCTGCTGATAATTTAAAAGGCTTTTACGAACAAAGTAATGTACGCAATATTCAGAAGTGCCTGCTAAAATTAGCAGAACATTGAAATAATTAGACATCAGTATCAGCGAGTGAGAGTTAGAGGAGTAGGAAGATGAGTTGGGAATTCCAAAAATTAAAATGTTTATAATTATGATTGCAGATTGGCACGAAACATGTCTCGCCAATTTTGTAATTGTTAAAGATTTGTTTCACACTGCTACAGATAAACCAATTTTCTCAAAATGGCTATAATTGGAGGCTCAGTTGTTCAAGTGAAAGCCACCTGGTTTACCACGTCCTAAAAATGTCATAAAATCTTAAATTGTATACCTTGAAGAGACTAAGGCCACATGCTATTTGTAGCTCGTATCATTATTGCTAAATATTTAAATTTCTTGATTTTATAGTTGCAACTTTTTGTACATCTCAATCTCGGCTTACAACAGTATCAGCTTACAAGGATATTTCTTTATAGCAGTTTCGACCAAAAGTGCACTGTATCGTAATTTTAAAATTGTAAAGAAAGGAATTTCAATCAAAAGCCAAACCTGGAAAACTTACTTTTGGGAATCGGGCGCTTCTGCCGCAGAAATCGGCTCCCCGTGCTGTACTCTGGGGAATCAAAAGAGGAAAAAAAGGTGTGGGCGGCAAAAAGGACAAGTTACCCTAATCTTCGTTGCGGGGCCGATCGGAAGCGTCTTTTCTGACGTGGGTCCTTTAGCTAGTTATGTCCGAAGTGTGCGACTAGGTTTTTCTTGGTTCCCCGCCGGGCCAGATAGAAGGAAACCGAATCGAGTCTCTTCGCCGGCAAAATTTCAACTCCCGAAACGCAATCGGCCAAAAAGACGACCTCCGGGAAGAGGAAAATCTGGTCGGCAAAATATCGAGTCCGGAATAAAATCAGCTTTAACAAACGGGATGTGGAAACTCTTGGCGTCAAACAAAACAGCCAGGAGAACTATCGGTCAAAACGGCCTCGGACACGGAAAATTTAAAGCCGGCCGCACATTTTCTAAACTATCACAAGAGAGAGTGAGGCCGCGGCCGAAGTCGCTTATATATCGGCGCACCGCGCCAGCGGGCAAATTAGCCGCCGCTATCTCAAATCAAAACTAAAGCGCGTATACAGAGAGAGTCAAAAAACAGTCGGTCCTAATTTAAACGCCAAATAAAAGTAATTCGAGGTTGGCGCGAACAATAGCAGTAGATGAGCAGCAAGATCATCCTATTTTCTTTCTCAGTTTTGAATGTTCTTGATAAAGTACGGGATTATTGCAGGCATAAATGCCCAATTAGAATCATATACTGCATTAGCATTTTACTTGCTTTTCGTAGCGTTTCTTAATGTAGTTAATAATTCTAACTTTTTTGGATGATGAAATTAATTGGAATTGAACTAAATTTTTGTACTCTGATAAGGTTGTCTTAGGAATTGAGCCTAGTGTAGAACAAAATTAAGGCATATTCCCAATCCATAGAGAAGTTATTTACTAAAATTCTGATGATTTAATTTTATGCTAATCAAAAATTAAAGATTATAGCTTATAAATAGTCTAATGCGGTTGTCTTATCTGAAAATATAATAATTTAATATACCATATCCATATTTTAGAAAAAGACATGGACGAGAATAAGAAAGAAATGGAGAAAGAAAAGAAGTAAATAGTCATGAACGTCAACAATACGAATGTGACGAGTTATATAATAATTTAATGTAGATTATTGAAATTATCTAAAAATAAAGTAATAGGGCGACGAAAACAGTTATTTAAAAAAAATATAAAGATTTAGTTGCAGGATAATTTAATTACGTAATATTATTTATGTACATTACGCAAGGAATTACTAACATAAAATTATACTTTATATCTCTATCTATAACACAATTTAGTGGCACTAGCACAGTTTACTTCGCTTCCGTTACTTGATTTTCCCTGGTTGCTTCGCTGAGTTTATTTATACCTCTCTCACCTATCTAAACCTTTCTTGTTCTATATAGTACAAACACCGACAGCTAATCGCATTCAAGAAATTATGTTCATCGCTCGACCGTGACGGCACTGCAATGGCTCCGCTATTATATGCAAATGTCTAAGTATGCGATCTCTTTAGGGTGCGTTTGGAAATCCATTACCCGTCATAGCCTAATAAAAAATAATTAAATTACTTTTAGTATAATGCCTTTACCATTCTATCATTTACATGGTGATATATTTTTTTGACTGAAAATAGTCTAATTTTTACACCTGCGTCTATGAATTGAGGCTTTAAAGTAAGAGTTATTCGAAACTTACGTTTTGTTACTACTGACGGTTTGGTACCAGAAGTCGTTACCTTATTCACGGAATTGTCAGAGAAGTCAAGCCTTTAGAATCTTTATGTTGTACTCTTCTGCAACCAATTTTGGTGTAAAAATTTAAAGATTACAACGAAATAATTCTTTGTCACAGTTCTTAAAGTACACTACATATTTTAATTGTACCCTTGTCCGTTATATAACGAAATATAATCAAGTTTTCATGATTTTTCACCTTTTGAAATTTTAGGAAAACAACATAAAGTTAAAAATAATATTATTTAAAAAATGGAAGAATCCGCATTGCATAAACAGTTTTTGCGACGGTAAGAAGCAGTTGAAGGTAAAAGGGAAATATTGGCATTATTAATCGTTCATTTAGTACGTAAAGTTGAATATTTCCTTGTTTGACATTTTTGGTGTTTAAGTATTAATAGCACTTCATTTGACATTCGAGTGATACGCACATCGCCCACGCTCTGCTATCTTCGAAAGTGCTAAGTGCAGGTCAACTAAATTCAGTTCCGCTCAATTGATAAGCGATAAATACTTATTAACTCTATGTATATAAAAATATTACAAATCAACAATTAATACACGTTCCCTATGGGAAATGGAACCGGTCCTGGCCCCAGGCCCGTTAATGCAACCCGCTCCCGAGAATTACGGATTCACATTGAATCTCCCTAATTATCAGGGAAATCAACAATCTAACCAATACGGTAGCCAACAAAATTCGCAATTCCCATTTGCGCCTTATGGACAACCAATGCCCACCTCCTATACAATTAACTCTGACACATCCGTGCCACTATAGCCAAATAATGTTAATCCATATCAACATGTACCCGCACTAAATCCAACGACCCAAACTCAAAAAAACCATCGGAAAGTGAAGAATCTAATTCTGTAATCATGGACGATGAAAACATAGAATCAACCTCACAAAAACCCAAACACGCGTGGCAAACAGGCAAAAAACGTAAAAGAAACAACTCGCAATCACATTTAACAAACCAACAAACTACTCCTATAACTACTTCCAATGGATTCGAGGTACTCTCACAAGTTCCAAGCAGCATTACAAACCTGAACCAAACATTCAGTACTCAGCAACCTAAAATCTTAAAACCACCACCTTTTTATATTTACGGGGTAAATAACTACAACGAAATGACCACAAATATAAATGCAGTACTAGAAAAAGAACAATATTACACAATAGCGTTATTGGATAACACGATTAAAATCAGCACCAACACGTCAGATCCCTACAGAAAACTCAAAACGCATCTTAAAAACCAAAACATAATACACCACACCTACCAACTTAAGGAGGAAAGGTCATATAGAGTGGCTATACGAAATCTTCATCATACGATGTCAACGGAGGTCATTAAAAAAGAACTAGGTAAATTAGGACATGAAGTTTGCAATATCATTAACATTCGTCACAGACTAACTAAGCAACCACTACCATTATTTATGGTAGACTTGAAACCTAAAGAAATCAATAAAACCATATTCGACGTAAAACATACCGATAATATCACTCATAATCGAGCCGCCTAGAAAGAAGAATACAATACCGCAGTGCCTTCGTTGCCAGGATTACGGCCATACAAGGAGTTATTGCAACAAACCCTTTGCATGTGTTACATGTAGTGGCGACCACGAAACTTCCACCTGTAAGAAACCTCAAAATACTCCAGCCAAATGTGCTCTTTGTAGCGGGAATCAACCAGGTAACTATAAGGGATGCTCAGTGTACTAAAATTTACGGAGAGCCAGGAATGCCCCATTCAGAGAAACTTCTAATATAACGCGTCCACAACAGATACCAAATAAAAGTGAATTCCCCCACTTCAAAACCATATTCACAACATAAACAAGGACACTACAAATTTCTTGCAAAATAAACTATCCTACTCACAAATAACAACAGGAAGAAATGACAACGATCAAGCATCTTCCTATAAACCAAATCCGTACTAACTTTCTTAATGAATTTAAATCAATGTTTTCCCAACAATTAGTCAGAACAGCATGGTCTTAAACATGCTCTCAACAGTTATTAATAAACTAACATAAAAATGGCGATTTCGTTGCGCATCGCTGTTTGGAATGCTAATGGCATTTCTAACCACATCCCAGAATTAATTCCATTCTTCCAATTACAAAATATTGATATATTATTAACTTCAGAAACCCACGCTACAACAAGAACAGTAATAAAAATCCCGTTCTATATCACTTACCTTACTAACCACCCCAATGGTGCAGCACACGGTGGGATAACAGTTGTAATCAAAAATACAATCAATTATCACAAATCGGTGTCTTATCAGACTAATAAAACTAAAAGTACAAGCATAAAGGTGCATACTCTCCCTTCTCCACTGATAATAGCAGCAGTTTACAGTCCTCTAAGACACTCTATCTCTATCGAAGAGTACGAGGAGTTTCTGCAAACTGGAATGCTAAAAACACAGCGTAGAGTTCCAGGTTAAATAACCCAAAAGGCCGCAATCTACTGCGAGCCATTGAAAACCTCAGATGCAGCTATCTTTCCGCTGGCCAGCCTACCTACTGGCCTACAGATACAAACAGGCTATCAGACCTACTTGATTTTGCAGTAACACGAATACCTCACACAAATAGAAGCTAATTTCGATCTCTCATCCGATAATGATACAAGATGCTGCTTGGCCACGCCCAACCCAATGGGTCATCAACAAATACACAACATTCCTCGCCGCATTCTAGACCTTGTTGCCCAGAAACGGAAAGCACGAAAAAAGTGGCAAAGAACCAGAGATAGGTACGACAAAACCTAACTCAACCGAGTTACACATCAACTACACAACGTGTTAATAGAATCAAAGAACAATACCTTCCAACATTATATTACTAATCTTTCACCTGAAGATCGCACGTTGTGGAAAGCATCCAAAAAATTCTTACGACCAATTGCCACCATGCCTCCCATCAAGAAACCGGACGACACTTGGGCCAGATCAGAGGAAGACAAGGCCGAAACATTTGCTGAACATTTCGCTAATATTTTCCAACCGAATACCGACGATTCTGAAATTAATTCATTCCTGGAGGCTCCATGCCAATTGTCGTTACCAATCAACCCATTCTCCCCAAGAGAAGTACGACAACAAATATTAGCCACCAATACCCGCAAAGCCCCAGGATACGATGTGATAGTGGGAGTAGTCCTTCAAAATCATCCTAGAAAAGTCATAGTACTCCTCACCACAATCTTTAACAGCATCCTCAGATTATGCCATTTCCCAACCCAGTGGAAGTTTGCCCAAATTATTGCAATCGAGAAATCTGGAAAACCTCCTTCACAACCCTCTTCCCGCCATCCAATCATTCTTTTACCCCTAACATCCAAGGGTTTCGAACGGCTACTCCTCAAGAGAATCCATAGTGACCTAGATCTAGAGCACATAATACCAAATTACCAGTTCGGATTCCGCCAACAACACTCGACGATTCATCAAACTCACTGAATCGTTATTAAAATAATGGAGAGCCTCGAAACAAAACGAATTTGCTCAGCTGTATTTTTGAATATTTAGCAGGCATTTGACAGGGTATGGCACGCAGGTCTACTATACAAAATTAAGCTCCACTTCCCAAGTCTATTATACTTGTTATTAAAGTCATACATTAGCGACAGGACTTTTCAAGTCAAGATCAATAGCACTGTGACTACTTATCACAAGATTACTTCTGGAGTCTCGCAAGGCAGCGTGTTGGGACCTCTGCTGTACTTACTGTATACCTCTGATACTCCTCTCACAAATAACACATTAATTGCAACGTTTGCCAACGATAAAGCTCTCAAGCAGTGAAAATCCGGAAACAGGTACAGCATATCTATAAAATCACCTCAACACGCTTCAAGACTGGTTCGACAAATGGAGAATATCAGTGAACAGAGATAAACCTACTCATGTTACGTTTACCAATAGATGCGTCGTGTACCCACCCTTATTATTCAAAAACACCCCCATACTTCAGAAAACTGAAATACAATATCTTGGCTTACATCTAGATCAGAAATTACTTTAGAACACGCATATTAAAAAAAAAGAAAACAAATAGACATAAAATTAAAACAGATGAATTGGCTGATGCGGAGACGATCTCAGCTCACCTTACAAAATAAAATACTCCTATATAAAGTAATTTTAAAGCCCATCTGCTCATATTTAAGCCAGTTGTGGGGTTGTACCAAGGCATCACATACCAAGATCCTACAAAGATGCCAATGGAAAATTCTTAGAACCATAACCGATGCTCCGTGGTATATCTCAAATCCAACTCTCCACATTGACCTTGGAATCCCTTATGTAGCGGAAGAGATCAAAAGACTGGCTAAATCGTACACCAAAAAATTGGCAGATCATACTAATCAACTCGTGGAACAACTGTCCGTCTAACCTACCGTCACCAGGAGGCTAAAAAGAAAATGGCCTACCTCCTCACGGTAATTAATTAATACTAGTAAAAATAAACATGGGGCTAAGGTACTGGCCGAATCCCCCTCATGTCATGTAATTAAAATCATAACTTTTACTTATCACACCCATAAGGAGTAGATTGTAAATATGCAAAGTTGATAATAAAAAGAAAATAAAAAAAAGTATTAATAACGTATGTATCTTACAGAATAGTAGATCAACGCGGTTTTATTGTTTGTCCCTTATTATTGGTAAAAGTATTATTTGTAAATAAATACACAAATCGAGCTAACTTTAATTATTTCTTATTGTATCTAAGTATGATTTAGACCAGATAATAAACTGTTTTTATATATGACTGTTCTATTTAAAGTAATTTATTTATATACTTGCAGCATCTACAGTGAGGTTATAGTCTTATTTTATATTTATTATTCATTTAAGATTGTCTAACAGAAATAAGAATTACAAATTACATGAAATCAAGCATCATAATTTGCTGTGCACTATCTGATAGAGTTCGTTCACCAAATATGCGTTGCTTAGGAGGCTTACGACGCACATTGACATGATATTAATGTAGCATCAAAGTTTGGCTGAAAATTGCGCGATTAATCATCGAGCTCTTGGCCTAAGTCAAGGAAGTTCTGGCAACATATCGCCACATAATTACGTTGCAAAATTTTGGTTTAAGATTTATGGTTTTTTTAAAGTTTTTCTTAAATAATGTATTAAACGTGTACTACGTACGCTATTTTAGAAAAAATTGTGACAGTTGTAGAATGTGTCTATAAAGTATCTCCATCAATCTTGTGTTAGGATTTAATTAGTTACTACAATTGAAGTAGAAATGCAAATGTTTCTTTATTTGATTAAAGAATTCTAAAATTGTTCCTAAATGAGTCGTGTTTGTCAAGTTTTTAGATTATATTCCATATTTGTCCACACATGTGTTAAATACAAAGTGATCTTTGGAATAGTAGCTCCCTTATAAAGTTTAAATTTTAGGATGATCATAGTGGCACATTTAATCAATTATGTCACTTTCGGAAAGAGGGGGCTAAGGTTAAAGCTAATTTTAAAGCAAGTTTTAAGTTTAATTAGACTTTTTAAGGTACAAGTAGCCACTACAAACAGCACATTGGCCATACTCAAACAATTGTTTCTACTCTACTCTTCACAAAGATGTAATCGAAATTTTTGTTTTAAAATTTGAAAATCGAATTTATTAACTTTTACCTAAGCGAAAAATGGCTGTATATTACATTATAGTAATTTTTCCTTTGCTAGTTACGAGATTTAAAAACTTAAGCAAAAGAAGCTTGTAATAAGCTAAAAAAATAACAAAAATAAAAGGTTAGAGAAAGTAATCAACGAAGAAATATTTGGAAAAAGGATTTAAAAAATTAAGTATTGCAGAGGAATGGTACAGGATAATAATTTTGGCAAAAGAATAGAACATGAAAACAAAAAATAGAAAAAAGTAATACAAAATTTTTGTATAAGAAACAAACGAAAAGAAAAAAAAATTAAAAATTTGAGTATGGGCACATGATATATTAAAGGTCTATTGGGTAAATAAAGAACTCGATATGCTTATGATGCTATGATAGAAACCAAGAACAACATTTGAATACATAGTGGGATAACTAACAAATACCAAGCACAAGAGTGACTAAGGATGCTAAAGACAGAAACAAAAATGGAGAAAAATGGACAGCATTAATAATATACTGACTTCTTAGACGTTCTTAAACTTACTAAAACCTATTATTAGTGTCCTAAGGTTTTGACCATAAATAGTATTGAGAAAAAACTACAAAGAAAATAAAATAGTTTTACAAAAGTGCAGGAAATTAGATGCAAATGGAAAATTTATAATGAGAAGAGTTCAAAATTAAAGAGAGCCTAAGACAAACCTTAGTTGCAATATATCACCAAGTTATAAGTTGAGAAGAAAGTATTTTTTCAAAATGTAAGCCATGGTCTGGTTAGAAAAGATACTGGAATGCCGGAAGGCTATATTCATCGACGTATCAGTCTGGAACCTTAACGAGAATGCTGTCTGAAAAATGAAAACGCGACTAATATTATATTTTCAGGACACTAATAAATAAATGGAACCTTCCATACGACAATAAGATTGGGGTAACTGCGAAAGCTGAAAATCAAAAGCAAAAATGCATTTAAGATAGCAAAGGTTCAGAAAAATGTTTTGTTGTTATATGTGGTGGTTTCGCAACCCAAGTTCTCCGCTAGAGAGCTAGAGAACTAGAGTTTTCTAGTTCGTTATATGGGTGTGATTAGTACCCATTAACTATTCTTCTTAAAAATCACTTTCTACTGTCTTCTGTCTTTTGCTTTAGTCTTTAGTCCATCTTTAACCTCAACTTTTCTCAAGTCTTCTGTTGCTTCTTGTGTCCATATTGTCCTTGGTCTCCCACTTTTTCTCTTACAACTTGGGTTCCATTCTAACATTGAGAATATTGTTTTGTCTGCAGCGGCTCTCCATATATCAACAATCTCAACCTTGTTATTTTATTTTCTTACCTATGTCATCAATCTATTGTTTTAATTCAAAGTTTATTCTACTCCTGTATTTGTTTTCTGATACTCTTACTGGCCCTAGTATTCTCCTCTTTAATATTCTAAACTCTTCTTCCGTTTTCTGTCATTGCAATTGTTTTCATATCATACAATATAGTTTTAAGTATTTTGCTTCTTTTTGTTTGCTTAAAATGCTTTATTACCTGTCATTATCCTTTCCTTAATTTCTACCTCTATTTCCGTCACATAATAACAGTAATCCCAGATATTTAATTTTATTCACTACTTTAAATTTGTATCCCCCATTCTGATATTTTAATTTTCCGTCGCAGCTGTCCCCTAATTCTCAATATTTTAGTTTTTTCTACGTTAATTTTTAATCCAATTTTACCTCCTTCCTGTACAACTTGCTTTAACATATCTTTCATTAATGTGCGGTTTTTGACCATTAGCATAACGTTGTCCACATAAGCTATAATTTTGGTACCACTTGTCTTTACTGTTCCCTTGTGAATTCTTCGCAATACGTACTCCATTGCACAGTTAAATAGCACCGTGAGAAAGGAAGCTCCTTGGCGCACCCCCTTATTTATTTTGAATTATTCCGTTTCTCCTCTTTGCGTCTTCATACTCATTGTTGTTCTCACTGTCATCTGTATTAGCCTTCTTATTTTAGAATCTATTCTTAGCTCAAAAGCTTGTTTAAAGTCGATGAATAGAAGTTCCATTTTAATTTGATATTTATGTGCTTTTTTATTATTTGTTTTATTATGTGGAGCGCATCAGTCGTTGATCTTCCTTTAGTGAAGCCTTATTGGTATTGACCCATTAAATTCTCTGTGGCATTCATTAATATTTTCTGTATTAGTGACGTCATAATTTTATATGTAGTATTCAATGGTGTCAATTCTTTGTAGTTCTTACATACTTGTTGGGCTCCTTTCTTCTGTATTGTGATTATTTGTCTGGATTTCCATTTTGCGGTTATCCTTTCTTCATCCCATATTCTTTTTATTATTGCGTACATTTTTTTCGTGCAGTTCCTTCCCGCCATACTTTATGAGTTCTGCATTTATACCATCTCTCACTGGTGCTTTACCATTACGGCTTTTGATAATAGCTTACTTTTATTTCTTCTTTTACTGGTACTTCGTTTTCATGTTTTGTTCTAGTGCTACGGTCTCGTCCCCTTCTGTCTCAAACATATATGTATCTGTGAATAATCTTCTTCTTCTTCTTCTTCTTTATCAGCCTGTATCTATCCAATGTTGAACATACGCCTCCCCTTTAAATCTCCATTTGTCTCTGTCTTGAGATGTCCTTATCCATGTTAATCCTGCTATTAATTTTATGTCATCTTTCCATCTGGTTTGTGGGCGGCCCACACTCCTTCTTCCCGTCCATGGTCTCCATTCCTGTATTACCTTGTTCCATCGTTCATCTTTTTGCCTCATGGTGTGGCCTGCCCATCTCCATTTTAATGATGCTACATGTCTCTTGACGTCTATTACTTTTGTTTTTTCCCTTATACTCTCATTTCTTATTCTATCTTTCAACTTTATATTTAGCATTTGCCTTTCCATTGCTCGCTGGGCTTTGGCAAGTTTTCCCATTAATGTTTTGTTTAATGTCCATGTTTGTGCCGCGTAAGTAAGTACTGGGAGTACGCATTGGTCATACACAGCTTTTCTCAGTTTTAAGGGATTGTTTGGTTTTTAGTATTTTATTTTGTTTCCCAAAGGCCGACCATGCTTGGCGTATGCGTCTATCAATTTCCAGATTTTGGTTAAATTTTTGCATGTTATCAATTGACCTAAATAAACATATTCTTGTACTGTCTCTACAGTTTGGTTGTCAATTTTATGTTTATGTTGTCTTGTTGGTTAGTCATTATTTTTGTTTTTGTTTATTTATTTTTAGCCCAACTTTTGCTGATTTGTTCTTGAGTTCTTCGAGCATGTTTTGTAAGTCCACTGCTGAGTTTGATATGATGATTAGGTCATCTGCATAGGCCAGGTGATTGAGCATTTTGCCGTTTATATTCACTCCTTTGTTTTCCCAGTTAAGTGACTTTATCACATCTTCTAGTGCTGTTATAAACAACTTAGGACTCATCGAATCTCCTTGCCTTACTCTCTACCGACCGGGATTTTATTAGTGTTTTCGTGTAACCTCACTGTCATTGTTGATTTTTCATAGATGGAGTGGATCATTTTAGTGTATCTATAGTCTATTCTACTGTTTTGCAGGGCTTTTCTATCGCCCACAATTCAATCGAGTCGAAAGCTTTTTCAAAATGACCAGCGCCATATATAAAGGTAAATTGTATTCGATGGCTTTTTCTATTAATGTTCTTATTGTGAGGATGTGGTCGTTTGTGCTGAAATTTTTCCTAAATCCAGCCTGTTCGATCGTCTGGTAGAATTCTAGTTTTGCATCTAATCTGTTTACTATGATTTTTGTGAAGAGTTTGTATATTTGGGGCAATAGAGATATTGGCCTATAATTATCAAGTATTGTTTGTCTCCCTTTTTGTATATGAGGATAATTAGTGCGTTGCTCAATCATCAGGAATCCTTCCTTCCTCCAGACATTTATTAAAGAATATTTGTAATGCTTGAATTATCGTATCTCCTCCTTCTTTTATTAACTCGCCTATTACGCCATCTTGTCCAGGGCACTTGTGATTTTTGATGGACTTTATGTTGAATTTAATCTCCTCATTAGTAATTTCTGGGATATCTTCTGAATTTACATTTATTATTTTCTTTTTTAATTCCTGTTCCACATCTTTCGGCGTTTCGTTTTTTTGTTTGTATAGCTTTTCATAGTATAGTTCTATGGTCCTTAAAATTTCGTTTTTATCTCTTACTTCTTTTCCCTCATTGTCTTTAAATGCTGTGATATTTGCTCTACCTAATGATCTTCTTATGCTTTTCATATTTTTATTTTCTTGGATTATTTTTTCAATTTGTGCTTCTAACTGTTTCCTTTTATCTTCTCTTATTGATTTCTTTAGTGTCTTATTGGTTTCTGTAAATTCTATCGTGTTCCGTTTTCCGTTTTTTAACAGTTCTCGTCTTATACGGAATAGTTTTTCTGTTCTGTCACTCCAACTTTTTCTTTTTTCTTACGAGCTGCGGCTACTTTAAGGCCTGCGTCTAACATACGTTTGTTTATGGTAGTATTCATGTCGTTCATTGTCATTTCCTTTATTTCAGAGGATTCTAAATTCTTGTTTAATTCGTATTCATACTGTGCTTGTTTTTCTTTTAAAATCCTTGTGTCTATCATTGTTTTTGGAGTGCTAATTCTTTTCTTTCTTTCCAATCTTGTTTTTATTTCTATTCTTGTTCTCAGTATCCTATGGTCGCTTCCTGTGCCAATATTGTTTAGTGGTGTTACATCTTTAACAATATCTTTATTTGATGATAAAATGTAATCTATTTCGTTTTTATATTCTCCGTTAGGGCTGACCCATGTCCACTTTCTACTGGGTTTCTTTTTAAAGAAAGTATTCATTACATATACATTTTGTTGTTCTGCAAAATTCATGAGCATTTGTCCGCGTTCATTTCGTTTCCTAACCCATGGATTCCGATCTTATCTTCGCTTGGTTCTATTTTTCCCCTATCTTACTATTAAAGTCTCCTATTATGAGTGTATATTGGCAGTGGTTATTCTTTATTGCTACTGAAATTTCTTCATAGAACGATTCTACCTCTTCGTCATCATATTTTGTAGTTGGAGCGTATACTTGGATAATTTTCATGTTGCAGAATGTAGATATATTTAGGATGATATAGGCTACTCTTTTCGATATGGAATTGTAGCTCTTTATGTGATTTTTAATTTCTTATTTATTATAAAACCTACTCGTCCTATGTTGTTGATTTCCTCAGTTTCTGCACCTCTGTAATATAGTATGTGTCCTGATGTTAGCGTTAGGCAGTGCTCGCCTTTTCTTTTAATTTCAGCTAAGCCTATTATATCCCATCTAATGTTTTTAAGTTCTTCTTCGAGTTCGTAAATTTTTCATCTTTGTTTAGTGAACGTATGTTGTATGTAGCAATCATTAGTTTAGTCTTATTTCTGTGTGTGCTTAATGTTTTTGCAGTTGTCAAATTTGTGTCTCCCAGAATCCTTGAGACAGACTGATGTGTAATCATCAGTGTGAGATTCTGGACTAGTAGCCCTACTCACCTGGGGTATAAATCTTTTGTTTTGTAATTTGACTTGTTGCTAAATAAAGGGGTGGTTGGCCTAATCTTCCCACGCTGGCCAGACGGGTTGGGAGATAGTAATTCAGCCGCCCCTAACATGGGGTACAGTCGCTGTCGGAGTACCGCTCCTACTGGAGAACCGTCGTGTCCTTTGCTAGTTTTGGTCCGCCCCGGGTATTTCATTTCCACGGTACCACCCATATCTGGGAGGCATTCCTCTATCCGCCACCTGAGGAGGAGCCCGATGGGGGACTAGCAACCCCTCTGTGAATAATACTTTAAAGTATTTCTTCTACGTCTCCATGTATTGGCTGTAATTTTTAGTCAATTTTTCATTTTTATCTTTGATTTCCGTGGTCTTATAATACCTTTATGTACACTGTTTTGTTCTTTAATTCTCTCGTAATAGTTCTTTGTATCTTTACGTTTGTTATTATCTTTAATTTGTTTTATTCTGTTTTCGATCCAATCTCTTTTAGTTTTGCGATTGATTTTCTTTGTTTTATTACTTAACCTTTTATACGCAGCTTTGTCTTCTTCTCGGTTTGATCTAACCGATTTTAATCCTGCTTTCATTTTATTTTTAGCTATTTCTTTATATTTGTCATCGTACCATCCCGGATCTGGTCTACTTACTGTCTTCTCTATTTTAACTTCCGCGGTACTATTTATGGATTCTTTTATTCTTGTCCATTGTTTTTTTATTTCATTCTCATTTATGTCATATACTTTTAGTATTTTTTTTTTATAGTTTTTTAGCATATTTATTTGTGGTGTTCTTATTGTTTATTTTTTTCTATATGCCATTTACTTTTATTTGTTTGTTTCTGTTCTGTTTTTAACTTTCTGTTTCAATATTGCTGTTACCTTAAAGTAACATACTTATATGTGCCCACACTTTTTACTGTTTGTTAATTAACGTATTGTCTATTTGTGCAAACGTTTTCTGATATGTTAAGCTATAAATGTTACCTTAATTTTTAAAATTTCAAGGAAAATGTAAGTGCAAGATGTTATACAAAGTTAAATTGTTTCTGATAAAGTTAAAGCAAATACAAAGAACTTTTGTACGACTGGAAGTTTTATTTTCGGATATTTTCTCATTATTGTGCTTGCGTTATTATTTCTTTATTTAAGATTTATCTACCGATGATTCCAATCTTTTCGGCAGTTTGCTATCATTTAGCTATCTTTTTGAATAAAATCGTTATAAATTAAGACTGAAATATTTTGCACTATACTGCTCCCCAGCAGCTGTTCTGCTAGCAAACTAGACAATGTAACGTTACAAATTCTAGGAACACTGCGTTGTTTTATTAATTGATATTTATAATTCTTGTAACGAAACTAGTATTTAAGTACAGTTTATAAAATAAATTGTTGTGCATTAGTAATAATCAGTAATAATTAAAAAAAATATATTGCTAAATATATTTAGGTTGTAGTGTTTGCTGTATTTAGTATTGGGGTACAGTAACAATAAAATTTTTGTAATGCAATATATTGTTTTGAATCAATTTGTTTATTACGGAAGAAAATATGTTTCACGTTATGCTGTTCTGGTACAGAATATAAAACAGGGAGATTGAAAACTATGTTGGAATTTTGAGTAGTTGTGCTTTAACCCTTGTAATGCCAAGCGGGCCCCAGAAACACATATTCGACCATCGTTTTGTCAATTCTTTTTATCACTTGCTGTTTCATATAGCTGTGTATTTTTGTTTCTCTAACGTCTTTTGCAAATCTTTTATGTTAATTAATTTTAGTAACAAAATTATGTAAAGTTTTGCACTTTGCTTGCTAAATATAAAACATATTCTTCGAGAGAAATTCAAATTTAGCGCTACTTCCAACAGTTTACGCACTGGAAAATTAATCTAAACGTTGATAAGTCGTGTCAAGTCACGTTCACAACACGAAGAACAGAATGTCCTCCTCTTACCTTCAATAACACTCCCATTCCTGTCAAAGAAGAAGTTAAATACCTCGGCCTTCACCTTGACGCAAAACTAACTTGGAGAACACACATTAAGGCAAAAAGACGTCAATTAGATTTAAAAGTGAGGAACATGTCTTGGTTACTAAATCATAGATCTCAGCTCTCACTACAGAACAAACTCCTCATATACAAAACCATTTTTAGGCCTATTTGGACATATGGTGTCGAATTATGGGGCTGCAGCAAACCGTCTAATACAAAAATTTTACAAACATTTCAATCTAAAACCCTCAGAATGTTACTAAATGCACCTTGGTATGTCTCCAACAACACCATACACGACGACCTCAAAATACCGTTTACACACGACGTCATCAGTTCTTACTCTGTTAAACACAAAAATCGAAGCATAACCCACAGCAACGAGCTAATCAGTGAACTGTTCAGACAACCATTGGAAAATAGAAGACTTAACAGAACACGGCCAGAAGACCTAGTTAGGTGAATCCAGAGAGCCGTCAATGGATGGCCCATGACTCAAGTGAACTTCTTTCAACTTATTTACTTATTACTTTATTAAGTAGATTGTAAATTTGCATTAATCCAATAAAAAAAAAACTTCCAACATCCACAATGAGTTGGCGCTTGGAGCACATAACTTATAACAACTTGTAACCACAGGAGTTGGGCAAATTCAGGTTGTAGATTGCGTTTTGTGCCAGTTCAGTTCAAAGTTGTTTCCAAAATGAGTTTTCCACGTGAAATTCGTGATGAGAGAAATCTTACTGAAAATGAGATGCTAATTTTGCTTAAAGAGGACGAACCACAATGTGACAAAATTATACAAGAAGATAGGAAAAATAATATAGAAAATGATCATGTATATGAACAAGAGGAGGCGGATGATGAAATTTGTGTAGATGATGACGATAATGCAGAACCCCAGAATGACGGATCATTTTATACGGCAAAAGATGGCACTCGCTGGTCAGAGTTGCCAAAGAAACTTAGGGGTGTCACAAGCAAATACTTTTTTCGTTTCTCCAGGTCTTACAGCGGTGAGTTCAGCAGTATCGAGCATCAAAGAAGCATTTTTTTGTTCTTTTCTCCGCTATGCTCAATATAATTGTAAAAGAAACCAATCGTAAGGCGAAACAATTCTTTGATGGATGGAACACTTCCAACCCTGAAATACCAAGCGGTACGTGCCCACGAACAGAACAGAAATGAAAGCCTACATAGGTTTATTGATCATACTGCGTGCTTTACAAAGTAACAGTGCACTAATTGAAATGCTTTTCAGTAATGATCTGCCCTTTTGTCGTCCTATAATTCCTGCAAGTCTTTCTCAAAATAGATACAATTTTCTAGAAAAAATGTTTACGCTTTGATATTTTTTTTTATTTTTGATATTTCGGTATCAAATTGTAAGCTCGTATTAAACCTAAATTTACATTTATATGTTAATAAACAATTAGTTCCCTTTAGAGGCAAGGCACCGTTTCGTGTCTATATGAAAAGCAAGCCGGACAAGTACGGCATAGAAACTTGGGCTCTTGCAGACTGTAAACATAGCTACACAGTAAATGTGCAACATTTCTTTTGTTTTTGTATTCCGAGTCAAAAATGTTTATCTTCTTCTAGGAAAAGAAAATGACTAGCCAGAAAAAGGTCAAGGAAACGAGTGTTTCTTTAACTCATTGCCAATTTGAATCAAGAATACGCCATGACAACTTATAATTTTTTTACCCGTCTTCAGCTTGCTGATCAACTGTGGGAGAGAAAACTGACACTCTGCGACCCTTCGAAAAAATAAAACATTTATTTTAAAAGAACTGTTACATCGCCTACAAAAAAAACATTTTCATCTACGTATGCTTTCAAAGAGAACCGCATCTTAATTTCATTCGTATCAAAAAAAGTCTGAACTTGCTCAAGATGATAATGTTCAGGAACAAGCTGGGACAAGTAGCCAGGAAAAATGTTTCCTCTGTAAAAGAGCTACAGATGAAAAGTCAAAACAGTGCTGTGTTCAGTGTAAGACGTTTTTATGTGTTCAACATTCACAAAAGCAAATGATTTGCTCGATTTGTTAAAATTAACATTAGTTTTAGGCTTTTATACATTAAAATGAGAAGCCTTATGTAGAGAGTAATGTTGTATGTCTGTCCGTACGTCCGTCCTTTTATTTTTTAACTTTTGATCAAGGCAGCTTCTAAGCTGGAGACCAGCGTTTATTTCTGTTATTTCTTACATCTGCCACGCCTTATAATTTTTGATCTGTGATAGACAGAGACATAAGGTTTTCAGTATTCAACTAAAGGCCATAAGTCAAGTCCAGACGCTAAAAATCAGCCTGATCGGAAAATCTCGAGATCGGTTTGACCGAAAGTGGTCGCACTTTTTTATATATAGATGTCCCGGACATCTGTGGAACCAGAGTTCCATGTCCGTACTCTTTATTTATTAATTTATCTTATGTTCACAAAAAATGCATATGCACCCCGCTTTGGTATTACAAGTTTTTTAAATTTTTTTTTATTATTTATTACCGGTACTGCAATTACAATGGCAATATACATGCACACTTAAAGCTGGGACATCACATACACCCATGGGTTGAGCGAGACTTGAACTCGCCTGCGCTGTCTCAGGACAGAGAAACGATAATCTTGACCACTAGCCCATTACAGTCCATTACAAGGGTTGATAACAAATTGATTTTTTTAGTTCCTAGTTTTTAATATCTTTTCAGAATTTGACATTGTAATGGAGGATTTTTTAAAACAATGATTTTATTTTGTAGATTGAAATCTACTGGAACTTATTTATGATGTCTCATTAGATTTTGATTTGAATTTTGAAGTGTTTGGTTTATCCAAATAACTTTCAACCGTATCTATATAGTTGAAGTACTGATTACCTGCAATTTAACTGTAAAATTACCCTTACAATTATCACAAACTACACTTAATTATTACTGTTGCCATCATTGAATTAAAAGCCAGGTCCCGTGATTGGGGGGCGGACTGCAATTTTGATAGACTCGGGTTCATTTCTGGTGCTTTCTGATGCCTAGCGGGTGACCTACTCAGTCACCAAAATAATTGTGTACCTAGGTTCACTTCTAACAGGGGTAATAATAGAGATCGTCTAAGATGATGCTCGCCACATCATCCCCGCATCAGAGACCGGACAGAAAGAGTGAACATATGAAAGCTTCAATCTCTCAGTTCGTGCTCCCACGCGGGGCGTTAGAGCCTTATCATTATTATCATTGCATTAAAATAAATCCCCTCTATGCAACGCCAAACAATACTGCGCCCATTAATATTGTAGTAAATAAACAAACTTACCAATATCAGTAGCAACACATTCAGCAAGGTAGCCAGCCAAATTTTCTCTATTTACCCGATTCACAAAATTAAAATCTAACCGACGTCAGCGACATTTAATTTCTTTTTGTCATATTACACTACCCAAAACTTGTTTGCAAACGGTGAGTAAGAAAACAGAAATTTTCAAGCGAAAATGATAATGCGTACATAAATAAAAAAAGTTATCATAAACGTCAAATGATAAAAAAAAACAAAATAGAGTTACTCATCTACATCTAATGTATCTAATACAAATAATATATAAACAAAACAATAAATGCCGTCTAGTAGAACGCTATCCAAAACTCTATTTTATATTTATAGAGTCAATAAATTCAAGCAGATCGTTTGAAGCATATGTGCTTTTATAAATAAAATATACGGCACATATTGTACAGGAATTTTTATCATTTTATTGAAGTCAACTATATTCTAACTGAATTTGTCCAATTATATCACTCATTGCACAATATAATAAACGCATTTGACAAAGTCACTGAGAAACCAAATATAAGTAACAAAAGTATATTTAATATAAAATAATTAATCAGCATATAAAAGCCACAACAAAATCGTCCACAAAAAAAACGTCATATCTCAATGTATCAGAGATCAAGATTAAATCCATACTAGAACTCACTGCATTAAACTTTATGCATACAAACATTAAACGGGGTTGGGGGGGGGGGGTTCAGCAGTAGATAATTACAATTTTTATAAAATTACCAAACGCACCTGCTTGATGCACTATATGTGAAACAATGATTTTGGTAACTACAGTTTATACACTTATAAAAAATCAGAAATACACCGTATATAAGAAAATAAAAAATTATCCTTTAATAATAAAATAATTTCGTTCTTTTATTAACTTTAATAGTATTAATACACATTGTAGTCGACTTAGTTGCCTATTTTAGGAGTCCCAGTGTTTTACCTTTTTCTTTTTCGGTGACTTGGCAATTGGTTTGGGCACCTGCGTAGCGCCTATGGGGGGGCATACCAATTAGAATTAAAAAAATCGATTTTTTTTGTTTTTATAAAATGGTTGTATACCATTCCGAGAATATTCCTGAAAATTTTAGAATGAAATTCGAACTCGTTCCAGAGCTGTGCCACCTTTTATGACGAGCGAGCAAGGGTCGGCGCCGCAGTTATACGAAAATCTGAGCATTCGGAGGGGAGCGCTCTCGCTTTCTCTTTCTGTTACCCCACTTTCCAGCTATTGTATGGCCTTGAAAGGTGGCAACATTGGGATGTTTTGAGAGTATTCTATCAATGCGAAACAGTTGAAAAACTGTTAGAAATCGTTTAGTGTGTATAAGCGATCGCTTCAATTCTTTTTTTGCTTGTCCAAGCGTGGTAAGGGAAGCCTTACTGACACGAGGACTAAGGGGGGTAACCAACCGGGGCGGGCTTTCCGGTTCCCCCTCTATACTGTTGGACTCTTAGGGGTGGTACCGCTTTAGGGACAGGAGGGCGCCCTTAAGTGGGGTCTTTGGCACTGCCCCACATCCGTCAAAAGCCCGTCCGGCCCCTGTCGGACATTGGAGGGTGGTGCTGTGACATTTCCGGCACTCTGATTGATGAAATAAGTGGTCATGGTTCGGTACCTAACCTAACCTAGCCTCGACTTATACGATTGTCCGGGTGTATGCGTTTGTGAGTGTGCTGAAAGTGTGTAAGGAAGGCTAACCTCCCAGTTCGTGTTTGGAGACTCGGCAATAAGAGTACTCGGTACTGAATCCGGCACCGACAGAGTCAATAGCCCCCCCAGGCATCCCTGTTGCGGTCATAACTATGACCCTATCTCTGTTTTACAAACATTAAACGCGTGTATTTTTAACTTGCGTAGAAAACTACGCAAAAACTATCCACTCGATCTTGCTGAAATTTTGCACACACATTTCTTATGTAATTTCGGAAGTGTATGAACCTGATTTAAAAAATATTGATTAAAAAGTATTTATTTATAACAAAAGAGTTAAAAAATAGGTTATTTTTTAATTTTTCATTATTTTGTTTATTAAATAGGCATAATTTTAATATAATTTAAGTTCATATTCTATAAAATAACGTTTACTTTGAGAAACTTTATTTTTATGTTTCAGATCAAAATTTCGGCCGTAGTTTTTGACGCAGATTTCGAAAGTGGTTTCACGTATCGCTCTATAGATCCGCCATTTAAAAAAATATTAATAAATAAAACCTTTTTATGAAAACTTCAACACTTGTGTAACAAGATCCTAAAGTTTCAAAAATCTTTCATTATTACTAGCTTAAAAAATTCCTAAATATGCCTTTCTAATTTGTATACCTCCTTTATGTGGGAATCAGGTTCTTCAGGCGCTTGCGGCGGGTACCCCTGTCCAGCTCGTAGTGTAGAGACTACGGATAACCGGGTTGATGTAGGCTTCAAGGTTAAAGAAAAGTTGTTGAGTACTTTGGGAAATAAACTCCTGGATGTTCGGAACGTCTACATTTCGGTGAAAGATGGCGTGTCTTATGAATCACGGAACGTCAAAGATAGTCTGGAAAACTCAATTATGAACTAGTCTAAGCTTACTCAAGTGTGTCTTTAAATAGTATTCTTAAACTTAATGAACGTACAACACAATCGGTTAGATGATGGTTTTATAAGTCGACATTTTGCTGCGAAGAAGCAGCTGGCTGCCGAGACAGATGGTCTAACGATTTGCCTTCGCCTTTGTAACCGCTCAATCCATATGGGATTTCCAAGTAAACTTTTTCTTAGTAGATAACGTGTCTTTTCTATCTAAGTCAAAGATTCTGAGTCTCCTGAGTCTTGAAAAAACGGTTATACTTTTCTTGGCGTTGACTTTATACTCACATGCTGTACCATTTTTTCAGCCTACCCAGGTTGAAGTCCCAGGTAGAGGATCGGTAGCACCGTTGTCGTTTCCATACTGGACTATTGTAGGGGCTGAACTAAGTTGAAGACAATACCGAGTTTTAAAAGGTGCTATTTTATAGACACCTTTCTGATAATCGTCGAGTTTGATTTGGAACTTCCAACCGGAGAAGAAAGATCGAATCAGTCGAAGCATCGGCGGCAGTACCTTGAGGATAAAGCTATAGTACCCAACCTTATCAAAAGCCTTGACCATATCAAGGAGGACTGCAACGATGAGTGTCATTACAACAAATTATTTTCAAAATGAAAATACTTAGTATTAATTGCAAACATAAACTACAACACAATCAAAACTAATTTAAAAAATGATGAGCACTTTATGAATACCCATTTGAAACGCCAATGGTATCACAAATTATATACTAAAGTTACACTATTTGAAACCCAGAACAGTTGTTAAAATACTTTACTATATAATATATTTGATTGATCAACCTATGGTGGGTAAGCTCCTGATGATTACGAATGATAATCTTTTCAAACTGAAGAAATCCATATCACACGTATCAAACTGAAATCCATCAATATGCACTAGTATTTATTCACGTCTAAAATGTGCCATTACCACTAAAACAGATTTTGGCTGAAAAAGATTGGAATACAAATTGGGAGTCAAGATTAGTAAATTCAAAAGGGCAGTTACAACGCATAATAATACTTAGCTAACCGATTTATTGGCCAGCAGATATAAACATAAAACTAAAATGCAATATGTAGTTTCAAAGATAACACAGCCACACAATAAGTTTTTTGTTTTGATCTGGGAATTTGACCATGTTTACTATATGTTTTTGGGGTCGCTGGATCCGAATCCAAAGTCCATTTAACACTATCAGGTCATTATTCTGCAATAATCTCAAAAAAACCATAATTTAAAATATTAAACGCACATAACTTTAAGAATGAATTTGAAATATGAAAATCCAAGCTCTTGAGTCCCATAACTCAATAACCCGTTTAACCACTGAACCCTATAACCCGCCTAACCGCATTACTCAAGTTTAATAACCACGTATGTTTGGTATTTAACTTGATATCTACGCTATTTTAACAACCGCATAACTCTGCTCATTGTACCTTGTATCGCACAATTCCTGTCTTGGCTCAAGCACCCTAAATGCCTATATCTTCAGGTTTATTCAACTAACGTTAGTTTTATAAATCATTGTACTGTCAGTATTGGCGTTACCCGATGTACACTGCGGGGGGGTTGCACGATCGGGTTTTGTACATCATGTATACCTTAAAAGGGCTGTTTATTAAAACTGCTTATGTAACGCGTATTTTATTTTAATTGTTCTCTTTCTTTGAGGTGTCTCGAGTTTTTTTTTCTTTAAATGACCTATGTAAAGGATTTCTCTTACGCTTCTTGTTTTTTCCAAGTGTTTCTCTTTTAAGCATCCAGCAAAAATCCACCGTCCCTAATAGCGAGTTTCAACAACTTTAATATCTTGATGAAAACGTTCACCCTGTTCTTTACTGAAATGTCTTAAGTTATCTGGAAATTTATCAAGATGAGAGTGCAGAAAATGCAGCTTTAAGTTCATTAAGCATCCCGTAGTCCTTTATCACCTTGGCAACTATTTCTTTGTACTGTAGACTTTTTCGGTTTCCTATGAAGTTTCGTGCAACTTCTCGAAAACACAGCCAAACTGCTGTCTCCCTATCATTCATCTTACAGATAAAGCATTATCCCTAAACATTTTTCGAATTTGAGGACCATCAAATACCCCTTCTTTAATTTTGGCATCAGAAATTGCTTGTAGGTACTCGAAACATTTACCAGTCTTATCAAGAGCTTTGACATACTGTTTTATTAGACCTAGCTTTGCGTGAAAAGGATGGATTAGGATCTTCGACGGATCTATGAGGGATTCATGCATGACATTATGCGAGCCAGGTGTGGGAGAAGTTCTAGTTGGCCAATCTCTACCTTGTAATGCTGCTGTCTGTTTCGACTATCCCATAAACATACGTAGCAGGGGTACTCTGTAAAGCCAGATTATTTCCAAAGTAACATAGTCATGATCCTCCACAAATCTGCCACCTGTGAAGCTTGTAGCCTATTTTCTTCAAAAATACTTGCATGTTCTTATATTTTTCCTGCATTATAGTCGAGTGAGGTATTGGTATAGGAGCATAGACGTTGGTATTATGGAGTAGCCTTAATACTTGTGTATTGAGTAATGCGGTTAGGTGGGTTATGGGGTTTGGTGGTTAAACGGGTTATCGGGTTTTGGGGCTTAAGAGCTTGTATTTTCATATTTCAACTTCATTCTTAGAGTTACGGATTTCTTGAGGTTATGGCAGAATCCTGATCTAATGGGGTTAAATTGACTCCGTATTCGGATCCAGCGATCCCAAAAACATATAGTAAACATAGTCATACCCCAGATCAAAACAAAAATTTTATTCTTAGAGGTATATGAGTTTAATATCTTAAATCAAGGGTTTTTGAGGTTATGGCAGAATCCTGATCTGTTGGGATTCAGCAACCCCAAAAATATATAGTAAATACGGTCAGATCCCCAGATCAAAAAAAAAAGGTGTGGCTGTGTAATCTAACAAGCAAAAGTAAATATAAAAAAATATAAAAAAGTAGAAATAAGTAAGAGATCTGTTATTTACTCATTCACTGATAACTATTACAGTTAACAAAACAGTTAAAACTCTCCACATCGATGGAGGCTGCTTTCAAAAATGTCTAAAAGGGAATATTAACCTTGGAACTGAAATACAACACATTCCTGGCTATAATATTTGCTTATTTTTATAAAAGGTTTAGCATGGCAAGTAATATCTGTTAGTACAAATAATTCTTCTGAATTGACTAATACACCCCTATAACATGCCATCTACACCGAGTCAGAAACAAGTGGCAAAATACTAAAAGGCATTCCCCATTTAGATCGCCAAATAACACTGGGCTGAATCCAATAAAAAGCAGGCACTTTCGACGTATAACTTATACAAATTTTCCAACTTCTCAACCTCAAGTGAACTCTTATGTCAGATATGCTACGAGAATTACTGGACAAAAGAATTATATTATCTGTAAAATAACTGGGAACTCCACCCTGTCGATTTAATATACGGGAACGTCACTCAATCATTCAACAGCCACATCAAAGAATGGCCCAAATTAAAGGCCGGAATTAAATTTTAAATAAAACAACTTGCGAATTGATTTTATGATTGGAATTTTATTGAATGTTAAAGTACACCATCTCCGCTTAAATGTAAAAAATTATGATGCGATCTGATTCACATGATGCGCCGCTTCTATTCTTAACGTTTAATATACTTGAGGCCTCTCTTTTATCTATTAATATATGATCTATCTGGTCACCAGTTGTCCCATCCGGCAATATCCATGTTGTTTTGTGAATGTTTCGATGTGGAAACCAAGTGGAACTAACCACTATATCTCTGGTGTTTGCAAAACCTGTGACCATTCGCATGTAGACTATGTGTATCAATTGTTCCAATATATTCTTTCTCCCTGCCTATTTTGGCATTCATATCTTTCAGTATGATTTTAATCCCATTCTTGGCAAGCTATCATATATATGTTCAAATCGATTTTAAAAGGCTTCCTTGATTTCTCTATTTTTATCCTCCATGTAACAGTGTACTTTTATTAGTGCTAGGTTGAAGAATTTGGTTCTTATCCATAGTGTGCATATTTTCTTATTGATTGCTTGATAATTTATTGTCAGATTTAATGTCTACTATAAAGGCCACGGCAAATTCCTTGTTTCTACCCGGCTTTCCACTGTAAAGAATAGTTTGTGTTTTTGTATCTCTAATTCTTTGCACCATCCATCTTGTTTCTTATATCGCTAAGATTCTAATTATGTATTTTTTTAACTCGTTGAGCAGGTTATTTTGAGCTCTGGGCCGAAGGAGCGTCCTGACGTTCCATATTCCGTCGCTTAAGTTATTTCCTATTGATCCGAAGTTCCTTTGAAGGTTCCGTAACGGCTTTCTTTTGCGGAAATGGGTTGTTGGTCCATAATCCAACCCCCAACCTAAAAAGTCAAGGATTCTTCTCTCTGGGTTACCGTTCCATAGCCGAGGAAATCCGGTTTCAGGAAGCTGGTCCCACCCCTTCTGGGCCAAACTTGCTAGTTTAGCAGCTATGTCTATTAGGGCTTGCAAACATTTAAAGGTGATACCCTTTCGGCACTGATGTTCCCTCCTACGCCCTCA
The DNA here is from genome assembly GCA_036346155.1 of Sinelater perroti. Taxonomy (NCBI): domain Eukaryota; kingdom Metazoa; phylum Arthropoda; class Insecta; order Coleoptera; family Elateridae; genus Sinelater; species Sinelater perroti. Next base: position 11,306,198 of record JARFIY010000158.1, read on the forward strand.
CTAGTTACTTTGACCTGTCTTTTAGATCGTTCTACATCAGAACGAAGCTCCTGCACCAACGTCAAGTTCTCACAGCTCCTAGTAGAAGAAGAATTCAACACTGGTCTAGCTGAAACTTGGATGAACAAATAGAAGATTCAAGGTAACAACTGCAAGTTATTAAACGTTTCGTTTACAATGAAAAGAGAACATGCTCAGTCGTAGCACTTAATAATACCTTGACTGCGTAAACTGAATATAAAATATTTGGTTATATATCTAGACTGCTAGTCACGGCAAAAACATGTCTTTGCTAAAATAAAACAGTTTAACATCAATTTAAATCAAATGTACTGGCTGCTAGATAGGAAAATGGAAGATAAACTGTTACTTTACAAGGCTATCATGTGAGGCATCTAGATATATGGTATTCAATTATGGGATAATAACATTTACATATAAGAAAATTGAAATTTATTTACACAAAACTTAGCAAAATTCATGTAAATAATATTAAAAATCATATTATTCAATGTAGTGCCTGCAGTAAGCCAAAACAACTTTCTCTTTGTTCATATGTGTTATTACCTCCATGACGGAGGCTTTTAAGCTATTCTCAGTGTTTCATTGCCTTGACTACATCGCACAAGTAGTAGTTAGTAGAATTAAAGAAGGGTGGCTACAAGTCGAGGGACCAGTGGTACCTTCGTCACGCTGTTAGCCGTCATTTTCAAGTGTTTCTTAAAGAAGTGGGGAACACAAGTTCCATTACCATTACAGAGGCGGAAAACTTTGCATGCATGACAATAGGCACTTCTGAGACATCTTGGAAGATGAATTGGTTGTTTTAACTTTCTTTTACTGGATAAAGTTCTTTTGTACAAAAAGAATCTTAGGAAGCCAGCGCTGCAATAATTAATGTCGTTTAGTAGTACTTGGGCCTTAACTCACTGTTCATATTGTTTTTCGCAATTTATCAGAGTGAAAGGTTTATAGTGCAGATCCTGGTGCATTGCTAGACTTACCGTCAACCTTGTCACGCCTATTCCTTTTGCCAGATCCTGTTATATCCCGTTCAGGATCCTGATCGATCTTCTCCTTCAATTTTTTAACGAATTTATACTTTTGTTGATGAGAGTTGTCCTATCAAAAGTTACCTCATCCTGGTGGTCAAATTGCCTGTACTTGTTGACTTCGTCGCAAATTTGAGTCTGTCTCTATAGTCAAACTACGCAATCAGTTTTGTAGGTGATTTTAAAATAAAAAAAGTTTATTCTTAATGCATCGTAATACAAAATGACGGTAATATCAAGTAAGTGCGTAAAATGCTAAAAAAACGCATTAAATTCAACAACCCAAGTAATCAGTACAATGTTGTGATGCATCGTTAAAAACGAACGACGAAAAATAAATGGAGTTCCGTGAGCTTGTTCCCCAAGTAGTCTAAGAAACGGCCGCGCTTTCCTTAGAAGTTTAATAACGCGGCGAGACACGGTTCACCTTTGATTTTCGGCAGCCCTGAAATTCGCAGCCTTAACTTCGGGGGTATGTAGGCGTAATGAATGTTTCGTACAGGCCGTAGACACAACTCGGAGGTGAAGATGAGTTTTTGCGGGGCTAACGAACTTCGCCTCGGAATTACTTGCGTAATACGGCGGCGGGATTTCGCCCAGATTTAATATATGGCGCAGAGTGAGCGAGCATCGGCTGATGGACGCCATCACCGTTAATACCGGCAATAAACTAAAGTTAGCAGCGCTGCGTGCGGCTGCGAGCCGTCGGGCTGCCAACTTGAGGAGGGTTAGGAAATGGCTGCGACTTGCCATCCGAATTAAGACCTCGGGTGCCCGCAATGTTAAGCGCCGCTCGCGATTTGCACCATGTCTCCCGGTTATTAAACCTTAATCCCGCAATCGCCAACATCTTGATGCGTTGTCAGGACTTTAATTAATGCTGGGAAAGCGCTCGCGTACTGAATGAAGGAAATAAATGGATTATCGGGCAGGCTCATTGTGCGGCGAATGAAAAACGGGGATATAATAATTCGGATGTCTAAATACCTATTGAATTTAATGACGTCGCAGACACAAAGGAGCTTTAATTTCTGGGGAATCTTTCTGCGGCTCGTTTTTCAGTAGTTTTGTGGACAGATTTAATCAAACGTTTCTTCGCCATTAAAAACAAAAAATATGGATAAGGAAATTCTGCAAACTGCTTATGTTATAACTGAAAAACAAATATAAATAGAAAAGGACAACTATTTTGTTTCCTCTAGGTAATCAATCTTTTAAATGAGTTTTTTGCAGTACTGTTTTTCGCTATTCTCTTCTGTCTTTGGTAAGCCTTTTTTATTTGGGGTATATAATATATTGTAATCTATGTCTGCCTTGCGTGTTCTTTCCATCTGTTATACCTTTCTATTATTATTTTGTAGTAGATCCGTATGTGTCTTCTTTCATTACCTCTTTCGTTAGCCTTGTATCTTTTTCTGTTCTTTCTAATGTTTCGTTGTTTAATATTCCGTCGAGTGTCGCGGTCGCCTTCTCGCATTATCAAACAACGAGTGCGCGCTGACCTGAGGTCAAGTGCTTATCGATAGTTGCAATTATCACTTCGAATAAACTCTAATTAACCGCAACTCGTAAATATCTCAGCACAACAGACAAACCCCACAGGGGGGGGGGGGTCCTCATCACAACAAATGGGTACAACAACAATGGGTAAGAGGAATAACAACGAACTTTCATCACCTGCCACACTAAATAAAAAGTATTACTTCGATCCCGCCACACTAATCGCAGCTAACAAATATTACTTATCAAATGACAACATTCAAAGCGCTTCAAACATAATTCAGCAAGGTAAATACGCTGCAATGCATATCAACGAACAAAATATTCCTTCTACCTCAACGCAAGAAACTAAAATAAAAATTCCACCCATATTCCTACACTACGCTTCACATATAAAACACCAAGAAATTATTAAAGATCTTAAGGAAAACGTTAAACGAGAATTTGATACAGCCCAAAAAGGGGATAAACTCAGAATTAATTTAAGTACTACTGAGGATTACAGAAAAATCACCAAACTTTATAATTACCACACATTTAAAGAACCTGAAAAGAACAATTTTTCAGTTATCCGAAATCTTCCGGTTTCAATTACTGATAAGGAAGTATTAGAAGAGTTAATAAACCTGAAATACCCTGTAACTAAAGTTACTCGTCTTTATAACAAGGACAGAGAGCCCGCTATGCGCGGTGGACCTAAAAGACACCGCAATGGCAAAGGAAATTATAAACTTAAAGAAAATCCAGTATTGTATCATTGAAGTGGAAGTAAGAAGAAAATCAAAAGAAATTTCTCAATGTAAGAAATGTCAACTCTACGGACATACGTGGAATTATTGCCAAATGGAGCCACGGTGCGTCAAGTGCACAAATAATCATGAATATAATAAATGCTCAAAAAACCTACTGATCTCCCTCAATGAGTGAATTGCAAAGAACTGCATCCCGCGAACTTCAAAGGATGCAATTATTACCAGAAAATTAGCCGTCAATACAACCCTTCAAATCCAAGTCAAACTAGAGCACGAGCGTAGATTTCGTAAGCCACAACAAAAGCAGCCGTAAGCCAAAATATCCAACAATTGAATTCCTATGAACAACAAGACTACAACAGATCTTTTCCCAAACTACCAACAAAACCTAGCGGAAATCACGAAACCAAACATGAAGAACAGGAGCTTCTAACCAGTATTGTATCAAAAGTAATTGAGCTATTAATACCACACCTGGATAAAATTATGCCTTATCCAACAACAGTAATATGGATTGAAATAAAAAATTCACAATTAGTAATATAACAGTCCTAAATTGGAACGCTGATGGCATAAAGAGACAGCGCAGTTGACATAACGTTGACGTGGCTTGCATCACCGAGACTTCTTCTTCTTCTTAAAGTTCCGATCCGTTTCGGATGTTGGAAACCATGATGGCAATACGGACTTTATCAACAGCGGCACGAAACAATCCAATTGTTGTTGTATTGAACCATACTCGCAGGTTTTTCAGCCACGATATGCGTCTTCTGCCGATGCTTCTTTTTCCTTCGATCTTACCCTGGAGGACCAATTATAGGAGCCCATATCTTTGATTGTTGCGCATGATGTGCCCTAGATACTCCAGCTTACGAACTTTTATTGTTGCGAGGAGTTCTGTTTCTTGTTTCCCCATTTTCCTCAGCACGGTGTGGTTGGTTACATGCTTTGTCCAAGATATACGGAGGATTCTGCGGTACAACCACATCTCGAAGGCCTCTATTTTTCGTCTTGATGCCTCTGTCAGTGTCCACGTCTCTGCTCCATACAGCAATACGCTGAAGACATAACATCTCAGTAGTCTTAATTTAATGGGTAAAGATAATTCATGGCACTTGAATAGTTTGGCCATTTTTACGAACGCTGCTCTCGCTTTTTCAATTCTACATTTTATTTCCAGTGAGTGGTCCCAGTTTTCATCGATTGTTGTCCCAAGGTAAGTATATTTTCGCACACGTCCGATCCTGTTGTTGTCAATCGTTAATCCGGTGTCAACAATGTGATTTTTGTAATATCATATATTTGGTCTTTTGGTATTTAGGGTCAGTCCCAACCGCTTGCTAACTTCTGTAATTCTGTTCATAATTCGTTGGAACTGGTGATCGTTTTAAACACTATCGTGTCATCCGCATATCTAAAATTATTTAATATTTCTCCGTTGACTCATTCCATCATCTATGCGCCCAGAGCTTGCTGAAAGATGTGTTCCGAATACACGTTGAACAGAAGAGGAGAAAGTACGCATCCTTGCCTGAGACCTCGTTTTATCTTGATGTCTTCTGATATCATGTGCCAGTTTGCACTGCTGCTTTTGATTCCAATCAAAGGTTGCTTATTATTCTTATGTCTCGATTATCAAGCCTATTTCTTGAAGTATGTCTATTAGTTTATTATGTTGACTTTATCGAAGGCTTTTGATAATCGATGAAGCAAGCATATATGTCATGATTTACATCTCTGGCTCTTTGAAATAGAACTTGTAGGCTAAAAATAGCTTCGCAGTTCCCAAGGCATTGAATCGAACTGTTCTCTACTTATTTGTGCTTCACACGTTGTAAAAATTCTGCCGTGTATAATTTTTAGAAATAATTTTAGGAGGTGACTCATAAGGCTGATGGTGCGGTAATCTTCGCAATATTTAGCATTTGTTTTTGGGATTGTCACAAATGTTGATCTTAACCACGGTTCAGGGATTTTCCGGTGGTATAGATAATGTTAAAAATTTTTGCTAGCCATTCTACACTCGCTTCGTCCATCATTTTTAAAAATTCGGTATGTATATGATCAGGACCTGGAGCCTTTCCGATTTTTAACTGTTTTATGCATTTTTCCACTTCGTTGGTGGTGATGGGTAAGGGCTCTACTTCTGGATATTCTTGAGGTTCATCTGATCTACCAACGTTTCAGAAAAGGTCTTCAACATATTTCTGCCAGGCAGAAATTTTTGCGTCTGGTTCTATAATTATTTTTCCGTCCTTGTTGAGTAGCCTTGTTGTATTGTTTACTTTGTAGATTCGTGCAGCTTCTTTTACTTTTTTATACATGTTAAATGCATCCTGTTTTTGTTCTAATTGTTCAATTTCTTTGCATTGTATTGTTAGCCATGTTTCTTTAGCCATCCTTATTTTGTATTTTATTAATTTATGGATATATTCTTCTCACCGAGACACATCTTATAAATACAGAAATTTTCAAGTTATCAGAGTACAATGTATATAGGAGGGATAGAGAAATTCAGCATCGGCAGGAGTGGCAATTGCAATCAAACAAAAATTAGCTTACCGGATCTAAACCTTGAAAACCTAGAAACAGCAGCTGTTAACCTGATATTTAAAAATAAAACTGAAATCATACTTCATGCAGCTTATAAACAATTCAATAAACGGATTCTAGAAGAAGACATTTCAAAAATTTTCTGCACAAATAAACCAACATTGCTAATTGGAGATCTAAATTGCAAACAAAAATTCTGGGGATGTAGAGCTGATAACCAGAATGGTGCCAGGCGAAATCAAATACTAACGAACCACAACATACAAATATCAGCCCCTAAAGAATATACTTACTACCCCTATAGAACAGATTATAAACCGGATATCTTGGATGTCGTTTTATTGAAAAACTTTCAAACACCTCTATACCACACAGTTTTGAATGAACTTGATTCAGATCACCTACCGGTAACACTCTCCTTTTATAGCGAACCACTGCAAACATCCCTATTACCAAAATTAATTGAAGGCAAAATAAACTGGAATATGTTTCAACCAGATCGTGACAAAAATATCAAAAACTTGGGACCAATTCATTCAAAAAGCAATGGTATCCATACTTCAATCGAAATAGCCAACTTAATTAAGAACAGAACCAGACGTGAATAGCAACGGACCAGACGACCACATCTTAAGACGTTTTATAATCAGCTCACTCACCAAGTCAGGATAAAATTAGACAACTACAGATATAATTTATATAACAAATATATTGAAGAACTCTAGCCAAGAGACGCAACCACGTGGCAGGCTACCAAAAAATTATTAATGCAACCTAACATCATTCCCCCACTAACAGTCAACGGCAACACATATCCAACTGACGAAGTGAAAGCTAATCTTCTAGCATCACACTTTGAAAAAGTATTTACACCCAATGACGCAAACACCGTACAAAACCAGCAACAAGAAGTGATTGAAACAAACAATAGCCAGGTCCAGATCAAATAACAAACAGTATATTAAAAGAGCTCACCAAAAAATTATTGGCCATCCTAACAAATGTATTTAACTCCTGCCTTCGAATTGGATGCTTTTCTAATGAATGGAAACATTCTCACATATTACCATTCCATAAAAGTGGTAAAGAAAAACACAGCCCGGAAAGTTATAGGCTCATAAGTTTACTTTCAACACTCTCTAAACTATTGGAAAAAGTTGTACGTGAGGGATCCAAAAGATAGTGAATGAACGTAATATCATTCCTCATCATCAAATGGGATTTAAAAGAAAGCACTCGACAACAGACCAGTTAATGAGAATTGCCGAATTAATAGAGACAGGCTTTGAGAATAAGGAATACACTGTAGCAGCATTTATCGACCTACCAAATGCCTTCGACAAAGTCTGGCACCTAGGACTGAGGTACAAAATAATAAGACTGGGATTCCCAGACTATCTGATTAACGTAATTTCGTCCTTCTTAAAAGACAGAACATTCTCGGTGAAAGTGAATACTGTCGTATCAAATAAAAGACCAATATTGGCAGGAGTACCGCAAGGTAGTGTACTGGGAACACTCTTGTTCAATATTTACATGCACGACTTGCAAACAACTGATAATACTACCTTGGCTATGTTCGAGGATGACACTACTATCTTAACACAAAGTGAAAACCTCCAAGTAGCAGTGTATCTACAAAGTGCCCTAGATGAGATGCACAACTGGTTTAACAACTGGAAAATGAAAATCAACGTAACAAAGATGCAGACAAAAATCTTTACCCTAAAACAAATAAAGAACTTACCAATCATAAAATTAAACCAAAATAAGATTGTGTGTAACAATCAAATATTTAGGCGTCTTCTTAGACACCAGACTAGGATGGGGCTTCCATGTGAACAAAAAACTAAGTGAGTGCTATGCCAGACTGGGTATCCTATATCCGCTGATAAATCGAAAATCACGTTTGCGTGCATTATGCTAATATATAAAACAATACTAAGACTTATTTTAACATAAACGGGCCCTGTATGGAGAAATGCATCTAATACATACCACAGAAAATTACAAGTTCTGCAAAACAAAGTTGCTCGAATTTCAGTGAATGCGCCATGGTTTGTGCGGAATGACCAAATTCACAAAGAACTAGATTTACCGCCTCCACTCGATCACATAAATAAACAGTGCAACAAATTCTTTGATAATATAAGTGAATGCGACAGTGCAGTGACGTATAACCTTGGTCAAAAAGGCAAATATAAAAGACTAAAAAGAAGACTCCCACAGGACTTACGTCAATAAATACATAACATTCATAAACAAGCAATATATGTATTAAATCAAATAAATGTATAATATAATATATGAGGAATCTAACCCTCACAATGTTAGTATAAGTTAAGAATTAAGACTCACAACCGAATCATGTATAGCAAAATCAATACTGAGCTGATTAAACTATAATAAAAAAATACCAATATTGTCTTTAACATTTTTCTGCAGCACCATAATCAAATGCATGCATTCTTTCTTCCCCACTCTTTGCAATTGTCCAAGTTTAAGCCCCGCATAGGTGTGTAGAAGTCATTTTCTCTTGTCCAAAGATATTTTACTGGATGTAAGTAATTGATTCGTCTTGAGAAATATTATTTTTGCTTGTTGTAACTTACGCACGATTTCTTTTTTGCTTTTTCTGTATTTAGTTCTGATGCTGCCTAGATAACAAGACTCTTTAATAACTTTTTCGATTCTTTTTCCATTTAGTGTTGCTTGTATGTTTCCATGTCTCATATCTTCACGTACCATTGTTTTTCCAACGTCTCATAACTAAGTCAGTTATATTTAATGATTGTTGCAAACCTTGTTTGCTTCAGTTATAATTGCTAGATCAGCGTACCGTATCATCTATTTTTCATAATCTATCATTGCTGACCATAACTTTATATTATATTTGTTTATTTTTTTCTACTAGTGTTTGCATTGTCTGTAGATGGTTTCCCGTGCTGTAAGTAGTTTTTTATTACTCTATGTGTTATTATATTCGTAAAAAGTTGGTACAATACTGAGAAGGCTTATGAGTCTGTAGATTTCCAGTTTATATCTGTTTCCTTTTTTGAAGATTAAGACTACCAGGGCATCTAACCAGGTATTCGGTATTTGAGAGTCCATTAGAAACTTATTACAAACTCGTTTTAGTTGTTTCAAGGCAGGTTTACCTCCATACTTTATCATTTCTTTAATGTTATTAAACGTTGCTTATTCCTCCGATTGTGATTTCCGGTAATGTCTCGTATCCTGTGTTTATATCTTTTTCCACTTTTTCTGGTAGCCTGTTTACTCTCGTATAGGGTTTGGTAAAATTTTTCTGTAGCCTCCGCTATTTCTTTGGTTTCTGTTATTTCTTTATGTTTTTTATTTATCCGCTTTGTTATTAAATGTTTTCTCTCACTCACTTTTAGATGTAGGTCTTTTAAACATTTCTATGCACCAGAGTTTCTTTTATTTTCATATTCTTAAATTTTGTCTTATTTGATTTCGTTAAATGTTCTATCTTTTGATAGTTGGCTCCTTTTTTCATATTCTTGCTTGTCTTGTATTTTTATGTGATTCTCTACAATATGTTTGTATTTAGCTTTTTCTCTTTTTATTTCTTTCGGGTCAATTTTTCTTCCCATTTCTGACACTGTTAATGCGCGCCTTTGCTCTAACGATCCTATGGTTGCTTCCTACGCTGATTATATTAGTCGATTTCATTTTTTGTGCTTCCATTTGCATTCTGCCAGTTTCATCTTCTTTGTTTTTGTTTTTATAAGTACGTATTCATCAAGTACAGATTATTTTTTTAAATATAGTTGATCAGTACTTATCCTTGGGATTCCTCTTTTTTAAAGCAAATGTACTCTCGTACTCTTACTTTTGCATTAAAGTCACCCATTATAATTGTATAGGTTTTGTTGAATTTATGACTTCAGTGACTTTTTCTTTACTTCGTCGTTTTTGTGATCAGGCGTGGGTGCATATACTTAAACAATTTTACATTTGTACTTTTTATTTATGTCAATAACCATTGAAATTACACTTTCTGATATCGCCTCATATTGACTAACCTTGTGTACTATTGTTTTGTTGATTAAAAGATCTATTCCGCCTTCCTTTTTGTTTTAGGGTCTTTAATAAACAGTATGTGTCTTTTTTAGTTTTATACACTTTCCTCCTTTTCTCTGAACTTCAGCTATAACTATTTCCGTCCACTTTATTTTTTTGTTTCCGCCTCCAGTTCGATCAATTTTTCTTTATCTCCTAAAGTTCGTATGTTAAATGTTTTTCTATGTTTGGGGTGAAAGAACCACGGCTTGCGTACGCAGGGTCGCTTTCCTGCAGTAGACCTACTTCTATATGAGTCACAAAATTAATTAACTTTATTATTGTTTCTGTAATCCAGGTTTTTGTATTTTACATTCTTGTTCCGGTATCACTTTTTCTGCAGATGAGATTAAATTTATTTTAATGTTACTCTACGACTGATCTGTATTGTTTGTTACGCTATCATCTTATTCCTAGTTACTAAAATTATCTATTTTCTTTTTTAGCTTTTTAAATTAAACACCATACGTTATCATTTGAAACTTGATTTCTAAACCTGTGTTTCACCAGTATAAAATCTGGTGTCGTTTATGTTACTTGGAATCATCTATGTATATCTCATGTGGATATGGTTTTGAAATAATGTATTTATAATAACAATTTGATCAGTCTTTTGTGTTTCTTTTTCCAAGGCTATAATCTCCCGAAAATTTTATTTTACACGCCTTGATGTACAATTTTCTTCTCCTCTCGCATATTTTATTACCTTCTCTAAATTTTCATAGCCTTGTTCTGCGTTTTCGTTACTCTATTCTAATGTGGGCACATATACTTTTACTATAACTGTGTCTTTTGGGAATGTAACTATTTTTACCATTATTATTCTCTTATTGTATAACATGTCTTCATTTAGTTTTTGGCCTACCGGTTTGTCATAACTTGCTACTTCCGCCGCCATCATTTGCCCATTTGACTTTGCTATTATCTGTTTAATTCCATTTCTAGTTTTGTTTCTTAGAGTTCTTAGAGTTCTTACGTTCTATGTATTTACTTCCTATAGTTTGGTTTTATTCCCATCTATGTTAGTTGTCCCACCCTGACGTCTAAATAGGGTATTGTTTTAGCTCCGGAATTTTCAACTTTTGAAGATATTATAGAGCTGATTTCCTGAGAAAGGAGACTACTACACGGTGTTTTACGTACGCCCTGTAGACATATCTTTCTTTAGAATAAATGTGTTTAAATCATGATTATATTGCCAATATTCGGTCGCTAGAGCCTCGTTTGTGGAAATAGGAAACACCGCGAAAAAGCGAGGGTGACATTAGAGCAATCTAGGCTGTATGTTTGCATTTGTACTCCTTATACCCGATAAAGTATTATAAAGGCGCAATTTGGGAATAGTTAAAAATAAGGCACGTTCTAAAGCAATGATAAAATTTTACAGTCAGGGCCGTTTCAAGTGTAACGAGTAACGAATGCTGAATCACTACCAAAGAATACTAACGTAGAATTGTGACAACGGAAATACAGTTTCTACAGTTATTTGATAAATACAGTACAAAAGGTATAAAGAAAAATCAAGATGTAGAAAAAAACTCGACATATAAAATATTACGGGCCAAATAAAAGGATACATTGGAAGACGACCTACAACGAATAAGGAATACAAAACTGTTTAATAATAAGATCTCCTACCGATATAGAGCAAAAGAAATACAAAGTATAGTAAAACCAAGAAAGAGGTTGAAAGAGGCAATCATTTTCTAAATTTTCTTTACTTTTTTTAATATCTTGATGATAATTTTACTTTCTAGATCACTTGATCACTTCTTATTTTCTAACTATCCCAGATGGTAAGCATCGTGCCTCAAACCGCCGCATTATCACTCCTTTTTCAAAATAAACGCACGTATTTATTTATCTTTAGTAACTGAGTAAGCCACCCACCAGGAATTTTTATGGTGTTTTAAAAATAGAAAAATTTATAACAAGTCGCAATACATGTATTATTGTGTTATTGGAAAATTATAAGACCAATACATATATTAAAAGCTTAATTTTATTAATACACGCTACTAACACATATACATGTTCTGTTATAAAATTATGAGACAATCACAGAAGTGTTCTGGACCGACTTTATTGTAAGATGATACAAATAAAACATTAGGATTGTTTTTTAATATAGTCATTTACACGTTTATTACATTTTAAAACTAGCATTTTAAAAAGACTTTGATGTGTTTTCTGCAAAATGCGCCAGACAGCTTTCTGCAATATTTTTTACCTCTAAGGTCTTTTATCAGTTTTGAAATCAGGTAATGGTCACTAGGGACTAGATCTAGATTATAGCGTGGGTAGAGACATTCTTTAAAACCACAGACCTTAGCAAAAACCTAAGCAATTGCGGCTTAATAAACAAGGGCGTTGTTGTGCAGAACGCGGGCAGCTTGATTTAGAATGTCACTCATCTTTGCCCAGCTAGCGTCACGCAGTTTATGCAGGAAGTTAGCTCTACGTTTGCCACTATGTTCCTTTCCTCAAAATTAATCAGTAGAATTTCATTTGATTTTCAACAGACCGTTGCTACGGCCTTCTCGCCGAGCGAGTCATCTTTGCCTTCTTTGAGTATTTTTTGCCCCGTCTGTGTCAATATTGACTCTTTTCTTTCTAGGAGACCATGCATGATTATAATGTTGATTTAAATATTGTCGGCAACAGGTTACATGATTCATTTAGTACTAACCTTATTTACTGCGGGATTTGTTAACAGATGACGTTACTTGTACGTTTTGTTATATAAACAACTTCAGTTTATTGCAATAACTTGCGCTTTTAACAACCTTTAAACTAGATGTGTCAACTCGTTAAACGTGGAAGCATCAATTTTCTGTAGCGCTTTGAAAATGTCGGATTTAGTTCCGACAAAGGACCGTTTGCGGGAAATTATTTTGCATTACTTCATTTTGAAGAAATCGGCTGCTGGTTGCCATCGATTGCTTGTGAAAGCTTACGGCACTCATACTCCAAGCGAACAACTGTGGAAAGATGGCTTGATCGGTTCAAAAGTGGCGACATGGACGTGCACGATAAGGTCAAGGGACGGCCACCTAAAAACTTTGAAGATGCAGAATTGCAGGCACTGTTGAACGATAATCCCACTCAAACGCAGTAACAGCTCGCAGAAAGGTTAGGTGCGACCCAAGCAATCGTCAGCATACGTTTGCAAGCCATGCGAAAAATTCAGAAGGAAGGAAGATGGGTTCCACATGAACTGAACGAGAGGCAGCAGGAGAACCGAAAAATTAAGTGTGAAATGCTGCTTCAACGACATGAAAGAAAGAATTTTTGCATCGCATCGTAACAGGGGATGAAAAATGGATCTTTTTCGACAATCCCAAACGCAAGAAGTCATGGGTTAGCGCAGGTGAAGCAGTTCCATCGACGTCACGGCCTGATTGTTGACAATGCTTTGTGTTTGGTGGAATCACAAGGGTGTGGTATATTATGAGCTGCTAAAACTTGGAGAAACGGTTAATGGAGAACGCTAACGCCAACAGTTAATCAATTTAAACCATGCTCTCATTGAAAAACGGCCAGGTTGGGCAAGACGACATGGCAAGGTGATTTTGCTCCAAGACAACGCCATGAAGCGGGTCAAAGACACCTTGTCTGCGTTGAAGTGGGACGTGTTACCACACCCGCCGTACTTTCCAGATTTGGCCCCTTCCGACTACCACTTGTTCCGGTCGATGGCACATGGATCGGCTAACCAGCACTTCGTTACTTTGAAGCCGTCGAAAAATGGGTGGCCGATTTCTTTGTCTCAAAGCCAGAACAATTTTATCGCGACGACATTCACCAACTGCCAGAAAGATGAAAAAGATGTATAGATTCAAACAGCACATACTTTGAATAAATTAAATTATTTTTTTAATTTCAAACATTGCCTTCAATTTTACCAGAATATCCTGCATTTCATATTTATACCCCTAGTATGTGAAGATATTCAAGAAGAACGCGTCGCCTGACTATATCGGAAAGGCCTAACTTTGCTGATAGTCTTATTTTTAAAGCCAAATTTGTAGCACCTCGCCCTCAACAAGGGCAAAGTTTTATTTCGAAAGCACTCTAATTGGCCGACCCGCACATGGTTCGTCTTCGATACTCTCTTAGTAGAATATAAAGGCGAACATTTATCGTAAATGTCTAACTTATACTTCAAGGCAGGTGTGAGCTCCGTAAAATTGTACGATTGATAGTTTTTTCTGTAAAGTATTTCTTCAGACTTAGTCAGCATACACAAAATTTAAGGCACTCTTGGTAGAAAGAACTTATTACTAATAAATCAGGTGATTGAGTGAAGAAAACTACAAACGTTTTCGAAGCTGTTGCTAATCATTTCTACCAAGAACTACGTGCCCCCATAAAACGTCGCAAAATCGTACACTACACGAGAAATTTTAGTTAATGCAACTTTTTGCGTAGGCACTGCTTAGCAGTGATTCTGATCATAACCGTGGGCTGCAAACTAAAGCATGATGACGCAATCTTGTAATTAAAAAAGAAGCTTTGTTATAATATAGAAGGTGAGCGATTTCATAGGAAGAGGATTTCTGTATCACTCTTAGACAACAAAAATGCCTAAGAAGAGAATAGAGACATAATCCGGTTAAGTCAGATTAAAGATAATAAACCTATCATCATGATATTGAAGGATAAAAATGGTGAATTTTATTTTTCCCACTATAAAAGAAATTCAGGGTAGCAATATGCATCCTACAGTGAATTTAATAAATTAACGACTATCAGTAGAGTGTAATAAAAGTGGTCAATATTAAATGTAGGGTCGACAAAATACTCTTACCAATCAACTTTCTTCTAAACCAAAGAGAAATTGATAAATAGATCTACAATATAAAAGTCTTAGTATTGAATTTCAAATGTTAGATAAATCTTCATATGTTAAAGGTAATGTAATTCATTGCCTTAATTTGCACAGATTTCAGCACTTAAACTATTGCTGTAAGATTCCAGGGTATGTTAAGTGTACTAATAATATTAATAAAAAAATTCAAAGAAAATAAAAAAGTAGAAACGTAGAGTCCTCTGTCAACGTCAGGATGCTATGATAGTAAGTGGATGATTAATTCTTGTGTACAGTGGACACAAATCCCATCCGAATTTGTATGTCACTGAATAACCAATCCATGTTAATTTTAACTCTAATCTTTTATTTCACCACTTTTCCGAACGCTGTGAAAAAATAATCTACATATCTATCTCATTTGGTTTTTGGCCACTCGACCACCTAACTTTTTGTATTGCCTATTCTCCTTGCTTTTTTATTAATATCGTTTGGTTCAATTGGTTTAGCAGTATTCGGTATTGCTGATTGTAATGGCTGAAGTTCTCTCGAATATAAATCTTGAAGAAAACTTTTGTGATTTGGGTTTAATTTTTCCAAATTGCAACTCTACCTTCGCCTTACGATCTTTCTCTATGACGATCAGATTCCCAACTTTTGGTTTTTTCTGGCTTGGGACTTTTTGCTTTTGCCGAGATAAATGTTAATTTAGAAGTATTTGTGTTTTAGCCTTTTAGGAATTTGGATCTCTCTACAATCCAACTGTAGATTCTTAGCTTGAATGTTCTGATCGGCTAATAATAGGATTATAAAATCCCCACTCAATGAATGTCGTTAAAGAATGATAATTATTTACCAAGTAATAGAAGCCAAAATATTATTTAATTCTTTAAATGTAAGTTCTGCAGCATTTAAGTTCTTTCACAAGAACTATACTATACTATAAAGAGAAAAGCACAATCAAAGTCTAGTTGATTTCTTTACTTATAATAATGCTTTCAGTTTCTTCCAATTTTTAAGATGTATCAATTTTTTTAAGCTAATTACATTGTCTCTATACATTCCAATAGGAAGTCCAAACCAACTAGTAAATTTATGTGATGAGGCTAGGAATATTAAGGTACTTAGTGAGTTAACAAAACGGAACAGGCGTAAATAATTGTTTGTGCCTTATGACCACCCTCTATTTTATCTAAGTTAAATCCAATAGTTCGAAACATTTTTTGAGGTTCAACATTTGCCAATGCCAATAAAGTCAGATTTACTTCACATAACTTCTTATTGTTCGATTCCTTGTAGGTTCTAATGATTTATTTCTATCTTGTCTAGGAAAAATTCGGTTTTAGCACAGCAGTAGGTTTTTGAATATATTGGATTAAGCGATGGACACAGCAATGCTTGCTTGGAGGAAAATGAAAACATTTAAAGTTGTTTTTTCTACTCTTATTATTTTCTTCTCATCGGTCTTCAAGGTCTTCGGTTTTAATTCTTTAATTCATCTTTTGTTAGATAATTGTTGTTGATTTGCTGTGATTTGAGTAATCTTCTATCACCAAATAGAAACATTAGCTTCAGAGTTAAATAAAGTAGGTTTAAGTGTTTTCTCTACAACAAAAGCCTCTACAACTATTTATTTATTGTTTATTACACGTATTTTCCGATTTAGATCAGTATTTATCTTCTTGTTTGGTCTATGGAGGTTTCTTCCACTATTTTGATTCCAATAGTTTCTTGGATAAACAGCCAAAGTACAGAAAATCTCTGAAATTGTTTTTTAATGCCTCGAACACAATTCTCTACAAAAGCTTTACGTTTTTGTTGATAAGTATTTAAGTAGGAGCAGTGATAGAATCAGTTCAGTAATGTACAAAGAATTTGAACTTTTAGTAGTTTTAAGAGATGATCCATTTAATCTAGTCCCAATCAGAGCAACTTATTGATTCTAAGCGAGGAATTGGTTCTTCTTTGAGTTGGATTTATTTAATGATTTCAGTGTTACAATACGTTTTCAGTATGTTTGACTCTGGTTAAAACTGGTGCAACATAAAATTCCTTACCAGCATCACAAAAAAATGGATTAGGATGTCTTTATCCGTTTAATTAAATGTCATCCTACTGCTGGCTGATAATCCAGAAATTCTAAGGAATTAAGGAGGAGAAAAAGCAAGAAAACTAAGGACAAAGCACTTCATTTGGTAACTGCTAAACCTTCCTAATAAATTATTTTTTCATATAAAGATGACAAAACAGACCCTTCTAATTTATCCCACTTAGCCCCAAAAATGATGGTTGATCTTCCACTTTCACTTTTTTGAGGTAATGGTCAAAACCTGCATCTAACCTAAGCGGGCTGTAGTTTACTTTGAAGACCACCCAACAGTAAATTTTGTCCCCCCAAAAGACCTTTAAAAATTATGATTTTCCTCCTGTACAACTAACATCTAAAATTTCAGCAACAGCTTTCTCCCTAAATTTTACAAGAATGGAAGAGATTAATTTCAATGTATTTTGTCCTTCTCCCAAGCAACTATTAAAAAGTTGTAATAATGTTTGGCTTGAACACAGATTAGTGGGGTAAAAATACAATAAACTTTACGATCAAAATTTATTTTTTCTATTATCCTATCCTTTTTCCATTATTTGAAAATGTTTCTGTTGATCCTCCTTGGTAACCCTATCAAATACTATTTACATTAAATGGGTGTTACTTTCATTACTCCTCGAATACTCAGACTTTCCAAAGGAGTAATGCTTTCTGTTTTAATTGATGATATTGCCTCGGAAATGGTCGACGTTTCGGAAAACTCGGAGTAAGTCTCACGATTTAGCCAAACGTCCTTCTGCAACTGGTTGGTGTTCCAAATTAAATTTTGGTGGAACTTTTAATCAAATTAATATGTAGAGAATGACAGATTACATTAATGACATGCAGGAGATAACTTTCAGCGAAGTTACTCCTTTAAAAATATCTTAAGTAAGACAATATGACAACAGACAGTAGGTGTCTGTAGTTATGCTAATCTTAATTAAATCTGTCTATTAGGTCATTTGGTTTGAATCTCTTAAGCCTACGCACTTCACCAATAGCGTTTGTGAATAAACCACGCGCGAGCACATTAGGGTGGACTTTAGTTCTGGAACTGTACGTTTCAGTACAGCGTTTGATTTCGTCTTTAATCGATGACACTTGTAAATCGTTTGTAATTGTTATGTTGGGAACATACCAGGGGGCATCAACTATTGTTCGTAAGATTTTTTTCTGAAACCGTTGTAAGATTGCCAGATTAGAGTTACTTGCACAACCCCATAGTTGTATCCCATACGTCCAGATAGGTTTGAGGATTACGTTGTAGAGTAACAATTTATTGTCTATGGTTAACTGCGACCTTCTACCGATCAGCCAATACATTTGTCTAAATTTCAGGACAAGTTGCTTTCGTTTCGTGAAAATATGTTTTTTCCACTTTAGGCGTCTGTCCAAATGCATACCCAAATATTTTGTGTCGTCTGCCTGGTTCAACTGATGACCGTTTAGCACTACCGGAAGACACGTGTCTCTATTTAGAGTGTATGTCACGTGTACTGATTTATGTTCATTGGCTTCGATTTTCCAGTTAGTGAGCCAAGTCGTATGAGGTTTAAGTGGTCCTGAAGATGTTGGGATGCGATTGTTGGGTATCGTCCGCATACGTAGCAATTGCAGTACTGTTACTCGTTGGAAGGTCAGCCGTATATATCATGTATAAGACAGGTCCCAAGACACTACCCTGTAGTACGCCTGACTGGATTGGGAATAGTTCGCTGTGTTTGTCTTGATACTTTACGAAAAATTGTCTGTGGGTTAGGTATGACTGTAGTACAATCACAAATCTGGATGGGAGACATGCTTTAAGTTTGTACATAAGACCTTCCTGCCAGACTTTGTCAAAAGCCTGGCTAACTAGAAATGCCGAAGAGCAGTACATTTCAGCTTCAAATGTTGTGTTTATTATATTGACAAGCCTATGTATTTGCTCAATAGTACCGTGGTGACTTCTAAACCCGAACTGGTGATCAGGAATAAGGCTGTTTTCGTCTAAAATTGGTTTTAATCGTTTTAAGAAGAGTTTTTCGAAAACTTTTGAAATGACTGGCAATAAGCTTATTGGGAGATAGGACGCCGGTTCTTTGGGATTCTTGCCAGGTTTTGGCAACATTATGATTTGTGACACTTTCCATGTAGTGGGGAAGTAACCAAGTCTCAATACTGCGTTGAATATTTGCTGTATGGCTTTGTACGCTTTAGTTGTGAGTTCTTGTAGTACCTTTCCGGTAATCAAGTCAAAGCCCGGAGCTTTGCTGGGGTTTGTGTGCCTGAATGTATCTTGGATTTCAGAAACTGAAATTTTATCTATTGGAAAATCCAGTTGATAAGGTGCAGTAAGAAATTCTCTAAAGGTAATTTAATTCTCTACTGCATCTATTTCATGCGATTTAAACACAGTGTCTAAATGGCTAGCAAACGTTGCGGCCTATTCTTTGGCACTTCTAGCCCATTGATTATTTGGATCTAAGAGCGGTTGGGTGGATGTTTTTGGCCTTTTCAGATTTTTGGTTGTTTTCCAGAGCGAGTAATCTGTAGCTTCTGTAGCTGTTAGATTACTGAGGTATTCGCTAATAGCTTCATTTTTAATTTGTAGTAATACATTTTTCAGGTCCTTTGCTGCGTTATTAAAGTTTTTCTTATCGTCTTCGCTTCTTGTGAGTTGCCATCTTTTCCTAAGTTTTCTTCTTTCACGAATTTTTTCTTTTACTATAATTGGGATTTTTTCTGTAACAGTAGAATGATGTTGATCTGGTGTAGCAATCCAAGCCGCTTTTTGTATTGAGGTGGTGAGATCGATTACTGCTAAGTCCAGGTCTTCTGGTGTTTTCAGTGGTATATTTAAAGTAATTAGAGTGTCTAAAGTTGTTTTGAATACTTACCAGTTCGTTTGCTTGCTGTGTATTGTGGGTTGTTTCTGTTTTTCTAGAATGTGTGAGTGAAGCGTTATTATGAATAGTGAGTGATCGTATGAGAGATCAAAGCATGCCTCTGTCTTGAGTTTCTTTAGATCAAGTCCTTTTACTACCCCAAAGTCTATTAAATCTGGAAGTTTATTCTTATCAGTAGGCCAATAGGTTGGCTGTCCGGTGGATACTGTAGTGAGGTTATGACTTCGGAGGGTTTCATACAGTTGTCTGCCTTTCGGTAGAGTTATTCTTGAACCCCAGTGTTGATGTTTGGTATTCCAGTCACCTGCAGAAATGAATTTGTTTCCCAGAGTTTTGAAATAATCTTCGAAGTCTTGCTGTTTGTTGTTATACTTTGGGGGGCAATATACCGCTGAGATGTTTATCGTTCCTACTATATCTTCTATAGCTACAGTAGTCACTTGTAGATTTTATTTGCAGTAGTGTTGTAGTTCGCGATGCTTGATTCCTTCTCGGATGAGGACTGCTGTTCCCCCATGTGCAGTTCCGTCAGGATGCTTGGTATCATATATGTGATACCATGGGATTTTTAAGTAACTTTGATGAGTAAAATGTGTTTCGGATATTAACATGATATCTAGGTTATGTAATTGTAGGAATAGTTTAACTTCCTGTGCGTGCAGGCATAGGCCGTTGGAGTTCCATACACCTATTTTAAGTAACTGAGCCATTAAGACATTTTATTTTGCGAGCGCGGAAATAAGATTCATTATGGTGCTCATTTGTTTGATGAGGTCTTTCATCATATTTTTCAGTTCAACTATGTCACTCGTTGGAGTAGTCTGCGCGATTAGGTCTGATTGAGTTGGATTAGCTGCCTGTTGGTGGTCTTGATGCATTTGTTGAGCATAGGTTACGTTAGGTTGAACAAAGCGTGTATTGAAAACTCGAGGTTGTCTTGCTTGATTTCTCAACTGCTGGTAGAGTTTTTGCTGTAATTGTTTATGGACAATGCACCCTCTATAGTGTGCCGGATGATTCTCATTACAGTTGACACATTTAACTTCACTACTCTTGATTTTTCAGGGACAATCTGATGTTAAGTGGGTACCTATGCATTTAACACAGCGTGGATTTTTGCTACAAAAATGTTTAGCGTGACCATATTGTTGACATCTCATGCATCGCGGTATATTTCTTTTAACATGTGGTGCTTCAAATGTCACACTAGTATTCATTAATAATTTCACTTTGTAGATATTCTTGTTATTACTGTGTTGTTTGAGATCTACAAAAAACATAGGCAGCCTGATATTCGTTTTTGTTGTTTAACGTTGCAAATATTTGTTACTTGATGTCCCAAAGCTTTTATGCTTTGCTTTATTTCAGCAATGTCAGTTGAGTAGCGTACGTTTTTTAATACTACTCTAAAGCTGTTCTCATTTTAAGCTTATAGGTGTGATATTGGGTTTTTTGTCATTCAACATTTTAATAATGCTTGTGTATGTCTGCGAGTCGGTCGGTTCTATTTTAACCTGCTCTCTACTTAGTGCTTTATAGTGATATTTGTCCTTGGCTACTTTGTCTAGTTCGGTGACCAAAGGTTTTATATTTTCTACTCCTGCAATAAACATTGGAGGCGGCTTTGGGTCCCTTTTGTGTTGATTACTATCTGTGTTTGTTTCCATTTCTCTGTCCTGGATAAGCGTGGCGAATCGATTTTCGCTTAACCAGTAGTTATTTGAATCGGTTTGAATTGAGTGAGCATCATTCTCTTCTACACTTCTCGACCTTTTTGATCTTTTGACAGTTTGCTATTCATTAATTGCAGGAAAGTCTTGTGTAGAGTAGAATGTGGATTGGGTTGAATCTCGTACAGGGAGTTGCTGACTGTAGCTAGATGGGGGCTGATACTGTGGTTGTTGTGGAGGTAAAGGTTGTGAATAAAACATGGTAGGTGTTGGTATGAATTGCGGTATTGCATTTTGGTGGTATAGTGTTGAATTTGTTTGCCCGTAGAGCATATTGTTATAATAAGGGTTGTTGGCCATTAGGCCTCACCCTGTATATTAGGAATATCTCTGAAGAATTAATTCTAGTTGAAATCCTTTACTTACGAAAAAAAAAATTGACGAGTTCCAAGGTTCTTTGCTTACTTCGAGATCAGTTAATTTTGACCCCACCACGGTATTCCTTTGTTATCTTGTGTTCACTCTCATATTTCATCTACATTTGTGACGCATGTCAACAAAAGTAATTTTGGAGAAATCTTAAATTTTTTAACGCTACAATTTTCTTGTTTTAGTAACATTTAGGCTGATGATTAAATATTTTTAAAGATACTTTATTAAAACAACAAAAGATCATTTGTGGTTTCAGTTTGTTGCAAGCATATCTGTAAGGTACGACATTTTTTAATTTGAAACAAATTAAAGTAATAAAACGTTGTATTAATTTGCAAAAACAATAAAAATAAATTAATGGCATCTCTATAAAATAGTTCTTAATTTTAAATCCTTAAGGTTTCATTATCTAATATTTAATTTAAAATAATAACAATTACTTCTCCAGATCTAAATAACTACACAAAGGAGCACACAACAGAGTAGCCTTGTTGAAATTATTCAATTCTCTACAAAACAAGTTGCTGTCGGCACGTTGGAGGTGCACATTCGCGCTCATTAAAATGGCCAAGTCTATTTATTTTGCGCGAAGTTTCCAAAGCAAGTTGTAGTGCTTTTGGGGAAAGTTAAACAAACATTACAATTGCAAAAGGTAGTTTCGTTAGCAAGTTACGGCAAACAACTATGAACGCGCGGTTGTTTATTACGCGAGCGTGGCCGTAGAGCAGTAAACTTAAGTTTTTACAGCGCAGCGGAAGTAGCCGCAACAAAATCCTTCGAAAAGGTCAGTGTTGGCCAAGTTGTTAATTACACGAGGGTTTATGGCACGAAAATGGTTTTCAATTTAAAGAAATTCTAGCAACGGTTAAAAGCTTATTACTCGTTTAGGTAATTCTAAACACTTTTTATTTGATTATCAATCAGAATAGTAGTACATTCTATGAGCTAATGATATCTTTTAACTAGACGGGGGTGAGTGACTCCCAGTGGAGTCACTCCACTGTTATTTAGTTAAGTATTTTGACCATTTGTTCTTAAGACGTTTAAGGGGAGGATTTCGTTTGGATAGAGTTTTAATGTTGATTGGTGTTTAGTGGCGTACTGTTTGATTATATCACTCACACATGGGATGTTAAGGTCTTAGTGGAATGTTTGGTTGGTCACAAACCATGGAGCGACTGCCATGTTGTGAATTATTTTGGACTGAAGACGTTGAATAATTTGGACGTTTGATTTACTTGTGCAGCCCCACAGTTGACACCCATAGGTCGAGATTGGTCGAATAATAGTCTTGTACAATAAGAGTTTGTTAGCTAATGACGAATGGCGAAGAGTTTTTCGCGATGTGCCAGTACATTTTCTTTAGTCTGACTTCCATTTTCTTTCGTTTTCTTAGTGACATGGGTTTTCCAAGTCAATCTTCTGTCGATGTGAAGTCCTAGGTATTTGACTTTGTTTGACTGGGGAATGTGCTTGTTGTTGAAAGTGATTGGTGGACATTCTTGGTGTTTAGTCGTGAATGTGACGTGCGTAGATTTATTATCGTTTGTCTTAATCCTCTATTTAACAGCCATTGTTCGATTTGGTTTAGATTAGTTTATACTACTGCTGAAGCGATCGTAGGATTTTTGTGGCATGTCAGAATCGCCGTGTTATCGGCAAATGTACCTATTACCGTATGATCTATTGTGGGTATGTCCGAAGTGAATAATAGGTATAGCATAGGTCCCACGACACTTCCCTGGGGAACTCCTGCTCCTATTTCTTTGATTTGGGATACTTCTTTGTCCATTTTGGTTTGAAAGTTTCTGCATGTAAGGTACGATTGTAGTAATCGGTGATATTCATGGGGAAGAAGTTTCTTGATTTTATATTAGTCCTCTGTGCCACACTCGGTCGAAAGCTTGACTCACGTCTAGGAAAGCTGCGGAGCAGAAGGCTTTGTTTTGTAAAGCGGTTTGTAATTGTGTTTGTCAGGTGGTGGCACTGTTGGATTGTCGAATTCTAAAAACTTCGATCTCATGTTTGTAGTCAAAATATTCCGTTGATTGTATGTCTTTTTAATCTTTCTATTTTAAATAGGAATTGGTCCCGTGTCTTTTTTATTTATTGTTGGTTTGCTTCTTGTGATGTTAAAGTTCAGCTGTCTTTTCAAAATTTTGAAGGTCTGTCTATTAGTTATGTTTTAGACCATTTGAATAATTCTTCCACGTTATCTCTGTAAAACCTCCTTCACGCTTTGGTCCACCTTCACTGTATGGTATTGTTCGGGCTTTACTACCGGGCGCCCGCGCGCCTTTACAAAAGATACTTAACTTGGCGCCGCCGCTGTATCGGAGACACTGGACCCCTCTCTCGGGCCACTGGGCCTTAGCGAGAAGGGGTGCACACGCTCGCGTGCGGCGCCGCGCGACATTCAGCGCACAGACTTGAATCGAGCCCGATGAGCCTGGCAAACGGTAACGCCAGTACGCTGCGTTCAAGGGAAAGAGTACTGCGTGACAGGGAAACAGGTCAGTGTGGAATCGTGATGATTGATGCGTATGCGTCCTCTTGTGTTGTAAGGGCAGTATGTGTGCCTTGGGGAAGGAGTCACGGCGTGCCGTGGCCCTTCTGCGGCGTAGAGCTTTGCGGCAGCCCTGTGTTGCCCGAGCCTGCGTGACAAGGACACAGCTCAGTGCAAAATCTGTACGTTTGTTGCGTATACGTCCTCTTGTGTTGTAAGGGCAGTATGTGTGCCTTGGGGAAGGAGTCACGGCGTGCCGTGGCCCTTCTGCGACGTAGCGCTTTGCGGCAGCCCTGTGTTGCCCGAGCCTGCGTGACAAGGACACAGCTCAGTGCAAAATCTGTACGTTTGTTGGGTATGCGTCCTCTTGTGTTGTAAGGGCAGTATGTGTGCCTTGGGGAAGGAAGCACGGAGTGCAGTGGCCCCTCCAGGGAGCCCGGTGGGGCAAGGACTCGTCCACCTAGCTGGTCATCCTCACAGGGGAGCGGTGTCCGTGGGGGCAGGTTCTCTAGCTGGTCACCCTCACTGTGGAGCGGTGTCCGTGGGGGCGGGACGGGACGGCGTATACACACGCCCAGGTAGAGATCTCTCATTGCGTGCGGAAAGGTACCTTGCGGCTTGCGTAATTGCGTTCGCGCCACTAGCGGCGTTGCGAGACGATGATTTGTATAGTCGTTTACTATTGTTCATTGAATGAATTGGGTTTGCTTAAGTTTTACCACTACAAATAAAGCCTACTTTTGCCCCGGCTTTCCTCTCTAATCGCGAGAGGTTTTATGCCTAGGCAAGTAGTAACTTTCGCGTAACCCTTTGTGTTTTATTGATTGGATCTGCGCTCACTCAACCCTTACTAAATTTCACCCTTACAGTAATTCTAATTAACCATCTTTAACTTTCATTGTATCTTGGTCATTTGGAATCCAAACAGGTATATTCCCGGTTTTCTTATATTTTTACTTCTTATCCGGTATCTAAGTGTAAGTCCTTTAGTAGATCTTAAAATTTTCATTTCAGGTGTTCTCAACATCCTTTTAGTTGTTTCTGCTCTTGTTCTGGCAACGTACGTAAGCACTGGTCTCACACATGTCTTATAGATTCGCATTTTGCTCTCATTACTTATGGATTTGTTAGTCCAGTTGATATCTCTGAGACACCTCCAATTTCCGCTGCTTTGTTGGCTTGGGTCCAGACATATCGTTCGCTTGATGTGATTACTTCCAGGTAGTTGAATCTTGTTACCTCTTATATTATGTTGTCATCTACTGCTAGTTTGCATCTAAGGGGTTTTTTCGAGATAACCATTAATTGAAATTTTAAATTTTTCTGCTGTGAGCACAACATCGTCTCTACGTAACATAATATTTTGAAAGAGCGGTTTCACGTTCGGTAACCTGCATTGACTTGGTTTATTTTGTTGATGATGAATATCGGACTAAAACTGTCTCCTTTGTCGGATGCTTGATAGTTTTTGGATCTCCTCCAATAGACCACAACTAGTTTTTCTCCTCCTCTTGTTTTCAGTGTTGAATATTTTTATAATTTGTTGGTATTTTCTGTCGATGTTGTTGAGTTCTAGGGTTCTCATTACGTCGTTTAATCGTATTTAAATCGCGAAAACGTGTCTATCAATTTAATCTATAAGCTGCCGTAAGATGAATACAGTGCCCACTGTTAAAGTATTGTTTCTAAACCCTTGTTCTTTGTAGATGGATATTTTGTTGGCGATTTTTTTCGTCAACATTGTAATAATTAGTTTGAGAATTGAGTTCAATAGGCTGATATTTCTGTAGATGTTAGGGTCTCTATTTTTTTCTTTTATCTATATGGGTATAGATATACTGTTCTTCTATAAATGTGGTACTTAAACCGTTCTCATGATCTTTTGGGATCGGTTAGTTATTTCCTGTTAAATATTTTGTCCGCTATATTTAATCATTTCGTTGGATATATTGTCTACCCCAGGCGATTTACGATTCTTAAGTTTCCGTATTGTTGTCCGAAATCCTTCTCGTTGTTGTTATCGTAAACTAGATCGATTTCTTCTTGGTTCTCTGTGTTTTCTTTAGGATTTTTATATACGTTCTGAAAGTATGTTAGCCATATTTCTGGTGTTATATTACTTATTTGTACACCTTTATTAATAAGCTTTTACTGTTTCGTAACATGTTTCAGCTTATTTCTGTTCTCCATATAAATTGTGTTTTGCGTCAGCCGAAAACAGCTTTCGATATTCTTTTTGTGTTTGTTTTATTGTGTTGTTTGTTCTATTCCTGGCATACTTGTACTCTTCTGGTAATTTATTGTTAATGTAATTGTTGGTTCTTTTTTCTTTCGCTTACTCTTTTACTTTGCTAGTGAATTATGATTCGTTATTTTTTTTAATTTTATATTTGGCAATGTTTTAAGGTGTTTGTCTTTTTGTTAGTATACGTTGTAAGCGGAATTCACGTAGGACCATACCGCGTTCTGTTCAAGGTTCTTACGTGAAGTATTTGGCCACGATGTATGTTTCCGTTTGTGATCACATAGTCAATTTTTTTTCTGTGTTAAAGGACGTATATTTGTTTTGGTCTTATGATACTAAAATTCATTGTTAAATCTCAGCTTATTATGCATGCATGATTCGATTAATGTGCTTTCGTTTTCGTTTAATGTTTCCTCATTGCATCTCTACGTGACGCTTCGGATTATGTCCCCGATTTGCTACTTAAAATCGCTCATTAGAAAGACTTTATCGCTTTTTGTTAGTTGGCTTAATATAATTTATCAAAAATTATTGACGTTCTTCTCGTGATTTTGTTATATCCAATCCATAAACACTTTTAAATTTCTCGTGTACAAGAATGCCAACATATATTTAAGCTTTAGAATATTTGTCAACACCACTGTCTTTTTTGTTTCTGCCAAAAAACATATATCTATTTTATTTTTTATAATCTTTATAAGGACTTTCCTGTCTTTATAATTCCAGGATGTAATATTCGAACACGGTAGTTGGAGAAGCAGGCGTGTAAATAGCCGTGCCCTCGTGGTGCGGTGTGAGAAACTAAGTACGGCCCGTTTTGAAATGTAAAACTCTGAGGCCCAAATCGTCCCTTAAACGGCCAGCGCGAAAGTGGATGGGGGCGGCTACCGATATCAACCGAAAGTAAAGCCAAATCGCTCACCTGAATCGGCTTCGGCTTCGTCAGCGATGGTTTCACGGTGGCCACCTTGATGCGCTGTCTTCGTGTATGTTGCGGGATGTTAAATGCGGCCGTACTGGACGCGATGCGGTGTGAGTATATGCGGGTTGTTAAGCACGACCGAAATGGCCGCGTGGCGGAGTGCATATTGCGGGGTGTTAAAACACGACCGAATTGGCCGCGCTGCGGTGTGCGTATGTCGCCGGGCTTCGCGCCTGGCTTAGCGGTAGGTCTTTTGCGGGAAATTTTCATTCGATAGCACCTTTCATATCAAAGGGTGCCGCCGACGGCGTATGCAGACTTTTCGGCTGAGCAAAAGCCCATATGCCGTTTTGTGTGCGATGGCAAATAGTAGCGGCAGATATCAAAGCCGCCAGCATGCGCCGCCACGATATACAAGCGGTTCAAGAGCGAAAAGGCCGCCACACCAGTAGTCGTAATTTATTTATTTTCCAGTCGTTTTCGTGCGGTGTCGTTAATCGTTGTAGATCGTCCGTGAACCGAGGCTTCGTTAACAGTTAAGTATTTTAATGCCTTTTGTAACAGCTCTTTTAAGATTTTGGTTGTTATTAGTTCATAACTTAGAGCTTTCATTTTAAGTTTTTGATAATAATATTGACTGTTACTGGTCTTACAGGACTTACATATAATGCTTCGTTTGTTTGACGGGATCTATCGTAGAGTTGAAATACCGAGGTTAAATGAACTGCGAAAGTATTTGCTTTTCTTTGGTTTATTTTTGTTCAGATTCTGTCATGTTTTTTAAAAGACGAAACAAGAAGTTTTGATGCTCTGGTACTATTCTAAAAGGGGTAATTGATGTTTTCAGTGGGCTTGATTAGATTTGCCAAGCATTTTTGCACCATTTTTGTGTTTTAACGTTGGCTACAAGTTTTGTTAAAGTTTAGTTTTATTTCTTAAATATTTAGGAATTTGCCAAACTTGTCTTAGTCTTTGTTTTTTTCCAATTTTTTGCTTCGTGTACATAAGACAGTATTCTATAACGTGTTGACTGTTATAGTATAGCGTAGGTCCTCATTCTGGTTTTTCTATGTTACTGAAAAAATTCTTTAAAAATGTTCCACTTAGTGCTGTTTGAGAATAAAGTTGCTATTTTTTAAATTTGTAATACTTCTATGCTAGTAAGAGAACAAATCTCAGAAGCAAGTAACTCTTAAATATTTTTATAAAACATCATTGGGGATGCTAAAGTTTAATAAATCTGGAATCTCATTAAGGTCCGATGGCCAATAAGGTCATATCTGCTTAAGTAGCACGAATTGTGCTGTTCTATGGCCTTGTTTTATTTAAAGTAGTTTTTAATTTCCATATTTGATTTTTGGAATTATAATCTCTATCACCTATCGAACAGGGTCCAAGCGTGTTAAAAAATTATACAAATTCTATTTTTTAATAGTATGCTATATATATTTCTGTGATTTCTGTTACTGCAAATTTTGTAGTTCGTAATGTTTGAGTGGGGTTTTATTATGATTATTGTTAATGCATGAACATTACATTAGTATATACAGTTTACCTTGGCATTCTCAAATAAGCGTTGGTAGTAGATTGAGTTTCGGATACTAACATATCTATGTCGTGTGGCGATAAAAATGTTTTTACTTCTTAGTTATATTGGGCAAGGCTATTAGTGTTCCCTAGTGCAATTTTAATATGCAATCTTACCTCTGGTGTTTTTTTTTTTGCTAAAATTGCTTTTGAAGTCAGTCTAAAAACCTGGCCGTATTATGCATCTGTCCAAATGTAACAGAATTTTAAGTATTTCGTCTGGACTACACTGGAGCACCCTCACAGTCCAGACTTATTGCCATGCGATTATAGTTTGTTCGACCAATTAAAAAAAAACACTTGGAGGGCAGGGGTTTAATAGTGATGTATGGGACGATTGGTTGATGTTGCAGTCACATTTATTTTAGACTAGTTGGATCAAGGAAAATGCGCTCCTAAGTCAGATGATTGTGCATTTCGTTGCATTAATGAATTGCTAGAATATTCGGTTTGTATTTAATGTATCCGCGTATATTTATATTTTTATTTGAATTACTAAATAACTTTAAAGCACAGCAAAGAACTGTTATTTTTGCAATATTAGTTATTATAAAACTCTAAGATTTACCGCCAACTTTTTAAAATCCTGGTAACTCCTGGATATCTTGTAGGGTAATTTATTTATAATTAATTTTATAGTTTGGTAGTACTGTAACGCGTATTAGTCAAAAACAAAAGTGCAGATACTTTAGTGGAAACTCAAAAGTAAAGTTACTTTAAAGAGATAATAACGATGAAGTTTATTATGCCATATAAAATTTTTCGACTAAAGACTACAGATTACACAAACGAAAAGAAGTTTAAAATGGCTGCTCTTTAATTGCACAGATGCTTCTAATCCATTAATGCAGATTTAAGTGTTCAACATTTGGAGATCATGTCCTTAAAACGGATCATAACTTATAATCCAAAGCAGTAAGATTGAACCTTATGAGGGGCGTGTATAAAATCTAAATCATTTCACTTATTTTGAGTATTTTTATAATCTAATGCTGACTCCTGAAAGAACCACTACTGGCATTCGAATACTGTTGCATTCATAATTTTCACGCAAAATTCCAAAATTTCAACTGGAAGGTGAGTGTGTCGTGTTTTCGCAAAAATATGTTACCCTATTACAACAAATTTCCCATCAAACCATAATTGAGGCAGAATAATGACATTTTTAAATCTCGAGAGGTCTTGGCATATATCCTACCATTCCACCTATTAAATTGTTTTTTGACAGTAAAAATCTTTTCAGGTTCAGAGGTTACGATGTTTCTCGTGGTCCTATCGCCCTGTAAGTTGACCTACAATAGCTATAACTTTTCTTGAAAGTGAGCTTTCGACTTGAAATTTGGACCCGAAATGACCAAAATCCGTAGTCGTCGCGCATTGTCATCATGCGCCGTTGTACCATTTTTTCAATATCATCACTTTTTTGCTCTTCTTTATCCTTTATATTATTTTGATTTTGTAGTTTGGTGTGTATTTGACCATTTCAGTCAATGTCTTCACGTGGTAACTGTCCGAGCCTCCGACAAGAGCAGCTAAATCCAATAATCCACTGGCACTTAAACAGCGTTACTACTATTCAAAAAAAGTCTCACGTAGCACGACATTGATCGGTACATACTTAGAATCCTCTCGAATCCCCCAATTTGCGCCGATTTCAACAGATCGAAAAGCATGAATGTCAGTCTGCCAAGAAACCGTTGATCTCGCTGAAGAATCGCAAAGCAAGACTGGAGTGGACCAAGACCCTCAAAGATTTGACCGTTCAGAAGTGAAAAAATTTCATCTGGAGCGATGAATTGAAGTTCATGCTGTTCGGCACGAATGTCTACTTTCGACATTGTGTGGGCTAACGATATGACCCGAAGCATCAACATGGTACGTAGGTCTGTGGCAAAGTAAAGCCCCCCTTATCCCGTTGAAATACGCCAAGCTGTACCTGAGCATCATGTTGTGTAGTGCTTCGTGCACGGCTACATTTTCCAGCAGGACAATGATTTCAAGCCAACAAAGTCCCTCTTTTTCGTGGACATCGCAGCCTTCGACTTGAATCCGATCAAACATATGTGGAACAAGATTGAGAGGAGCCTCAAAGGTGTCAAAGCGTGAAATGCAAGCGAACAGATTGCTTCACGCTGTATGGGCCAGCATTCCGCAGTCGACGAGTAGCGAATTAAAACAAAAAAAAATATATATAGCGACAGTTCACACTTGCGTCGCTTTTACAGAAATATCGTGAAAGATCAATAATAATTATCTGTGTAAATGTAAATGTTTAAAGTCATTGTTAACTAATTTGTCTACATCGTCTACTTTATAGAAAAGAGCATGGCCAAGACCCCTACTGCGAGATGACTAATTTGAAATCACTTCTGACTAGCCACAAAATAGACCGTTAAGGTGTTTTCATTTCTATTGCCATAATTTTCTGTTTATAAACGGGTTTCGATAATTTTTTTCACGTACGACTTTAATGGCTGCTGGAGTTAGACCAAATATTTGCCTGTTATTTAGTCTTTGGTACAATAAACAATATTTTGTTTATTTTAAGCCTTTATAATCTTAAATATTTTAGTTTTCCCCATACCAACTTTGTCAGTGCAATTAGTCAACTGCAGTTTTCTCCATAATTAGCATCCATAATACTGCATTGATAGTTTTACTTTATAATGGACAAACTTTATATATAATATGATATATTAAACTTCTTTACAATAAATATATTAGTATGAATCATAGAGCACTTCTTTCATAATTTATGTTTTTTTTTGGGGAAGATTTAGACTCGAAGGAAGTGAAAGCTGCATCATACCCATATATGGAGAACATAGATTTGATATTTTAAAATAATGTGTGCTTTATTTATATTTTGATAAAAATATTAATGAAAACAGTTACATATTTTATACTAAAAGTATTTAGAAATTTCTGCGCCAGAAATTCCACTATTTCTTCAAGAAAGAAAATCTTGCTTCTTTGGATACCATAAGTTTTAACCGACAACACACTCCGTGGTTCCACAAGATGCTCAAAAAGCTTTAAAACTGTACATCTTGCTATGTTAACCATAGGTGAAGAAACCTGGCAATAAAATAAGAAAGTTTTGAAATGATGCGGACTTTATAATAACGTAGAATGTTAAGTATGCCCAAAAAGTAAAAAAGTTAGATTAACAGCAAATTTAGAGGGACGCAGAGGTAAATGGAAAATATTTTGAAAGGTTATGAAAACTAAGGGTGTGTAGTGCATAATTTTCCTAGTACCTTGCGTACTTATATACTTATTTTTTAGTATAATAATATAATAATATTTTGTACTACAACACTCTCTTTCAGGACTTTCTCCAAAGTCAATTTGGATGTTTACTTCTATTTGTTGTTCACTCTCTAAGACAAATCGTATAAACTTGACAGCAAACTCAAACTAAGTAGCTATAAAGTAAATGCAGTAGATAAGAGGGTAATCGACCAAAAAGAGAATTAGCCACACTTTAATGCGTTGACCATTAAGCATTATGCGCCACTTTCTTATGCGCAGTAAATTACTATCAGAAAATAAAATGCCGTTTCCAGCAAATTTACTGCCGTTTTATTGCCGACAATGTCGCCAAGCGCTGAATTTTAACGAAAAATGTATTAACACTCGGAAAAAATTAAATACAGCGAAACATTTAAAACCACTCAGCAGGAGCAGGGAATGAAGTAGGGCTTTAGTACAGTGTAAAGGGAGCGTCTACTTAAGCGCGCAGTAAAGTTTTTTATTGTAGATGGCATTTTTGAGCGAAAACAGTTCTTCGGGCTCGAAAGCCACCCTGCTGAAAACCATTCAGCTGTAATAAAGCGCTGTAGCGGGCGGGGCTCGTAAATGTGTTTTATTGTAGCTTATGTCGGTAATACGCTCGCGCTTAACACGAACAATTAATTAAAGAGAAAATGACTGCAATAACATAATAATAATAATAAATTTTTGGCAACGTAAATAAACAGTAAGTAATACATTATATAAGCAACGCATAATATTTTTTGTAGATAATTGTAGGTCCATATGGGCTTGATGATGGTTTTGTATATTAGAAGTTTATTATCCAGTCACAGGGCAAAAATCTTCCCAGGAATCAGTAAATGGTCTTGAGTTGTAGTTTTTGTGTTACATTTTTTGTTAAAATGATCCCGCCAGGTAAGTTTATTGTCGAGATGAAGATCTAAATATTTCATCGAGATACTTTGGAGGATCTCGATATTGTTTAGATAAATTGGCGTTCCTTTCTCAGGGTGAACGTCACGTAGTTTGATTTCATTTCGGTGTTTACATCATAATGGTATCAGAGGTAAAGGTGCCTATCGTTGTGGTAGGAGTGGTTGGGAGGTTTGAGGTGTATAATAGGTAGAGGAAGGGACCTAGGACACTACCCTGAGACACACCGGAATTGATTTGGAAGTTGCTGAAGAAGTAGGTAGGATTCTATAAAAAGTAGGAAAGCAGGGGGTAAAATTTGTTGGATTTTGCAAATAAGTCTCCTATGCCAGACCTTATCAAAGGCTGGGCTGACGTCTGGAAGAATGGCAATGCAGTAGGATTTTTTCTCAAAAACTGTGTTTATTACTTGTGTGATCCGGTGACGCTGTTGGACTGTTACGAGAACTAAATTGAGAGCCTGGTGTCCAGTTTTTGATGTGTTCAGGTTCAAGAGTTTGTAATTGGGAACGAGTATTATTTTAGCTTTTTTAAATTCTGTACGCCAGTACCAAAGTTTCAGCATAGCGTTGAAGATGTAGGTCAGGAGTACGATCCCCTTTTTGGGAGTTCTCGTAACATCCTGGATGTAATTTGATCTATCCCTGCGTTTTAGTCGTTGTATCTCAGATTTAATGTCCTTAGGTGTAATTGGCAGAGTAGAGGTGGAGGGATTCAGGTAGTATAAGGTGTATTGGGATTGGATCGTCGAGTGTATTTTTGTGTGGTTGAAAAACACCAGAGAGATGGTAAGCAAATAAATCCACCCTTTCCTTGGCATTTTTAACCTATCCTAGCGCTGGTGGTAGTTTTATTATGGACGAAAAGTTGCTTGGATTTTAAGGAGGATTCAATTGGCTTCCAAATTGAATTGACGTACCTATAACGTTTGATTCGTAGGTTTTAAATAGTATAGCAATGGAAGGAATAATAAAACATTGTGACATAAAAAGAACAATAATGAAAGAGTCTATTTGAATGTTTGGCTACGCAGGCGGAGTTGCTCTGATAACAGGAAACAGAAAAGCTTAGAGAAAGAAATAGGTTTGGTAATAAACTAAGAAAAGGCCAAGCTCAAAAAATATATCAGAAAAAATAACAAAAGGATCATAGAAATAAACAATTACAAAACGGACGTAGAAATTTTTAAATATCTAGGAATAATCATAAACAAGACAAATGATAGTAATAAAGATCAAAGATTTAACGGCAGAATTTGGGTACAAGGCTTACCACAAATGCAAAATGCCAATGTGTACTAAAAAATAGCAAAAAACTAAAATAAAGACTGCATAAAACTTTTAATAAGACCATTATGGATATATGCAGCAAGAAATATATGTCTTACAAAAGGGAATGAAGAAACACTAAAGACTTTTGAAAGAAAAATAATAAGACGAATCTTTAGAAAGCGTAAAATAAATGTTCAAAATAGAAAGTTAACAAACCATAACGTTGAACAAACATTAAAAATAAGGCTACAGTGAGATTAATTGAAACAAAAAGAATAAGATTGTATGGTCACATAGCTACAATGAGTGAAGATTCAGCAGCCAAGAGGATAATAAAATTGAAACCACAAATAAGACGAACAGGAAGGCCAAAATTACGATGGAAAGAACAAGTAATTTAAGATGTAAAAAATATGGTGTTTACAAGATGGGGGAAAAGGATGAAGGACAAAAAAGCGTAGAGAAACTAGCTGACAAAGAAATAAAATTCATCAAACTGTAAACCACGAAAGTATAAAGTAAAATGAGGTACCACTGACACTCATATGGTCTATGGAGCCTATAGGCAGCTTTAATGTCGATAGGAAGTATAGCTTTAGAAGAAAAAGAAGTATAAGATTTTTTTGCTTTTAAGGGCCAAACGTAAAATAACAAAAATGTGCTTGCCACATTGCTCTGTATCAGAGATGGTGCGCGATAGCCGAATAGTGAGTCTGAACCTATCAGTTCGCAGGCCATGCTCCCATGTGTGCAATACAGTCTCACTACCATCATTATTAGGAATTTATTGCTGTAGTATTTGTTCAATCTTAATGTGACCTTGATTATCTGTTATCTCAATGCAAACATTAATCACATCTTTCGAAAAGGTTTATTTCACCTCTACTTTTGACACTGAAGAACGGAACGAACGCAGCACCCCAATTTTCAGTGCGCACCGCCAATTAGATTTCGGCGCGGCTCGCCTGGCACAGAAATTTATTTCGTAGCTAAGCAGCCTGTGTACGACTTGGAAAGATAATGAAGAAAAACATTGATAAATCTGAGTCATGAATTTTAAAGAAGCAAATCTTTCGGGCTGAATATTGTAAAGCCACTAATCCGCAATTTCGGGGGTTTATTTTTTCCTGCATTTCCATTTAGATTTAGGGCTTTTACGTTTCCTTCCCTACATTCGCGGGCATTAAAAATTCCCCGGGCGGCTCGCAGCCAACTGCCGGAAAATGGATGCAATATGCCATTATAAAAACGAAGCATGACTCGAGGAGCACGGCGGCGGCGACCGCAGCGCACGCATCGATTAACATTTTTATCAACCTCGCCGCCGTCCCGACGTTTCTGGACTCGTGTGCCAGTTCTGCCAGAAGTAGTTGGCTACGAGCGAAACACAATGCCGCCCGCTATGAAACTTGAGTGTGCATCTTCTCCCCGGAGCGTATTGTCATGTAAATTGAAATATTTTAGATTTCCTAGTTTGACGCCGTTATTTATGGGCGTCGCAGCTCCGGCAGCCGGAAAACAACTTCCCGCGAGCCCCTTCGTTTCCAAGTCGATCGTAAGGTCAGTTTGCCGCTGTTCATCTTGTGAAGGCGACCGGAAATAATTGCTTTTATTTTATTTATAGCGCCCTGCCCTCCATAAAAAATATTAACTTCTGATTCAGATTGATGGCTATCGCGAAGGAATAACGCATGCGACGACTTTATTCATAAAAGTTATGCTGTGCTATAAAGCAGAAGTTTCTATTCTTGCAACTCATTGGACTCGTAAAAGAGCAAACTCCGTCTCTCATTGATATATTCATTTTAATATTTGGTAACGTAAAAATACTTCTTATGCATCTTACAAAGCCATGGATAGGATTATCTTTCATTAACAACAAGAAATATAAGAAATTATTTATACATTTGAACAGAAAGTCCGAGCGTAGTAAGCAAAGACAGCCTATATATTTGAACGAAAAGTAAACAAAGACGGCTGATATGAAATTTGGCGTGTCGCTCTCTGAGCCCTTCATTTACACAAGAAAGTCTGTACGTTTGTACACGCACGTCGGGGCCGCTCTCGCTCTTTGCCGAATAGCCGGACGGCCGCGGCTATCGGATCGTTGCATTGCCAAAAAAAAAGCGCGTATGTTACGGCCTTTTGGTTTGCTTCGATTGTAAGTTAAATTGTTCCACTTCTCGATCCAGGGAAAAAGCCGATCCAGTTGAAAATTTGTACGTTCCCACCTTGCAAAAATTGGGGGAAGGCGGGTGAAAGATTGTTATGTTAAGACGCCAAAAATATCTTTTGGGGCAACTCTTAGTAATAATTCAACTTAAAACTAAAATAAGATGCAAGGTGCGTTCAAGCTCTGAAGTCTCCAATTAGAATAGACATAAACAGCCTGAGACAACAAACTATAAAAAGAAATAAGTACGTTACATATAAACAAACTTAAAAACCTTTTAGTTAATTGAAAGATAACACAACGCATAATAATAAACGAAAGAACGCCTTCAAAAGCGAAAAACAAAAGGAAAGAATGGAAGACGGATGAGATGCTAACCCAAATTGAGAAAACCAATACTCACAAAAATGAAGATCAAATTAAGTATTGTGAGTTACATTTTAAAAAGAGAAATATAAAAGTTATTAAAGAAAAACGGATGTCTAAAAGACATGCGGAAATAGAACAAATAAAAGAGAAACGCAACCGTTTTAATATGTGGTTCTTCTCTAATCTTTTCCATTTTTGAGTGTTTTACAATGGTTTTTGGTTTAGAGTCAATTTTTCTATTCCTTCCTATCGCTCACTAGTAGTTTAATTTCTTTCTAATCTTATTTCTTGGCCTTTCTCTTCACATTTTGGTTAATTTTACAACATTCTTTACTTTTCTTGTGATTCTTTTCTTATTATCCTAACTTTCGTCAATATACTTCTCAGAAATTCATATACCGTTATTCTTTTTAGTGTCTTGTTTTTGCATTTAATTTTTACGATTATAATTTTGTTTTGCAAGTATTCACTTCCATTTTTATATTTTTATTTCTTTTGAACATGCGTTAACTAGTTTTTGCATTGCTACATTTGCCTTACCCATTTTTATTGTTTGGATAGCATCTTCAACTTGTTCCCTCTTAATTTCTTGTTGGTGTTCTATTTGTTCTCTATTTAGGCTGCTTTTTGTCTCTGTCGTTTAATATTTATTTTTGCAGTGTTCTTTCCACGTTTATAGAATTATTTTTGTGTCTGTATTTGCCCCTGTTTGTTTTCTAATGCTTTTATCCCTTTCCTTTTATCTCCTCTGTCTTTTTATTTTCGATCAAAATTTCCTGCTGTTTAGCTTATGCAGTTTTGTTATCCATTCTTCAAACTCCCCCAGAAAATCTTGTTGCTCTTTTGTGGCTTTTTTACTCTATTTCTCTTTCTATTGTATTTTTCTTTGTCTACCTGAGTTTTTGTTTGAATGTATTGCTTTCAATCTTCTTTCTTTACTTTTAAGTCTTTTAATGTCATTCTTCCATCAACTAGTCGTTTTCAGGTAATTATATTTGTTTCTCCCGAATATGTTTTCGCTGTCTCCTTGAATACGCTCTATCGTTCTTCCATTATATTCTCATTTACTCTAGTTTTTGGAATTTTTTGCTAATTTTCTTTATTTTATGTATTTTTATGTTTATGTATCGTCATGTTACAATATGTGCTTGTCTTTTCATTGTCGTCTATTCGTGAATGATATCCTTGTTGTTACTGATCTGTGATTTGTTCATACTTCTGCTTATTTCATTTTTTGAATTGCTTCTGCCAAGTCTTGTATGTATGTTATCTAATCCACCAGGCTCTTAGTTCTTCTGTAACAAATAGGTATTTATTTTCTATTAGATGTTCCCACATAGCATTTTCTCTTATTATTTGGTTTGTTTTACATAAAGCTATTTTTATTTCATTTTTATTTTAGGTCTCTTCTCCATGTATTGCTATACATTCCATTCCTCTATTGTAATTTTTCCTACTCTACTGTTCGAATCCTCCATTATTATTATTTTTTGATTTTTTTCGTCTTGTATTTGTTGTAAATTGGTGTAGAAGTTTTCTATTTTTATTCTAATTGTTATTATTTTTGAGTTATGTTTTTCTTTATATCCTCTGTGACCATTATTTTTACTTTCTCCTTTGCCCCTGTTCTGGATTCATTCTTGAGTAACATAAAATGTTTATTTGTTAGACGCTGCTTCGTTTGCTTTTTCCTTCCTCAATTCCTAAAATTTTTATATCCTTTCTATCTATTTCCTCCTTTAATACTCTCTTTACCTGTTAGTGTATTTATGTACTAGATACCTATACCTATAATTTCATTATTTATTTTTTCCTTTTTATTATTTTTTGTATTCGGTTTTTGTCTTTTTTGGCCCTTGTGTCGTTATATTTATTTGTTAATTTATATTTAAGTTGTTTGGAATTGTTCCAGTATTTCTATTTGCTCTGATTTTATGTAAATTTAAATCTTTTCTATATCTTTATCTGTGGACCTGTTATCGATTGTTCTTTCCTCTATTTTCCCCCTTGGTGTTTTTTCATTTCTTAGTTTTGCCTTAGGCTTATTTACTGTTGTCTATAATTGTTCTAGGTAGCATTAATCTCCGTTTATTGTACCTATGTGTGGTGTCCTACTAGTCTTATTGTATTTTATTAGTTTCTTCCTAATTTCTTGCATCGTCTATGTGTAGTCTTCTTTGTGTAAATTTGTGTACTTTTTAGTTTTTCAGTTGCTTTAATTTTTTTCGTAGTTCTGCTAGAGTTGTTCTATTTTTCCCACTCAACTGTTTTCTAATTTTTCTGATTTCTATTACCTCTTCCTTTATTACTATTGCTATCTCCATATGTCTTAATTACTCTCCTCTTTTTGTTCTTTAATATAATTTAGTATAATTATATATTTTATATTTTTCTTCCCATTTCTCTGTACTTTCTCTTGTTGTATTATTCTTTGTTTTAATTATTTTTATTTCTTAACTGCTTTTTTATTTTAACTTTATTGCGTTTGGTTTGGAACAAATCTATTTGGTTTTCCACGTGTTCGTCTCTTGTTTTGCATTTTATTTAGTTTTTTAATTTATTCAAATGATTCATGCATTTTGCCAGGTTTTAATTCACGTTCTTGTGAGTGTAAATGTTATAAAAACTTTGTTCGTCGTTTACATTTGAGCGATGTTTGCTTGTACCGCGCAAGCAACTGGCCCCGGTCAACCCGTCGTAGGTTAGTCTCTGATCGGTTCTAATTTGGCTTAAATTATTTCTTAAATATAATCCCATTTCAGATCTTCTTGCAGTAGGTTTTCTTCTCTTGCTTCTTAATCACTGCTACAAATTGTGGCTTCTATTTCACCTGCTTGTGTTCACTAATGCGGAGTGAAATTAATTGTGTTTTTCTGTTTCAAGGAGCGAACCTCATCAATATATACAAAAGGATAAAAGAGGTGATTAGGAAGAAAATGTAGAAGTAACTCATATATGTAAAGATGACCTTCACATCTTTAAAGAAAAAGTTGAAATGCCAATTATTCGTTGAAAAACAACAAATCACTAGGTCCTGATACTATACACGAGAAAATGCTAAAACTTGAGTGTGAGAGTAATACGGATTTCCTAACTTTGTTAACTGATCTATATAAAAATATCCAGGATATTGGACCTTAGGACTGGCTAGAATCAACGTTTGTGTCATTCTTCTAACATTTCGAAAAACTTTTGACGATTACAAACTTATCTGCATAATAAGTAATGTAATGAAAGCATTCATAAAGATTTATTCTAAATGTTAATTAGTAGCAGCAGAAACACAATATGAATTTAAAAACTGGTTTTGTACAAGATAAGTCACTATTGCATTATAGGTGTTAGTCCAGCGTTGCATATACGTAAACCATGGTATTTATATCTGTTTTTTGGATTATTCGGGTTTTCAGCTGACTTAAACATAAAAAACTTTTAAGTGTTCTGAAAGAAATTAATATAGGCAGCAAAGATATAATAATATCAAACTTGTATTGGAACCAAGCAGCAAAGGTCAACATTCAGTTACGATGACGCATTTTCACTGCCTAGCGTTTAATTTAGGCGTTTAGGCATTTTTCTGGCCACATAGAAATGGGGATATCTCATATCTTAAATAAATTTGGCAACAAACGGATTTGCAATAGTCAATATAGTTTTGTTATCCGGGGCTGCACTCTTCATGGATAGGTGGAAAGTGCCGATCCGCGTTTATCATTGATCGAGAAAATCACCTATTTGTTAGAGGCCATTTGTTCGTTGTTCGCTTTCAGTGTCTGATGCCGGCGGTTTCTTTTGGCATATCTGACATTATTATTACTTTTGTTTAGTTTAATTTAACGATCTTTAATTTGTCGTTCGACAGCTTGAGCGTTGAGTGCCTTGTTTATATTAAAATTTGAGTTAGTAAATCTTACAGCAAAGCTAACTCTAGCATATCTAAAATTTCGAGAGGCAGAAACGTGCCTTAACGACTTTACAGTGCGGATTCTAAAAGTAAAAAAA
This sequence comes from Sinelater perroti, assembly GCA_036346155.1. Lineage (NCBI taxonomy): Eukaryota > Metazoa > Arthropoda > Insecta > Coleoptera > Elateridae > Sinelater > Sinelater perroti. The sequence goes on from JARFIY010000158.1 coordinate 11,347,293, forward strand.
ATCTACCTCTGATTTCTTCTAATTTCCTCTTTGAATATCGACAGAGGAGGCAGTTTTAACCACACCCTATAGTTATATATTAATATGAATTTTAGTATACATTGAAATAATAAAAGATATTCATATTTATAAACTGATGCCTTAAGTTAGTAACAGGTCAGAAATCATCACCTTTATTCACTAGAACATGTAATCTATTGTGTCATTAATTTTTGTTGCATTTCATTGAATATCGGTAATTTTTACTAAGCTAAGTATATAGAAGAGCCAGCGTGGTCCCGTGGTTGAGGGACGGGCTGCGATGCTGATGGACCCGGGTTCAATTCCCGCTGCTCTCTGATGGCTGGCGAGTGGCCTACTCAGTCACTAAAAATAAATGAGTACCTGCGTTCACTTCGAACAAGGGGTAATAATTTTTTTTTAAGTTTATTATGAAATCTGTCACAAAATTAACAATAAGCATTTATGTGGATTGACAACATTAATGAACAATAATCTCTATATGAAAATTAATTTAAATTTGTTTGTAAACTTAACTAAACTCTAAAATAGATATTTATCGGTCATGAACTAAATCGAGTGGCGTTTTACGCTTAAGTCTCTTTGTCTGTTTACTGTTATCAAGCAAATTTACTGCCAGTACATTTGGATGATTTTCCAATCGTTAAATGTATTTAACACTGCACTGCACAATCGTTTCACTTACTGTCAGCACTTGCAGATCATTGTAGATGTCTTTATTTGTTACAAACCATGGGGCGTCTACAAGAGCACGCAGCACTTTAGACTGGAATCTCTCGATGATGGCGATGTTCGATTTCGATGCTGTTCCCCAATGCTGCAGCCCATATGTCCATACTGGCCTGAAGATGACATTGTATGCAAGTTTTGAAGTGTAAGTTGAGACTGTTGTCCCAGCAGCCAATAATGGTTTCGGAATTTAGTACCTAGTTGTTTGCGTTTTTTCCAAATATGTGTACGCCTTGTCTAAGTGTATACCGAGGTATTTTACACTGTCTGTGGTAGGTATAAACTGATTTCCTATCATTGCTTGTGGTGAATCGCCTCGGCATTTAGTGAAGACAATTAATCCTCCACTTCTGGGTCCATTTATGGATTTCATTAATACTGTTTTGTAGTATGTTGCTTGCTTCAATTGGACTTTTATGTACAGCTAATATGGCAGTATCGTCTGCGAATGTGGTTGTGAGCGCTTCTTTATTGGTTGGAAGATCAGCAGTGAATAAGAGGTACAATAAAGGACCCAGTATACTACCTTGTGGCACGCCAGACGTTATTGGGTGCAGTGCTGTTATTTCACTTTCATATCTCATTCGGAAGTACCTCTCAGTTAGATATGATTTAAGGAGGATGTAGAATTTTTCTGGAAGTATCTTTCTGAGCTTATAGAGAAGTCCCTGGTGCCATACCCGATTGAAAGCCTGGCTAATGTCCAAGAATACTGCTGCGCAATAATTTTTATTTTCAAGCGTCTTATTAATGGTATCGACTACACGATGCACCTGTTCAATTGTAGAATGTTGCTGTCTAAACCCGAATTGGTGATCAGGTACCAGGTTTATCTCTGCGACTATCTTATTTAACCTTTTGGCTAACAGCTTTTCAACAATTTTAGATAAGACTGGTAACAAACTAATCGGCCTATGAGATGAAGGCTCCTGTGGTGGTTTGCCGGGTTTTTTAATTAATATTATTTCTGCTGTCTTCCATTGGGCTGGGAAATGTTGTAGTCTGAAAACAGCGTTTATGAGCTGTGTTAGCATAATTATACCCTTGCGAGGAAGTTCCTTAATTAATTTACCCGTTATCGAGTCGTAACCGGGGGCCTTCTTAGGATTCAGATCGTGCAGAATTACATCCTTTACTTCTTTTCGTGTTGCTAAAGGTACAGGTTCGCTATGTTGTTCAGGCTCTTCTAGGAATCTTTGAATTTCGTTATCAACGACATCGTCAATCTTTGGTAATGGTTTAAATACGTTTTCTAGATACCCGGCAAAAGTTTCAGCCTTTTTCTTGTCTGTTTTCGCCCAGCCGTTGTTTGGTATTCTGATGGGTGGTATATGTTCTCTTGGTTGTTTTAATTTTTTTGTTGCTTTCCACAGAGCATATTCAGTGTCAACTATTGGTGTTAGCCTTTCCAAGTATTCTTGGAATGATCTGTTATTGAGTTCTTTTAACAACTCCTTCAATTGTCTTGCAGCACGATTAAAATTTGTTTTATCTTGTGGGTGTCTTGATAATTGCCAAATCTGTCGAAGTCGTCTTTTTTCTAGTATTTTTTGGCGGATGTGTATTGGACAATCAACTGTTTTTGATTTAGATTTATTTTGCACCGGTGTTGTTTCCCATGTAGATTCTTGTGTTAGAGAGGTAAAGTTTTGTACTTCTGTTTCCAACTCTTCTGTTGTTTTGAGCGAGACTCTTAGGTTTGTTTTGTCGTTAATTAGTTCTTTAAAGTAACCCCAATCTGTTTTACGGTTGTAAAGTTGTATCTTCTGCCATATACCTGAATAGATGGTTGCAACCACTGGAGTGATCAGATGCTAAATCATCACTTGGTTCAATGTCTAGGGATCCTGGAGTAAACCCTTTAGTAAGAAGTCCAGGCAATCTGGTAGTTTGTTGGGGTCCGTCGGCCAATATGTTGGTTTATACGAGGAAAGATGGTTCAGATGGAGTTCGTTAATTACTGCGTGTAGTATTTTACCTCTCCCGGGGGCTGATAGTCTGGATCCCCAGCTGACATGCTTCGCATTATAGTCACCACCCGCTAGAAATCTATGTCCGAGCTGAGTGAAGTAATTTATAAAGATTTGTTTATCTGCAGGGTAGTGTGGAGGGCAATAGGCTGCAGATACGGTTATAGGACCGAGCCAGTCTTCTAAAACAATGCTTGCTGCCTGGAGACACGCTTCTTCGATTTTGTCTAGCACATGGTGTTTTATACCGTTTCTTATGATAATTGCTGCACCCGCACTGGCTCGTCGTTCTGTATCCGGGTGTGCTGCATTGTATATTATATAGTGTGGAATTTTAAAACTGGTATTTGTTGTTAAGTGTGATTCTGATATAAGCAAAATATCGATCTTATTGAAAGTTCATGTTTGTGGTTCGTGATGCCATTAGCGTTCCACAGCGTGCTACAAAGATTTCACTCAAAAACTGTGCGTGTTATAGTTGGTGTCCCGTTTTACGTATCAAACCATACACTACATGAAGATTTATATATGTCTTCTAATAAAGTTATACATCATTACATAACCAACCATATGCATAAACTTCAAGCTCATCCCAACCCAACTATTCAGCCTCTATTAGACAACACCTATCGAAGACACTTGCGTAGGAAATGGACATTAGACGTAGGGACTTTGCATTCAAAAAGTCTCTGCATAATAATAATGTAATGCCACTCGACGATACTCTTGGAATGACATGTACATAAACAACAAATTAGCTCATGGAACGTGCATATATATGTAAGTTGTTCTAATTGCTAATTAATAAGAAAAAAAAAGTTAAGCGCATCTCTATGCATAACACACAATGTAATTTACATGATCTGCAAAAACCTTGAAAAGGTTTTCAGCTTCCTAGGGTGGGTGTACTTCACTTCACTTTTGGACGTTATCAAAAAATGACAAAGAAGTTGATTGTTTGGTTAAATGTTTTATTACAATATTTATGTACATTTACATATTAATTAGGGACAATAAAAACAAATTTCCACTTTTATTTAAGAACATTTCTTTTCTTGATATTAGAATTAGCAAACCTTTGGACTATGTCATCAAAAAAAAAGACTGAAAACTTACTCTTAGTAAGTAAGAGTGCAAGGTAGTTTTCTTATTTTGACATTGACTTAAAAAGTTTTTTACTCTCTTAAGAACTGAAAAGGATCGCGTCTAGAGCAATTAGTAACTGACATATTTAGAAAAATTCTTAGAATAATGGCAGGCTAGGGAAAGGTAGACTTCAATAAGGCTAGGAACTTCTGTTCTAATTGCGTTTTTGGTTTGATATTCTCATCTCCTTTGTCAATAATTTTAGTAATACCTAAAAATGTTGCTGAATGCACACTGTCCGCAGGAAACGTTTTATCTAAATCAGAAATATACTTTTTCAGTTGCTGGTTTGCTTTCTGCTGTATTCAGCCATTTCCATTTTGGTGGTTTCTTATAGAAAACGGGAATTCCTATGTATTTCTATATAGATTATTCCTTTTGGTACTAATTTGAGCTTTAGAGAATTAATTGCAGCAACAAAAGATTATCGTCTGCAGAACTCGTAATTTTCATGTTTGTCTTCACTAAAAGAAATTTTTGGTTTTTATTTTTTGTACAATGTCTGTCTTGCAGGTGCTAGTTTTACACATTAATTTTTCTTTGTTTTTATCTTTAAAAGCTCATATTTGTTTCGAAAGCTGTTTATTTTTTCCCTAAAACATTTTACTTGTTTCGAGACTTTACAAGAACATTGTTTTAGAAACATACCATTAATGCCTTTTCACCTCGCTTAATTTCCTTCGGTATCACATTTGCTTCGTACTGTGAGTCCTTAGTTTAATCACTGTCGTAGGTAATGTGGGTCAGACATTAAGAACCTTCTAGTACGATTTGTATAATGTTTCACTAGAATCATAGTCGAGGCAAATCAGTAAAAAAGCGCTAAAATCTCTGAATGTTTTCTAGGTACATGTATTGAGACGTTGTAGGGCGCATTAGATTCGTAAGAGTCTTAGAAAAAATGTTACCCATATTTTTTTGTTATAATGGGGAAGTGCATTTGTGCACGCAAAATATGCATTTATTTATGCATTTTTTGCAGACCCTAAAAATGTTTTATCGCTCGCTTAATATTGGCCAAAATAAGCTCAGTCCCGTTATTCTGGGGTTTTTGGGGTTGCTGATTACTTGGCGGAACAAAAAACTATCTTCCATGTAATACTTTTTTGTTTAATTTGCGTTTGTTGTTTTAATAATTCATATCCATTATCTTTGCCATTTTCGTCTTTACTAGTGTTATTTGTTACGTCTGCTCTTAGTAGTTTTTTGTTGTACGTGTTATTTTACTTAGTTTCCCCTCCAGCCCGCCGTTTGGTGTCCTTTCACTTACCGATCTTTTGCTACTGCTCCTGTCCCCCGTTGCAAGTTTCCTTTCTCTCTTTCTATTTTATCTTCTCCTTCTTCTTTTACCTCATATATTTCATTGTTGATTACCAGTTTGTTATATTTCAGATGTGCTCTGTGTCCCTGTTTTCTGGCCTCTTTCATCGTTGGAATCAGCTTTTTCCTTTCTTCTATCGTTTCCTTCGTATAGCCCTCATCTATCCATATTCTGGTTCCTTTCAGTTTGTTGGTCTTGCTAAGTATTTCGCTTTTCTTGTTTGCCGTAGTTAACTTCACTAATATTGGTCTTTGTCTATCTGCTTTGTACTTTCCTATTCTCCTCATTTCGTCTATATCTTCCTTGTTGATTTGTATACCTAATTTTTGTGTTACTGTTGTTAGTGCCTGTTTTGTTTCTTCACCATTTTCTTTCTCCTTGTCTTCTACTCCTCTAATTATAATATTTTTCCGTCTTACCTCGCGCTCCAGCTATTCTATCTTTCAGTCTTGAACCTGTACATGTTTCTTTAGCACATTGTTTTCTTGCCTCACTTCTTCGTTTCCTTTTATTAGATGCTCCAGTTTGTCTTTCATCTTTAATAGGTTTCCGCTTATAGCTTCAAACATATCTTCTATTTTCTTCATTTGTTTGTTGTCTATCTCCTCTGGTTCCATTTTTTTGCCTTTGTCTTAGTGGCTTTACCCGCTATTGTACTCTTCCCACCTTCCCTTCTTCTGTGCTATGTTTACTTTAGCTGCTCATTCATTACTTGGTGTCCCGACGATTGCGGATTGCGGCGTATGATGGGTTGCCTATCCTAACGACTTTGGCAAGCCGCCCTCTTATCTATTCTTTAGCATGCAATTTTGTTCCTTATTGTTTTCCTTAACCTATAAATTTGCTCTTATTTATATCTGTTTTACTCACTATTCTACTTCCTGTCATATTTATGTATCTTTCCTATTTTGAAGTGCAGGCTTCCTCCTCTACTCCTCTAACTTCTTTATTCTGAAGGCTCGATTAGGCCCGATTTGGACTTTAATTTATCGGAGCGCTCAAAACACATGTAGTTCACTTCAATCAATTATAACTATTTTATTTTCACATTAAAAGAACCTAACATTTTTTAAATTGAAAGTTATTTTTATTGCGTCTTAAATTTTGAGAAATTAAAAGTGAATTAGATTGCCTTTAGCTTCAATAATTTAATAATAACAATATAGTACTAACAGATACAGTTTTATAATACACAATAATTAATTTGGATGAATAACAAAGTAATATCAGGTAACAATGTAACAGCGAAAGAAGAGACCGTTAAGCTTAATCAGTAGGATAAATGTATAAAGCATTAAAAAAGAGTACTTTTTTAATTTTAAAAATATATATACTTTGAACTCGGTTAATGACAAAAAGTATAAAAAGTATCGCACCGATGACAGTATAAACAACAATGTAAATTAAAAATTCCATAAACTATAATAATGTGATTAATAAGAAGTTTGATCAGCATAATAGTTTTATAAAGTATAAAAATCCAATACTTCTAATATTAATAGTAAATTACAACTACAGTTGGCACTTTTGAAATAACGAAAACAATATGACAACAATACTCAAATGTATAACAGTTTAAAAACTGTATATAAGACAGGAGACTGATGTTCAGCTTAATAATTAGTCCGATGATGAAAATTGTGAGCAATACCGGTTAAGTAGTCATCGAGATCTCTACCATCGTAGTCCGAGACGATTGTTTTTATTCACTAGGTAGCGTCCCTGTATGACTTGCGCCCAGCCGGAGGTTGTTGGCCAGCAATGTATTGGTTGACTTTTAACATATTTAAAATTTGGTTCTTGCTTAATCCTTCAATTAGTTTCCAAATAGATGGATGACATGCCGAAATCAGAGAGCTGAAGCTCCTGTGCCATTCCTCTACAGAGTTATTCGACTTCGGTAGATCTTCTAGTGTCCATTGATGGCAATTCTACATTTTACAGGAAAATTTTGGTGGCTTTCTTGTGCCATTCATTTGAGGCGACCGATCCATGTATCTTAAAAGTAATTTAGCAGAGGTTTTTCACGTAGAAAGGTGACTGCGTGAGCTCTTCAAAGCACATGACGACGTCTGCTACAGGAACAAAAGCTAAAACAGCCAATTCGCGAACGTGCAACGCAAAGTCGTGGTTCTGAGTATCTTCATATTGCATTCGCATCGTGGGCTTGGATGACTCTTCATACACATTGCATAAAATGGAAGAAAAGTGCGCGACTCTCCGCTTCCGGAAATTTCTCTTTCAATGCGTTGATTTGGACAGTTTCAAAATCTGTTATTACTCACTGGGGATTTAATTGGCCAGTGATGCTCTTGATCGCCTGCATAACACGCACACAGGTAATTTGTTGCTTGTTGGGCAACAGTGCATATACTGATGGTAAAACATTGTTGTAATGTACACCATGAATGGTTTATACCTAGTGAAAGAGTGGCGGAGCGCTCATGAAAGTGCCATCAGGGTACCAGCGATCGGCCTGTGCCATCATTTCAAGGTTACGTGCTGTAGAAAATATCAAAATTCTATCGTCACCTGGGCCAGAGGCAAAGAGCAGAAATGGCTCACCTTGTGATATTTTAGTGTATTTTTCTGGCAAATACAAGTCGTTGAGTGAAATTGGTAACGGCAATGGTTCGCAAACAGCTTTTCGTGTTCGTTGTATGCGCTTCGTCATAGCTTTCACTGGTGGCAATTTTCCGGACTTTGTTTTTGTTCCATTGGCCGCTGTTTCTTTGATACCTTTCAATACTTTTCGCTCCGCGACCTCTTCGAAACGCGGCAAGTAGTTATGCGTGCCCGTTTCAACAATTTGTCCCTCTAAATCGCTATTCGCCTTGCTAAGGCATTTTGCAACGTTATATTCTACACTGCAAACTAATTAAGTAACCAATTTAAAATGTCAAGTTGATTTATTCTAAAAATAAAATAATTATAAATACGATAAATACAATTATCTGTGAATCGCCATTTGGCATAGTAGCCATTCGGTATAACGACTTTCGTCTTCAATGATTTCGGCATGTTTGTTTTCGGCGTTGCGGGTTCGCCGTAATGTTTTTCGAAATAGATTTGAGCTCATTTCGCGTAATTAAAGTGTCCGGTCACGTGGAAACATGGTGTGCGTTCCAATCACCACTCTTTTCCGCAAATACGAAATCCTTAACGATGAAAACCATTTTGTAATATTGGTTCTACAGCTTATATGTTGGATTTTTCTATTTCTGTCATCTCTTTTTTCCAATTATTGGTAATTTCTTAAAAAATTCCATATTGCCGCAATCCTTCAAGTCTCGAGAAATCATAAATGTAACCAGTTTTTTTCCTAACACCTAAAAAAATCATTTTCGAAAATAATTCAAATCGAATCATATTCAAATGAAAAAATGCAGTATTCGTACCTTGCTCCAAGGTATCCTTTTCGCAACGTGCCCCAGGGCATTTTCTCACTTTGGTCTATTGGAGCTTAATTTGAGAATCAAAATTGTTCTCAGCGACCCCAAAATTTTTATATAGACAATTAAAACTTAAAAACAAACAACTTTGAGCTGATTCCCCAAAATCGCCCCTATTCCCAGGATTCTGCCCCGCCAAGTGCATCGGAACACTTTCTAAACATTATATTTGTGGTCAGAGAATCTAAAACCCCACTCATACAGTTTAAACTCGGAAAACAAATAAATTTGAGATGATTCCCTAAAATCGCCTTCAACCCCAGAATTATGCTCTTCTGCATGTGCACTGGGGCACTTTCTAAGCACCATATCCGTGATTAACTGCCCAAAACCCCAGAGTATCAGGAGTGCGCTTATTTTGGTCAAAATTAAGCGAGAAATAAAATATTCTTGAGGGTCCGTAAAAAATGCGTCAAATACATGAATTTTTGCGCAAACAAATGCACTTTTGCATTCTAACAAAAAAATGTAGTGTAGCATTTTTTCTGAAGCCTTTGTGAATCGAATATACCCTGGAAAGCTACCTTGACACGACGCCGAAAGTCAACACGCCGAAAACCAACATGCCGAAATGATTTACGAAAGCCGTTATGTCGAATGGCATTTAGGCCGAATGGCTATTATGCCGAATGACGATTCACAGATTATTATATGCCATTAATGGACAGTAGATCTACCGAAGACGAATAACTCTGTAGAGGAAGCACAGGAGCTTCAACTCTCTGCTTTCGGCATGTCATCCAACTGTTTGAAAAATAATTGAAGGGTTAAGAAAGGACCAAAGTTTAAATATGTTAAAAGTCAACCAATACATTGCTGGCCAACAACCTCCGGCTGGGCGAAAGTCATACAGGGACACTACCTAGTGAATATAAACAATCGTCTCGGACTACGATAGTAGAGATCTCGATGACTACTTAACCGGTATTGCCCACAATTTTGATCATCAGACTAATTATTAAGCTGAACATCAGTCTCCTGTCTGTTATACAGTTTTTAAACTGTTATACATTTGAGTATTTTTGTCATATTGTTTTCGTTATTTCAAAAGTGCCAATAATATTAGATATTATTAGAAGTGTTGGATTTTTATACTTTATAAAACTGTTATGCTCATCAAACTTCTAATTAATCACATTATTATAGTTTATCGAATTTTTGATTTACATTGTTGTTTATACTGTCATCGGTGCGATACTTTTTATACTTTTTGTCATTAAATGAGTTCAAAGTATTTATTTTTAAAATTAAGAAAGTGCTTTTTTAATGCTTTATACATTTATCCTGCTGATTAAGCTTAACGGTCTCTTTGTTTCACTGTTATGTTGTTGGGCGATATTACTTTACATGTCTTTGTTATTAGCGCAAATTAAGTATTGACTTCTGTGCATTATAAAACTGCAACTTTGTTAGCACTACGTGGTTTTCATTTTATTTATTGAAGCTGACAGCAATCTAATTCACTTTTATTTAATTTTCTCAAAATTTAAGATGCACTGAAAATAACTGCCAATTTATAAAATGTTAAGTTGTTTTAATGTGAGAATAATAATAATAATAATGGTAAGGCTCTACGCTCCGCGTGGTAGCACGGCCTGCGAACTGAGAGGTTAAGGCTCTCATACTTTCGCTCTCTCTGCCCGGTCATCGCGCACCATCCCTGATACGGGGCGATGTGGCAAGCACCGCGCCTAAGACCACCGCCATTATTACCCCTTGTTCGAATGAACGCAGGTACTCAATTATTTTTAGTGACTGAGTAGGCCACCCGCCAGGCTTCAGAGAGTACCGGGAATTGAACCCGGGTCCGTTAGCATCGCAGCCCGTCCCTCAACCACAGGACCACGCTGGCACCTAATGTGAGAATATAATTAAAACATAATAAATATAATTATCCTTAAATCGCCATTCGGCATAACGACTTTCGCCGTCAATGGCTTCGTCATGTTGGTTTTCGGCGTTAAGGGTTCGTCGTAATGTCTTTCGGCGTAATGATTTTCGACGTCGCGTCGTGCAACCCCCTGGATCGTCTCGATATGTGTACCCAGAAAAAATTTAAAAATTTTTTACTAATTTGCCTCGACTCCAAAGTCTTTAAAACGAAACTGCACAATATCCTATATTTTGGTGGATGAACTAGGAAAGTTATAGATTTGTAGTTCTAAAAAAAACCCATGTATTTGCTGCTTTCCGCTGTTGCAGAGCCAATTAGGGGTTATACTACCCAGCAAATTTTTTTTTTCATTTTTTTTTTATTGGCTTAAATGATGTATAAACTATCCAAGAATGATATGCAAATACTATTTTGAAGGGGAAAATTAAAAAAACTACTTTTATCATGATAAATCCGAGCGCACCTAAACGTTTAAAAAGACCGCTCACGTGCGTACATGTATTATAGCTTGTCGGTAACTTTTGTCGGTACAAATCGATTTAATTCAATCAAAATACATATAGATGGCGTTAATAAATTTCAGAGAATCCATATTGGACGCTACAATAACCGCTAAACTGCGAAGAAACACGCAGTAAACAGTTCCACGTGTTATTCCAAGTTGCGCGCTTATTAACGTTACGGTAGTGTTTATATTGTTGTTTTTTTATAAAAATGAGTGAGAAAGTGTACAAAAAAGGGACAAGATGCTCCTCTTCTCGTGCCAGTCGAAGCAGAATCTCCGCAAGGAAGCCGCCGAATCGTCACGGCTTCGAAGGCGACACTGAGGACGTATCAAGACTAGCAAAAATGAAATATTCGACATCCGAGACTGAAATCGAAGTGGATGCTGCATTCGGCTATCGAATCATTAATTTTCTTGTTGTTTTAGCACACTGTCTCAAATTCTAGCATGCAAAAATGTGGAGGTAGTGTGACATTTTTGAGTCATGCAAACGTGGCCTTGGATTCAAACTTGTAATTGTGTGTGAAAAGTGCGGAATACAAGTGTTGACAGTAGCCCTCTAATTAATGGCCGTGCTTACGATGTGAATAGGCGGCTCACTGTAGCTATGAGGCTTATTGGGATTGGAATTCAAGGAATAAGCAAGTTTTGCGCCTTTATGTGTCTCCCAAAACCGGTGTTTCAAAAGTCGTATGACGAAATCGTAAAAGTATAGCTGTAGCAACGGACGCTGTAAAATCAAAAGTTTTACGGAAAGCTGCTGAGGACGAAAGGAAAATTTCTATTGAAGAAGGCCAACTTGAGGGACTCACAGTGTCAGGAGACGGATCATGGAGAAAGCGGGCTTCTTCTCTATGGCTTCGCAAGTTTGATTGGTTGGTTTACAGGAAAAGTTATAGATATTTGTGTGAAATCATAGTATTGCAAGGAGTGCGAGTATTGGCAGAAAAGGAAGGAAAGTGCTGAGTACGAAGTATGGCACGAATCGCACAAACCATACTGCAATGCCAATCATAGTGGAAGTGCAGGGAAAATGGAGCCCGACGGTCCCGACGATCGTAGAAATGTTTTTGCGTTCCGAGTCCACGTATAACATTCGCTACGCTTATTACGTCGGTGATGGTGACAGCAAAACATTTAAAAGTATTCAAGATGCCAAACCATATGGTGATTTTTCTGTTACTAAGAAAGAGTGCATCGGAGACGTACAAAAAAGGCTATAAACGAGACTGCGTAATTTAAAAAAGGATGTAAAAAATCTTGGAGGTCGAGGCAAGTTGACTGGTAAATTAATAGATGAACTGAGTGTGTATTATCGTCTTGCTATACGTCGAAATACTGATTCAGTGGAAAACATGCGCAAGGAAATTTATGCTACATTGTATCATAAAATATCTAGCGATGCAATACCTCAGCACGACAAGTGTCCAGTAGGAGAAGATTCTTGGTGTTCATGGCAAAGAGCAAAAGCCTCGAATACTCTTGATATTTATGCTTATAAACCAGCCATGACAAAGCAAGTTTTCGATGCTGTACAGAAAATCTATCAAGATTTTGACACTCAAAACGCTAATGAAAGCCTAAATGCCGTCGTTTGGACTATTGCACCGAAAGCGGTTTCCAGTGGGAAAGCAATGGTTGACATCGCCACTGACATCGCTGTCATAACCTACAACGATGGTTTTCGAGGACTTTTAGATGTCATGAGCACACTTCAGCTGAGGATCAGTTCAGAATTATACAATTTTATCATGGAAACCGATGAATATCGAGTAAAAGCCGCAAACCGCTCATCATCGAAACACCGAAAAAGCGTTCGAAAGGACCTTACATCTCTCAGAAAAGAAGCAGAAGAGCAAAATGAATGCTTGGAAGAGCAGTTATACGGTGCTGGGATAGCAGAGTAAAGGTAAAAAAATTGACAAGCCGATATTTAAAAAATTTCATGTAGTAAATACGTTTTGAAATTTTAAACGCGTTTTTGTCAAAACTACATTTTTCAAAACTACGTACACCGTAACTCAGTCAATTTTCGTCGGATTCACTTGAAATTTTAACTGTAACTTAGATAGATTATCTAGAAGTACAACGATTTTAAGATTAATAAATAATTGGGATTGTTATAAACAATTTAAGGTCGATTTTTAGTGAAAAAGAAAAAAGTTCAAACTGCCGCCATTTTGCGAATTTTTGATAAAAATGAATAATCGTGTGTACTTCCCTGGCAAAACTCATGTAGATTAACGAAAAAAATTTTTATTTGCTCTAGGTGCTGTTTGGAGAACGTTCTGATGTACGCAGATTGGCTTCTTGTAAAAAATCCATGTTCGGTTTATCACTTGTCAAGACGCCATTTTGTATAAAAAGGCACAATAAAATTTTTTTCAAATATTTTAAAACATGTTTAATAAAGCCTCAAAATTTCATTTTGATTTATTGAATAGTTTCCGAGAAAAAAAATCCCAAAGAACGGTCATTTTTCGGTGCGCCTGGGTAGTATAACCCCTTAGCCAACTAAAAAGTAGTCCGTGCAGTGTATGCATATGACCCAATGATTTACTTCTTTTCTCTAATCTGCACACTTTATAACACCCGGATATGTTGCTGACATTGTCATAGATCTGCACTCTAGAGTTATTTTAGATGTAGACCTACAATATTTATAGTCGACAAATGAAGCATTTGCCATCTCTTCATTTTTATGACTATAGTTAAGAATAAACTTAATATATTAATATAATAAATAATAAATAAATATAAATAATTTATTTCTACTTGATAAGTATGTGGGAACACATCCTCATTTACTTTTAAATTTTGCTACATATTAAGTCATCTTATTATTTCCGTCGTATCTTCTTATCAGGAGAGTCGTGATCATCATGGTCTATTACCCATTATATTTTTGACGATGTTTTTCTATTTGAGACGGTTCTGGGCCTTGTGGTAAATTTATTGTATTGGCTTTTCTATTGCCGTTTTGACTTCATCTAGCCATCTCTTCGGCGCTCTTTCTCGTGGTGTGGTGCCTTCAGTGTGTTCCTCCACCACTAGTCTTTTAAGACTATTATTGTCACGTCTTAATATGTGGCCGTAGTGTTTTAGGATTTGTCTATACACTATAGTGGAGAGGCGATCATTTATATTGAGTTCTTGTAGTACAGTCACATTTGTTCTCCTTGCTGTCCAGGGTATCCTCAGCATGCGTCTTCAGCACCACATCTCGAAACCGTCAATTCTTTTGGGTTCTTCCTCTTTTACTGTTCACCATTGGGCTTCATATAATAATATGGGGAAAACTAAAGTTTTTACCAGTAATACTTTTGTGTTGCTATGTCAATCTTTCCATAATTTTTGTAACTTAGTCATAGCATTTTTGCTTATTTGGATTCGTCTGATTATTTTCGCTGAGCAGTCTCCTATGTTGTTGATAAGTGGTCCCAAGTATATGTAATGGTTTTTGTTTTATTTAAATTTAAGTTATATTTTGCACTGTCGCGTTGTAATTTCAAAAGGAATTCCACTATCTTCGGTGGAAACGAGAACAGCAGTGTCATTGGCGTATCGGAGATTGGTTATCGTTTAGCTGTTGATCTTGAATCCTCCAATAGTACTTCTCTCGTTACATATTAAATAGTTGCGGAGACAAAATGCATTCTTTTTTTATGTTAAATCCCCTTGACTGCTGGATGTCAATTTTTACTACTCCTGTTTATTGTTATATAGCCCTTGTAATAATATGCTGTGGTACCTCCATTTTCTTAAGAATGTCTCATAACTTTTCCAATTTTAAGCTATCAAAACTATATCATAGCTTATAAAACCAATAAACTGACTTAGGTTGTATTCTCTTGCTTTCTCTATAATTTGTCTTAGGTTAAGAATGGGTTCTCATATGCCCTTGCTTTACAAAGCCAGTCTTTTCTCTTGCGATTAGCTCTACTAGATACGCTTTTAATCTTTCATTAATACATGAAGTAAGATCTTGTTGATATCCAGTTCCAGCGCAATTATCCTATAGTTGTCACATTTGTCTTTTGATCCTTTTTTGTGTATGGGTGTAAAGGCTGAGTTGCATCAATCTTTTGGTCAGATCCCCATGTTCCAGATGGCTTGGAATAGCATATGGATTACATCGACTCCGAGTTTGCCCATAGCTTTAATCATTTCTGCACCAATTCCATCATTGCCAGTTGCTTTTCCTGTCTTTAGTTAAACAACAGCATACTTTTCTTCTCGCATAATGTAAGGTTCTTTCTCCTCTATCCTTGACTGCAGTTTTTTTAAGGTTGCACGTGGCCGTTAAGTAGTCTATCACAGTATTTTCTCTATTTATCTAGAATCTCTGTGATATTAGTGATTTTCTCGTCTTGTTCGTTTACAAGATTCTAGTTGTGCGGCTTGAATTTTCTTGTAATATGTTTGACTGCTTTGAAGAGTTATTTGGTGTTTTTTGTCAGCATAGTGTTGGGGATTTTGGTATAGTTCCTTTATAGTAGCTATTTGTATCGAATCCGCATGAGCGTTGAATGTCTCTATTTATCTGTTGATACAGCTCTTGTTCTTGGGTTTTGTGCATTTCAGTGTTCTTAAGTTTTTTTGTTTCTTCTATGGCTTTGATTATTTCACTTTTCATATTTTACCACATTTTGTTTATGTCTTCATTAGTTATTTTATATTGTGTTGGTTAATATTGCTTGAAATGCTTCTTCGTTATTAATTGTCATCCTTCTGGTTACTTTTTTGCTTTGACTGCACTTGAATTGAATGTTGAAAGTTGGTGGTTTGCACTGGGGTAGGTTTCTTATAGTTGTTTGCCATCTTGACTTAATCAAAATAAAGTCAATCTGATTTCTATGTATACCCTCAGGATGTTTGCAGATATAAAGTCTTCTGGGGTGGTGTTGGAAGAGAGTATTAGATGTTAAATTGTTTTATATGCAAAACCGTATGAGACGTTCACCTCTTGTCTTCCTTTCGCGTAGTCCAAACTTACCAAGTATATTTCTGCAGTGATCATTCTGTGTTGTTTCTCCAATTTTGATGTTGAAGTCGCCAATCGCCATGCTTATTTCTCTGCTAGGAAATTGATCTATTACATTTTGTAGTGAGTGGTAAACTGAGTCTAGATCTTTATCAGTAGCTTGCGCTGGAGGCGCGTATATGTGCCCGTTAATAACAGACCTCTCGTGTCCTCGTAGTTGTTTTCCGATTTTTTCTCATATGCACAGTTTCTCCCATTACCATACCCCGGGAGATCCGAGTGGGGTATTGTTTTTAACTCCGGAATAATTTATACTGAGCGAAACCATAATGACTCTCATGGAAGTAGTAAAAACCAAAGTGGGCTCCTAGTTTCTTTCTTGGGTTGGTGAGGGCGAGAGGAGCGAGTGGTGAATGGGTAGGAACAAAAGAGATTGGACCCGAGGTAAGGTAAATCAAGAGCTCGCGTGGACAGGCTGCGCTAGGGTCCTGTAGTAGATCGGGATCGAGGTGATGTACCTACCCGCTACCCATTCGGCCATAAAAAAATAAAGTTTTGAAATCAATTCTACACATATAGGAAGTTACCATACAGAGCCTAATATTTATTATCGCCATCAGTTGGCAGTACGGGAAGCTAAAAGCTTTACAACCTCAGCAATTTCAAAGAAAATATTTTGCCAATACGAAGTTTCTTCCTTGCGCTGTTCTGTTATTTTAAAATTTATTCTTTGTAAAATTCGACTTCTACTAAAATTCTGAAATGCACTCTCTATGCTCAGAGTTGCTGTTATGATCATTTATTATATGGTCATTCTTCCAATTATCAAACCCCTTAATTGCCGAAACAGATGTTCCTCCATAGCGTTTGCGCGGCGCACAACAAAGGCTTTTGAAACTATACATTGGATGCACTATAATTTGGACTTAAAGTCACTGATATCGATGGCGACGATTGTAACTTGCTGCACACTATGGAAGAAAAAATTGTCTAGTATCCTGCCGTTTAAGACGCTCTTTATAACGTTTTCTAAATTCTACTCTTCTTGGTTTTCTTTTAACAAATCTCGACTATCTGTGCAACTTATTATAAATCCTTCATGATAAATAGAATGCAAATTAAATTTTTTTTTTATTTACTCATTTGCTAATTTACAATCTACTCCTACAACTAACAGAGTAATGAGTAAATATGAGGCAAGGTTCATGGCAAGCGTTGGGTACCGTCCCTTGACGGTTCTCCACTTTCTCCTAGTTAACTAGGTCTTCTGGCCATTGTCTTTTAAGTCTTCTTTCAATTTGTGGTTGGGTGTATAGTTCACTTATGAGTTGGTTGCTGTGGTTGGTGCTGCGTTGTTTGGATTTGTTGGCGTGGTGGTTGATCGCTTCTTTTATAAAGGATATTCCAAAATCGTTGTGGAGGGTTTGATTGGACACGTACCAGGGAGCGTCGGCCATCATGCGAAGTGTCTTCGACTGAAAGGTTTGTAGAATTTTTGTGTTGGAGGGCTTACTGCATCCCCACAGTTCGATACCGTAGGTACAGACTGGTGTTAGAATTATTTTGTAGATGATCAGTTTGTTCTCCAGAGATAGTTGAGATTTCCTGCCTAGTAGCCAGTTCATTTTCTTCACTTTTAGGTCCAATTGTGTCCTTTTTGCCTTAATGTGCTCTTTCCATATGAGTCTCTGGTCTAAATGTAGGCCCAAATATTTGACTGTGGCTTTCTGTGGGATCAGAGTGTTATTTATGTTAACTTGTGGACAGTTGCTTCGTTTTGTGGTGAACGTGATCTGGGCGGACTTTTCGGTGTTGACCTGGATCTTCCATCGTTTTAGCCAGTCTTGTAGTTCGTTTAGGTGATCTTGCAGTTTATTAGAAGCTCTTGCTGGATCGATATCGGACGACAAGATTGCTGTGTCGTCAGCAAATGTGGCCATCATAGTGCTCTCTGTGACGGGAATATCAGCAGTGTATATTAAGTAGAGTAGTGGCCCAAGGACGCTGCCTTGCGGCACTCCAGCTTTAATTGGGTGGTAGTCGGAGAGTGAGTTGTTTACTTTTACTTGGTAGGATCTTTCATTAAGGTAAGATTTTAGGAGTAGGTATATGGGACTGGGAAAATGCCTTTTTAATTTATATAATAATCCGTTGGTCCAAACTTTATCAAAGGCCTGCTGTACGTCAAGGAACACCGCAGCACACATCTTCTTCTCTTCGAGACTTTCTTTGATTTTGTTCACAATTCGGTGGCATTGCTGTGTTGTGGAATACTTTTGTCTGAATCCAAATTGGTGTTCAGGGATTATGTCGTCTGTGAGTGTTGATTGGGTTATTTTGTCGAGAAGAAGTTTTTCAAATATTTTTGACATTTGTGACAGCAGGGTTATTGGACGGTACGATGAAGGTTCGGTAGGTGGTTTACCTGGTTTTCCAATCATAATTATTTGCGCGTGTTTCCACTGAACTGGGAAATAGCATAATCGAAGGATGCTGTTGAATATGGTAGTTAATAGGACGATTGCCTTTCTTGGTAGATGTTTTAAGATCTCCCCGACTATGAGGTCATACCCAGAGGTCTTGTACGAATTTGTATTGTTGATTTGTTTTCGAATTTCTGCTGGTGTAAAAGGCTTAACGGGCAGTGATAGTTGACAGGGGGCGTTAATATAGTCTTCAATTTCTTCATCTTGGTTGTCATTGTCTGAGACTGGAGAGAACACTTTTGAAAGATGATCCGCGAATACATTGCTCTTTTCTATGTCTGACTGCGCCCAGTTTCGATCAGGTTTTCTTATGGGTGGGGTTTGTATTACTGGCCCTTAATTCTTTTGTTGCTTTCCACAACGAATGGTCTTCGGGGATAGATTCGTGATGTAGTGTTTGAAGGTGTCGTTGCGGGCTTGGTTTAAAACAGAGTGGAGTTGGTGTGTTATCCTGTTAAGGTCAGTTTTGTCCTGAGGGTTTCTTGACCTTTGCCATTTCCCACGTGCTCTTCTTCTTTTGTGATCAATTTTTAATATGCAGAGGAATATTATCATTTCCTGGTTTGCTTTGTTCCTTAGAGGAGTGGCTTTCCATGCTGCGGTTTGTATTGTATTCGTTAGATGCTGTACCACCTCTTCGATTTCGAATTGCTCTTTGATACGATGATCCAGTCTGATTTCTTCATTTATTAAGTTTTGGAACATTTGCCAATTGGTATCTTTTGTGCACAAGGTAGGCATTGGCTCTCTGTAGATAACATTGGTACTGAGGGTTAATATTATGGCGCTATGGTCATGGCATAGATCTAAATTAAACTTAATTTCAATGTAAGTATTTGATATGCCTTTTGATATAGCGAAATCAAGTAGGTCCGGAATTTTATTACTGTCCGTGGGCCAGTAGGTTGGCTCTCCGTAGAAATATAAGTTAGGTTGTTTAGTTGTATTGAACGGAACAGATTGCGACCTTTAGGTGTGATTAATCTGGACCCCCATGTTGTATGTTTGGAGTTCCAGTCTCCGATTGCTATAAATTGTGTTCCAAGATAGTTGAAAAAGTCATTATATTCTTCTGTCGTGATATTGTGTAGTGGCGGGGAGTAAACAGCCGCAATAGTAGTTGGTCTAGGAAGTGATTCTAGTTTTAATAACGTCGCTTGGATTTTGGCTGTTTTAAAGGGTTGGAGGACATGGTGGTTAATAGTCGATCTAATTATGATGGCTGAGCCTGCATGCGCCGTACCGTCAGGGTGATGAGCATAGTAAATGGTGTAGTATGGGATTCTGATAAACGTTCTTTCAGTTGAGTGGCTTTCGGAGATTAGGAGAATATCAATTTTATTGTAGTTTAGATATAGGGTGATTTCTGGAACGTGATTTGATAGCCCGTTTGCATTCCAGGCAGCTATTCGAATTGAGGAGGTCATTGTTTGGTCAAATTGCTTATGCAAATTAAATGAGAATTTATTTGAAAGCTGAGCTATAATCTCAAGGGCTGCACTGCTATACAATAATTATAAACCGTAATGCTGTTAGCGCACACAAACATTAATTTGTTTTGCACCCCTGTTGCTCGCTGTATGACTTCTCCTATTAGACTGCTGCAAATGCCAGTACGCTCAGCCCTATATATAAACGCGCGATTATGGAACAAATGAGAAGGTTCAGGAATTTGAACTCGAAACGCAGACGGTGATAGATCGTTCTGGAAAGTTTGTAAATAAATACAATATAAATGTTTTTAAAAATTTATAATACGTCGATGAACGTTGAATACACGATTTGAAAGTTTAATAGTTATTACCTATTGAGACTCTCTGTTTGGGCTCACTTTTTGTTTATTCAACTTAAAGTTTTGCCCCCTTCTTCTAATCCTGGTGCTTCAAACTGCAGTTTACTAAGTCAATGGGTTAATCAAGCTCTGAATATGCATATCCTCCCTTGTTGTCACCATTAATAATATTCCACCAAATTCTTGCTGCTTTTAAGTACACTAAAAAATAATGAAGTCGCAAAATTATTAAGATATATAAAAATTAAGACCTTACTACATAAAAAAGTTTTTAAAAGTTTAAAGGCTATTCAGTACTGCAGTTATAATAAGCTAAGTATGAAGGTAAATACAAAGAGATGCGCGAATCACTCGTTAGTACGCGTTTTTACGGAGTCGTAATAATGAAGCGGCAGTCGCTCTTCATTTCTGAAAGAATAAAAGCAAACCCTCAGAAGTAAAGTTCAGCTTAATACCCGATAATGAGAACCTTCGCGCGCTCATCCCCTGGACGTTTTACAAACATTTAATTCGTAGAACTAAAATTGCTCGAATTCGGCAGCGAGAGCACCGGGAACAGTAATGAGGTTCCGCGACCTCCAAGGTTCGAGACGAGCCCGATATTAATTCGGCCCGCTCCTTCCCTTTTTCGCAGTTTAATATTTCAGCATTACACGCTTAATTGTCGAATATTGCCCGCGCCTGCCTTCGCCCGAACTTTCGGCAGGGCAGGGCCGCGCGGGGACTCGCTGCTGCAGCCGCCAATTATTCCACGTTTCCGTAATTACGACGTCTTCGAGCTTACCATTTCGCCAGATTTTTGCCCGAGCCCGCGACCCCAACAAGAAGACGCGAACTTCCGAGATTACGGCGAATTTTCCTGGTTACGGGAATTGTTAAACGACGAGCGGCGCAGCCGGCGCAACAAAAAGAGGAGCCGAACGCAAAATATCAGAGATTAATTATACACCAGCTCGAAACTTCTGGGTTTTTTGCGCGCCAAGTTCACTCCTCGACAGCCCCTCGGAGCGAATTTCATAGTTCGTCGCAAAGTTTTAAAACTGCGGAAGCGCTCGAAGAGTGGCTGTTTACCGAGCAAACTACTTGCGCGTCTATTTAATTTGCAGCCGTAAAGAAGTAACACCCGTAAAGCAATCCAATTGTGCCCGAACTTTGTCTCTTCGGCGTTGTTGTAAATTATTTGGGCTTTCCGAGCTGGCTTGTGCAAGCTATAAAGTTGAGCGTGGTGTATTTTCTCTGCAAAAACGGGTTATTTGGTTTACGAGGCGATTTTTCATTTGCAAGCAGCAAACGTTACAGATTATTTGCGTTAGCTCAATTTAAATTTTTTTCAGCCGTCACTTTCGTGTAAATAATCCTTGAATTCGGAATGAAAGTGACTAATTGCACAGAAAGATAAATATTCGCTATTTCATAATGGTTACTTTTTGTTTTGTTCCAACAATTTCTTCTATATATCCAAGGGTAACTAAAGCACAAAGGTTATAGAATAAATTGTCTACCATACGGATTACAAATTTACTGAATTTAAAAAAAACAGCAATTTTTAAAATATAGTCTATAATAATCTACGACAGAAGGATAGTTAAGATAACTAGGTCACGTAATGATGGTGGAGGAAAATAAGACTGTAAGAAGAGTAGTTAAAGTTTTAACTTAAAGAAAAAAAAACTGGAGTAGAGAAGTTAGAAACTCAGCGATTAAGAGAGGCATAGAATGGAGTGAAGTTAGGTGTAAAGTGCAAACTGGAAAAAATAAAAAGGAATACAAAAAGATAGATATAGAATAGAGTGGGCCTAACGATCTTGTGCACTGCGACTCTTAGGGTCTATTGTGCACCCCTCTAATTTATTGAAGTTCCCTCTCTAAGCCCAGGCTTTTGACTAGTTTCCACAGTCTAGAGAGAAGCTTTTTTGTATAGATCTCCGGCTTTGGTTTTCTTCACCTAGTTGTAGGAATCTGAGACTCATAAGATCTTTACTAGCAGTCTCCTCTTTCTAGCAAAATCTGCACAGGCTGCTATGTGTTACTCTCAGGAAATTTAAATGCTTCCTAAGACGACAGCGTTCTGTCAATAGTCCAACTATAATTCTAAGTTTAGGTTTGTTTAGTTAGAGGAGGCTTTTTGTGAAGGTTCCTGCATGCTGTATCTTCGATTGTCTCAAGTGGCTGGCATTGTTACACCTTTCTTGGGTTTCATTGAGTATCCATTTATTATTGAATAGTAAGTCTTCCATCTTGTTACTTCTAAAGCCCCTATGTCCTGGTAACTAGGAAAGGATCAGAAAATTGTCTTTTCGTATCTCTGTCAGAGGACCTATGCAGTCCCAAACAACCTTTTACTTTATCACAGGTGTGACTGAAGCTTTAAGTGCTGCTTGGCTGAAAAGATCCTATTTTATTACCTCTAATATTAAGCCTTTTGATCTCCTTCACACAGTGTTTTATAGCTATGATTTCCGTCTGAAATGTTGTAGGAAATATTCCAAGTGCATATATATATTTTTACTTCTGTGTCTTGGAGCCATCAATATACCAGATACAAAGAGAGTGGATTCCTTCGACCCAGTTTCTCTATCTTGGTATTATAATTTTAAAGTTTTTTCCACATTTAAAGTAACTGAAAACCACGTTGACAGCAGGCATGACTAATGTGTCCTTCGTCTATAACACATTCCTTAATTTTTGATGCTCTACACATGCATGGGGGTAATTAGAGCGTGTCCTTGCATGAGCTTGTGGGCAGTTGCCCGTATTTCTTCTTGGATAAATGTGTGAAGCGGTGGTAAGTTTAATAACACTTCTATGACGCCGTTTTTAAATCTCCTGTGGCGCTAAGGCAAGCATGCCTTTGAACGCCACAAAAAACCACTTTCGCCTTTGCCTGTAGCGTTCTTGTCCACCATGCCACAGACCAATGGGTTATCATATGTAATACGATTCTTGTGTATATCATAGAGTCATCTTGGGGTTTAATCCCCAGCTCTTACCACATAGTCTTTTCCACATTCCCTGTGTTACTTTGGCTCTTTGTGTGATTATATCTAAATGTCGATTTCATAGGAGCTTTTGATTAAAGATTACTTCTAAATATTTAGCCTCTGAGCATTTCTTTGTCATTCAATACAATGGGTTTCATTCCTTCTAACACTATTTTTTTGGTGAACCACAGTTTTGTGAGGGCTAATTTGAAGTTCTTTCTTTGTGCGCTATTGGCTCGTAATATTGAGGGCAGGTTGCAGCCTTCCCACTTTAGTATCCGCAAAACCCTTTTTTGTGACTACTACAAGATCAAATTTATATTCTAAGCATAGGACAGCTTGTTAAAAATGCATCCATAAGGACTACAACAGCAAAGAGAGAACTCTTCCTTGTAACCTCTAGTTGCTTTTACTTCAATATTTGCTCTGTCTAGGGTTAGGCTTTCTGTAAAAAAAATGTACTAAGGATTCGAATATTTTCTTCACCTTAAGTTATTTGATTAAAGAGCCAATAGAGATATTGTTGAATGCTCCCTCGATGTTTATGAAGAGAGCTAAGACTAGACTTGCACAGCCTTCGACAAAGTCTATATAGGTTATCCAATTCCAGGTCTGTTTCCCTGCTTGATATGCGTATTGGCGATCACTATGTAGAAACTTCCTCAGTGTTGTGCTTTTAACGTAGTTTTCTACCAGTTTTTTAAGAGTCTTTTGCATAAAAAACGAACTTGGTGTGTTTAAATTCCAAACGACCAAGATACAGTGAAAGTTAAAAATGGTTAATTAGAATTACTGTAAGGGTGACATTTAGTAAGGATTGAGTGAGCGCAGGTCCAATTAATAAAACACAAAGGGTTACGCAAAAGTTACTACTTGCCTAGGCATAAAACCTCTCGCGATTAGAGAGGAAAACCGGGGCAAGAGTAGGCTTTATTGGTAGTTGTAAACTTAAGCTAAATACAATTCATACAAGAAACAATAGTAAACGACAATACAAATCATCGTGTCGCAACGCCGCTAGTGGCGCGAACGCAATTACGCAAGCCGCAAGGTATCTTTCCGCACGCAATGAGAGCTCCCTACCTGGGCGAGTGTATGCGTCGTCCCGACCAGCCCCCACGGACACCGCTCCACAGTGAGGATGACCAGCTAGGCGTTTCCTGCCCCCACGGACACCGCTCCCCTGTGAGGGTGTCCAGCTAGGCGTTCTTGCCCCCACGGACACCGCTCCCCTGTGAGGGTGTCCAACTAGGCGTTCTATGGAAGGGCCACGCCAGCTCCGTGCTGCCTTCCCTAGGATGGAAGGGCCACGGCGGCTCCGTGCTACCCGCCTTCCCAAAGGGGGGTCACACACACCGCCTTTACAACACAATAGGACGCATACGCAACAAACGTACAGAAGGGCCACGATCGCTCCGTGACTCCCTCCCCAAGGCACACATACTGCCCTTACAACACAAGAGGACGCATACACATCAATCATCACGATTCCACACTGACCTGTTTCCCTGTCACACAGTCCTCTTTCCCTTGAACGCAGCGTACTGGCGCTCATCGGACTCGATTCAAGTCTGTGCGCTGAATGTAGCGCGGCGCCACACGCGAGCGCGTGCACCCCATCCTTGCTAAGGTCCAGTGGCCCGAGAGAGGGGTCCAGCGTCTCCGATACAGCGGCGGCGCCAAGTTAAGTATCTTTTGTAAAGGCGCACGGGCGCCCGGTAGTAAAGCCCGAACATGGTGAGAGATCTATATTTCTACTTACCTTGAGTATATATACGACACACCCTGTGCCATGCTTAAGGCCTCCAGGCAATACGAGCTCTCAAGATCCTCACTAAGAATAGCATTAAAAATTTCTAACCCTTCTGCAGTAGAACTGGTAAGGTTTTATCAACGCCAGGTGATTTGAAAGGAATAAAACCCATTTAATTTTGTCCGGACGAGTTATTTCCACCGCTTCTTTTCAGTCCTTTAGAGCTGATTTATACTAAGTCTTCCGGGGCTTTATAATTTTCTCTTTCTTACGAACATAACACAACCCCTTTACCCTTACACTTGTAAGGATAGAAAAATCTTAGATTTAGTAAGTATGCATTAGGTTATTCAAAAATTTTGTGCGGATTATTAAGCAAAATTCAAAGGTAAAATGTGCCGATATTTATTTATTCAATTATATGTTCACCATGTTGTTTAACAACATTTACTAATATTTCTTGATAATAATTCTATCCTTCTAGACCTTCTCAGATATCTGGGTAAAAACTTGAAGTTTAAAATTATCCAGATGGAACACGACGCTTTCCCTGTTAACTAATTCTCGACATTTTTTCTGAATTGCTTTATTTAATTTGTCAAGCTGCTAACAATACTTACTTGATTTTATCAAATGGTTATTTGGTAGAAACCCATTACACAATTCCGCCAGCATCCTACAAAGCATGTTTTTTCTCGTGGAGACCAACTTTGGAGGTAGCTAATGGAGGTTCATTTTGCTTACTTTCAGATTTTGTTCAATCATCATTTCATCGTTCGTCACTAATTGCTTCAAAAACGTTTGTACAAAGTATAAAATTTCAACCAAGTTGTGCTTTTAGATGGTGGTTTCCGATATTTTTAGTATCTCTGTTAAACCTCGTGTTGTCTATCGCCACTTATTCTTGATTTAATTATTGTTAATGATAGAGGGTCTATCCGAGCGTTGATAGTCTTTAAGGGTAAAATCACCAACTCTAAACTTGGAGAGTTACTTTCAAATGGTTTTTACGGCTAAACAACTTTCTCCATAAAGAATATATAACTTTTTTGTTGCTTGTGTGACATTTAATTTTTTTGGCAATAGAAAAGTATTAAGTCTGTAAAATCCACTTTTTTCTCCTACCTTCAAAAGGGTGCAAAATCAATTTATTTCAAGGCACTTTTTTCTAAAGATGCGTTAAAGTGTTACCTTTAAAAACATGTGCACCGTGCATGTTTTATAACTGTGACGTATTTAGACATTTTTAAAAATCGGTACCAACTTTCCGCTACACCCATTATAATCTAAAGTCTAGATCCATCTTTTGGCTAATTCAATTTATCTTGCACTTTAACGGGCTTTCGCCTTAGAAGAAAACAATTCTTCGTTTATTACCTGCATATGCCTAATGCTTTAAAACTGACTATTTCAAAAATGCGGAGAATTAAGGTAGGTAACAAAAACATGCCGTTGGCGTTGTCTTTGTTTTAAAAATTTTCGAGATTAAGGCTCTACCCTGCACTTTCTTCTCTTGCAAACTCTGGAGTTCAAAATGGTTGTCTCATTAAAGCGCATACATATGTTCAATTATTTCTGAACAGATGTCTCGCGACAACCTCAAAGCAGTTAGTGAGCTTCTGCGTGCCTGCCACGTTTTAGAAGGCTGCCAAGAACGTTGAGGGGTCTAAGTTCTAAAATCATCCAGCGATAGTGACTTAGCTCTAGTGTCCAAGCTCTGGTAAAAGGGTGGTGACGATAGAGCATCCTCACCGATTGTTGCAGAGTAGAAATTAGCGTATTTAAGGTTGGCACAATAACTTTTCTGTAACAGCTGTAACACTCAGAACAGGCACATTATTATCCAGGAGTTTTTTCTTCGGCTCTTTTGATATATAGCTCAGCATGCTACGCATGCCAGCGCGTATGAGCTTGTCTGATTTCAGCAGATGGTAATGGTGTTGGATCTTCGTTTCCTTCAGAAAGTAAGGCAGTCACCGATAATCTTAAGAAGTAGCAGGCCAGATTGGTATAAGATCCGCTACGTTTTTGACTTTACGAAAGGCTACTGTATTATCATAAAGTGCCTTTTTAAAAAAGGTCCAAGTCTTTGCCATAAGAGAGCCAGTCAAAATGGAGTGTTTGGGTGAAGGCTTACAATGGAGGGTATTTTAACGTCTTCCTCTTTATCTCTAAAAACGTCGAAGACTTTGACCCCTTTGGCTCTTTGGTCGACGTGGTGACTCTTGCAATAAAGCTTTAAATTGTCCTGCTTACTGATAGATAAGGTATTGTCTGTGGAAGCTGCAGAAAAGGTTGCAGATATGACAGGAAAAGCTGCTCTGGCCTTTATTTACAACACATAGCGTTTCATATTGGCGGTGATCTTCACAGTACCGCTGCCTCGCGGAGACTCTTACCTGCCTGCAGACATGACCGTTGGTATTTTGTTATTGTAGATAATAAAAGCTTCTTTTGTTGGTACAGCTACAGAAACTGGTTGCCAAGCAAGATGAAAACCGAGATTTTACAAACTATGAGCGAAAACTGGTTAAAATAAAGTACAAAAGAGACAAATAAGCCAAGAATTTTAATTAAAAGTTAATGATATTGTTTGTAAAATAATAAAGTTGTGTTAAATGCAAGGTTCTCGCTGGAGATTTTATTCATAACTGCAATAACTGCACCGCCAGGTCAATTAATCTGTTGTGATTGTTTGAAAGACAAAGACTAAAGTTAAGCAGATTCTAAAAGTTCTAAGATTGAGCGGGCCCGATAGTAAAATGACTTAAGATCACAAAAAATAAAAACTGATATTGATAGTAGTCTTAAGTTAGGTTAAAAGTCACATTGCAGTTTTGTTAGCCAAAGTTGTCGATTTAGATCAGAACGAAATAGGTTTAAATGGTGTCAATTTATTCATTTCTGATGTCTTTGATTATGTCAGCTAATAATATTATAAAACTTTTAATTGCTATCGATAATTAATTAAGAAAGCAAAAGACTTAAATCAGAAGGCAATTTATGAAGCCCCCACAATCCAAAAAAGCACGTCAGCTAAGGTCAAAACGGAAATGTTTGATATTTTTTTTTAATGATTATTTACAAATCGCTTGTGATACTGAAGATTACCTTTGATATCTGAAAATGGTCAACAGGTTATTTTACAAAATATCGAAAATATGCTGTATTATCAACATTCACGAACAAGTTTTTCTTCTTTTGCTGTATTGCGTCTACAATATGTTCTTCTGGTTGGCATTGCAGGAATGCTGAACACCTGCGTATATATCTATTTACTAGAATGTTTAACTAATGATTAAACATTTTGATGGGAAGCCAGACAAAATTATTTATTTCAGATATGTTACGATTTGAAAACTCTAATTTGTTTGACAGGAGATTGTGATAGCTGTGCAGATAAAAACCAAATATAACTTATTTTAAACGAGATTGTTAAGTCTAAGTATTTGAGGTGGAGGTGAGGTACTCTGGATAATGTTAAGAAAGAGAAGTCCTACATTGTTGAGGATTTTAAACTTAAGCCAATCAGTCAACTAAGCTCAAGCCAATGAAGAATGAGCTTAATTACAATGAATACATTTGTTCAGTAGACTTCGCAAAGAATTTTTAGATGCCAGTATAGAACAAAATTGTATTTCATCACTGATGTACCAAGCAAGTCGTCCTACACCCAGTAGCCTTTTACCTTAAAGTTGAGAATGTGAATGCGATTACTTAGCACACAATATATTTGCAGTTTCCTACTTTTAGCACAGTTTTCTATATCTTTAAAAGAGCGCTTTTCTCAAATAAACATGGTGAAATGCTTTAGCGATGGACGTTCAACACAATAAAAAAGTAAATCAAATTTTGCGAACTCCGACTTGCACGAATCGCACTATCATCTAAAGGCTAAATAGCACAACTTATTGCCATGGAAAAAACACTTACGATGAAATAGGTGGTACAACAAAGCGCGAGGCTTATGAATTTGGCAAAAAATTAATTTGCAATTACGACGCTCCATCATGTTACTCTTATTGCCAAGAAAATTTTTGAAGGATTAAGTTCTATAAGGAACAGATAGAATCCAGAGTTAAATTTTATAATTTAAAAATTCCGAAATCTTAAAAATACGTTTTTATAAGCACGAATTATTCACGCTTAGACTTATTATAAAGTTTGTGATTTTTTACTAACTTTTCGTGCACGTAAAAATCTGAAAAACATTCTGTTACGTAATTTATGT
Source organism: Sinelater perroti (assembly GCA_036346155.1). Taxonomy (NCBI): domain Eukaryota; kingdom Metazoa; phylum Arthropoda; class Insecta; order Coleoptera; family Elateridae; genus Sinelater; species Sinelater perroti. The sequence continues at coordinate 11,376,558 of JARFIY010000158.1, forward strand.
CTCAAGCTAATTGTGAAATATTAAATATTAAAACTTCGCCACTTGGTACAGCCGGGAAGAACTCTGACATTTCCATTTTGTCAACATTAAAAAATCTACAGCTTTTTAATGCACGCGAGAAAAGCAAAACAAAATTTCTTTTGTAATTGACCTATAATATAATTCGGTCAAAATTGCTAACAATTTTTTGCACATGTGATCGATGTCTGGAATATGCGCTTAAATTATAATTAAGGTCAATAACGAAATTATACATTCTAAATTAAATCAGATTTTTATAAAGAAGACAAACACGTTGTTCCTCTAACTCAAATTACGTATTAATTGTAATACTTTTGTATTAATGCACATGTTCTTAGTTTATTTATTGTTAGAGGAAATTCTAAAGCAAGCGAGGTAAATTTTTAATTTATAAAGCATAATTTATCACGATGCAATCTTTCAGCTAAACCAGCGCAGCTTCTGAACGTCGCCAATAAACTAAAAGCAATTCGTTGCTCCTCCAAAATCAATTCAATATATTTCATTTATTTTTAAGAAAAAGCCCAGTAAAGCATTTTAAGTGCCGATTTTAGCAACTCAACTCACTATGTTTCAAAAACAATAGATCAAGCAAATAAAATTGATTTACCAAAGAATAAAACTCAAACGTTTGCAAGATTCTGGGCATCTTTAATATCATTGCTTTACGGAAAGGACAGGTTTGTTAATGATCAGAATTAATATTGTTCTAAAAATTACGATTTTTGTTCTTCTGTAACTTGGATGTTTGCATATTTTTGATATATTCTTTTAGATTTTGTATCTATATATGATGATATATGTATTAATCTCTTTAGGTTGCACATTTGTAGTTAAAAAAAGGGTTTTGTCATTTTATTACACCATAAATTTGAGTATTTTCAAATTTAAATACAAATTTTAAGCTTTGTCCATAAGCTATGCAGCATTGTTGAGATAAATTTGATTACACGAGAAGCTACTTACTATACTTTAATTCTTTCACATCGAAAATTTTCCGACAGAAATTATTGCAGCGTTTGGTTACCATAAGATTTAAAGTTTACGACGTAGCCAAGAAGCACAAAAAATGTTGGCCGCTAGGAAAAGGGAACTGCTGGCATAGCAGCACACAGGAAATTATCTTATTGCAAGAGAACTAATTAATTCGTTTGCAAATTAAAGGAAAAGAAATCCTCCAGCTGTTGCTGAGAAAAACAAGATCGACAGGAAGTTAAAAGCCCAAGCACTGCTGAAGCACATCAAGTACAACAGCTCTGGCTTTCTGAGATTCTCCTTGACGAAAATAACTTCATCCAGAACTGGAAGATGAATCGTCAAAATGACAGTTGGATCTACCATATCCCTGAAAGCCTACTGTCATCGTTGCGGCGCCGGTCAAAACCTACTTGGAAACACTTTATTGGGAAGTCCTATCCCACTCAATTTTCCCAATTTTTGATAAAAAATGGCGAAGACATATTTGTACTCTCTTTATACTTATTTATTTATTTATGTAATAATCAAAAATCATGTCATGTCGTTATGTGTTAAGGTGTACTTTAATTATACTAATTTTTATGTAAACCAATGTAATTTTTCTTTTTTGTTGCTTATTTATTCTTTGGATTTACTTTGACGATTTTTATAGCTAATGCACTAACCAAGCCAAAAATATACGATAAGACTAGAGCTAACTGTGCACAATGGATAAAATCGGATAAAGATAAATTAAAATGGTTTTCATGGTTAGTACCCTTTAGTTGAAGAGTTGCGAGATCTGCACAAAACAATCTGACCTGTGATATTTGAATTTTAAAAAGTTTTCTTAATATATTTTCACTTAAAATCAGTCTTCTATAATTTGGGCATGCGAGTATGTGTTACTGTAAATAACACGAAGTTGATATCCGGCTCAATAAAATCCCACTTGCCTGAAAAACTACTACAGGATTAAATAAACAACTTTAAGGATCAATTGGCTCATTCAAATAAATTTTTAGAGACTATAAGAGAAGAATTGTATTTACTGGAGCACCTAAATCAAAAAGTCGCGCGGTTTCTTGTCTTAACTGGTAGCAAGTTATCTCCAGATAAGATCAAGCCAAATAATCAAATATGCAACACCGGTCTGGGAACATCCTGCGAAGACCTACCTACACGAGCTTCAGGTGAACCAAAACCAAGTGCTCTAATTCATCTTTGGTACTCACACGACCCTCCACAGAAATAAAGAACGTCAAACCATAGTGGTGTTTGTGAAAATTTGGCAACTAAACTGTACGAGATCATGTGAAGTCACTCCAATTCGGCGTTTTGAATGTTTGCAAATTATGGTTTGGCAGCGTGCAGTAGCCACTAGCATCCGAGATATGTAATTATTTCGAAGGTAGTATCAACAAAGGCTCAACGCTAGGGATAAAAACTATTAGGGCTTAGATATCATAAGTATTTTAAAGCAACGATAAACTTAACTTCTGTTAAGCGACTACAGCTGATTCTAAAATGATGTTTGTTCTACTCACAGCAACAGATAATCCTCCCCATCTTATTACAATAGAGTAGGTGGGAAAACAAACCATTTAATTAATGAATTACATAAAGCAACGCGCTTGCATCTTGCACCATGAAGAGCCGTTTACCAAATCGCGGGCCGGCATTAAATTGCCAAAGCCGTTAAAGGCGCATAAAACAAAAATCACGCACAAACAAGTATGTAAGCAAATTGCGTCGAAGTTTAATTGCGTTAGCTTAACGACACCCATAAAATTTTTGCCCAACTCCGCCGAAATTGCCAGGGTGCCAGATTTCACGGGAAATTTAGCGCCGGCTATTTGTGTTTCGGTCAAACTGCTTTAAAATTATTTCCGTTGTTTACATAGGTCCAGGGCATTAGATAAATTTATTCCATACTATAAGTTGCCTTACTGATGATTAAAGATATCCGGATGTCCAGCGCGATGAAATCGGACAGTAGAATATAAGAGTTTGTTGGTATTTGTTTTATTATTCAACTGACCGTTTTGATATAAATTATAGTAATTTGTCGGTGTTTTAAAGATCCATATTAAACCTGTATTAAAATTTTAACTTAGCTTTTAAGGCTTATAGATTACAATATTGCAATTTTTTATTGTAAAATAAAAACGCAACAAGATAGAAAGGACAACCAAAAGTTATTCTATAGAATATTAAGAGCACTACGAAAAGGTAAAAAACATTAATAAATACATAAAATCGTTAAATGAAAAATATTAGAAGAAGATGAGGATGTAATTCAAAGATGAAAATAGTATTTCAAGGAAATGCTGAACATAGGACAACTAATTAAGACTACAGCAACAGAAAAAATTGTGGCAACCATAGAAAACACCAAGAGTGTAGAAAATAAAGAGATTCAGAAAGAAGAAATATTGAAAGTCATAAAACACGACGGCATAACAGCGAAAATGATAAAAAAACATGGACTAAATCAAAACGGAATAAAAAGTTTAGAAAAATTAGTTAATAAGATCTGGGAAGTACTTAATCGCAAGATGGCTACATTCTTAAATCATATACCTTTGCCTGACAATTTAAAGTAAAATATGGCGAAAAATACTCAGAATAAAAGACGCTGCTGGAGGTGTACCACATTGTTTGGATTCCAAATGACCAAGATACCGTGAAATTAAAAATGGTAAATTTGAATTACTTAAGGGTGAGACTTAGTTGTGGATTGAGTGAGCGCAGGTCCAATCAATAAAACAGAAAGGATCACGCGAAAGTTACTACTTGCCTAGGCATAAAACCTATCGCGGTTAGAGAGATTGATAGTAGTAAAACTTAAGCTAAATACAAGTCATACAATGAACAATAGTGAACGACAATGCAAATCAACGTGTCGCAACGCCGCAAGAGGCGCGAACGCAAATACGTAAGCCGCTAGGTACCTTTACGCACGCAACGAGAGCTCTCTACCTGGGCGAGTGTATGCGCCGTCCCGTCCAGCCCCCACGGACATCGCTCCACAGAGAGGATGACCAGCTGGGCGTTTCCTGTGCCCACGGACACCGTCACAAGGGAGCGGTGTCCGTGGGGACAGGAAACGCCCAGCTGGTCATCCTCTCTGTGGAGCTAGGCGTGCTTGCCGCATAGGGCTCCATGGAAGGACCACGGCAGCTCCGTGCTTCCTTCCCCAGGATGGAAGGGCCACGGCAGCTCCGAGCTATCCGCCTTCCCCAGGGGGTCACACACACCGCCCTTACAACACAATATGACGCATACGCAACAAACGTACAGATTCTGCACTGAGCTGTGTCCTTGTCACGCAGGCTCGGGCAACATAGGGTTGCCGCAAAGCTCTACCCCGCAGAAGGGCCACGACCGCTCCGTGACTCCTTCCCCAAGGCACACATACTGCCCTTACAACACAAGAGGACGCATACACATCAATCATCACGATTCCACACTGACCTGTTTCTCTGTCACACAGTCCTCTTTCCCTAGAAAGCAGTGTACTGGCGCTAACGTCTGGAAGGCTCAATGGGCTGGAGTCAAGTCTGTGCGCTGAATGTAGCGCGGCGCCACACGCGAGCGCGTGCACCCCATTCTCGCTAAGGCCCAGTGGCCTGAGAGAGGGGTCCAGCGTCTCCGATACAGCGGCGGCGCCAAGTTAAGTATTTGTAAAGGCGCCCGGACGCCCGGTAGTAAAGCCCGAAAACACATGAAAACGCCATCGAAGCAATTTCGTGTTTACACCACTGATGTCCCTAAGAACGATGTAATGACAACTCAGTCACATTCTCTGATGACACTGCTTTACTAACATCAAGCAAAGAAGTCGAAACAGCCACAAGCAGCTTTCAACAACGTCATCACTTAGAATAATAAGTAAAAAATGAAGCGAAATTAGGCGCGGTATACCCCTAGACTTCAACAATAAAATAAGACTTGATTTTCCAATAGTAATCAATCATCAAATAATTCCTTACTTTAACATAGCGAAATATCTTGGCATGAAATTAGACGCAAAATGAAAGCCATTTATATATTAATGCAAGTTCCCAACCGATTTACATTTACATGTAATAAAATTTCAACTTAATTTTTGAAAGCGAGAATTACCAATTGTATTAAAGTTTTCAAAATGTGAACCTTATGAGTTCTGCACAACCCTTGAACAGTACATATATCAAATATAGACATTTTAAGAATCGGGGAAGAGAGACAGCTTTTGGATATCGTGAAAAACCGTCAAATATCATATGTAGCACACAAATGCGCTATACCAAAGTTGATCTTACAAGGAAAACTGGAGAGCAAAGACATTCTTGTTGATACGATGGTAAAAAAACAGTTAATTGCCTACGTATAAAAAGCATATAAAACTGAAAAAATAATAAAGAAAACAGCCAATATGGAACTTTACTAATATGTGTCGATATCGTAAAAAATATTTATATAGTAGGATAGCGGGAAGATACTTTTTTATAATCCCAAAAGACGACATATCTACTTTGGGGAAGCGACCCTGCCCAAGCAAGCCTAGACTTTTTTCCATGTCCTAACACTGGGGAAAAGATAGCATCTTAACCTTAATCCTACGTATAATCTACATATTTTCCTCCATACACCCTCTCCAACTTATCCTACAAGTTTAGCGTTTAATTGGCAAATCCCCTTTGTATTGCAAAACTGCAGAAACGTCAAATATCAAAACAATTGCAAAAGTAAAATTACCCCAGGTGAATCTCACGCTGAAACCTTAGCCTAGTCCATAGATTAATGGTTAAAGTTAAAAACCGCAACATATAATACAATGTCCAACCACTATTAACAGAGAATAGATTGCTGAAGATGAAAGAAGAATTATCGGTAATAAAGTGGGCTATCGTGGCAATATGCAAAGAAAGACAACTAGGTGAAGGATGAAAAGATCTTAGGTCAGGTCATGCCCTATGCACTATATAAGGCAATAGGTGGTATAGAATTCTTTATCCACAAAAGGCATGCTAAAAATATCACAAATGTAAAAAGTACATCGACACAACTTATTTAACTCCAAAAATTAACACAAGATATAGCAATAAAATAATACAAGCATACGCACCCACATCCGATCACTCAGATAAAAGAATTTCACATTTCTACAAAAACACAAAACTACATTAGAAGACACCTATACGCACGATATTGTAATAGGCGGAGATTTTAATGCAAAGGTAGGTTTTAAGACAGACGAAGCGGAAACAGCATTGGCAAGCTACAGATATGGCATGAGAAATCTGCTAGGCGAAACACTGTTGAACTTCTTACTAGAAAACAGCCTATTTATAATGAACAGTTTTATCCACAAGAAACCTCAAAGGAAATGGACGTGGGGGAGCCCGGAAGGATAAACCAAGAATGAGATAGATTTTGTAATAACCGGCAGAAAATCTATTATACACGACGTAACGGTGCGGAACTAATTCTCCAACAGGAAGAGATCACCGTCCGGTTAGAACCATAGTGAATATTAACATCTTGCACCAATATGACAAAACCCACTAAATATACTAGAATAGCCAAATCCAATGGCAAAACACAAATATAGATAAGTTAAATGAAACAACAACCAACACTATAACTAAAGCTTCAAGGATATGATGTCTAAAGCAGAAGAAACGTAGTGCACTAGAACACTACTAAAGAACAGATGACAACTATTAAATCAAAAATCTACTAGCATATGAGATATAAGAGAAATCAACAAGAAGATCTCAAAACGACATAAGAACCTTCTATAATGAACAAACTATGCGCATAATAGAAGAAAATAAAAATTCAAAAGTAATAAGAAGGAAACTCGACCATATCAGAAAGGGATTACTAAAGCTGAAAAATAAAAGAGAAAGAACAAACTAGCAACATAGAGGAGTTACGCCAGATTGTTGAAGAATTCTACAGCGAATTATATAGCAATCGAAATATATCACATCATAGACCAAATAAAAGAAGAGATATAACGAACCAAGGGTCATAAAACCTCCCAAAAATTACAACTAAGTGAGATAAAGAATGCCCTATAGAAAATAAAGAATAATAAGACTCATGATGGAGAGCATAATACAAGGAGGAGATGTACTGGCAGAAAAATTAAAAACCTATTTAACCTATGTTCACCTTACAGCTCTCTTTCAAAACACTAGTATAATAGAATTATAATTCTAATATAAAAAGGTGGTACAACAAAAATAAAAAGCTATAGACCAACAAGCCTACTTTCCGACTTATACAAGATGTTTACCAAGATAATCAATAAACGACTAGACAAAAAGTTGGACTTTTGCCAGCCCGTCGAGCAAGCAGCATTCAGGGCAGTGTACGGTGCTAACAACCACCTGCATACTGTAAAATTATTAGTAAAAAAAAGAACGTAGAATACAATAGGCCACAAGTACTAATCTTCGGAGGCTTTGAAAAGGCATTTGACACGATTGAAATGAACGCCATCCTAGAGGCTCTTAATCAATGCCGTGTGGATTCCAGATACACCAGGCTAATACATAAATTACACAAGGTGGCGCGGAGCCAACTAACAATTTTCAACTAGTCAGTTGACTAGTCTACGGAAACAGAGAAAAATAAGTAAAAGTGTCTATAAATACGACCAAGTGTGCCATTTATTCACCATCAAGGCTATTTTTTGAAAACTACATCAAGCATATGGCCGCTGTTTACATCAATGCATTGTTGCAAACGTTTCTTAAAGTTGTCGTACACGCGCCTCCGTAGATCCTCATCAATGGCTGCAACTTCGTCACCAATGACTTGCTTAAGTTTTTGAATACTCATGATAAGCCTCTGAAACACACGGTTTTTCAGGAACCTCCACAGGAAAAAGTCTGATACATTGAGGTGGGGCGACCGAGCTGACCAAGCGATTTCTCCGAAACGACAGATTACAGTTCCGAACATTTAACGAACTACAGCCATACTGTTTCGCGCGGTGTGGGCTGTTGCTCTGACCTGCTGGAAATATAAATTTTTAGTCACTGGCAAGCTGCCGTAATTTTTTTTAACAATGTCTTCCAACATAGTCACATAAGGTTCTGAATTTGTTGATTGTCATTTTCAAAGAAATACGGGCTTACACCTTCAAAAGTACCGACTCCACACCAAACCGTCACTTTAGGATAGTGCAAGGGCTTTTCATGCAGTTCTTTAGGGTTCAATGATGACCAGTATCGCATGTTCTGTTTGTTTACCCAGCCAGAAACATGAAAATGTGCTTTGTCGTTCATTAGCAAATTATTCAGAATGTCTGGGTTTTCTCGTAATAAACCACTCATGGTGGTTCAGAAATGATGTCTTGCTTCCTTGCTTTTTTCGTTAACTTGTTGCACTATTTGCAGTTTGTAAGGGTGAAGTCTTTTCTCTTTTCGATTTAAACTTCTTCTACTGATGCTTAAAATGCGAGATGGCTGGCGCGCCGAACGGCGAGGACAACTTCCTCACTGTCTGGAGGTTCTCTGGTGTCCGCACTGTTCGTGGAGCTCCATGCCTCACGTCTAACACGCTACCAATTTTTTTCAAATTTCTTCACCCAAGCCAATATGGCATTGCGAGACAATATGTGACCATGTCGACCAATATTGAACTGTCGTTGATAGACACGCTGCACTTCCGTGACAGAATTTGTTTTGTAATAACTACGAACAAATAACACAGTGTTGCACGTTCCAACGCCCTATTGCGACTGACATATCGTGGCGGAGCACGTCATATAATGGTGTCTCCCCCCTCTACAATTCCGCCTCCCACCAACCAAGACAAGCTATCGCGACAATGCACTATTCAGATTTGAAATGTGTAAGTTGGCTCCGCGCCACCCTGTACAAAAACTCTACAGCGTGCGTAAGAATACACAAATGTAGTAAAAAATTTCAATTGCAAAAGGGAGTTAGAGAGAGGGATACTCTGTCTCCTAAACGTTTTACCGCTGTGTTGGAATGCGCTTTCAAACAGCCGAACCGAGATGATATAAAAATTAATTAAAATAGAAAAACCCTCATTAACTTACGCTTCGCGGACATCATCCTTGTGACAGACAACATCAAAAAAGTCGAAATATGCTAGAACAACTAAAACAAGAAACGGAAAATGTCTAATTGCGCGGAAACAAACAAAAAAAACAAAAATTATGACCAACTTGGCACTTGGATAAGCAATAGCGCTAGATGGTAATGTTAAAGAAGAAGTAGCGGAATACAAATACTTAGGTCACGAAATTGCATTCAATAGGGACAATCAAACACATGAGTTGAAGAGAAGAATAAACCTAGGATGGGCAGCCTTTGGGAATTTTCGGGAGGTATTAAAGAATAACAAACTACCTAATAGTATGAAAAGAAAAATCTATAGTCGTCTTGCCTGTAATAACTACGGAGAAGAGACTTCTGCACTAGCCAAGAGTAGTGGAAATAGACTGAGAATAGTCTATGCAAAGGGCCATGCTAGAGATTAAGCTACAAGATCGTATAAGCAACGCTGAAATACGATAAAGGGCAGGAGTTGAAGACATCTCCTTCTCTTTCTTCTATCGAAGGTCGGCGATCGTAAAGGTGACTTGAACCTTCGACACAACAGCTCGGAACAATAATCAGTTACTTTTGTTGTACCATTGGCGTAATTTCTTGAGCCACGATGTTCTTCTTTTATCAACACTGCGTTTACCTTGTAGATTGCCCTGAATTATTAATTGCAACAACTCGTACTTGGGATTTCTCATATGTCCGAGATACTCCAACTTTCTAATTTTAACTGTCTGCAGTATCTCTACATTCTTGCGTATCTTTTACAGTACCACTTTAGTTCTTATTTTGTCTTTCCATGATATACTTAACATTCTTCTGTACATCCACATTTCAAAAGTTTCCACTTTGGTGCACATAACATCCGTGAATATTCACGTTTCAACGCAGTATAAAGAACGGAGACACGTAGCAGCGCAATAATCGGGTGCGTAGGTTGATATTCATGTTTGTATTCCAGAGAAGTGATTTCATTTTGTATAAAGCATTCTGAGTTTGTTCAATGCGATACCTGATTTCCAGACTATGATCACCGTCATCATTAGCAAAGCAAGAGATACTTGTATTTGCTCACTCTCTCAATCTGTGGCCATTACATAGCAAATTTATGTTGACAGGAGGGTTTTCTTACTCTTAACGTTAAGGTCATAGGTAGTTCTCGCAGACAGAATTTTTTTTAACAGTACCTGAAGGTCTTCCATAGTGGGCGCGATTAGAACCGTGTCGTCCGCGTAGCGTATATTATTAACGGCTTTGCCATTGATGACTATACCTACGTCAAGATTATGTAAGGCCTCTTGGAATATGTTTTCAGAGTAAATGTTAAACAGTAAGGGTGATAGTATACAGCCCTGTCGCATTTCCCTTAAGATTTCCACATCTTAAGTCAGTTCAGACTCAACACGCATATTCGCCTTTGGTTCCAGTACAAGTTCTTTACGAACCTTATGTCCTTACTGTTAAAACCTATTGTTTTCATATTGTTCACCAATTTTGCGTGCTGTACTCAATCAAACGCTTTTTCATAATCGATGAAACATATAAAAGCATCTTGATTCATGTACCAGCATCGTTGAATAAAGATTTGATATCCAAAAAGTGCACCTCTAGTTCCTAATCCACATTTGAATCGGAACTATGAATTTGAAATGGTACTCGCATTTCCCGTAAATCCTGTTATGTATTATTTTCAAAAAGATATTCAAAATGTGACTCGGTAGTGAAATAGTGCGGTATTTATTGCATCTCTTTGCTGAGGAAACTTTAGGGAAAGTAATAAAAGTAGATCTGAGCCAATCTGCTGAAATGCAACCGTGTTATTGAACAACTTTTCCAGTAGTCCAAGGGTAACTGTACTTTAACACTTTTAAAAATTCTCTGGGTATTTTATCAGGACCCACAGATCTGCCCATTTTTTCTTTTTTAATATCATATGCTATTTCACTCCTGGTGATGTTCGGACCTATAAGTATTATAGTCTATATCTATATCTGGTCTGTGGTCTTTGAACAGAACACCAATGTAATATTCTCAGGTATGAAAACATCATAAAATATATTACAATTATCAAATTGAACTGGGATTTGCGTGGGAGCAGTCAAACGGTGCGGGCACTATGTGTACGCTCCGCTATCAGTGCAAACAGCTTATTTTAAAGCTATTTCATAGCCTGCATTGTGAGTACATTTTTATGATATTATCTCACTTTACAAAACATAGTTATATCAAACAATGATGTCAAAATGGATCAACAAGCGCGAAATAAGCGCAAAATCGACCAATTAACACCACCATTAAACGAGGTACAAAAACGAGATATATGTGGATCACCGAAGAACTAACCACGCAAAATAAATATTATTTGCCTTCATAAAATGCCAGCGACACTAATACTAAAGAAGCAAATAAGTAAACCACCGCACCCGTTACTAATATTAATACACCTAAAATTCCAGCAATATATTTGTACAATGCAATAAACCACAAAAATCTAGTTGCTGATATCGAACAAAAGGCAACTGGCACGTTTACTACAATGTTCAACGCAAATACGTTTCGAATTAATTTATCAAACGAAGATGATTACCGGACTTTAACAGAATATTAAATCAAAAATGGAATTCAGTTTCACACATTCCAAAACCCAGATCAAAAACCACGATCGGTGGTAATTAAAAATGTACCGCTATCAATCACTACTGTTGAAATAAAAGAAGAATTAAAAATTTTGCCTGTCGTCAATGTAACCAGACTACTAACCAAAGGTAAAAAACCACTTTCAGTGGGCGCCGCTGATTTAACTAATAATGATGAGGGAAAAAGGATATTTACTTTAAAATCAATCTATCATTTGATAGTGACCGTAGAGGTGAGAAAAATCAACTAACATATCGCAATGCCATCGATGCCAGCGATATGGCCACACTAAAAATTACCGCAGCCTTTCCCCAAGATGTGGAAAATGCGCAGGAAATCATAAACATAAGCAAGCCAATACTAAGCCTACGTGTGCAAATTGCGGCGGTGACCAACCGGCAAGTTATCGCGGTTGTATCCACCACATTGAACTCCAGCAGAAACTTGTTAAAAACAGTTCAATCACCAATAGCTCACGTGTTAACCCAATATATTCATATGCTGACAAGGTTAAAAACACCCTAAACGTCAACACCAACTCAAACAACTGAACCCACAAACATTATCAAAATTCTCTTAGAATTAATAATACCCTATCTTCCACATATCAAATCATTCTTTACAATCACCATATTACCTCTACTATTCAATGGACCCTAAGATCCAGCGAGCAACAGAAAATTTAACAATTCTCAACTGGAATTCAAACGGAATCGCTAACCAAAAATCAGTATTCGTAGCTTTCTTGGCTAGGTACCGAAACTCACTTATCCGAAAATGACAAATTTAAAATACCAAAATACATCGTATATCGTAAAGATAGAAATTCCAGAATTGCTTCGGGAGGAGTGGCTATCATTATCAAGAAAAAAAATTGAACACCCATGCATTCCTGAAATCCCAAACATTGCCCTTGAATCTGTTGGAGCTAAAATTAAACTAAACGATCAAAGTATCCTAACTATCTACAGCGTATAGAGGCAGACAAATAAAAAACTAAATGAAAATGACAAAAATTCTATTCAATACAACTGATCAGATATTAGTAGTCGGAGATATTAATTGTAAACATATCACCTGGGGTTGTCCTGAAGACACCAAACTCGATCATTATTCAATTGTCTATGCCTTTGAAACCCTGCTTTCAGATGAGTATACTTACTTCCCTTGCCGCACAGATCACCTACCAGACATACTAGATATCGTCCTGCAGAAAAACTTTTCGAAGCATATCAATCAAAAAGTTATAATGGAACTTAATTCCGATCATTTACCGGTACTAGCATTCTTCCTCAGTACGCCACAAGTAAGGCCACCACCCCAAAGCCTCACTAATGGAGCAATTGCCTGGAATACTTTCCAAGAAAGCTTAGATCACAACCTTCGAGAAGCGAACACCTGAGAGACTCAAAAAGACATAGATATCACTGTAACCAATATCACCACATCAATTGTGACTGCCGTAAAATCATCGGTTATAACCTCTACTAAACCTATATTCACAAATAATAACCACCCTCCCACTCATATACTGCAGCTCATCAAAACGAGAAGTCAAACTAGACGCCAGTGGCAAAGAACCAGAAACCCAGAAACGAAATGGGTATTAAACAGTTTAACTTATCGTCTCAAAAAGAAACTCGACGAATATAAACTGGAATCATATCAAAGACATATAGCAAGTATCGGCCCTGGCGACGCAGGTATGTGGAATATATTAAAAAAAATATATATATATATAAAAAAATAATATTAAAGCAACATGAAGAATTGCCCACTATAACTAATGGCAATGACGCGTACTACACAGAGAATGAAAAATCAGAAGCATTTGCTACACATCTAGAACATGTCTATCTGTAATCCTACACACGGTCTCCACATAATTAATTATATATATAAAAAAAATTATGAGTGCTGCTGCTGCTGCTGCTGTCACACAGGTCAAAGGTCAAATCGTTCGTGCCTTTCCGTGCCGACCCGAGCGCCTCCGAAGGACAAATTTCGGCCCGGCGGCAGGCGCGACCGAGGTAATATATTTCCGGAACCGCAAGCGATGAGAAAATTTTCGTTTGAGAGCACTTATATATAAAAAAAATTATTAGTGCTGTCACACAGGTCAAAGGTCAAAGGTCAAAGTTCAACTCTAACTGGGTATACGTAAATGCGTTGTCATGGCAACGGCGTACGCCAATTATGTCAAACAGAGCTTTTAATCGTTTTTTTAATTTTAAAAAACTACTATGCGAAGGGGCTCAAGCATGTCGGAGTTGGACAAGCTCTCCGGGGGGCCGCTGCCAGACCTCGTTATATTGAAAGAAATGTTCCAGTCATAACCAAAAATATTCGTCCCACATCTCCGAAGAAAATATCACAAATCATAACTGCCCTGCCCAGGCGAAATCACCTGGCTATAATCTTATATCCAACACGATCTTAAAACACCTGACCAAAAAATGTCTGGCACATCTAGCCTCAATGTTAAATGCATTCCTCCGCACTGGGTACTTTCGGCCACGACTGGAAACACGCACACATCCTTATGTTCAACAAGCCCGAGAAAAACAAAGGAGACATTAAGAACTATTGACCAATAAGCCTACTTACTACACTGTTCAAGATCTTAAAAAAATTATTTACATTAAATTACTAGAATTCGTCAAAACACAAAACATAGTACCACCATTTCAATTTGGCTTCAAGAGAGGACACTCAACTTATCATCAGCTCCAGCGAATTACTGAAATAATAGAAAAAGGATACCACAACAAATATTATACTACAGTCCTCTTTTTGGATGTTGCTCAGGCCTTCGATAAGGTGTGGATCGAAGGCCTAAAGAAAAAGCTCCCAACTATTTGTTAGCAATTATCTTCTCATTTCTAGAAGATATAACGTTTGCGGTTAAGATCAACTCTTGTATATCTGAAACTAAATAAGTACATGCTAGAGTCCCACAAGGCAGCATACTAGGACCTCTGCTGTTTAACATCTACACATCCGATCTCTCGGTAGCCACAGAATCCATAGCCGCATTTGCAGACGACACAGCAAGTATCACTCAAAATGACGATCTACAAGGGGCTGTGTATCAATTACAAAAATCCGCAGACAAGATCACTAACTGGTTTAAAAGTTGGAATATTCAAATTAACCACACGAAATGTCAGACTAAAATCTTTACTTTAAGGAAAATAGCTACCGTATCTAATATCATCATTGACGGCTATCCCATACAATGGAATCCAACTGACTCGGTAGTCAGATATCTCGAACCATTGATTAATCGCAAGTCAACATTGAAGTCTGAATGCACCATCGTAATGTACAAAACGCTACTACGCCCATTAATTCTCTATGCCTGTCCAATCTGGTGTACTACATCCCAAACGAACATCAATAAACTACAACGATTCCAAAACAAAGTTTTACGAATAGCAGTGAACGCGCCGTCGTATATTCGTTTCACTACGCGCTAGATGTATCTCATGTGAACGAGTTCATTCGTCAAACCACTAAAAAGTTTTTACAAAACGCGAGAACATGTGGTGATCTCCTTCACCACAACTTGTGCCAGTTGAACCTACATGGTAGATTAAAACGAAGACTACCACAGGATCTCTGACGAAACTAGTGATTAACGCAATAATTTCCCTAGGTCTTTAATTATTGTCAATTTCTCATACTTAATAAACTATTATTGTAATTATTGTAAACAAGACGTTATAAATAGTCTTGCCAAGCCATTTATTATAATTGTTACTCTATATTACATATGTAATTGTTGATCTGACAATAACTTGTAAATAAAAAATAATGTAATTGGGCAAGTCACGTTACGAGACTCAAAGATGATAGATGGACATCCAGAACAACAAGTTGGAAACCCCCGACACGGCGGAACGACGACATCAAGAGAGCAGTAGGTCAGTAGTCCTGTAGTACGCTCCAATGGCTGAGCGATGATAGATGAGATGACAAATTTTTTCAAAATTATTTTATCGACGAATTTAAACTTTGTAGCTGCTGTATAAGTTAGGAAAGTTGTTATATACATAGTAATAAATTGAAGGTTTTCTGGATAAAAATATTAAGTGGACAGATAGTCATGGAGACAATGGATTTTGAAAGAGTGATAAAAATTTTGTAATAATTATTACTTTGATATTTATATTCAAATGTTTGTTTGTCTTATCATCTGTATTTTTCAGTATTTGAACAATATCCGAGTTTAAAACGTGAACCAGAAGAGTGCTCGATGTAAGTCTCAAATCTATTGAAATGTAATTTCAAGCAAACTTATTTAGTGAGAGATGAAAACGTCTAGTTAAACTAATGTTTGGCAAGTAAATATAAAATTAAAATTTAATTATCAAGAAGAAAAGCTTCTTTAGTGCTGCTACATGAATTATATTTCATATAACTATAATAAAAAAATAACTTGCACAACATTTGTAATAAACCTCCTCTCAGCAGGTCCATAAAAGGAGTTTATTTTCAAGCTATGCTTCCTTGGAGGTGATTTCATATAGAAAGGCATTGGGGGAGTATTTCATTTTTATTTGCCCAATCATCCTCGAAAATAAATTCGTTTCGGATGAATATAGAGAGCTTCTTGCGGGGCGCTCGATAAAGAGACAATATATGAAACAGAATTAATAACGGAAATAAAACGGAAATTGTTGTACGATGTATAGAGGAGACGGGAAAAACGGCGAAGAGCCGGGCGGCGAGGCAATCGATTGTGTTCGCGCCCGGGCGGGATGCCAGCCATCAGATACCGTATCACTAAATACCGTTAACTAGCAGCGTGTTGCTACGTGTCTTACCGTTGGCGCTTCCCTACCGCTTATTTCATTACGGCCCTTTGTTTCCACGTCGGTTTTTCAGGGGACGCGCGCCGGCGGCGGCTGCTCCCTCGGAATTTCCCCCGGTGCCTCGGGCCGGCGCGCCCGATTAAAAGCGAAATTCTTGTCGTCGGCTTAATTAAATGAGCAAAAAGTATTTAATTTTTAACTGCGACTCGTCCTGGAAGTCGCCCGATGGGTTGAAACCTTGCATGAGATTGTGCTGTTGAGATAGTCAGGATTTGCATGTTCTGGAAGGGGAAAATCCCTGTTATTTGGTTTTTGTTACTTTTCCAATTATTTTTTATGTTTTCGGTTTACGTACCTTTACTCTTTTTACTACTATTTTGATTGTTTCTATACGTGCACTGCGTGTTGTATTTTATTTAGAGTTTAAAATAATTTCCTTTTGCAGCTCTGTTGTGTTACAGGTATAAAAGTAGATTATATATATTAGCACGGATTACACTAGAGAACGTTTTTGGAACGGGCAAAGGAAAAGATAGTGGTCTTACGGTGGACAGAGTGAACATCCGTCGAAGCAAACAAACTTTAGAAGAAAATTGTGATTATCTAGAGAAATTGTTTTGATGTTCATATAAAGTGAATAGCCGTGTGTGGAAACGAATCGGTAGTCGTCAAGGCAGCAAGAACCGTGCTGACAAAAGCAAAAACAGCGGAAATGTACTCACAATAGTTGACTTTATAATGAAAAATAGTCAAATCGTATTTGACACACTAAAAGATGTTATAGGTCTGATTCGTAGACCTTTGCATACTAACATCCACGAACATAGTAAAGGTCTATGGATAGTGCCCGTACTCTCACTGCTCAGCAGAAGCAACATTTTTGCAGATACATAATGTGCATGCGAAAACGTTCTTTGAATGTCTGGTCACTAAAGATAAATCACGTGTGTCATCTGACGCCGGAAAGACACGCCGGTCTATTGAACGGCAGCAACGACCCTGTTCCAAGAAGATCCGACCAAAATTGTTTGTTTCCAAAATAAGTGGAAATTATCTATTGAAATCAAAAAGGAGTTCTGCTGGTAAATTGGCTACCTCTTATGAGAGAATTACCAGTGAGCGGTACTGTGAGTTGACTCTGTCACAAGAAATAGAAATTGTTCATGTCGCTTTAACATGAGAATTGGCGACCAGAGGTTAGTTGTCACTATTCAAGCTGTTGCCTCACACTTGTCCGAATTTTGCACCCACCGACTTCTCTTTCTGTAACATAAAGTGAGAGTACGTTTAAGAGTTCTCTTCCAGCGACGATCTTAAGTTGTCTGCCTACAAATTGTTCTATGTTACACCCAAAGCACGGTTTGCAGCAGCTTTATGGCAATTCGCCTCCAGTAAGGCAGTGAGGAGGAATAAACGTGCCAATTATTGTTAGACGCCTCAAGTAAAATTCAAAGATATGTCAGTTAGAATTTTGTACTTTAAATAGCCGTCTGTGGTCTTATAATTATCATCCGGCTCGTAAGGACCAAAAATGGAAATTATGGCTATATAATAGCTTCGTGGTGCGGTTGAAACGTAGTACGGCTGTATTGAAGGTCAGCCGATAAGTAAAATCGTCCCTTAAACGGCCGTCGCGTTAGCGGATGGGCCACCGATATCAACCAATGAATTGCAATCGCTCACCTGAATCGGCCTTCGGCTTCTTCGTCGGCGATTGTTGGAACCTCTGCGTTGCGGATCTGGTATCTATGTTGAGACACGGCCATTGCGAGCTGCGATGCGTGAATGTTGCGGGTGTTGAATATGCGTGAATGTATGCGTTAAGACACGACCGTTGCCTGCGATGCTGAATTTATGTTAAGACACGACATGGCCGCATGCGTGATTATGCTTAAGACACGACGAACTGCGCTAATTTATGCGGGTTAAGACACGACCGTATTGACATGCGTATATGCTTCGGTGAGCAAAAGCCCATGTGTGGACGGAAAACGTAGCTGATATCAAAGGTCCGCATGCCGCCGCGATATAAAGCGGTTCAAGGGCGAAAAGCCGCCACCAGTTAGAATTTTGTATTTATCTTTTCTTTTATTATTTATTAGCAATCAGTCGGTTGTTGGAATCTTCTTTTAGTGGATCTATGATTGCATTTGGATGAGTTGTCAGGTTGGCGTGATATTTAGTTGCCTATTGTTTTACAGCATCTTTCACAAACAGAATGCCTAGGTCCATTTGAAGCGTTTGATTTGATACAAACCATGGTGCATTTGCGATGTTGCTCAGGATCTTGGATTGACAGCGCTGGATTATATTTACTGTGGATGTGCTGGCGCAGCCCCAAAGTTATGAGCCATATAATCAGATGGGGCGAATGATAAATATAAAGTAGCAATTTGTTGGTTACAGTGAGCTGAGACTGCCGTCCAATGAGCCAGTTCAGGTTTTTGATTTTTAGGTCCACCTGCTTTCTTTGGTTGGTGACATGTGCCTTCCACGTCAATCGTCTGTCGAGATGTAATCCCAAGTATTTTACCACGTCTACTTGAGAGACCGCTTTGTTTCGGATGTTAATTGGCGAACATGTCGAGCGTCTTGATGTGAACGTAACATGGACTCATTAACTTTAATTCTCCATTTCGTAAGCCATTTATCTATTAAATCTATATGTTCTTGGGTTTTTATAGATGCTATTATTGGATCTTCGTTACAAGCAATAATTGCCGTGTCGTCAGCAAAGTTTCCTATGTCACTATCGTTCGTAGTGGGTATGTCATATGTGTATAATAAGCACAGGAACGGACCCAAAACGCTTCCTTGCGGCACCCCCGCTTGGATTGGTATTATGTCGGAAGTCTATTGCCTGATTCTTGTTTGAAAGAAGCGATTTTCTAGGTAGGATTGGAGCAGCAAAAAATATTGATGGCAAAACTGCTTTTTAACCTTGTATAACAATCCTCTGTGCCAGACCTTATCGAAGGCCTGGCTGACGTCTAAAAATATCGCTGAACAGTATTTTTTGTCTTCGATCGCTGTTTGTATTGTATTTATTATGCGGTGACACTGTTGTACAGTAGAATGTTGATGACGGACACCAAATTGATGATTTGGGTTTAGGTATAAGAATAATCTGGGCAAACTTTAATAGCATTGGCCATTATGTAAGACGTAAGATTCCATTGAATAATATTCGGAGAAACTGGAGGCCGTTATCTAGTAGTTGTTGTGCTCAGGTCGTATCCTAATTTCTTCTCGAATTTCATTAATGGTGAATTCACGAATAGGGAATGATATTTGCAATGGAGTACTAAGGTATTTTTCATGGTCATTTTCTTCTGAGTTTGGAGTAAAGACGGTCTCTAAGTGTTGTGCAAAAATATCTGCTTTTTTCCTGTCAGTTCTCTTCCATGTTCCAGTGTAATTTTGTAGTGAAGGAGTATGCGCTGTAGGTCGCTTGAGACCCTTATCAACTCTCTATATTGCATTGTCTTGTGCTAACGTTCTTCTTAATTTATTATTTAGCTGATTGAATATTCTTCGATCATTTATGGTTTGGCTGCGATGCCACTTGGCTCTTGCCTTTTGCTTTTCTTTAACCAACTCCATTATTTCATTGGGAATATTACGTGAGCTTATTTTTAAGTTTTGTGGTACTGGTGTAGCGTTCCATCCTGCTTCTTGAATGATAGTGATAAAATCTTTTGTGTCCTCGTTAGTTTGTAGTCTTACATTTAAATTAATGCTTGCATTCAAGTATTTTTTAAATTCTTCCCAATCGGTTCTGCTATTACAGAGCGAGGGTTTTGGTAGTATCTTTATTTTGAGTTTAAATTTTTACCGGAATAAACATCTACAGTACCACATAATATTGTTAAATTGCGTTCTAAAGATAACAATTGAAGAAAAATTAATAGATTCTGAATCCATTATCTTGTATTGCTCTTGCATTTAACTAAAACGGGTTTCTCAGCACGCCCGAATTTAGAAAATAAATAGAATCCGGAAAAAATATTGTAAAATACCTTCTGGTGTATCATTTAAAATGGCTCTATAATTTTAAAAACTATCTAGCGAGATAAAAATAAAAATTTACAAATCAAGAAGTTTAAAAGATAAGTAAAAATAAAAATAATTTACTCCAATACCACATATTATTTGGGATAACTCAATTTCAACTTTAAACACTAAGAAACTTAAAGTCTAGCCGATTTCGAAAATAAATATTGCACCACTGTGTACTAGTAGAACAAATAACTGAAATGGATTTCTGATGATAAATAATAAAAAAAATTAAAAGGTACTATATATATAGTACCTTTACAAATAACAAAAACAAATTTTTGAAGACACATGTTTGTAACTGAAATAGAATTTAAAAATCTTGTGATACCATTTAAGATACTTTAGAAGGGTTTTTTCGAAACAAATGAATTCAGGAAACAAACCAAACCTAAGAGAAAGTACTGCGATAAGAATGGATATTTAAAGACTGACATACTTGGTATTTAAGCAAAAAATAAAATAAACAACTCCATGCCTTATTTTATTACTTAAAGTGACCTAAAAACGATTTTAGTGCTTTGTGCCACACTGGCAAATGACAACAATAAATTTCTGAAAAAGAATGAAATTGAAGCGTAAGCTAAATATAACAAAAAAAGGTGTGTTACATTGTGATACTATTTAAGGTAACTCCAATTCATTTTTGGAAAATGGAAGATGGTGCAAATAATACCCTGTGAGACTTTGAGACTTTTTAGAAAATTATTACTGAAAAGACTCGTGCTTGTTCTAACTAATACCAATGCGACTTTAGGAAACATCATTCTACATTAGAACAGATCTATCGTGTTGTAGATATAGTAAATAGCACTTTTGAAGAAAAAAATATTGTAGAGCTGCTTTTATTGGTGCAGACTAGGCTTCTTGGCTTCTAGAGTTTCTTCTTGTTCTTTAAGTGTCGTAAACTCCGAGAACATTGGCGATCAATAACATGGTTTTTGCTTTATCAACTGCTGTTCTAAGTAATGCCGTGCTATCGAGTCCATGCCAATAATGTAAATTTTTGAGCCACAGCATCTTACGTCTTCCTGGGCCGCATTTGACTTCAATTTTCCTTGATTAATGATATAAAGTAGATTGTATTTATCATTCCTCATAACATGGTCTACATTTATAAGTTTTCTTCTTTTGATAGTATTAAAAACTTCACGTTGTTTGCTCATTTAAAACTATCCATCCATGAGACCTTCAAAATCCTGCAATAGGTTCATATCTCAAAAGCTTCCAGTCTTTTGCACATTGCCTCCGGAAGCGTCTATGCTTGAACGTCATACAAGAGGATACCGAAGACATAACATCTTAATAATTGAATACGCAAGGAAATGGATAAGGCACTTGATTGGTCTATCCTACATCTAATTTCCTGTGTCAAGTCTCAATTTTAGTTAACATAGCAGCCAAGATATTTCTACGATGTCTCTCTATCAACTCCTCCACCACAAGTACATTATTTTGTATGTTATTAATTCTTCCTACATTTTCACTATAGTTTGTTGACAGTGTCATCAGCGTATCTCAAATTGTTTATACAATCGATTATGACCGCGATCAGAATATAATTCGAAAGTACATTCTTATTCTTACTTGCATGTTTATTATTTTATTCTTTTCTAACTATACATTCATTTATTCTTATTGATATGTAAATGTTCTTTTGACTTATAATATATTCAGGATGTAGATCTTACTCACTCCAAGTCATTCTCCTACATTCTTAGTCTCTTCTTATGAAATCTATAAGTTGCAAACCTCAGTTGTAAAGTTTTATTATTTTCATTTCTAGTTTTATTTTATTCTTTTTTTCACTCCATAAGAGATCAGCAATCTGCTCGTGGGCAATAAGCGTTTGTTTTGATTGAGCAAGTAATGGACATGTAGGGTCTCACTCCAGCGAGTCATCTCCATACAATTATCTAAATCAAGTCTGAGTTTTACTGATGTAGCCTTTAACTTATCTGGTCTAAGTATCTGATGGCAGCAGACGTTTTAGCTTCGACTTATTGTTGCGCACGTTTAACTGATTAGCCAACACTATTTGGATGTACTGACACTCTTTCACTGTATTTTGCACTGAATCGATGCACGGCTTCCTTAGCGGATTCCAGAGGGATGTCGTGTAGAATAACCTCGTTGGAGACATAGTAAGGGGCATCCACGATGGCACGCAAAACCTTGTTTTAAAACCTTACTCAAAATCACTAGCAGTTCCCCATAACTGGATACCGTAAGTCTAGACAGGTTTAAGAATGGATTGATGTAGCAATAGTTTATTATCTAAGGATAATTTCGATTTTCGGCCAATGAGCCAATACATTTGACTTACTTTTAGTACTAGCTGCTTTCTTTTGGTAAATAAATGTTTCTTCCACGTCGATCCAAGTGCATGCTGAGATATTTAGCTTTCTCGACTTGCGGAAGTTGGCAGTTGTTAGTCTTCACAGGAGGACAAGTTTCCTTGCGTAGAGTAAATGTCACATGCCAGAACTTGGTTTCGTTAGCCTTAACGCGCCATGTTTTTAACCAATGTAGAATTTTATTTAGATTTACTTGAAGGATTCGTGAAGTTGATGCTGGATTAGTGTTGGATGCCAGAATAGCAGTGTCATTTGCGTATGTTGCTATTATAGTAGTTCTTATTGTCGGTAGGTCTGCTGTGTACAAAAGATATAATACAATACGCTGCTTTGAGGGACGCCTAAGTGAATGGAATATAAGTTAGTGTATTTACTGCCCTGTTTTACTAGGTAGTGTTAAGTTAAGTATGAGTTAAGCAGTAGGTAGTAGGGATAAGGAAGAAGTTTCTTTAGTTTGACTGGTAAGCCTCTGTGCCATACCTTATCAAAGGCTTGAGATATATCGAGGAATGTAGCAGAGCAGTACCTTTTGGCATTTAGATCTCTATTAATTTGGTTGACTAGTCTATGTACTTGCTCTGTTGTTTCATGTTTATTGTGGAAGCCAAATTTTTTAACGTATAACTTCTCAAGAACTTTGGTAGTAAACTTATAAGCCTGTAAGAAGAAACATCTTTAAGCTTTTTACCTGGTTTGAGGATCATTATGATTTTAGCAACTTTCCAGATGCTTGGAAAGTAGTTTAATCTCCGAATTGCATTAAATACGTAGATTATTAATTTGTAGCATTTTACGGACAATTCTTGCAATATTCTTTCAGAGAAAAGGTCAAATCCTGAAGCCTTTTTGCTGTTTATTTTTTTCATTATGACCTATTTTATTTCTTTAGTTTTGAACTTTCCATGTGGCAATTCCTTTTGAAATGGGGCATCTAGAAATTCTGTTATCTCATTCTCCTCTTCGGTGGATAGCTCTGAAGGAAAAGGCTTGAATACATTTACTAGATGTTTCGAGAAGGCTTCGGCTTTTCCTTTATCGTTTCTGGCCCAAGTGTTGTCATCATTTTTGATTGGAGGATTGTGTTTTTGGGATCTTTTTAGCCTTTTTGTGGCTTTCCAGATTGAGTAGTTCGTGGATTTAGTCGGCGTAAGACTTTCTAAGTATTTATGAATGCCATGGTTCTGGTCTTCTTTAATCAAGTCTTTCAGTTCTTTAGTGGCTTTATTCAATTTTCTTTTGTTTTTTTCAGTTCTGGCTTGCTGCCATTGTTTCCGCAGGTGTCTTTTTACTACAAATTTTCCTTTAACAGCTGGAGATGTATCACTTTTCCTAAGAGGGGTTATAAGGGTGGGTGTGGCAAACCATGCAGCCTCCTGTATTTTCGTTGTTAAACATTCCACCGCAATTTCAATGTCCAGTTCAGTCTTTAACGGTTGATCAGTCGAGATTAGGCAGTCTAATTTTTTCCTAAATGCGTTCCAGCCTGCCTTACTATTATTGAAGGAGGGTTGTTATTCTTTATCCAAGATCTGCGAGTGTACGGTTAGCATTACTATAGAGTGGTCTGATGATAAATCAAAGCAGGTCTTTGGTTTACATTTTTTGATATCAATTCCTTTAGTAATGCAGAAATCTGTAGCATCTGGATTTTTCACTTTTTCAGTTGGCCAATACGTTGGCTCGTCAGTAGATAGTTGTTGAAGATTGGTTTCTTTCATTGTTTTAAGGAGTTCTCTGCCTTTTGGAGTTGTCAGCCTAGAGCCCCAAGTTGTATGTCTTGCATGGCAGTCTCCCCCTGCGAAGAATTTGTTGTCTATTGTTTTGAACAATCCTTCAAAGTGCTGCTTTTTATGGAGGTGTTTAGATGGACAGTAGACATAGTTATTGGACCATATTACCTTGTTTTATACATCTTTGTATTGTGTAGATAAAAAGTAAGTTTCTAAAAATACAATTTAGAAAAGCAAACAGAATACAGAAAAGAAGTGCAATAACAATTTGGAACACTTACAGTTTTATAGGTGTATAAATAAGTTCTCAGCTTCTTTCTGCAAAATTAAAGTTTTATATAAAAACAAACAAAAAAAGCTTAATTATCAAAGTATTCTCTTCTGGCGATAGAAGCTCATCGGCTTCGAGACGATAAAGTTATCGATGCATTTTCGGACTTCTTCTTCTGTTTTGAAGTGCGTATCAGCCAAGTGATGCTGTAACGAATAAACGGAATAAATGATAATCGGAAGGGGCCATGTCTGGACTATATGCCGCATGTGGGAGAAGTTCCCAGCCTAACGCGAAGATGTGTTCTTGCGTCACCTTCGCAATATGTGGTCGGGCATTATCATGGAGCAGGATGACTTTGCGACTTCCTTGTCCAATAAATGGCCTTTTTTCTTCGATTGCGTCGCTCAAATTGATGAGTTGGTAGCGATCCGCCGTAACTGTTTCATTTGGTTTCAAGATTTCATAGTACAGTACACCTTTCCAATCCCACCAGATACAGAGCAAATTCTTTTTGGATATTGGGCTTTGAAGTCGATGTCGAAGGTTTGCCAGGGTCTATCCATAATTTCTTGCTCTTGGGATTGTCATACAAGATCCATTTTTCATCGCCCGTAATAATTTTATACAGAAAATTCTTTTTTCAGTTCCTTGAAAGCAAATGGAGTGCGGTGTCACGCCGTCGATTTTTGTTGTCTTCGGACAGTTTATGCGGAACCCATCTGCCTTCCTTTTGTATCCTACCCATTGCATGCAAACGTATGGAAATGGCTGGCTGAGTGACGCCAAGCTGTTCTGAAGCTCTTTTTCAGTTTGCGCATTGTTTTGATCCAGCAATGTTTGCAGCTCATCCGTGTCAAATGCTTGAAGGCGTCCAGCGCGTGGTTGATCTTCAAGACTAAACTCTCCCCCGCGAAATCTTTGGTACCACTTTTTGCACGTTGCATGACTTACAGCATTCTCACCATATGCAGCACAAATCATTTCGGTGGCTTCAGCAGCGTTTTTCTTAAGATGAAACGCGAAGTGGATAGAAAATCGAATGTGCTCTTTTGTGATTTCCATCGTGAACACAGCTGATTATTGAGGTTATGTGCATCAAACGCCAAATCGCATGATGTTTCCAAAGACCAAATGTCATTGCTTTAAAACCGCAAGAGGGTGGACTAATACGTTACATGTAAACGGTGATTTGCGTGCTGTGAAATCTAAAGCTGAGAACTTATTTACACCTAATATTTAAAACGATTAGGGGCGCGGCGGTGTAAAATTTCTAATTAATTCTACATCTTATGTAACATACAGTTCGGAGTGGTTCAGACGAAAACAAATTGAAATTAATATTATATAGCACGCTTTGTAAAGTGAGAAGACATAATTAATATTAATGCTGCACTCGGCCGTCATTTCTAAATAGCTACTAGGAAGATTTAATTGCTTTCGGGCCTCTAAGGACGAATGATTTTTAACGTATAAGTAGACTGCTGCAATGAGCATGCTTATTGAAGAGCGATTTCTTTCGATAACATCAACAACTTGAAACTGGAGAGACATAATGGCTAAAGTGTGTTTCTGGGAACTAACAGCACATTTGAGTTTCTTGAATACCCCCGAAAATCACACATAAAAATAATTTTAACTTCAAAATTCTTTGCAATCGCGACAAACGTTTAAAGTACGTAAACAACCGATAGGTTAAAGTTTTGTAAAACGTGGTTTGACTTTGCGAGGCTTTATCGTGTGGTACCATAAAGCACGTCTTCAGTTTGCAACGTTAGATTTGAGCTAAAGTTTTCTTTACTATTTTATTTGCCATCACCGGTTAATTAAGAAATGACGTGTTGGCTGATTACCTTTGAATAAGCATTTTTTTAGGAAGATTTTGTTTAGTTTGGTATAAAAAACTTTTTTGTTTCCTTTTTGCAAAAATGGTCATAAACATCTATAGTATTTTTCAAGGTGTTAGAAAGAAAATTTTATTTTGATATTATAATTGTGCTTTTTTAACTATTGGTATAGAGCTATGAAAAATTGCATGAACTAAATGGCATGCAGCTTAATTATTAATTTCTACATATGGTTCGTCTACTATCATTTTTTGATTAAAAACATCTAGACTCGTCAACATGAAAAATTTGTTAAATTTTTAGTAATCTTCGGTTTGGTGCGTTAGCATCAATTTCTAATTATTTACACAGTGCAAGAATTTGAGCTGCAAACAACAGCGTTTTTCTGTCACAACACTTAAAAAAGGTGTTTTTATGCCTATTCGCATAGTAAAATATAATTTACATTCTGATTTTATACCGATTCTCTGAAAAACAAGAAGAGCTACAAATATACAATCTATTTTTTTACTCCAGATTTATTTTGTAAATTTTCTTTGTCGTTCAAATACTGATCGACGTGACTATTTTATTTATAAGCTTGTCAGTAAAACAACTTAAGCAGGGTTATCTCTGTTAAAATTAGTTTTGTACCAGAATCGTCTATAAAAATTCGTGAAGTTCCTGAAGAATTCTATGATGTATCGAGCGTACCTTGTAACTGAACAATTGAAATTTCACCTTCATCGCTGGAACTACCAGTCGCGACCGCTGCACAATGAGCCTGACCATACAGATTTATTATAGTTGAATATTTGCCTTTAAAACTTCACGCTAAATAAAACGATCATTCGTCCTTAAATTAATTGGATGCTAAACCTTCAGCCATTAGAAACTCAGAATGTCTATGTCACTTCAGTCGGACCGCTTAGTATTTCAAGAAAGCACCACGAAATGTCTTGAGTTAGAGAATATTATGACATAAATTTTTTGTAGCTTAAAGAAATATTACCAGAATTTTTCGAAATACCCTCTCATCAGGTTGATCTTAGAATAAGTGTATTTCCTGGTAGTTTATGGTATACAGGAGATATGTACATGTCATTACCAACTGTTATTGTTTATAATCATTTTTTGAATAGAATTTTTGTGAAATAGATTGAAAGATACTTACCTGTGTTTAAATCTACCTATATTTATTAGTAACAACTATACACATATTGGTGAGGATAAACATAAATATTAGTACAATAAAGAAAAATGAAAATTTTGGTCACTGCCAGCGGCTTTAAGGTAGAAACATTACTGCGAGATAAGACAAAACAAAAATAATCATAAAAAGATAAAAAAAACTCTACAAGTATTTAACCAATAAGAACGAATAAATAAAGAATAGAAGAATATAAAAAATAATATTAAAGCAGCAGCAAAGAAACTTTAAGAAGGAGAAGCCGAAAAGCGCAAGATTGAAAATGCTACAAACTAACAGACCGAAACATGTAGAAATATACAGAAATCAGAAAAAAAGAACAAAAAGTTTGTAGAGAAAGGTAAAGAGCGAGTACTATAAAAACAAAATACGAAATTTAGAAAAACGTTACCAAATAAACGATGAAAAAATAAGTGAGAAATACAAAGCAAAAGAACTCAAAATATGGAGAGAGATTTTACAAAATTGATATATGGAGAAGAAGAATTAACGAATAGCTGAGGTTGTAGTATGATGAACTTACAATTACACAGTTTATAAAAGAGCAACGTTTAAGATGGCTGACACATAGAAATAAGAAAAAACGACCGTATAGTAAAAAAAGTACTGCGTTTAAAGACTACAGTTAATAGAAGACAAGGAAGACCCAAAATACGATGGTTACAAACAGTGAAAATGAATCTACAAGAGAAGGGCATAGTAAATTGGAGAGGAAAAACCAAAGACAGAAGAGCATAGAAGGAAATACTAGAGTTATAGGCCTAAATGATCTTTTATAGTGACTCTGCCATGAATAATATAAGACGCATGTCGTTGGATTCATGTCAGTTATTTGTACAAGTGTAGAATAGGAAGCGAAAAATTTATCTTGAAAATCAATAATTATTTATCTGTTTAGTACCTTTACAAGAGGATTGTTTTTTTCTTTGTTCCGTAAAAGCGTGGAAATGCATTTATGCACGCAAAGAAGCGATCAGTGCTCCCTTCAGTGTAAGACTCCTGGCCTCTCCATTAAACTACCCACTAAAACCACACCTCCATTTCCGCGGTAATCGCCAGCATTACTTAGGTGTGGAATTCACCTTGTCCTTATCTTTCCATGGGTAACATCTTGTTCAGTTCTGTTTTTCCATTTGTGGTCGCTTCATTTAGTTCATCCGTCTCGTCTTTCAAGCAGCTGTCGCCTTTTTTCGAAGTACTTGATCTACGAATTTCGATACAACGTTTCATCGTTCTTTGCTCGATATCATCCCCTTATACTATGTTTTTAGGTGTAATATTTCTTACCGTTATTAGGTATATTCGCCGTCACATCTCTGTCTACCTAGAACACATAAAGAACGTGTGTTCAAGGTCGCCTCGGTCGTCTGCGTAGTACGCGTAATTTGGTGCCCCAACTTTTGCGTTTTGTATAGATAGTATTGGAAATATCCAAGTCTGTAAAGAAGTTACGTCAGATAGAAATTATTCTCCCTAAAGCTCTTTTCATTCACCTCCATCGTCCGTTCGTCACGCCTCTCTATCGTTCTTGCCACTCGATCATGGTCCTGCTACGCTTTTCTTTAGCTCCTTGCTTCCTGCCGTAAATATCCTTTTGCTCAAGAACGAGTAAATCTACGGTGATGGCGCCGAAGATTACTAGGACCACTACCTCGGATACCGTCCTGTAAACGCTTGCCACTCTGAGGGCTCCTCTATGCTACACAGTTATGATGCATTTCCGGTATTTCTTTTTCTGTAGGGCCACATTGTCTATGACCCGGCTAAGCTCTGGGACTCTAACTGCCGCTTTATCTGATGCGATTTTTAGGGAGTCCAGTACGTCAATTTCGTGTTTAATGTCACCCCCAGGTATTTAGCCGTCGGTTTCATCATCACCTTTTCGGCGCCAACGTTTATTTCGACTATCGTCGGCACTTTATTTCTCGCCAGTATCATGATTTCCGCCTCTGTTAGCGTCAGCTGTAGGCCGTGTTTTGTCATCCACCGATTTACGTTCGGCATAGCCTGATTTAGTTTCAGATGGGCTTTCTCCGTATTATGAGCAGTAATGGCATCGACGATGTCATCCGCGTAGCCCACCAAAAAGGCATCGTCTGGCATCTCCAGTTTGAGTAAGCTGTCGTATAACGTATTCCAGAAATATGGACTCAGATTGGACCCCTGCGCCAACCCGGTCGTAATATATCTCGTCTTTCACCCCTCTCCCGTCTGATAGCTCAGATAGCCGATAGTCGAGCACTTCGTGGGCCTCTCCGAGTTGAAAGCGTTTTTGACGTCCAACGTAAGCAACAGCACCATCAGTTTTGCTGCATGGCATCCGTCATTTTTTATATCGCGCCTATTGTCGATTGTCCCTTTCTGAAACCATGCTATTGAAAAATTATAGCATTCATTATTCTAAGTTTCAGTAGCAATTCTTTTGCTTTCTTCAGAGTGTCTAACAAGCTCAGAGATCTGTAGGCATTCGAAGTATTCGCATCTCCCTTGTTTTTCTGATTAGGACTAATCTTGGCCTCTTAAATCGAAAGTTAAAGACCTTTTTCGTCAGACAATTTTAGGCGTTCTGAAAGCTCCTGCTGATATGCTATCTGGTCCTGGTGCTTTACTGCTTCTGAGTGACGACACAGTCTTGAGGAGCTTATCTTTGGTAAAAACGGCTATCTTGTGTAGCCCACTCTTTGTCTTAGTGGGTAGAGACAATTGATTATGTTCTGTCGATTTTTCCGAGTTTGTGAGTCACAATCTTGTAGCCTAGTCCTCAAGGGTCCCTATCAACTTCTGCGCACAACTCTCTCCAGCAACGAAGTTTGTGTTATGCTCGCCAGAGAGACTGACTCTTCAAGTCTATCTCGAGCGCGCTGTGTCTTTTTTTGATTCTTAGGTTTTCTTTTCGTAGGTTCGTTATTTTGTCTGTGCACCAGTAAGCCGGCTGGTGTCGATTACTCTTTCTCACCCGCCGCACAGCTGAATCGCATGCGCGAGTGATTACAGCTATCGTGTGGTCAACAAGGGTCTCCGCTCTTTCCCGTCCGTCTAGTTTAGTATAATAAACGAGAAGCCATAAACCGGCTACAAGTTCATCTCTGCAGGTCAATACTTGGCAAATAAAGATCAATGCTACCAAGTCTACACAAATCGTCATTAATCTAGCCATTAAATACAAAGCTAAATACTTGAGTCTAATAATTGAAACCGCATACCACCATTTGATGTCAAATTTTTTGATGCATTATGGGCCGAAATCAATTTAGCAAAAACGATTCACAGGCGATCGGCCTAATACATCATAAAGCCTAACGAAGTTAGCTTTGATGCTGAAAGCCCGCGCCGAGCGCGCTCGTTTGATGTTGAATTGCGGCCGGCACGCGGCCTTGTTATTATTTTCAATTAGAAATATTGCGAGTTTCCGGGTTCATTAGCGATATACAAAATTGTCGGATAAAAGGTAATCTCGGCGAAGTTGAAATTGGAAAACTTTCAACTAGATTTAGTTCGGAGCAGCGGGCGCGCACTCCGCCAGGCTCCAACTAGCGTGTCCAATCCGACTCGCTCTTTGCATCTGTCAAAAATTAACCTGCAGCGTATTTCGTTCCCATGAAAGCGGAAGGGTAAGTTCTGGAGGAGCGCAGATCGGAAAAGCCCGCCGTCTCTGCAAACGAGGGAAGCGCTACATCTAGCGCACTGACGCACCGCCGCCTTTCAGGCCGTTTTAAATTTATCGGATTGTCGCTTTCTGCCGCGCTAATAGTAACGGAGGAAGCGTTAAGCGCTTCGAAAGTTGGAAGCAGCTATCTGCTCGCGCGGCGCCCGGCCTTTTGTCTGCATCCGAACGGGAAGTGGTACGACGGCGTATGTGCCGGTGTAACGACAGCCTGTCGATGATGGATTTTGCTAAGCAACAGATAGGAGTGCAAATTCTGGTAGCGAGAATGAACCTTGTAAGTTTGTGGAAGAAAAGCGCTTCGCTATTTACTACTTACAAATTCGGATGTAAATTTAATGTGTAATTAGGACAATTATTTTTTGGATATTTAATATGTTTCACATAAAGAACTACTGTTGTTGAAAATCGAGTGCGAAAATCTTTTATGTACAGGGTCGTCGCGGTAATCCCATATTACGTAACACAAGTGAGATTGACATAACCACCGCCTAAAATTGTAGACAAAATGAGCCGAGAATACGAGCTGTTTGCTCACATTCTTTCACACTACAAAATTGCCGACAGAAATTATTGCACGGTTTGGCTAAAACTTCTGTCGGAAATTCTTCTGTGAGTTGTCGTGTCAGTAGGTACCTCCTCCAGGTGCTCAAAAGCTATAATGATATAGTTAAGAAGTACATTAACTTTGACTACCAGGAGGAGGTACCTATTGCAACTCATAGCAAGCAAAAAATGATGAATTAGTCAGCGAAAAGATCGACTAGGATGCTAGGTAGAGCATAATTAACTTGGCAAAAAAATGAATGTGGCGAGATCAGCAGTCAGTCTAGCTGTACATCAATATCTATACCAAAAGTCTTTCGCTTTGAGGAACTGCAAACTGTTAACTGAGAAAAGTAAGGTGGATAAAAAGATTAAGAGCTCTGGCTACGTGTTCCAGAAAAAGAAAAACCCAAGCACGGATATACAATTTTTTATTACCACTCGTTCTCTCGACCTGTAAAAACCCTCCAACCCTGACTGCAATTTCCTTGACTGCTACGTGTAGGGCGCGGTCAAAACAAGAATCAATGAGAAGTATCATAGCTTAATAGCCTTCATTATGGAGGCTCTTATATTAAATATTTTGGTTAGGTCTGATCAATCTTTTGCCCAAAAAGACCTTTAACATAGAAAATAAATTCACACATCTATCAAAATAAAGTATTTTTCTGTATTAGTTATGAGCTTTTTCTATCTTCCGGGCAGCATCTCAATGCCGTGCCAAAAGAAAAGATTCTTTGAGGTAACCCATTTATCGGCTCATTTATGCACTACTTAGAAATTACGGAAGTATGTATATCTGCTATGCTAGCGGGTAGACACTCTCTTATGTTTTCGGCAGAATTAAGTCTACTTCATGAAAGCGACCGTGCCTATGCAAGCTGTGGTTCTCTCTCATCCACACTAAGATAAAACCGTATCCTAATCCAAATGGTCCTATTCCACTCATCCCATCCTTTCCGATTCCTAAAGCCATGCACTAATACTCATGGCTAGTGTGGTACATTAGGGCTAAAAACTCTCCAAAATGAAAGAAGTCAGAAGACAGCGGCTCTTAGTCCGTAGCAGTCTTACACTCTCCAATTACGACGACTGTAGGACAATGAGAGAGGCAAAGGGTGCGTTAAACCTGGTAGTTATGGAAAACAAATAATACAAAGTAACAGACCATGTACGTAGGGACATATAACGTGAGTACATTATCTACAAAAGAGAAATAAAGTACAGAATATAAAATATAGGTGTGGGTGCAGTCAGGCGTATCGGAGAACATCTTACAAATATAAATTCAAAACACATACTATAGAGTAAGGGGCAAGCTAAAATAAAAACTAACGGAGTAGGACTTGGCAAAAGAACGTTGTAGCCTACAAAGGCATATTCGACAACATTTTATTTAAATAGAAAAGAAGAACACAAAGTTATACAAATATACGCATCTATCAGCGAATCGAAAATAAACAGAATTTTTTACGAAGAACTAATAGAATGTCTCCAACAGAACCAAACCACTTATTTGCTAATAATTAGAGACTTTAATGAAAAGGTAGGCAAAAAGCTGTAAGAAGGTGGAAACGGTATGAGCCCACATAGAATAGACCACAGAGGAGATGTGTTAATAAATATTGCAGAGTTAAGCAATCTTTACTTAATAAACACGTTTTTCAAAAAAAAAAATAAAGCAAATGGACATGGTAAAGCACTGATGATACGGTAAAAAATGAGATAGACCCAGAAAATTATAATACAAGACTTAGTCCTAACCACAGATGGTATAGCTCGAGCAAAGTTGTACATTAATCTCCAATTGCTTAGAGCTAAGAAATTCAAAAACAAAAAACAATCAATTGACACTAACAAACTGATGAAAAATACGTTACTTTTTCGGGAAGAACTAACGAAGTAGGTGCCGCTAAATAAAACAGATCATGTACAAGATATAAATAAAGTTAGCGAGCATATCTTGTCGGCAATAGTAGAAGCACCAGAAAAAGCAGCCCCAGAGCACAAAACGAAAGCACGAAAATTACGACGAATTAGATTTAAAATATAAAATCACTTGACCAAACTGTAATCAGTAGATTTAAATAAAGTGATTAAAAAATAAATACAAAAAAATATAAGAAAGTTTAAAATGAAGACTAAAGACATTGGACAAAAATATGACCTAAAACTTTAAAAAGCATCTTAAAATAGGCCAAACAGAAATTGTAAAGATCAAAGCAAAGAAAATGCAACATCAACAAAGTAATATACCATACAAAACAAAATCGAAAAGTATTATACTGAACTCTACGAATAAAAAATAAACCTAGACGAGAGATAAATTGCAGTTTGAAAATAGAAAATCTTAAATGGAAATACCGAACATAACATCAGACGAAATTTAAAACGCATTAAGAAAGATAAAGCACAATAGATCTCTAGGACCAGATAGTATTATTATTAAAATGCTGAAAGAGACGGGAGAAATTGTAAAAAAATGCTTGGAAACTTAGGAAACCCTAAATCATGGCGAACAGCGAAAGTCATAATCGTCGATAAAAAAGGAGATACTACAGACTTAAATAGTCACAAACCAAGAAATCTTTTGTAGCAAACTTATAAGTTATTAATAAGAATAATCACCAACCAACTGATGACTAAATTTTATGACAATAGACCAATAGTGCAAGCGAGATGTAGATCAGGATTTAACATATTCGACCACCTAAAAACAATGCAAAACTTACTAGAAAAGAACAAAGAATATAACATCAATCTATACATAGACTACATTTGACTCCGTAGAAGTCTAGGCAATACTCAACACGTTGGTCAACTACGGAATAGACAGAAGATACAACCAATTAATAAAAAACATCTACAATAATAGACCCAACTATAACTACAGTTAACATACCTATACAGAGGGAGTAAGACAAATGGATGTGATCTTCTTAAAGCTATTTACCAGCATGTTAGAAGATGTCTTTCGTCAAATGGATTGGTCGAATAAAAGTATAAATATTGACAGAGTGAACTTCAGCCAGGTTCGCTGACGACATCGTTATACTTAGTAAAGACCACCAAGAACTACAGGAAATGATTAACAAACTTAACAACCGCTCAGGAGAAGTTGGACTGAAAATGAAACTGATAATCATAAAGTCAAGCGAAAATATCAATATCATTTTAGAACAATATATACTTAGGTCAACAAATCTCATCAGATAAGGAAAACTCCGAAGAAATAAGAAAAAGAATACGAATAGGTTTACATTTGAAAAGCTCAGCTGCATCCTAAAGGACAAAGAAGTTCCAAATTATGTAAAGGTAAAGGTTTACAACCAATGTGTCATGCTAACAATGACGTATGGCTGTGAAACCTGGAGAGACACAAAAAAGAACTCTCAGTGGTTGGCGAGAACACAAAGAGAACATAAAAGGCAAATTCTCGAAATAAAACTAATAGATAAGAAACAAAACACTTGGACACGCCAACAAATAAAAGTTAACAATGTTATGGAATCTAAAATGGCAATAGTCTGGCCGTTTGGCACGTAGACAAGATAGTAGATGGACTAAAACTACATTACAGTGGAGACCGCAAAGTTACAAAAGAGAAAAGGAAGACCAAGTAGAAGATGGCGAGATGACGTACAAGACGTTGCAGGAATACGTCGAATGACGTTAGCTATGGACAGAGAATGATGGGAAATTTTGGGATAGGTTTACGTCTAACAATGGATGGATCATGTATATCTGTTAATGCGTGTTGGAAATGGTGCAAACTCTTATCCGCAATAACGGTTTTGTTTGGTCTTAGTAGTATGTATTGTTGCCTGGCCCCGATTTCGTCGGGGCTGATGTTACCTGACTCGGAACAAAGGCCCTTCTTTGGAATTTATAATCCCAAATGAATGTTACCTGAGGCCGACTTTGTGGCGCCGTGTGCAACGCCGGCTAAGTTGACCTACCACGCCGCGTCGTGGTAAGCGGTTCCGAGTCGGCCCGAACGTCACCTACTACAGCCGCCACAGTATTTACCAACCAGGGCAAGGGCGCCGGCGCATTTTCCAATCAGCGCAAAGGCGCCCCCGGTGTCCACTAATCCCCGCATCCCCCAGCGGGCTCAGCGTGCTTCCACCTTCAAACTCTGCTCCCCACCAGCAGAGTGGGGCACGAGCTGAGCCCTTAAAACCTGAGCCATCAAAGCATTCGGCTCAATCGTCAGTCCTTTAAGAAAAAACTATCAAGTGTCATCAAGTGAGTCTCTTTTTGCTTCTTTTGCTGCTCGCTGCCCGAATCTGCTGCTCGCTTTTCGGCCCCGCTGCCCGGACCTGATGCCGCCCCTACTGCTCGCTGTCCTGCTTCGCCATCGGCCCCGCTGCTCGGCCCTGCTGCACGCTGCCTGGTTCTGCCACCGGCCCCGCTGCTTGCACTGCTGCACCTAGCTCGCGGCCTGGCTTCGCAGCGTCAACTCGCTGCCCATTTTAGCGCGTAGTTAAGTTCTTGTACATTAGCTAAGTAGGTTAAGTTAGCGTAAGGTCGGTTAAGTTTGTAAGATTGTAAATATAGTTATAATTCGTAAGTTGGAGCTGACGCTTTGTTTTTTTACCCTTCCATGCCTCACGCGTTGCCGGTCGTAGCGTCCCGACGCCCGATTTATCACCGCCCGGGCCCGACCTGGTAACAGTACACACCCTCTTAGTCTCAACAAATACAGAACATTACCTTGTGGCTATAGATATTACACTTGATGCTATGCGCTTGAGATTATTAAAATATATCTATTTCTCATTTCCCGTCACAACACAAATATAAGCCTCTTTTTACGTTTCTTAGCAAGCAAATAAATCGCGACGTTCAAGTGATTTGCGATGGTACCTTCCCATATTTCATCTAGCACCCACTGTTCTTCGTTCTAGACCTTTCCCATCACATGTAAATGGCCCTAAGTGGTTGGCTTACCAACATCTAATAGCCTTGTAACATTTTTTAGCTTGGTTTTCATCACGCCTGTAACTGGACGTTTTAGAATTATTTTGACTGATTTTAGCGTTCTTTGTAATTCGCATTAAAATCACAATTTTTAAAACAGTGAAGCCAAAATTCCCAGTTGGGATACGATGGAGCTTTATCACTATAGGCTTCTACGAGCATTTTGTGAGCTTTAGCGTTTGGTTTTTTGGAATCAAACATAAAAGACAGCTAATGTTCAAAATACACTTTAGAAGTTATATCTTTTGACATGTAAAACAATGAATAAAATGGAGGAAAAGTATCATACACTATACAAAAATAACAAAGCTAACGATGGAGGCTACATGGAATAATATAATTCTCAATACTACAAAACGTTCGCAAGTGGTGTAGGGCAATCACATAAAAATGGCGATCATGTAGACAAATAGAGGAATATTCAAGCTCAGTTAGTGAAAATAAACTTTTTTATTTCTAAAAATTAGGAGACCTTATTTATGGTAGTATGGGGCATGAACAGGAAACACATTTCAGGCGGCATCATTCTCTTCGTTCCTTTCAAAGGCTGTATGTATGTTGTTACAGCAGCAACCCTCTATTGTTCAGAAGAATTTCCATACTTTCAGTCCTATTAGGCTATATTGTTGGGTTGCATTCATGTTTTTCAACGGATAACATACACTATAATATTCTTTCTATAAAATATTTCTCCCGGTTTTTTGTTTTTATTATTTTTTGTTTTATAACACCCTATGCAACAATTTTATTTAAAAACAGATTTATGGGTCTAAATTACTCTGATTTTTCAACTATAATGTAAGCATGTATAATGAATACAAAAAATATGTGTGGAGATATAAGATAAATAAAAATAAAAGCATGGAGTTAA
Organism: Sinelater perroti; assembly: GCA_036346155.1. Lineage (NCBI taxonomy): Eukaryota > Metazoa > Arthropoda > Insecta > Coleoptera > Elateridae > Sinelater > Sinelater perroti. Next base: position 11,414,582 of record JARFIY010000158.1, read on the forward strand.
TAATTAGAGATAAATATGTATATCTATGTTTGTGCTGTTGTCGCATTGTTTTACGATTAAATTACATTTTAAACGTTGCACGTGTAGGACTTATTAGCATTTCCAAAGTGCGAACTAGATTCTTAATGCAATGTCTAAAACGCCATATTTGTTGTCATTAAAATGCGGCCCGCAACATCCAAAGGCTTTTAAAGTAACTTGGGAAGTGCTGGCATTCTGCTGAACATAGTTTAAATGCCGCCTGAGTAAGTTGCTTCTTCCGACACTACTGCCTCCGTGAGATTCTGATTTGTTCGACATTTACATCTCATTTGCCCGGGAGCAACTTGCAGCGGTTTCAGTGCTACAATTATTTATTTGCAAATTAAAAATGTTAAAGATACGTACTTTTTTATTATATTTAAGAAAATTATTGACTACACAATAAGACAAATTATTTTAAGGTTTAAAGGATGAACTGTGGTTTTTTACTATTATTAAAAAATTATTGTAAAAACGATTAAATATATTTTTAATAAAAGTTGAATATGTAGCCTGTCTCAAAAGTACCGAGTCGCACAATACAAAGAATTACAATTAGACAACAAATATCTTTTATTTATTTATTTAAACACCTAAGCCTTCTTTTCCTACAGTTCATCACCAATAATTAAAGCCCGGATGTTTAGGAAGAATGTATAAATGCCTAAAAATGTTTATTTTGACTATTTTTATCTATAAATGTCTTTTTTGCTCATAACAGTTATAACTGCCTATTTAGTAACACAAACTTGGTTTTTCATAGAATAAACAGCAACAACAGTCCCATCTCATTATTACCTACGTTAGTTACTTGTTCCCAATAATCTGTTAATCCTTTACCGAGAATTCGACCTGAAAATGTATGCTTACTTTAGTATTAATACCTACTTTGTTTGGTGATTTGCATCCATTTTCATTCCTTTTTACAAGAAGGTTTGTTTCTACTTCAATGCCGAAAGGGTGTTCTTATGTCAATGACAAATTAAATAAATTTGTGTAATCTTACAGTTATACTTAATGAAAAAAATAAAAGAGAAACACCATCTACTCATTTAAAAACCAGTTTAAACAAAGTTAAGGAAGACATACAACCTAATGCTCAATATGATGTAATTACTGAATGGAACAAAATAAAAGCCATTATACATCAAATATGTAATCGTGAACTCAAAACAAAAAGAACAAAAATGAAGAAATGGATGACAAACGATATCCTTGAGTTAATGGATCAGGAATAGAAAATAAAAACAACAAAACAAAATATAACAAGATTCAAAAACAAATAAATAGAGAAATTAAAAAGGCAAAAGAAAAATGAATGTCAGATATGTGTAAGGAAATTAAAGGACTAAGTAACAAAAATTATCACCACACCATGCACAAAAAACTTAAAGAAGTGGCAGGAATTTATAATAAAAAGACTTATCCAACCTTAACAGATTCCACGAACAGACCAGTATTGGACGACAATGAGAAACAAGAGCAATGGCAGAATTATACGCAGATACTAGGAAAGAACTGGAATTATATCATAACTTAGATGAAGTACCAAAAATACTCAAGGCAGAAGTCCTAAATGCAATAAAAAACAGGAAAGCGATTGGGCCTGATGGAATTCCTATGGAAATATTAAAACTAATTGACGAAGACGACATTGGTCCAGTAGTGAAATTATTTAACAAAATATATGACACAGGTATACTCCCTGATGATTGGCTCTACTCCACTTTTATCCATATTCCAAAGAAAACGAGGCCAAAAAAATGCGGAGATTATAGACTCATAAGCATTATGAGTTATTTGTTAAAAACGTTTTTAAGAATAATACATGCACGCGTTAGAAACAAACGTGAACAAGATATGGAATCCTCCCAATTCGGTTTCCGGAGTGGCTTAGGTACTAGGGAAGCTCTTTTTGCGCTTAACGTATTATTACAAAAATGTAGAGACCAAAGGAAAGATGTTTTCGTCTGCTTTCTAGACTACGAGAAAGCATTCGATAGAGTTCGCCACGAGAAACTGATTAATCTTCTGCAGACAGCGGGGATGGACTATAAAGATATTCGAATAATAAAGGATTTATACTAGAACCAGAAGGCCAACATTCGAATAGGAGAAACAATAACAAAGAACGTCAGCATTCTAAGAGGAGTACGACATGGGTGCATACTATTGCCACTTTTATTTAACGTATATTCAGACTTTATAATTAAAAAAGACCTAGATGACATAGCACACGGAGTTAAAGTCAATGGGACTCCGATCAATACCATCCGATATGCAGATGAAACGGTCATTATTGCTGAAACAATAGAAGGGATACAAGAAATCATAAATAAAATAAATATCATTGGAGAGAAAGTGGGTTTAAAAATCAATGTAGACAAAACCAAATTTATAGTATTTAGTAGAAATCAACATCTAAACGTAAAACTACAACTAAGAATTAGAAATAAAATGCAGAATTGAAACAGCACGTAGTTCCTTCCATAATCTAAAAGCACTACTCTGCAATGACAACTTAAACCTGAAACTACGGCAGAGAATGTTGAAAAGCTATGTGTGGTCTATACTACTATATGGAACCGAAATATGGACTCTCAAGGTTGCTAGTATAAACCGTCTAGAAGCATTCGAAATGTGGTGCCACAGGCGAATGCTCGGAATATCCTGGGTGGAAACAACAACTAACGAGGAAGTCCTACGAAGAGCAAGAACCGAAAGACAATTATTTAAAATAATAAAAACCAGGAAAACTTCGTACTTGGGACACGTCTTGAGAGGGCCAAAATATAGCTTGCTGCAATTAATAATGAAAGGAAAATTGGAAGGCCGCCGTGGAATAGGACGCCCGCAGATCTCGTGGCTAAGAAATCAGGCAATGGACAGGAATCCACAGTGTCCAACAACTTTTTAGAACTGCAGAGAACAGAAATGCGTTCTCCATTGTGATCGCCAACGTCGGGGAGACCTGATACGGCACATTGAAGAAGAAGTGCGAGAATTTGGAAGTGATATTTTTTCAACTGATGGTTCTGTTTTTTTTAAATCCGCGAGAAACCATTGAATTTCGAGAAATAAGTATTTTATTACTCAACACACTGAAGGACTCTTCCATAAAAAAGCAATCGTAAAGCAAGTGGCCGCTCCAAAAACTCCGTTACTGAAAACGTTTGTGTCAACATCCAATCGACAATTTGAGTTTTCGTTCGACTTATGTAAAGCCTTCGTGAGTGCTGGCTGGCATTTCGTTATGGAAATTACGAAATCTGCCATTGCGGCCATTTTGCGAAAAGCATGTCAAACAAAATTTACGAAATGAGTCAATGCTCAGAAAAAAATATCTCGACAGAGCTTACGAATTTACAATGGATGAAATTGAAAAAACATGAAAGACAAGAAGATTTAGATATCAGTAGATAAGACAACAGATGCTATAGAAAAGTTGTAAATTGCAAACTTTAACTTCTCTGTAACAATACAAGCTGATTTTGCATACACATCGTCACTTGTATCTTTGGAGCCAAATCAAGTATCTAAAATTTATTTGTTAAATACTGAATCTCTTTAGAGGGCAAATAGCATTCTTTCTTCTTCTTCTTCTTCTTCTTCAACCTTGTTCTATCCATTGTTGGACATAGGTCTCCCCTTTTTAATGGGGTAGTAGTCATTATCTTCCACGCTGACTAGGCGGCTTGGAAGATTTTGGTATCAGCCATCCCTAACCTGGGCAAACAGAGGCTGTTTGCAGCCGTTTCTCTGAAGTCAGACGCTGCTTTGCTAGTTTTGGTCCGCCACAAGTATTTCATTTCCTCGGTACCACCCATATCTAGGAGACTTTACCCTGTCCGCCACCTGGGGAGGCACCTGATGGGGGGCTAGCAACCCCGCACAGGGCAAATAGCGTTACAATCGCACAATTATTCACGACTTTTGTCACTACTTTGACCAGAGAAATTTTTTTACGACAACCGCTTTATGTTCGTAAGCGATGCTGCCCCATATATAAAAAAGTAAGAAATGCTCTGAAAGTATTATTTCCACGCATGTTGCATTTGACATGGCTTGTCCATGAGATACATTGTGTAGCAGAGGAAATACGTGAACAATTTTCCGATGTAGATATCTTCAATAAAAAAGATTTTTCTAAAAACAGCATCTAGGATAAGACTTTTCAAAGAAATGGCACTGACTTAGCTCTACCACCTCAACCAATATTAACTAGATGGGGTACATGGATTTCAGCTGCGTGTTACTACGCTACCAATTCTACAAAAATTAAGGAAATGAAAGTTTAGACGAAGATTCGGTAGCTTCAATCAAAACAGCCAAGAAACTTTTTGAGAAAAAGAGTTTACAAAATGACCTGGCCTTTATTTCAACTAATTACTTTGTGATTCCCAGTGAAATAGTAAGTTTAGAGAGCTGAGACTTAGCTTTAGTTGATTCCATCAATAGTGTAAATAATACCATACGAGACATATGTAGTCTCTGAAGCAATAAGGGACGCACTATTACGGAAAAATGTGAAACTGTATTTACTACAAATCAAGATTTTGAAGTTGTAAAAAAATTAGCTTGTATTATTTCTGGAGACGCAAGTGTAAAAACGTAAATTGCGATGTTCCAGAAATCACGTGAGAGATCTTTTTCTCAGCTAAAATATTTATTGTCCTTAGGAGGCAATCCTTAATGATAGAGAATTTAAGAAAAGATACTAGTAGCTATAATTCTTGTAAATAATGTTTTTTTTTACTATTGTGTAATTAAAAATGCACTCTACATGATAAATTGTATATAAATTGAAACAATAATTCCTATTTCATCTTTTTAAAAATCTATTTTTGAATTTTGTAATGCCTATTTGCCTGCATATTTTAATGATTTGTAGTGCCTAAACATCCAGGATTTACCAATAATCATCGTTTGAGAAGATTTGGTTTGTCACCAGCAGTCTGAAGCGATTTATTAGCACCTGTCGCACGATTTTTGATAACAAGCGCATTTAGTACGAAATCTTCCGTTAAAATTTTGCATATTTTACTTTTTGAAATTCTCAGCTTATCTGCTAGTTTTAAGAGACTTTACGCCATTGTTAAATTACATTATTTTACCCAAATTTGCTGCTGTTGTAAATGTGCCGATCGTAAGCTACATGCGCTCACTCAGAGGCATCTAACTTCTAACTGATTCGATCGGTAAAGCCGTTCTCATTCACGCATGTGCATGCAGTTTACTCTTGTCAGTTACCACGTAGAATGTAGCCAAGTACTTGATATTTTTGGGGTAGATATTGCAGGCTATTGATTCAATTAAAATTAGTAGCTGCATTAGTTTTAGTTATTGTTTTTATACTTTGTCACTTATAGATGCCATGATATTTGCAAGGTTTGTTTCTTTTTATTTATGTTGCAATTGTGAAAAAAGATCCACATATTTCATTTGTGTAGAAAGAATTGTATAAATTGTTAGTGACTAAAGTAATCTTTGTCATTTAAAGAGAGAGACCACAAATTAGAACAAGTGGAAAATCCAAAGCAAAAGCACACTGTAAAATAGTGTAGTATGTACATATTGTATTATTTTCAATATGTTTTACAAATAAGCATTAAGTAAATATTATATACCGTACCTCAGCACTGCACCCTTGGACAACCAATAACTCAACAAACAAACGATCTAACTGTAGTCATAACAGCAATGCAGCAAACCATCCAAGCCCAGCAGCAGACCATAAATGAGCTGACTAATCAAATTAAACTTCTTAGGGAAGAACTAAGTTCTAAAAATGGCTCCAACGTATAAAATTGCTCAATAGAACACCAACGGTCTCTCGAACCATAAACAGGAGATCGAAATATTTCTCAAACACAACAACATAGATATAATGCTCATACCTGAAACACACTTTTCTAGCAGAACATATTTTAAAATACCCAATTTCTTCATATATACGACCCATCATCCTGACGCGAAAAGACATGCAAGAGGTGGCTCAGCAATTCTAATTAGAAAACAAATTAAGCACTACCAACTACCAGAATTCAGAGAAGATTTCCTACAAGCAACAAGCATCATGATAGAAGACTGGAACGGACCACTGCTCTGCTCCCTACTGTCCGCCGAACTACCCCACAAATAAAGGTTTTCTCAATTATTTTCATTCACTGGGCAACAAGTTTATGGCAGATGCCGATTATAATGCAAAACATACGCTCTTGGGCTCTCGAATCTCACCTCCAGGTAAAGGCAAAGTCCTATACAATGTTGTACAAGAACTCCGATTAGGACACCTTTCAACCTACGAACCAACGTACTGCCCCACTGATCCGAAGAAAAAACCGGACTTACTCGACTTCTTCGTAATGAAAGGCATCCTGCTGGGATCTATCCTCAGATCACTCACCTGTTATTGCTACAGTAAATAGTTTCATAACCAACAAAACTCCCTCGCCAAAGCTCCACAATAAAAACACTGATTGGGATTACTTCAAGGCATTAATGAAAAACCAAACAGATCTAAAGATACCACTAAAAACCATTTAGGATTTAGAATCAGCAGTAGCAAATTTTACCACACTAGTATAGAAATCTGCAAGGGAAGCCACTCCAGAAATTCCCATCAAAAGAGTCAAGGAACAATGCCCCATAGCAATAAGGAAAAAAATAGCCGAAAAGAGAAGGTTAAGAAGAATATGGCAGTCTTCACAATTACCTTCAGATAAAAGTCGTCACAACCAACCGTCCAACGAGCTAAAAGAACAAATCAGAAGTCTTAAGAACAATTCATTTCAAGATTACCTTGCTAACCTGGACGCCACACCTGTTTCAGATTACTCACTATGGACAGCAACCAAAAATATCAAGCGTCAACACCAGCCCATTCCGCCCATTCAAAAAGAAGACGGAACTTGTGCAAGATCTGATAAACAAAAGGCAGAAGTATTTGCTGCGTACCTTGAATCAGTCTTTCAACCTTTACCTTCAACTGTAACCACTGAGGAGGAAGCAGAGATAAAGACAACACTCGATGCACCATACCAGATGTCACCCCTACCAAAACTAGTTACAGTCTCTAAAATAAAGGAAGTAATTATAACTTAAACCCAAAGAAATCATCAGGCATGGACCTTATAACCGGATACCTTATCAAGCAATTTCCTCGCAAGGACCTAGTTATGTTAACTATGATCTACAACGCAATATTAAGGTTAGGCCACGTACCGACTCATGGAAAGTAGCACAAGTGAGATTAATACCTAAACCCGGAGAGCCAGAAAATGCTACTTTCTCTTATAGACCAATAAGTTTATTGTCACAATTAGGCAAATTATTTGAGAAATTACTTGCTAAGAGGCTAGAGCCGATTATTGAAGACATGGGACTTATTCCGGATCACCAATTTGGTTTTCGCAAGGTCCACTCTACGATAGAACAAGTCCACAGGATTGTTGACGTCCTAAATCAAGCTTTCGAAGACAAGCAGTATTGCACTGCCGCATTTTTAGACGACAGCCAAGCCTTCGATAGAGTATGGCATGACGGGCTCCTATTCAAATTAAAGAAATCACTTCCACACAGCTACTTTGTCATTCTCAAATCCTTTTTACCGGACAGGTTCTTCCAAGTCAAACATGGTCAAGAAATTACAGACCTGCATCCAATGAAATCAGGCGTTCCCCAAGGAAGCATATTAAGTCCCATGCTCTACCTGCTATTTACAGCAGATTTTCCGAAGTTTAACCACTCTACCACCGCTACTTTTGCCGACGACAAAGCAATCTTAGTTAAACATGAGGACCCAACAATCGCAGCTACGCTCCTCCAGCGGGACTTATACGAAATAGAAAAATGGGCGCAAAAATGAAGAGTCCAAATCAACAACGAAAAATCCGTACATATCACATTCACAAAACATAGAGGGATCACCCCACCAGTTTTTATAAATAACGCTCCACTCCATCAGGTTCAAGAAGTTAAATACCTAGGACTACATTCTAGACAGAGGATTAACGTGGAAAAGTCATATATGGATAAAACGGAAACAACTGGGCCTCAAATTCCGTAAGCACTACTGGCTGCTAGGCCGCCAGTCCAAACTATCAACAACAAACAAAGTGCTAGTTTACAAAGCTGCGTTTAAACCCATATGGTCTTACGGACTTCAGCTCTGGGGAACTGCCGCCTCTTCCTCGTTACAATCTATAGAAAGATTTCAAAACAAAGTGCTTCGTGTTATATGTGATGCGCCCTATTTTGTCAGAAACATCGACATCTTAAGAGACTTAAAAGTAAACACAGTGCGCGAAGAAATAAGTAAGTGTAGTGCTAAATATTTAATTAGACTATCCAACCATCCAAACGCCTATGCAGTCAATCTGCTTGACAGTAGTGAACAAACACATAGGTTAAAACGGTTTAAATATTTAGATTTGCCTCACAGATTTTAATGACTGTCTTGTCAAAACAGAGGTATTCGTTGGAATACTCTCACATGCCATTAGTCACGCCCTATTGTTATTATTCAAGTGACCCTGTATTTACTTATTGTATGTTATACAGATTGTAAATAGTAATAAACTAAATGAAAAACAAATATTACATGCCATAATAAACGAATACATTTTAGGAGAACCATACCTTAATTATACACGGAGTTTTTATAAAGGCAGAACAATTACAATAAGTTGTGAGGCCGCATTCGAGTTAGACCGGTGTCATATTCAACAAAAAATATTGCTCTCCTAAGTAAGACTTAAGGAATAAGTAGAAATAATTTGGTAGCATTAGTTTTAATTTCTAGACTAAACCTTCACATTGCAACACCCAAGAAGTGTAGTTCTTTTCTCACCTAGTTGACAATCCTGTGAATATTGTAACGACCTTTCGGACGGCTCGCGTAGCCCGGCTAATTGACATCTGCGCTGCGTCACGTTTGCTCCTCCCCCCAGCCCTTCTAAGAATGCAAATGATGCGCCCGGATTCGCAAACCTTCTACAAAGTTCGAGTGCCTCGTTTCCCGAATGTTCGAGGCTATTAGGGAACATCGGAAAATTTGAAATAAATAGCACTCAGAAAACCGCCGGGGTAGATACCAAATTTGTCGATTACGGTTTTAAATGGCGGAAGCTGTGTTTATATATAAAAAATATTTAAAATATAAATATCTAAGTAGCAAAGTAAAAATACAATTATAAAAAACTGTTATTAGACCAGTAGTGACGCATGGAGCAAAAATGTAGACTTTAACCAAAAAAGAAGAAAAAGATCTAAAATAAAAAAAAAAAGGATAATATTACAAAGAATAATGGGGCCAGTACGCACAGAAGAAGAAGAATTTAGACTGAGAATGGACTTTGAACTAAGGAAGCATATTGTTACATACATAAAATCGTAAAAAATAAAATACTTAATGAGATCAAAAAGAAAAAAGAACATTAAGAATAATAACAGAACAGACACCAATGAAAACAAAAAGACAGAAAAACTCAATCTAAAATGGCTTAATGATGTAAAAAAATACTTAAAGAAGTTATAAATAAATAATTGAAAAGATAAACTTAGAAAGAAGAAGGAACGGGCGAAACTAGAAGAAGAAGCTAGAATGAGCAAAAAACTAACAGAATAAAAGAAGAAACGGGAAGTAATCCTACTCAAATTAGTATTAGAAAAACTTATGTAAATCAGTGGCCATAACTGCTCGTTATATAACTTGAAATGCTTAATTTTGAATTTTGGTTACACATCTGTGCCTGGTTTCATTAGATATGTTTTTGAAGAGATTAGCAATAAAAGATTTATGCGAGATATGTTCTAGGGATGGTACCTTTGGAAAACTACTCTGAAGTTTTAACTGAAAAATATTCCAAAATAACCTCCTACAATTCCTCATTGTAGAGAGATTTTCAAAGGTCTTTTTTCTGCTTTAAAAATAGATAACAGTCACTGGGAGCTAGGTCTCAGTCGTAACGTCAGCAGATAAGCTCCTTAAAACCACAGTCCTTCTCACCAACCTGGGTAATTGTAGCCTTATGGACAGGCGTGTTACTTTAAAAAAGATGGACAATATAATTCAGCATGTGACTATTCGTTTAGAGCATATTTCTTTCCTTAAGATCAACTAGCCAAATTTGAATTCTCCTACTCTTTTTTATTAATTAGGCAACCTTTGTTTGTCTTGGTCGTTTTATGTTTGGTCTACGTCATCCTATTAACTCTTTTCTGTTAGGAAACCATAGTGCTGAATCTCCTATAACAGTAGATTAAAAACTTTCTTCTTTGGTATTAAAAATTGTTTCCAACAGGTCACACATTGCTGTTTTTGATCAGAAGTTGGAGGACCCATTTGGCGCTAATTTTATTTATATGAAGGTGCTTATGGAGAATGCACCGATCGACAGAAGGAAAGCTCTAATTTTATTACAATTATTTTATTTTTAAACTCCTATCTTGCAACTCTTCAATTGGGTGACCTGCACGTGATTAGTATTCGATGTTTTATCAGCCCAAGAGAAATTGTTTTGTCCATTCCTTGCAGTGAAATATCTTCTTCTTCTACTCTTATATAGGCTATTAGCCTGTTTCTAACTACACATTTCGTGTAGTACTATGAGCCATGTTGGGCGTACCCCGGGCAGGTGGCTAGTCTGACCCGTTAGAAGAAGGAGAATGTACTTTACGACCGCCAAAGGTGTTTGTATGATGGCCGGAGAGCACTCGATGTTTTGCCGTTATTTTGACCTGGGAGTCGAACCCAGGGCCCACCGCGCGTTAGTCTGGCAGGCCGAAGCCTTTACGTCGCGGCTGTCGCGCTCTCAGTGAAATATAAAGACAAAAATTGGACGTATGCACTACCTAAAAGTTGTTTAATAGCACTGAGACTAAGTCTCTTTTAGCGATAAATTTAATTACGCCTCGGTATTCGACTTTCAACTGCTACGCAATTGAGACAAATCAGATGCTAAGATTTCTACTAAATTTCAAACAAAGATGACGCTATCTGAAATTATTATTTTGATTCTATTATAGCCCAGCCAAAAACTTTCGGCTCGAACGTCGCCTATTAGAAAAGAAAACCAAAAGCTAAAAACAAGTTGTCCAATATACGGAATTTTAATGAAATTTGCACACGCATAAAAATTTAACGCATATATTTTAGACATTCTTGTTAGTGCCTTCAAGCAGACCGAACGTGCGTGCCGAGCTATACCTGAGTTATCACAACGGCGGAGCCTGAGCCTTGCTTAAGGTCAGGCAAATTTATATATTTATTAATTTAATTTCAACGTTTAACTCAAGTGATAAACAACTGTTTCACTTTTAAAAACCGTAAGAATTTATAATTTTTAAAACACATTATACCTCGCAAAGATGTTCCCAAATGGGAATGGGCCCGGTTTAAACACCAATATGTATAATTACACCCTTATGCAACCACCTACATTACTTCAAAATCAAATACCAGCACAAATGCCGCAGGCACACAATTACCAATTAAATCCAGCAGCTATAAATATGCAACTTCCACAATTTTACCAAAATCAAATAACAACAGAACAATTCCCATCACTTCCTATTAAACTCGCTCCTTTAAATAACACACAGCCTTTAATGCCGCCAAATAATAACTACAACGACACAAAATCAACGCAAGAAACTTTCGATTGCACGACCAGCGAAGACGAACAAATGGAGAATGACTCTGAAATTACAAACTCTCATCCCTGGCAAAGCGTCACAAACAAGAGAAAAAGGTTTAAGATCCAAACAGACTCCGTAAATCCCCCTCAAACTATAACAACAAACAGATTTCAATCACTCGCCGAAGCAGATACTAATGCCATTCAAATTCATACTAACAATTCTAACAATATGAAGAACAATACTCAGCCGCAAGACCCGAAACCACCCCCCAATTTACGTTTATGGAGTTACCAACTACAAAGCTATGACCGAAAATCTATCCCTTGTCACAGATGACGAAACTTACTACACTAAAACCTTCCCAGATAATACAGTAAAAATAAATCCACGGACACCCGACACCTACAGAAAATTAATCCAGCACATGAAGGACGAAAAAATAGTATATCATACTTACCAACTAAAACAAGACAGGGCCTATAGAGTTGTCATACGCGGTCTTCATCATTCAATCCCGTTAGAAGATATAACAACAGAACTAGCTGAAAAGGACATAAAGTCAGAAATATCATCAATGCACGGCACAGAGTTACAAAAATCCGCTACCACTATTTTCGTCGATATAAGTCCGCAAAGTAATAATAAAAGTTTATAACATAGAATTCCTTCAAAATACAAAAATAAGAGTTGAACCACCAAAACATAAAACACTATAATACAATGCACCCGATGCCAGGCCTATGGACAATCCAAATCGTATTGTATGAAAGCATACAACTGCGTTAAATGCGACAAACCACACGATTCAAAAAGCTGTAATAAAACCAAAGAGACCCCGGCTACCTGTGCACTATGTGGCGGAGGGCACCTTGCCAACTACAAGGGCTGCACAACTTACAGAGATCTATTAAAGTCCAGAAATAAACACAATCCAAACCTCACAAATAAACCAATCCTCGAATTACATTCAAGAACAAATCCAACTTCTCAACAGATAGCACAACAGCCTCCTCAAACTAGAGGTAGTTATGCCCATGTAACCGCAGGAGCAACAAGTAATCAAAATAAAATAATAATAATAATGACAACCTTACTAATACAATGCAAAACTTTTATACGAATTTAAAACCTATTTAACCAGCTACTAAACCAAAACAGCATGATTCTCACCATGCTTACCACGGTCATAAGCAATTTGACCAAACAATGACCTCCTCAATTCGAATAGCTGCCTGGAATGCAAACGGGCTATCAAATCACGTTCCAGAAATCACCCTATATTTAAACTACAATAAAATTGATATTCTCCTAATCTCTGAAAGCCACTCAACTGAAAGAACGTTTATCAGAATCCCATACTACACCATTTACTATGCTCATCACCCTGACGGTACGGCGCATGCAGGCTCAGCCATCATAATTAGATCGACTATTAACCACCATGTCCTCCAACCCTTTAAAACAGCCAAAATCCAAGCGACGTTATTAAAACTACAATCACTTCCTAGACCAACTACTATTGCGGCTGTTTACTCCCCGCCACGACACAATGACTTTTTCAACTATCTTGGAACACAATTTATAGCAATCGGAGACTGGAACTCCAAACATACAACATGGGGGTCCAGATTAATCACACCTAAAGGTCGCAATCTGTTCCGTTCAATACAACTAAACAACCTAACTTATATTTCTACGGGAGAGCCAACCTACTGGCCCACGGACAGGAATAAAATTCCGGACCTACTTGATTTCGCTATATCAAAAGGCATATCAAATACTTACATTGATATTAAGTCTAGTTTAGATCTATGCCATGACCATAGCGCCATATATTAACCCTCAGTACCAATGTTATCTACAGAGAGCCAATGCCTACCTTGTGCACAAAAGATACCAATTGGCAAATGTTCCAAAACTTAATAGATGAAGAAATCAGACTGGATCATCGTATCAAAGAGCAATTCGAAATTGAAGAGGTGGTACAGCATCTAACGAATACAATACAAACCGCAGCATGGAAAGCCACTCCTCTAAGGAACAAAGCAAACCAGGAAATGATAATATTCTCTGCATATTAAAAATTGATCACAAAAGAAGAAGAGCCGTGGAAATGGCAAAGGTCAAGAAACCCTCAGGACAAAACTGACCTTAACAGGATAACACACCAACTCCACTCTGTTTTAAACCAAGCCCGCAACGACACCTTCAAACACTACATCACGAATCTATCCCCGAAGACCATTCGTTGTGGAAAGCAACAAAAGATTTAAGAGGCCAGTAATACAAACCCCACCCATAAGAAAACCTGATCGAAACTGGGCGCAGTCAGACATAGAATAGAGCAATGTATTCGCGGATCATCTTTCAAAAGTGTTCTCTCCAGTCTCAGACAATGACAACCAAGATGAAGGAATTGAAGACTATATTAACGCCCCCTGTCAACTATCACTGCCCGTTAAGCCTTTTACACCAGCAGAAATTCGAAAACAAATCAACAATACAAATTCGTACAAGACCCCTGGGTATGACCTCTTAGTCGGGGAGATCTTAAAACATCTACCAAGAAAGGCAATCGTGCTATTAACTATCATATTCAACAGCATCCTTCGATTATGCTATTTCCCAGTTCAGTGGAAACACGCGCAAATAATTATGATTGGAAAACCAGGTAAACCACCTACCGAACCTTCATCGTACCGTCCAATAAGTCTGCTGCCACAAATGTCAAAAATATTTGAAAAACTTCTTCTCGACAAAATAACCCAATCAACACTCACAGACGACATAATCCCTCAACACCAATTTGGATTCAGACAAAAGTATTCCACAACACAGCAATGCCACCGAATTGTGAACAAAATCAAAGAAAGTCTTGAAGAGAAGAAGATGTGTGCTGCGGTGTTCCTTGACGTACAGCAGGCCTTTGATAAGGTTTGGACCAACGGATTACTATATAAATTAAAAAGGCATTTTCCCAGTCCCATATACCTACTCCTAAAATCTTACCTTAATGAAAGATCCTACCAAGTAAAAGTGAACAACTCACTCTCCGACTACCACCCAACTAAAGCTGGAGTGCCGCAAGGCAGCGTCCTTGGGCCACTACTCTACTTAATATACACTGCTGACATTCCCGTCACAGAGAGCACTATGATGGCCACATTTGCTGACGACACAGCAATCTTGTCGTCCGATATCGATCCAGCAAGAGCTTCTAATAAACTGCAAGATCACCTAAACGAACTACAAGACTGGCTAAAACGATGGAAGATCCAGGTCAACACCGAAAAGTCCGCCCAGATCACGTTCACCACAAAACGAAGCAACTGTCCACAAGTTAACATAAATAACACTCTGATCCCACAGAAAGCCACAGTCAAATATTTGGGCCTACATTTAGACCAGAGACTCACATGGAAAGAGCACATTAAGGCAAAAGGACACAATTGGACCTAAAAGTGAAGAAAATGAACTGGCTACTAGGCAGGAAATCTCAACTATCTCTGGAGAACAAACTGATCATCTACAAAATAATTCTAACACCAGTCTGGACCTACGGTATCGAACTGTGGGGATGCAGTAAGCCTCCAACACAAAATCCTACAAACCTTTCAGTCGAAGACACTTCGCATGATGGCCGACGCTCCCTGGTACGTGTCCAATCAAACCCTCCACAACGATTTTGGAATATCCTTTATAAAAGAAGTGATCAACCACCACCCAAAAATCCAAACAACGCAGCACCAAAAGCAACCAACTCATAAGTGAACTATACACCCAACCACAAATTGAAAGAAGACTTAAAAAATGGCCAGAAGACCTAGTTAACTAGGAGAAAGTGGAGAACCGTCAAGGGACGGTACCCAACGCTTCCCATGAACCTTGCCTCATATTTACTCATTACTCTGTTAGTTATAGGAGTAGATTGTAAATTAGCAAATGAGTGAATAAAAAAATATATATATATATTTTAGACGTGCACTCAAATATGGCCTAAACGTTGAGGTGGTCGGATGAAGGCAATAAAAATATTATTATAAATACATGTCGAGTTCTGGTTTCTTTAATATCAAAACGAAATCCACATTTGTTCCGTTCGGGTTCAGCAACATTTTGTAATTTTCGGTAATCAATATTGAGCGTTACTTGATGGAAGAGCTAGTGACGATTGCTAAAATTCATTACACGCACGGAGATATTTCGCCGAGACTATAGATAAATCAATAAGCAAAATTGTCATATTTGGAGCGCAGAAAACCCTCGAGTCATTCAAAAACGGCCCATGCACACCCAAAGAGTAACAATGTAGTTTGAATATTATGCTCGTAAAGTTATTGAGTCGTTTTTCTTGAAAATGGGACATTAAAGGCAGTGACTATTGATAGTAAACATTATCGTGAGATGATAGCGGATTTTTGGGGCCTCATTTGGACGGCATGAATTTGGACGATTTGTAGTTTTAGCAAAATAGCGCCACCTGTCATACGAGGCATGAAACAATTTTTGGGACATAAACGTAATGAGGACTGATCTCCCAAAGCTACAAAAGTACAAACGATCCCTGAATTAAAAGCAAAAATTGGAAACCTCGGGTGTGAGAAAAATTTATAAGGAATTTTATCAGAATAAAACGAGAGCCGTATATAATATCTTATTCCACATTTAATGGCAATGCTTATCTTTAAATTTGTCAACTAATAAATAAATAAAGAGATTTTTCTGAAAATTAATCCTGTTCTTTTGGGACACTCTGTAAATAGTAGCTGACAATAAAAATTACACACGTTATCATGCACACAATAAATGTATATAAGATAATGCGTGCATAAAATGAAAGTGTTTTTGAGTCCCAATAATTTTTCAAAATATCGGTAATGCGTCAAGTTTATCCCGGCATCCCCCATGCATCGATATCAATCGCATGTATTTGGCGATTTATTTGAAAGGGAGTTTTCCCGAAGTTTTTCTATTTTGGTATTTCAAGTGAAAAAGCACCCGCGCGGCAGGGAGAGCGAGGCCTACATAAAGCCCGCATTATTCGAAAACTGTCTAACAGTTTTTTGGGGTTTCGGAAAACAGAGTACTCAATTTTGAAATAGCTATCGCCGAGTACACTATCAATACGCTGGAAATGTGGGAATGTTTTGCTGCGAAATGCCTTGTGCGGCATCTTTCAGGCAGCCCGACGTTCTTTTTATTTTATTTGCTTACTGTAATATTTGACGGTCATAAATTGTATTAGCTTATTATCTCTAAAAACATAAATCACATTATAATTATACATATAATTAGAGTTTTTATCTTATATATAAATATTTTATTAGTCATTGTATAGTTCGAAACAATTATAAAGCTTCACAACTAAATTTAATAAAAAGAATCAAATCAAATTTCTTAGGGACAAAAAATTATAAGCAATAAAGTCCTAAAAATTTAATAACTCTACAACTGTTAAAGTTGAATCTTGCTACACGTGGCCCCCTTTTGCGGCAAACCTTGAGTTTCCAGGCCACAAAACGTTTTTTTTAAATTATTTTACCAATGATATATTGCAATTTAATATACGAGTAATAAAAAATGTCATATGTAGTCATAGTTAGGAGAAAGTACTCGACTGTAACACTGCTGTAGTAGTCCTGTCATTTTAGGTTTCTCACAAGGCACAAGGCAGTTTCCGTTAATTTAATAATCTTTCTCTATATATATATATATATATATATATATATATATATATATATATATATTTTATTTTCAGAATACATTTATATCTATAAGCTAATATTTTGGGCCCATATGGTGTCCTCTTCATTGAAGGTCTGTAGGCCAGCGGCGCTTGAGCCGTCTGATGACTTGATGATGTGGAACTTCTTGGAGAAGAAGGTTGTCATGGGTGGTAAGTTTTTCAAGATGTTTCATGGTTCTGACCTGTATTACCGTATTGAGCATCTGGATGCCGAGGTCGTCGTGTATCATCTGATTGGTGATGTACCAGGGAGCATCAACAAGAGATCTTAAGATTTTAGATTGACTTCGTTGCATGATTGCGAGGTTAGTCTTGCTAGCACAGCCCCAAAGTTCTATTCCATAAGACCAGATTGATATAATGATGGTTTTGTAGATAAGGATTTTGTTAGAGGGGGATAATAGGGAGTGTCGGCCTAGTAGCCATTAAAGGGTTTTAAATCTGAGCTATATATGTTTTTTTTCTTAGTAATGTGCTCCTTCCAGGTGAGCATGCTGTCCAGGTGCAGACCCAAGTATTTCATTGATGGGGATTATGGTATCTCGATGTTATTAAGTTGTAGTGGAGGGCATATCCCTTTGCGACGAGTGAAGGTCACATGAGTAGATTTGGACTCATTTACCTTAATGTTCCAGCGCTGGAGCCCGTCTTCAAGTAAGCTGAGGTGAGTTTGGACATATTCCACAGCGAGGTTTAAGTCCGTGTGTCTCGCATGTATAATTGTGTCATCGGCATATGCTCCTATAGTAGTGGTTGGGGAAGTTGGAAGGTCTGAGGTATATAACGTATAAAGAAAGGGACCCAGAACGCTACCCTGTGGGACCCTAGATTGGATTGGGTACACTGGAGAGACTTCGTCGTTAACGCGTGTTCGAAATTTTCTGTCTGTTAGATAGGAGTCCAAAAGTTTATGAAATTGAGGAGGTAAGATTTGATGTATTTTGAGTTTGAGTCCTTTGTGCCAGACTTTATCAAACGCCTGGCGAATGTCCAAAAAAACAGCTATACAGTAGGCTGACTGTTCGAGTGCTGTGTTAATTGCTGGCGTGATGCGATGGTAGAATGGTGTCGGCGAAAGCCAAATTGATAATCAGGGATCCAGTTAGTTGCCGTGAATTCTGGGTCTAAGGTTTGTAAGACATACTTTTCAAGGAGTTTGGAGCAAACTAGTAGCAGGCTTTGATGACACATAGCTGGGATCTTTATCTGGTTTAGGAATGAGTATTATCTCTGTGATCTTAAATTCTTTCGGCCAATATTGAAGTCGGAGTATAGTATTAAATATGTACGTCAGCAGAACTATTCCTTTTCGTGGAAGCTCACGGAGCATTTTCGGTGTAATTTGTTCCGGTCCCGGTGCTTTCTTGAGATTTAATCTCTGAATTTCCGGTTTTAAAATCTTCGGTGTGATTAGTGTTGTGGGAGGTATATTCGGTTCAGTTGCTGGTTGGTCTGGGAGGTTAACGTTGGGTGATTCATCATGTGGTTGGAATACTCCAGATAGGTGAATATCGAACAAATCCGCTTTTTTGTCACTCTTGGCCCATCCTAGAGCTGGAGGTAGTTTTCGTATTGGTGGGGATGTGGTTTGGGGTTTTAAAGATGATTTCACTGGTCTCCAAATTGAGTTGTCATATCGGTTTATGGTTCAGAGGTAGGTATTCAATATATATTATTCAATACATTTATATGTAGCTTTTACTTTCAAAGTTTTACTTTATTAATTCAGATTGTTTTTGTTTGCGATCCGTAGAATATATACATTCAGCAAATCTTTCTATAATGAGTAAGTTTTCTAGACTTAGTATGACCTTAGGATATTGTACTTAAAGACTAAACCTTAAATCTAAAACTAGAACTAACTTACCTAAAGTTAAAATCTATTTGCTAATTTATTGGGCAGATATCGTAAAAGCCTCTTATTGCATCTTGGCTAGTTCATAAGGTTTGTTGTTAAACCAACTGGGTGGACGCTGAGTCTGGTTCAATATTTTTTGCTGAAATTTCCTTTTCTTGCTTGATCGTTGGTCGGATAACAGCATTTGATACGTGCCATTGTGCATCCACAATCATACGAAGCACCTTGGATTGAAAGCGTTCGTGAATTTCTCTGTTGGATTTGGAAGCGGTTCCCGAGAGTTGGATAAGACCAGATCGGCTTAATTACGGCTTTATAGACAAGAAGTTTGTTGGTGACGGTAAGTTTTGAGTTACGCCCAAGTAACCAGCACATTTTGGTGAAAGTCAAACCTAATTGTTTCCTCTTCGTGAATAGGTGTTTGCGCCAGGTGAGTCTCCTATTTAGATGTAGCCCAAGGTATTTCACTTCTTCATGTTGTGGCAGTTGTGTGTGATTTAGGTAAACAGGAGAGCAAGTTTCTTGTAGCGTGGTGAACGTTATATGTATTGATTTGGTCTCATTGACCCTTATTCTCCATCTTTTTAACCATGAGTGAGTGTATTGAATTTAAAGTGATTTGCAGAGTTTGTGTGGCGGCATCAGGATTATTATCGACAGCTAAGACAGCTGTATCATCCGCAAACGTTGCTGTTAGAACTGCTGGTGCAGTTGGAATGTCGGCCATGTATAACAGGTACAGCAGAGTACCAAGTACACTACCTTGGGGTACTCCGGCGTTTATTTTATACAGTTTACTGAGCTCAGTGCCAACTTTAACTAGGAAATGACGGTTTGGCAGGTGGGATTTAAGTACGAGGAAGTAATTTAAGCAAATTATTGATCGTAACTTAATTAACAATTCAACGTGCCACGCCTTGCAAAACGCTTTGTTTATAAACGTTTCGTTGATTTTTTCAACCATTCGGTGGACTTGCTCAATTGTGGAATGCATTGATCTAAAACCGAACTGATGGTTGGGTACAGATTCATTTTGCTCGAGTATCGTGGATAATATTGTTTGTAACACCAAAAGCTTTAGCCTTTATGGGTAGTAGACTTATCGACCTGTGGGATTGTACTTCATTAGAAGGTTTTCCTGATTTTAGAATTAAAACCATTTGTGTTACCTTTCACTGATTTGGAAAGTACCCAATGCGTAAGACAGCATTAAAAAATTGCGTGAGATATTTTATTCTCTTGTGGGACAATTGTTTAAGGATTTGGCCAGTAATCAGGTCATACCTAGGTGCTTTCTTGGAGTGTAGAGTCTAGCGACCTATCCACTAAACCACCACGGCTGGCACTCTACATTATAAATATCTTTATTATTAGAGACGGGTTTCAGTTCAACAAAGACCATTGGTAGTGGTAGTTTTGTTTTGTATTGTTTAATATTCTATACATTTGTAACTGTGTGACCTAATTATCCAATCTCTTTTTTAATTTCATCGGTATTGATAGAACAGTGCAAGTATTTTAAGACCACCTTAAGATTTCTGTCCTCTTTCAACTTGTAGGTGTAAATTTCAGTTTCTCTTTTCAATCAGGGCTTTTGTCATTTTTCCATAATATTCGGCTGTTTTGGGTTACACTTCTACCTGGTCATTTGCAAGGGTTTTAACGTAGTATTGTTGTTTAGATATGGATTCTAATAGCTGCACCAGAGGTACCATAATCTTGACTCCACTTATATAAAGTGGTGGAGGCTTTGGAGTTACTTCATGGTTGTTATTTTCTTGTTGGTCATTTATGTTTTCTTCTGGTTTGATGGACTTAGCCAGTAATTATCTTTCTTTTGTGGTTTGGATTTATGTTCTGTTTCATTTTGAGTATTTCTGTTTTGTTTATAAATGACCGTTTTGGGGTTATTTGTGTCTAATTATGGGAAAATTTTTGAGGGTTGTTGGGTGTAATGAGTTTGTTGGTGGTGTTGGGAATAAACTAATTATTGTGATTGTGACAAATAGTTACTTGGCATTTGCTGACACTTAGTGCTGTAAGACTGGCTTTGGTCAGGCCATTGCTAAACCATTTGGGGTGCATTATATGGGGGTTGCACCCCCCCCCCCCTAGTGGAAGTGAAAAGGCCATGAAGGGTTTTTATAACTTTACTGTGTGTAGTTTAAATTTCTGTTTCCAGTTGTAATTGTGATTGAATATTAAATTATTAAATAAATAAAATACGCCCGACCTTAAGGCGGCGGCCCAGGCGCGGTGATATCTCAGGTAAAAATTGGCCCGCACACGTCCACTACGTTTTAATGCACGGATAGAACTAGATTGGTTGGAGCATTTAAAAATTGTTTAATTATTATCTAGTTAATATACCTGGCAAAATTTTAGTTAAGTTGCTGGCATTGAGTTTGAATATGTTTATTTTATTTGAAGCGTTGGCATAAAAATAGAACTAAATATGTTATTTCAGCTTTAATAGGCAGGCATATTATTAGCTAGTGAACGGAGACCATATCACATTGCAAACGTTTCTTGTATCGATTTAGTTTTGCTGATATTGATATGCCATTTTTATCAGGTTAAGACAATATAAAAAAAAATATTAGATGTTACTACAGCATTGTTTTGAGTTGGTATAACAGTTCTATTACTCACAATTGCAAATTATAATGTATTCGTCCTCGAGTCAGTCAGTAGTGTATAGCAGGTAAACAAAAGAGTCAAAGGCACTACCCTGCAGAACATCAAGTTGATATTGAATTATTAGATTTAACGAAAAGTATCTATCTGATTGCGGGAACTACGAATCGGGTTATCAACCTAGATAAGAAGGTTGAAATGATAAAGGTAAAAAAACAATATCAAGATAATTAGACTGGATTATATCAACAAGGAAAAGAAAAAGAGTGTGTTAAATTGAAAGTTAAAAACAGTGTAAAAAATAAATCTAACTTAAGGGAATAAAACATATTTATAGGGGATGAATTAAAACCAGATGAATAAAACATACAAAAAATGATTAGAGAAGTGGCGCAACAAGACAGAAACAAGGAGTGTAAGTGAAAATAGGGTATCGAAAGTTAATTATAAATGGCGAACTGATAAAGAAACTAATACGAGATAAATATATTAGGACAAACAAATAGATTTTTTAACTTAATAACCAGGTACAATCATATCTGTTATAAAAGGCGACGTGTTGGTTCGTCAGGCTTGCGCGGCCGTGTGAAAAGCATTGGTCGCCAGAGTAACGCGTTCGGGGCCACGCGGAAATACACGAACGATTGTCGTATCTTTAAAGCACACTGCAATTTTAAAAATTCAAATTAAAATTAATTTATTTATCCTATTGCTTTCGTTATTCTGTTCTTTTTTGCAAATAAGCATTCTTTGGTATGGATCGGGTACAAGCAGCTGAGCACCACAGAAATTACATGAGAAAATGAAGAAGTGAGCAGACTGCGGATGAAGGGGCAGCAACAAATAAAGCGAGGTGGCGTATATGTGCCGAAAGAACTCCGGAGGAAAAAAAATAGTAACGATTGTTACAGAAAGTTCGTAACACTTGCATTCTTTATATCAGCCAAGCGTAGCTGGCTGGATTTTCTAGTAAAATTGCCATCGCCAACGCGGTTGCACGGTCGAAGCGTGAGTTGTGCTGCGGACGGACACGGGTTCATTCCCAGATCTCTCTGATGTCTGAGGGGGGGGGCTACTCAGTTACTAAAAAAGCGTTTGCTTCGAAGAAGAGGTAATAATGGCGGTGTTTAAGGCGCGGTGCTTGCTACATCGCCTCACATTAGAGATGGTGCGTGATGATTGGGTAGAGTGGGCAAACGTATAAGAGCCTTAACCTCTCAGTTTGTAGACCGTGCTTGCACGTATCGCAAACAAAAAAAAAACTATTATAAAAATGAGGAAATATAATGTTAAAATATTATACCAAGAAGGAAAAATAGCTCAGGCGATCAAGAAAATGGAGAACTACAAAATTTAAATTTTAGATTTAACTGAATGTAGGTGGACGGGATATGTAAACTCACAGAACAGCTTATATTTTGGACTAAAGGAAGGCAGAATAGATTTATATGGTATTGACGTAATGTTTGGTAACAGAAATAAAATATGTTTAATAGAATTGTAACTAATCAATGAAAGAATCATACCAGCTAGATTAGATCTTCTTGACAAGAAGAAACTAACGGTAATACAATGGTGTGCACTTACCGATGTTACAGACTACTATATAAAAGAGCAGTTTTGTAGTATGTTTAACCAAGCTATGATAAATGTACGTAAAGAAGACATGATATTAGTCATGGATGATTGCAATGCCAGATTAGGATTAAATAATGATGGTTTAGAAATCATTAATCAAGGATTCGGGAAAAATAAACGGGAATTACTTGCAGAATTTTGTGGATTACAAAACTTAAAATGGAAGAAACGATGCTTGAACACACTACTTGTCATAAAGTTATCTGGGTGTTGTCAGATCGAAACGCAAAGCTAGCTTTATCACATCTATATAGACCAAAAATGGACAGAATTACTATTGGTTATGCGCAATAAAAGAGGTGCAGAAGCAGGAACAGATAATTACGTACTGGTGGGTAAACGGATATTAAACTTTCTAAAAGAAGCAAAAAATAAAGTAATATGTTACTTAAAATATAATATTAATACAGCAAAAGCCAAAAAAACTAACCAGAAGATTATAAACTGTATGCATGATAGTGGCAATAACGTTAACTATGACTACAATAGAGGAAGTATGGCAACAATGCAAAGATGCAGTGTTAACCACGTGTGCTAAAATGGCAGCAACTGCTACAGTAAATAATAAAAAGTCGAGGTGGTACTACTTGGAACTTAGTTGATAAAAATTCTAGGTGCGCAACTAAGTTTCCGGGTTTTTTCGATCACTAAAAAATGGAAAATTTCAAGAGAAATACAAGGTATCGTTCCTCGCTAGCTACACATTTTTGCCATCTCTGTCAATACATGAATATCGCGACAATAAAACGACGCGTCTTTGGACCAAAATCATTTATCCAACCAATTTTGTACTTTTTTGAAATTGGCCGAGTCTAGCCCAGCCGAGTCATCGACTGAAACAAGTGATAATTGGAAGGGCGGGTCTGGCAAATACGACGGGTGCGGTAGCAGATCCCACTTCAGCGTTTTGATGGTGTCCTGGACGATGGAAGTGCGATGGCACGGAACGTTGTCGTGTTGCAATATCACTAGTTTATGTCCCGTGTCCCATTCTGGCCGTTTTTCAAGCAATGCATGGTTCAGATTTATTAATTGTTGTCGGTAGCGATTGATAGTTTCGTCCGGTTTCAGTAGCTCATAGTATAAGATTCTTTTTTGGTTCCACCAAATGCAGAGCATTTACTTTTTTCCGAGGCGATTTAGCCGTGCCGTCGATGTTGATGCTTGCCAGGTGAAAGCCACAATTTTTTTCATTTGGGATTCTTAAAATATACGACTTCTCATCGTCAGTAACAATTCGCTGCAGGAAACTTTTTCTTTTATGCCACAAAAGCAAAATTTTGGATGTGGCTCTTCGATTTTCCATCTGTCTCTCGGTCAACTCATGTGGCACCCATTTTCCTTCCTTTTGAATTTTTCCATAGCATGTAATTGTTTGCAAATACTTTGGCGATTCATGTTTAATGCCTTCTCAAGTTGAGCTCGTGTTTGTGTACCATCTTCATCCAATAACACTTGCAGATCGACGTTCTCAATTGTTTTTGTTCTTCCAGAGCGCTCTTTGCCCACAGTGTCGAAATCGCCACCCCTAAAGCGTTTAAACCAATCTTCAGAGGTAGTTTTTGATGGTGCATGTTCGCCGTACACATCCCCAAGTAAACAACGTGTTGCAGTTGCATTTTGCAAGTGCTGTTTATTTGACACAAAACTCGACAGCTTCGTTATTAAAAAAATATTTTTGCGTTGCGATATGTGTTGGTATTACGACTCGTTATTGTTAACATATGTCCAAGCTATAAAAAAAAACACAACTTAATGTGTGAAACCCGGAAACTTAGTTGCGCACCTAGTAAAAGGATTAAACTAAGGAATTTACTAACGAACTGTAGAGCTAAATTGCAAGAAGAACGGGAAAATTATGAAAGAATTAGCAAAGCTGATATAAAAGTAATTAGAGCTGATAAAAGCAAATATGTTGAAGATATAGCTAATAAAACTCAAGCATCTAAAAACAGAAAAAATTCTAGAGAATTATTTAGAAACATTAAAAATCTAACTGGAAGAAAACACACAATTGTAAAGAGTAAAGATGTGCCTGCTGTGCTCTAGGAAACAACAAGCGCAGGGATGGTTAGAGCATTTTAAAGAAATTATAAATACAGACCTACCATATACCAACAGCCGTAGCAAACTTTTCTAACTAAGCAAGTCGTTACATTTAAAATTATTTCAACTTTGTTAGCAGGGTTGTTTTTGGAGTTCTTTGATTAAAGCGTTCAGACTATTTAATTATTTACAGTGAAATACTTTTGATTAAATCCAGATTACTATCTTTAAGAAAGTGGTTTTTTTCGGTCACCTATAGTACAATACAGTCAATAAACACGCTTATTGACTGTGCTGCAAGACTCACTTCTCATCTCTAGCCGAATGTGCGATGCTTTATATTTAATAAACTACAGATGGTGACTAGGTATATCTGTAATTATGGAGCAACTACTCTTGTAGATTATTTACCAAGGGTACAAATGGATTATTTATGGTTTCACAGAATACAGTTGTGTTAACTCTGTGACGATCAACCGTAAATTATAATAAAATTGCGGTCTAGAAGTAATCAATTTTGGAACTAAAAATCTATACCTCATATTTATTGATTATGTCCTTGCTATATACCTTGTCGATAAAATCAAGAGCCTTCTCTTTTTCTCCCAGTGCGTCCCCTATAGGAGGTTCGCTATCATCACAGGTAGCTACTCGAAATAATTGAGTGTTGTTGGCCAAACCAGTCTCTTAGGATTTTGGGTTAGGACACACCGTCTTCCAATATCCTTCATCAATTGTAGAAGGGTATATTTGGGGCCTCTCATAACATGGACCAGATACTGAAGCTTTCTCTTTTTTATGGTCTTAATAATTTCACATTCTTTTTGTATTTTGTTTAGGACTTCCCTATTGGTGATCCTACTTCCCCGGAGAATTCGACACATTTTGCGAAGGCCTGTAGTTTGTCTATGTGAACTTTCTTTAGATTCCAAGTTTTCAACTCCGTACATGAGCCTCGAGAATATGTAACAACGTAGCATCTTTACCCTAAGTCCTATATCTCTTTCACTGTATTAATTAGGATTTCTTTAAATAGTTTCCATCCTTTTTGTGCATCTGCCTGTTTTATTACGTCCATTTTGTTCTTTAGTTTGTTTTCTGTTTTCTGTTGATATATTTTTGCAGTTTCTTTATTTCTAAGTTTATATGTTTTTATTGCTGTATGGCTTCGTTTTATTGTTTTTAATGTTTTTTCTATTTCCGTGTCATTTTGTCTTATTTTTCCTATAAGCAAGTAGTGGTCGCTATAGATTTCTGCACTTCTTTTCACTCTTACATCTAATATATTTTTCTTCTCTTCTTTTGTGCTAATATATAATCTATGATTGATTTCTCCCTCTATTTATTTGTACTCTAGTGAACTTGTGTATTTCCTTGTGTTGATAGAATGTGTTGGTTATAATTATGTTTTGCAATTGACAGAAATCCAAAAGTCTTTTCCCGTTATTGTTTCGCACTTCCTCCATATTGTCCTATTATTTCTTTATATTCTTCATCTTTCTTCCCTACTCTACTATTGAAGTCGCCTGCTATGTATATACTTCCTTTTGCTTCTTCTGTGGTATTTGTTAATTCTTCCCAGAATTTTTCTTTCTCTTCTACTCTTTCATTTTCGTCTGGTCCGTATATTGATATTATTGTCATAATCTTTCCATGTCTATTCCTTAATTCTACTAATAGTATTCTTTCCGATATTGCTTTCCAGGTACTGATTTGTTCAGTTATTTTTTGTGTATTATACAGCCAACTCCACCTGCTGCTCTTTGATCGTTCTGTACTCCACTGTATATTAATATGTGCCCGTTTGTTAGACTGATTTCTCCATTTCCTTTCTTTTTGTTTCATTTATCACTAATATTTCTAAATTTGCTGCTTCAAATTCGTTTATTATTTCCACTTCTTTTCCTTGTATACTTCTAATATTCCAAGCTCCTAGTTTCCATGTATTTAGTTTCTTTTTTATTTGTATTTCTCTTTGTTTTTCTATTTCTTTTGTTAGTGTTTCGTCTTTCTCATTTTTGTCCCTATTTTCCATTTTCCAATTTTCCATAATTTGTATTCCGCTTCATTGTCCTTTTCTTTGCCATTTTCGTCATCTCTGTTATTCCTTTGTTTGGTTTGTTCAATTTTTGCTATGGTTATGCCCTTTTCATCATCATCCCAAATGTAGGCTTCTCCATCAATGGTTATTTTCCTGTATCCTATTTTTACTTTGTGTCCTTTGGTAATTTCTTCCTTAGCAATTTTCCTTATCTCAGCCTGTATTTCTCTTTCCTTTAGTGTTAGATCATTTTCAATATATATCTTACTACCTTTCAATTTGTATTTGTTCTTCATAATTTCCTGTTTAGTTTCCCATGCATTTACTTCAATAATATTTACTAATCGTCCCTCCTTGGTTTTTATGCTTATTACTTTGTTAACTTCTGCTTCTACCATTAATCTGTCCTTTAGGAATTGTTTAGCCACGTTTTGTTTCTGTTGTGGGTCAAATCCTATTCCTTTTATCACCACGTTGTTTCTCCTTTTCTCCTTATCCATTCCTTCTATCTGGTTTTCTAATTTGGTGATCCTATTTTTAGTTGTTTCTTCTCCGTTAGCCATCTTTCCTCTTTTTTTGCATTTCTCTCTTAGTTTACGTGTTTCTTCGGTGTTTTCTTTATTTCTTCAGTCATTGTTAGCATCATATTCTTGATTTCTTGGAAATCTGCCATATTTGTTATTGTCGGCTTCTGTTTGTGTTCTTCAGTTGGTGATCTAATTACTTTTTTGCTAGGCTTGAATATCTCTATTTCTTTCTCTTCACTGCTATTTAAATCTATGTTCCTTTTAACGCTGTTACTCATTTGAAATTTACATAAATATTTACACTAGTACTTTAAATAAATATTTACAGTTTTTAGTTTCAAACTCCGATAATCGCGGGTCGGCTTATCGCACAGTTCATTCGCTCAGGTCGACCTCTAATACCCCGTTGCGCTCTCTCGATTGATAAAGTCGGCCGTTATTGAAGGAAAGTTTGGTTTTAGCTTGTTATAACTCAGTTTAAATTGCACTTCAGTTTTATATGGTTCTGATTTAGGTTTTGTGGAGACTTTGTAATTACCATTAGTTTCGTTTTATTTGGTTTATTTTGAGGCCATATCCGTTACGTCGATAATTTAGTTTCTCTAGAAGGTGTTGCCTATCATTTATGTTGTTTATTAGCTGTTCGCATACTTCACATTATTAACAGTTTCACCATTTACATCTATTCTCATTGATTGTTCCTCTGGGGTTTATTTAAAAATAAATTCAATGTAAAGCTAAAGTGTGGGGGTAGGATGCATCCTTGTCAGCAAATTTTTATTTTGTCCGTTGATTGGTTTTAAACTTTTGTATTTGCCTTATGTTCTTTTGTGGATAATTATTACATAGTTTTAGGGTGTAGCTCATAAGCGCTACAGTTTGATAGTCTGTGCACTCTTTTGGATTTGGCTTCTTGGAGATAAGCGCAAAGATAAATATCAACCATTGTTTAGAAATATCTCTTTTTTATATCTCATTTTCTTGGTGCAAAGAGACTTGTTGCATTTCATGTTCCGATCGTCATAATGATTCTTGGTGCTTTCATAATCTTGTTCGCCACCGTCTCTCCAGAGATCCAATTGAGAAATTTTTAACTTCGGGATATTTCGTTTTAAACATTGTCATGATTGCATATATATTTTACTGTAACAATTGTACTAAAGATAACTGTGCGACCTTTAATGCAGTGGTTTTCCCTTGCCTTCTGCATTAACATGCGGTTGATGATTTCTCGGTTCATTCGCCTTTAGGAATGGTTTTCTTGTTTCTAGCGCATGTGAGTGCCCTTGCTTTTGCTGGCACGTCCACCCACAGCTGTTGCCCAACAAAAGAGCTGTTTATTCTGGCAAACATTTGGTTGACAGTAACCATTAATTTTCATTTGGAAAAGTTGCCTCTTAAGCTGCTGGTTTTGATTCGCTCCGGATATTAGGTTTTCCCGATGCCTACCATATCTTGTAGGCGTTTTTCTACCCGCCACCTGGGGAGGCGCTCGATGGGGGACCAGCAACCCCACACGAGGATCTGTTGTGTTGTGGCTATTTTTGGGGCAATAAAGTAACGGTGCAGAAATGTGTTCTCTAATAGTTGAACACTGTGAGACGTTATAAGATATTAAATGTACAATAAAATTTGTGATAAAATATTTAAAGAACACTCTACCTACACTTACCTTTAAGTATCCTTATAGAAAGTGGCAAAGAAAATTTAAGGTGTTTTGTATAGTCCTAACACTAATAGGTGTCTTCATCGTTGTTTCTTAGATTACGAGTCTATTGTGTTATCCATTTTTATTTATAATTTTTTTTGGTTTGATAGAACTTATAAAAGTTATTTATTTCAAAAATATGTTTCAGTAGCGCTTTAAAAAATTTTATGGTGAATTTTAGTATTACAAATCACACTATATAGAAGAGAAGAAACCAGCTTTTATTGTTAGAATAACAATTATTTTCTTCTCATCTATCTTTTTGAATAAATTTGTGATGAGTTTTATTCTTTGTTGGATGAGGTAGCAGTTCGTAGCCCAATTTATGGATTTTTGCCATGGTGACTACACACGTGTGCACCCGTGCATTGGCTTGGTGGAAGAGCATTTTTTTCTTCGCCAAATGCGGTCGTTTTTTTCTTCAAATGAATGTCGAATCTGTCCAACAGCTCTGAATAATATTCGCTGGTGATCGTTTTACCCTTTTCAAGGTAATCTACGTGAATGACACCGTGTGCATCCCCCAAAAATCCCATTCATTTCTTTTCTCATATCCGAAATTTCCCATTCTTTGCTCTTCTTTGTTTTTTCTTTTTCCCAACTTTGCATTGAAGTCTCCTATAATGATTTTGTATTCTGTTAAATTGTCCCTCAGTGCTTTAGAGATATCTTCGAAGCAACTTGTTACTTCTTCGTCTTCATAAGATTGGGTTGGTGCATATACCTGGACTATTTGCAGAGAAATTTTGTTATTTAGTTCTATTACGAGATATGCAACCCTCGTTCCGTTATTTTCGCAGTCTGAGTGATATAGCACGTTGCCTGAGTTCAATCTTATTGATTTCTCTTCTTTTCGTCTAACTTCTGCCAAGCCGACTATGTTCCATTTTATTTTTGATAGTTCCTCTTCCAGTTCAAGTATTCTATCGTTAGATTTCAAAGTTCTTACATTATATGTTCCTATGTACAGTGCTGTATGTCTTGTCTTGTTTTTGATTTTTTGTAGATGGTTCTTTATCGAATTTTGCCTCCCAGAATCCAAGGGGCTGACTACCGAGGTAGTGTGGAATTCTGAACTTTCTGTTCTACCCACCTGGGGTAATTAATCCGTTTTATTTAAATTCGACATTTGGAGTTTAGAAGGGGGTTTTTGGCCATTTCAACGCCACGCTGGCCAGGCGTATTGGCGAGTTTTGTTCTTGGCCTATCCTCTGGATACAGACGCCATTTTCAGCCGCCCAATATGGGTCAGACGCTGCTGCTAGTTTTGGTCCGCCCCGGGTATTTTATTTCCCCGGTACCCACCATATCTGGTGAGCATTCCCCTATCCGCCACCCGGGGAGGCGCCCGATGGGGGACTAGCAATCCCACACGGGATTATTATTATCATAATAATATTATATTATCATAAATTGAAAAAGGAAACTTCTTAAATTGCATGCAGCAATCCATCTGACGTCATAAAATTTCTTTCAGAATTATGTCGCGTACTTTATACACCTGTATTTCAATGCTTCACATCAGTGGTCTTCTCTTTAGGGACAAATTTTGTTTTGAAGAGTAAGCAAAATAGTAGAACCATAAGATGATTCAGTTTTCAATCCAATGACATCCTGTATACTACGGTTTTCAGTTTTCATACGAAAAAAAATTAATACTCTACTCTCAACACAATCACCCTAAAAATCAATTGCCAGACTCAGATAAATTTTACAATACCTCACTCCCACTTAGAGAATTAGTCGAGTGAAGAACCTTTGAACAACAAATGAAAATATTTTTCTGTTTCCTATTCAATAACACATTGCATGCCAATTCCAATTCTACAATTAAGAAGGATTTTTATTCCCCCTATCACGCTAACACCGCCTCAACAATCTTCATATACAGAAATAAATAGTTTGTTTTATTTTATATCTTATAATATGCCACAGGACTAGTATTTATAAATTCTAATTCAAAATCGATCTAAAAAAAATTAGCTTTTTTCATCTTCTTAAGGAAGAAATTTTAGAAAATTTTGCCACAGTGCAAATAATGCAATCAGCATATCCACAAAATTTGATATTTATGCATTTAACGGTTTGGGATGAGTGATATCGAGTGAGTTAGGACTCTGATATTTATTTATTGAGAATCAAATTTGCTTAATAGCAACCCAAACAATTGATATAACTTCCTTTTTATGTTGACTATAAATCATATAAATGCGAATTACTTATTTAACAAGAAGAATGAGCACAGGTTCTTCCAAGCTGGAGAGACTCGTGCGACCTGGTAGGTGCCGGGCAAATGCGCCCGTAAAAAATAAAGATACGCCCAAGGGCCCTCGTGTTAAGATAACAGCAAACGGCTCATAAAGAGGGGCCGCCCGAAGAATCCTTTGCTATGATATAAAAGCAAACATCTCGGCAAGCCCCATCTCGGCGAGTCGATAACGCCGGCGTTTAAAACCCGCAAAGCCGGGCTGAAGTGTTATGTAGTAGAAAATGGCGAACCAATAGGCTGTAAGATTCGGATCGATCCGCGCAATTTAAAACAATAGGCCGCAATTCCTGCGTCGCAGCCAGAATCAGATTACAAATTGCGGCTGCTGCCTGCCGAGACTCAGCAAGTGCTTAGGATTGACACTTTGATGCATGGGATAATTATTTCTCCCTTGATAAACTACCCCAGGTGTTTGGCAGAACTTGCTCCATTATTCGGGTATCAGGGCATAACCTGGCTCAAGACACTCTGCCACTGCTGCGACCTCATCATTCCGCGGATTTGGCGTAACGAGCAATGCAAGCTTTGAGCCGGGAGGCCGGAGTTCTGCGGGGCGAATGAAATTCTTGGTGCTCTTTTTTATTTGTACAAATAAACGCCTATATGTAACGTTCTTCTTCTTTGTGTTCATATTGTTAAAATCTACTGTAAACTTTTTCCTATTGGGATAAGATAAGAGTGTTCCAATCTAAAAGAGTTATAAAGTTTAGTGTTAATTTTTTAAGAACATTCTTTGGGTTAGTAATAAAAAAATGACTCTTTTTCACGTAACAGTATTTACTCAACTATAAGCTGACATAGATGTCTGCTCATTTACCATTTAGATTTTGTGCTAGAGGACAAACTTTTTAAGATACCTCCCCTTATAAACTATTTAAATAATTGAATTATAGAATTTTGCTAACCAGACGAGTGTCTATCTTTAGATATCACTTCAACACGGCACACTTACAAAGATAAGCAACACAATTATGCAATTAAGATTTGTTCGCTTTGACAAAACCTATGGGATCATCATTAATTTTTCTGTACACGGAAGTAGAACAGTGGAAGGAGCACAAATTTAATTTAAGAAGTTGGTTCTGCATAAGCTGCTTATAAATAATTATTATCACGGCTTGACCGTCTAGTTATTGCAAAGAGAAACTTTATGTACTTTTAAAAGCAGCAGACAAAGTACGCCACTAAATATAAAAAATGCAAAATTGGACGAAGGAAAAACTTTAGCTCGATACGCAAGTGGTGCGTTGACCAGTAAATGAGAGGGACAGAAGTTACTAATTAAATGGTGGAATTTGAAAACAAACAACTTAAAGTTGAGCAGAAGTTCCGTCCTATTTATGAATGTCCTAAGTACATGGGTGGCGTATAAAGAAAAATTATGTAATTACTAGTTACTGCACCCGTGACTTTAAGGATATATGCATACATGTTTAAAAGCTCTTTTACTTCACAACTTGCTTAGTATGATGTAAGTAAGGAAACATTTTTTTCAACAAGACAGAGCTACCAAATGGTAGCGATTGTTTTCAATCATGTTATCTCTCTATATGGAGATACTGCGTAGTCTCTCGTTCGCCAAGCCTCACAGCTTCTTTTTTGGGGGTTATTTAAAGAGTGAAATTTATCAAGATAAACCACTGAGACATTCTAGGCCTTCAAACAACTTATTCTACAAAAAGTGGCTCAAATCCGATCGAAACTTCAAAACTCGGCTTACATAATTTTTGAGTATAAGTGATGTAAATTTCGACAATTAAATTATGAAAGCTTACTGTTCTTAAATGCCTTTTTATGTACTTAAATGTGGTTATAATAAATTTGGAAAGTATTGAATATTTTTTTCGGAGCTGTTTCAAAGTCGCTCGTTATTCTATCCCACCTCTATCAGTTGACATAGTGTTTTGGTTCGTTCTTTGAAGCTTTTGTTTAAAATAATGTATGAAAGAATCAATATTTTCACAGTTTTTCCTTTTGGTAAGTAATAACACTAAGCTTCTTTCAACTGGATTTATGAGTGTGCCAACAATAGCGCTTTTGTATGTAGGTCTATAACCATTTCAGAATCAGACCAGCTAAAACTAAGTATTTTCAGAATCCCATTTCTTTTAGTCGGAAGATTGTTTTTGAAACGAATGAAGGATATATTTTTTGTCGAAGTGTGCAATAAATTAGTCAAGATAAAGTTTTAAATGATAAAATCTAGAATCCTAGATTACAATATTCAGTTTTTGTTCGACTTCTAATGAACTGTGTTAGCAAGCTTTCGGTCAAATCTCCTCAAGGTTGCCATTATTGAAGTAAAGTTAATTTATTTTCTGTAATGAATATTAGGATTATGTCTATACATTTTGGCTAAGGCCTATAGACCTCCTGGCTACATTTCATTTTACAAGGTCCAAAGCTAAGAGAGCGTGTTTTAGAATATCCTGGGTCACTGTCTTTGTGCTTGAACTTTGCAATTTCGCTTTGTCGGACTAAGAAGGAATTTAGAATATTTGATAAGTAATAATAATTGTCTATAAGAGGAGCGTCTATGTCTAATAGTTATAAAAATCTATTTAAACTATTGCCGTTCACATAATCACTCTCCCACTTATCAGGGAAAAATAATAACATTGTGATAATAAGTGTTTTCAATTCAAAAATCAATTACTCACAGACTGAAAGAGTTTAAAATGAGTTTAGTACCAGACTGAAAGAGTTTAAAATGAGTTTAGTACCAGAAAATTAAAGTATATGCATAGCACGTTATATTTGTGCTTCATACTCCCCAAATAACCTATTGTCCAGTGCGTCGTAAATTAAAAAAAATCTTAAAACTTCAATGGTTCAATGGCTTCTTTAAAAAAGGATCTATTCGTTCAGAAATTCTCCTAAATAGAGAAACAATAGAATGAGCAACATGTTTTAAATTTATGAGTTGCTTAATATCGAATCTGGGGGTAATGGACATACATTAAAAAAATAAAAAACGCAACTATAATGGCATGATTTAAAAAAATACTGGAAAATAAAGTGCATTCTGAAACAATGGTGAAATTGCTTACCTACCTCGCGCTTTATACAACCGCAAAACTAGAGTTGTAAACGCAAATGTTTCTATGATGAATCGCTTGATACAGCAGAAAAAGAATGAAGCAAGAGAAGAACACAACATGTTCAATATTATGGGGAAAGTAACAGAGTACAAGTAACAACAGAAAGTGCAACTACAACAAATTGAGGATACGAAGATACCTAAGTTCCACCACCGATATACCTACAGCAAATTGTACAATCGTAACAAGACTGAGAAAGAGGTGGAAAGAGCAAATACAAAAAATTTACTTAGCAATGTAATGGATCATACTCAAAACACAACGGAGAAGAAATAAGCGAAGGAAAAAAGCGACAGAAAATGAGCTACAAGTTTGTAGAAAGAAAGTGGTAACAGCTAAAGTAATCTACTGGTGGGTTAAAATGGATACTCTCAACTTTATTTTTTCTGGACTTAATGAATTTCTAATAACCTTAATTTAATTACTTTGAGCCTTAAATAGTAAACCATATTTTTAGAATTAACATTTAGAATGTAGTTTGTGATTTAATTAAACCAATTTTAAACCATAACCTTAATGCGTTAATAAATAGCCTAATATAAAAAAAACTTTTTGTTTTCTTGTAAAAGTTGGCTGACATCTAAGTTTACGATTTATATGTTAATTACCAACTGATATTTAGTTTATGTTATTTTTTATCCTTTTTGTTATTTTAATAAGGTTATATAACTACAGGAGTGAGACATAATTACCTGTCCACCTCGACTTCATTCGATGAACCTAATTTTCGATGAGTTTGTGCAATAACTCGGGTCTAATGTCATAAATGTTGCGTTCGATATTCAATCTTAATGTATCAAGGACTTAGACTATAAATTTAAAATAACTTAACAAAAACCTAAATGAGTTAAATCACAACTTCTTGGAGGCCAACTAACAGTTACATGTCTTGAAATTATCTTCGCGCCAAACTTTACTTGTAATACATTAATAGTAGCATTAGCAGTATAACATGTGGCACCGTCTTGTTGGAGCTGCAAGTCATCTAAATCAATTGCATCCAAACTTATCCACTAAAAATCTATTAACATCAATTAGTACCGCTCACCAATTATTGTAATTGCACCTCCTACCTCGTTTTGGAAAAATAATGGTTTAATGATGCTACCATGTCATAAACTATACCATACAGTGACCTTTTACGGTTGCGATGGCTTTTAGTAAATCTCTTGTATTTTTTTTTCACTAAAAACAACAATTTTGTTTGTTCACATAGCCATTTTACAAAAATGAGCTTCATCTGAGAAGATAATTTTTTGCCCTTAATTATAATCCGTTTCTAGTTGCTCTAAAGCCCAAGCAGCAAAGTCACGCCGCTTACGATAATCCAGAGGCTTCAGTTCTTGGGTCAACATAATTTTGCACGGGTGCAAACCCGAATCTTTTCTCAAAATACTTCGTTTGTTTAAGACCTAATTCTTGAGCACGGTGAAGAATCGATGAATTTAGAACCTCTCCAACGCTATTCCTTACAGCAGCAAGGCTCTCTACATTTTTGCATTTCGACGTCTTGTTGGTATTTTAGTGAAGAGTAAAATCTCTTTCAAATTTTTAAACGATTCAATGAATAACAAGCATAGAAGGGTGATTATGTAGACCATAGATTTCGTTGAGTGTTCACACAGGAACATCTATTTTAAAAATATTTTTGGACAATAATCAAACGTTCTTGAAGCCATGATGCATTATCAGAGTATACTAAATGCAAATTACAACTAGTGGTAGTTATAACATTTTAAGCATGGTTGTCTTAATTTCAAAATCAGAAAACCTTTTACACAATTAAATATTCTAGAAAACGGGATACGACATTTCGGCCTAATGTTAACAATATGTGTAATAGACAGGTTCGCCTTAAGTCATCGATCTGTATAAAGACGTCCTGTCTGCTCGTTATTCCTGGCTGTTTGATGCTGATTGTTTCTTTAATTTTGTATGGTTAAAAATAATATAGTGATGAATTTGCTAAGACAGTATTGTAGGGTTCAGCATAAACGCTATCCTTTCAGTCCTACCAAATACTACCTACAAATACTACTACCAAACTTTCATCGGGTGAGAGTTGGATCTTATTAATGTTAAAGAATTAAAGATTTCTAACTTCAGTTTTGTCCCTAATGACCAATCTTCTTTTCTTATTTTGTTGAGAGGTAAATTACATACGGAAGAACGGTTAAGAAAGTTGCCTTTTTGTGACTAACGTGGAATGCTAGAGCGATTCACCTAATCAAGCTTTGAAATAAATGTGTTTCGTTACCCAGAGAATGTTTAAAGTTTTATATTGCATATTATGGTCGACCACGGTCTTGATAATGTCTGCATTTGCAATCTTCCAGATTAAGTTATCAGCTCCAAACCGTCTAAATAAAGTGCAAATTTTTTAGAAAGTTGTAGGATCACTTCTATAAACGGTACGAATTTCGTTTGTAATATCGTTAGCACGTTTGTCTTTTTGAAATAATGCGATATTATTTGTTGCAATTTTTTCTTTGTTTTCCATATATAGGGACCTAGGAAAAGGCTAATTGTTACTGTAAACCAAT
This sequence comes from Sinelater perroti, assembly GCA_036346155.1. NCBI lineage: Eukaryota > Metazoa > Arthropoda > Insecta > Coleoptera > Elateridae > Sinelater > Sinelater perroti. The sequence goes on from JARFIY010000158.1 coordinate 11,452,360, forward strand.
CGTGTTGTATGATAGCTAGACAGCGAAAAGGATGACATCAGAATTTAATAGCTAAGACATGTGTTGGGTAAAGGCAGGGTTAACGGATTACATTGCATGACAAGTAAAAGAGATTAAAATTCCTGGCTACTACACTCTAAGTGATCTTTCTGGAGATGATGGAAAAAGACCGGATCACATGACCATGATCGCTTAGAACAAAAGGCTGCATCTGGTTTGGGACGTGGCATGTGTGGACACCATAGTGCTGTTCTATATTCCATCAATTAGTATTGTAAAAAAACACGAGCAATACTAGACGATTGAAAGACCAAATTTTATTTTTCTTGTATTGGTGATTGATATCACAGAGTAATGAAACTAGCTTGTTTATCGATAATGTGGGATCGATGCTAATGAACTAGTTAGGAGGCTACAAAAGATTGGGAACATTTAGAAATCCTTTGAGAATCCAGCTATTCAGGTTGAAATTTCAGGTTCTTAAAAATAAAGTAAAGACCAATACTAAATTTTAAGCATAAAATAATTACCCATAATCATATAGTCATACGATAAAAATGAACAGTAAACATTTCTTGAAGCTACAAATAATTGTAAAAGCAAAACCATTCTTATAGAATATTTTGCAATATATGTTAAAGCCTTATGGATTATAATTAGAACAATAATAATAATCTTTCAAGAAGTGTTTTAAACATAACAAATTTTGCTTAAAAAACATAGAATTATAGCAATATTATTACAACCATTGATTTCACAATGTGTTGCAAATGAATCACCAACATCAAAATATATTCTTTCAAAGAACATTTACTAAAGACCTATACCTTTTTACTGAAGTGGCTTTTAAATTTTAAGAATCCACAATGACAAGTAAGCAAATTAGATCGAAAATTTCCAGCAATATAACTTTGAGGAGAGTATAGTAAAGAAAATGGCAGTTATGTTGCGAACGACCGTGACCAGTGACTTGTTGCAACCCAGCGTTTTAAAACGTGACTAGAAAGAAGATTCAACTTTGGAATATGTGTGGAAATGAAAAGAAACTGGAAAAACCTAACTGGGAAGAAGTGGCTCCGTGTTCGCCAAAGAGAAAACTATATGTTACAGCACGTGCTCGAGAGCGAAGATGGATATCAAAGAAAATTTTAGATGTTGGTTCCAAAATAGAAATACCCAGATGTGCTGCATCAACTCAATACCTCATCATTGTTAAAAATCGACGCCGAAAATGTATGATATGTGCAAGTAATGGCTTGTAAGAGAAGCCCAAGGCATCAAGGAGAAAATATCGGGAATTCTTTTGAAAGAATTACTATTAACATAGCTGGCCCGTTATCTAGAAGTGACGGTGGAAATAAATTTATTCTAGTGGCAATGGGTTAAAGTCTATGCATTACCAAATGAAAAAGCCACAATCATAGCTGGGGTATTAGTAAAAGAACTGACCAGAAGATTTTTGAGTGCCGCTAGAACTACAGTCAGACCAAGGTCGCTCGCTTCCTCCTTTGACATTTCGGGTCTAAGCCCTTAATCTTCTTTTTCCGGAAAGCCCTGGTGTGGAATGTTAGTGGCCTCATGGGCACTTCCAGGGTGGTGGAAGCTTAGTAGGTACCCAGATAGTGCAGGCGGCTTTGAATATGCAAAGAATGGCTTAGATCTCTTTGCTGCAAATTATGAGGCCTGTAATCATCTCCACGAAGTTGGTACCGTTTTATGTCGCCATTACTATTTGTTGAATAGATTCCAGGAACGTGGTGGGGTCCACAATTTGAAAGCACCCGCCGATGGTAGCCCAGACTGAGTGATCGGACTGTGATAGTGACGTCAGTCATCGAGGTGTCGGTTGAGATTGTTGGGGAGCGGGGGCATTCCCTGCGTAGCTGCGGCCTGAGGTGGCCGCTGTCGTTCGGAGAGCTGGCTTGGGGTAGTCAGAACATTCCCGGAAACTGGCTGAGTGTGATCCCTGGCGGTTGGAGCACGTGGCTAATTAGTTCCCGGGCTTCTTGCAGTGTCTGGAATGATGTGTGTCCCTGCACTTGGGGTAGCGCGGCCCAAAACACTGAATTGAGACCTTTCTCTTATTTGGCTGCTCCGATGTTACAGCCAAGTCGAGTCGTACACCTGGAAAATTGCTTTTCCCTTTTCGGAACGCTCAAGTTCTAAGAACACAAGCGGCATCGGGCGTCTCTTAGGTTCTTTTTTCATTCTTCTCAATATATCGATTGAAAAACTCCTGCAGTGACTCCTCCTAGGAGACGTTTCTAGGAATTCCGCGCATTACTGCGCAAAGAGGCTTGTCCGTCTTTAATAGATAGAAGTGATGTTGGATTTTTGCTTCTTCTGGGAAGCGAGTCAAACATTTGTAGTCCTGGAAAGTGGCGATTCCATCCCGGATGTTCTTGGCATTTACGAAGCCTATGTGTCACTCGTGGATGGCCTTTTGGATGGTAGGCCAGGCTTTCTTCTTCTACAGGATGATGGGCGGGACCCTTTCTCCTTAAGAAGCGTTCTCCAGACGAGCTGGAATGCCGGGGGGGGGGGCTGTCATCTTCATGTCTTCTTCTCGCGGTCGCTTATAACAGCGAAGGCGTTGCTGTTGATGGTGGTGGTAGTGGCGATCCTCGCCTCGGTCGAAAGTGGAAGCATCTTCACTCGGGCTCGACGGCCGCGCTTTCGGGCAGGTTTAAAGTTGTCTTAGTCCTCGCTCTCTGTCAAAATTCCTCCTGGTTCGTCGAGGTTATGATATATGATTTGCACTAAGGATCTCCTCGAACCACTAATCCGGTCTATAGTCGCTGTCATATTCTTCGTAGTGGTTAAATGCTGACTGGGACAATACCACCCGGTAAGTGCGCCAGTTGGAATCTCAGCGGTTAGCGCGGAACTTAGCGGCGCGCACGGTTAACTTGACCGATCGCATGCATCATTCCGCTGCTAATGCTTAGACCAAGGTCGACATTTTCAATCAACGGCGTTCATGAAAATATGCAAACTACTGGGAATTAGGAAAACTAGAACAATTCTGTTACATCCACAGTCAGATAAAATGGTTGTGCATATGAATAACACAATCAGGAAGTATCTGTCACAACTTGCCTCTGATTAATACCTGTTTTTGTTGACGTACCGTTTATTCGTCCATGAGTCTACTGGTCAAATACCGGTCAACGTTCTCTTCGGTCGCAAACTGCAGTATACTTTTATAACAAAGGAATCCTCACAAGACAAAACGACCTATTACGTATTATGGAAAGCACTGACAAAACTATGCGGTTATCTGTTGAATGAAAACATTTAGAAACATATTTAGAACAGCCTTGACTGGAGAATAGTTAGGGACATGCTAGACGAATTGTTTCTAGGTTCTAGCATCGATGTCCTAATTTGCAGTCATCATTCGCAGAAGCCGGTAATCCCACAGAAGGCTATACACTGTAACATTTATTTGACATCTCAATGTGGAGAGGTCGATATTGCAAACATCTTCATGACATGATCTGGGATGACTCATCTTTAAGGATGATTTGCACACGTGCGAGTATCCAAGCAAGACAAACTTTCTGGAAGTTTCAAGGTCGGCGTTTCCAGACATTTCCGGTCCCTCTAGTAGACCCAAAAATTAATTAAAGCGCCGAAAGCTGTGGTGGTGCTGCAGATGAATACAGTGCAATTTTTACATTATCAGTTGTATATGTTACATGCAGAAATAGTGTTATGTAATGTAAATAAATAAGTAGTAAGTAAATTTGCATGTGTGGAAAGCAGAAACGTTATGTTAATTATAATTATAAGTGAGTTTTTGATATTTGAATAAAATAAAATTCAAAAAATTTAATTTTGCATGTTCGTTCATACGTCATGCTAAGCGTTGGCAATAAAACTACACAAAGCACTTCATGATTTAGATTTAGAGCGTGCAGTTGCAGCGCGACGACATAAATCTTCTACAGGAAAGATGCTCGCAAGCAGTTTCTTAAATAAGGCGGATACACCAGCAACATATTCCTGTTTAACCGTTTTCGTGTTCATAAAAGCGGTATAACTTCAGAATGATACATGCACGAAAACATCTGCAGCACGGCAAGCGCATTATACGGGAGACTCCGGGGAGGCGCGGCGCACTGCATTCCGAAAGAAATCCGTGCTCGGTGCATCATAATACACTTCCGCTCGGAGTCTGTTCAGGAAACGTGCAGCTTTCGCTTTTCCGCGAGCGCGAGGCGCGGAGGTGCGCTCGCGTCGCTCCTGAAAGCGGCTGAATGCTAGGAATGCGCATTTATATTAGAACTTTTCATATGGCGGATATTACAATGGAGCCAATCCAGGGCAGAATTTATTCGGCCGCTCCGCAAGAAATAAGCAGGCGCGCTATATATTTTAAGTATACATCTGCAGATATGATAAATTTCGCGCACGATGGGGTGGGAAACGTCAGTTGGCCCCTGGATCAGGGCAGGCGGGACACCTCCCATTTTCGGCGGAACTTCCGACAGGCCGCTCGGCGCAGCCAGTCCATAAAGCTCGGCTAGATCAATCGCTGCTAGGCGAAGACGGGCGCGCCGCTGCAGCGAATTTATTATCGGGTTTATCTCGCAGGTATCCGGGCGCGCTGGAAAATGAGGGAGCCGGGATGAAGCCGACCCGGAAAATTTTGAATGCTATCGGATACATTAATCTGAGCGTATGCGGCAAGGCTGCGGAAAACAAGCGAGAATAGACGCCCCGTCAGGAAGCGCAAATTGAAATGATTTCATTCGCCCGCTCCCCATAATGGCGCTAAATTTTACTTAAATACGTGTATCTGCCCCGATGCAGCCTGCATACAAATTGCCTTTTAAATTGGAGCGGGAGCACCTGCATAGAGCGCGCGGTTTCGATTCCGATCCTTCAGCCGAGCTTTGCCTGCCGTTGGGGTAAACAGCCGCGCTAAAAGGGCGACTTTAATGAAACTACCAAGCTACGCCCCTATTACTGTACCAAATTACTGTAGAATCATTCGGGTCTATTTCTTAAAACACTGTAACTTTACTTTGTTATGAGCCCATTAAATTTATCGTCACGATGGTCGTTTGAAAATTATAGCAAATTTATTTGGCGACGTCACGGAAAGCGTCATTCTTCAAATAAAAGCGGAGCAAATTTGAACCAAAATCTACGAATAAATTTTATTCTACAGAGATTTGGTTGGAATGCAGGGATTTGCTAGAAGAATAGAGCAAACGAGTTCGAGTAGTGATAAAATACTCTCATTTCTTACAGAAACCCAGAGGTAAAGTATCGTAACTGCATTTCACAATATTTTATAGACACATGTTCTTTTAACCAGGTTCTCCATTCTCGTTTCCTTTTCAAATCCTCTTTCTGCATAGCCTCGTCCCTCCAGGATCTCTGAGGTCTTTCTCGCCTTCTTTTCCTTATGGTACTCCATTTCGTGAATTTATTTATTTATGTGTTCTCCGATTTCTTTAAGTGGCCATACCACAATAGCATTTTATCTTCTATAAACTGTTTCAACTTGCACCCTTCTTCTAATCTCCTCATTTGTTATTCTATCCATCTTAGTCAAACCACATCTGCTTCAGTTGCCTGTACTTTTTTTATTTTTCTTGTTAATGATCCATATTTTTGCTGCATATAGCATAATGCTTTTAACTATGGTTTCATATATTCTTTTCTTTATTTTTGTCCCATATTACCGAGAGTAGTTGCCTGATAGCTGTTTTTGTCTCACCAAGTCTGTTTTTGATCACTTCCTCTGTTGTTGTCTTCTTTGGTGTAGTAAATCCTAGATATTTGAATGTATGTGTTTTTTCTATTTGAGGTCTTCTTTGACTTCAAAGTCCTTTACTTCTTCTTCTTTATTTGTTAAAGATTCTCGGTTTTTAATTGATTTCTATTCGTCCTACACGGAAGGGCTTCAGCTTTCTTATTATGTAGCTAAGAATCTCTTTGTCCTGCATCATTACCACCTGACTGCCCGCAAAACTCAAAGTGTATAATATTTATTCCTCAGAGATACTCCTGATACATTCCCTGACATTTGTGTTTCCAAATTCTTAGAGTATCTTCTGTAAATAGTTTAAACAGTGTTGGGGGTATTGTACAGTCTTGTAATAATTTCTTGGAGGTTTTAACTTTTTATGCATACTGTATTGTCTTTTACAAGTTCCTGGCAGCTCTTATTATCGTCGTCGGTATTCCACCCTCGCCATAGATTTCCATAGTACATTTTTAGGTACCTTGCCAAACTTTTTTTTAGATCGAAGAAGGCCAATGTCTTTATTTTTTCCTGATAGTTGTTGTATAGTCTAGATGTGGTCTGTACAGGATTTTCCTTGTCAATTTTTTTCCAGCTTGCCTTTTATTATTATTCCTCTATAGTTGTTATTTTTTATCTCCTTTTAAAAATATATGTCAAATATGTTTTGTTTCATTCATTGGTATGTCTGTTTTGTTAATTACTTTTTCAAATAGCTGTCGAAGCATCATCTATGGTTTCTCTGTGCCGTACTCGATCAACTCTGGCGTTATATCTGCTCGTCCACCAGATTTGTTATTTTCCATCGGCATTATCGCATTGCGAGTGTTTTAGTCCTTAATTATTTTAATATTCTTCAACATTCGGAATTTCTTGTTTCCCTAAAGCACTAGTCTATGTTTGCGCATTAGTGTTTCCACATTTCATTCTTGTCTTTGCGTATTAGTTTTCTATCATCCTTATTTTTACTTCTATAATTCTGAAAATATCTTCGTTTTGAGTGTTTAGCTATTTACAGTATAGATATTCTTTATTCTTTAATTTCTCCAAGTGATTCTTTTCCAGCTTGCTTTATACATTCTTTAATATGTTCGTGTACCATATTCATGTCAGCCTTGTAGTTAAATTTTATTAATTTTTGTCTTACATAAGTCTCTTATCGATTTATTCTCAAACAAGTGAATTTTCGATTTTTTTTAATTTTTACTTTTGGTGGTCTTCCTTGTTTGTTTTGTTCGCTTGTTTTCTATAAAAATTTAATTTATGCTACTAGCAATCTATGACCACTTCAAGTGTAAATGTTGTTTTTCTTTTTATTATCAAGTAACTGATTATAGATTTTAAGTTCCTTTTTGTTTGTATCCATGTGTATTTGTGAATGACTGTTTTGGTAAAAGCCATTTGCAATTCTTAGATTAAATAACTGACACAACTCTGTTATCCTTTCTCTGTGGTTATTCACTATTTCTTTGCCATATCTTTCTACTGTGTCGTCCTGTTTTTCTATTTATATCTCCAGTAAGAATTTAATTCTTTTTTTTACTTTTTCTACTTTATCTTGTAATGCATCCAAGAGCCTTTCCTTCTCAATTATGGGACTGTCAGCTGTTGGTTTATATGCGCCTAGTATGACATAAATTGTTAGGTTTATTTTTATCATATGTTCATTTATTAGTTTCTACATTTTAATGTTCCGTTATATAAATATATAAATATATAGGATATCATCGATGTTTTCAGTTCCAATTTATTTCTTTTTCGTCTCATTTAACGGGTGTTTTTTTATAGAGGTATAAAACTTTACGTTGGCAACACTTTTTTAACTGGCGGTCATTTTGTCAGCTGTCAAGTGATTTATGTTTCCAAATTCCAAATTGTGCAAATTTATTTTGAAAATCATGGTTCTCTTCGAAATACGTATCGCGCAGTACGTCCATTTTACGGTCAACATAATCGTCCATCAGAGCAATTAATTCGATTAACTATGGAACGTTTTCGCACCACGTTTACTTTAAATGATAATATGCATCCACAGAGACGTCGTACAGTGCGTAAAGAAAAAGTCATTGCTGCTGTAGAGCGTAGCGTAGAGGAAGACCCGAATCGGTCTGTCCGCCATCGTGCACAGGAATTGGATATGTGTCCATCCACTTTGTGGAAGATTGTGCAGAAAGATCTTGGTTTGCGTGCTTACAAAATTCAACTCGTGCAAGAATTGAAGCCACACGATCACCTAGCAAGGCGTAGATTCGGTGAATAGGCCCAAAACAAGATTGCCGTTGATCCCGATTTTCATAAGCGAATTTTGTTTAGCGATGAAGCTCACTTTTGTTTGAATGGATACGTTCATAAACAAAACTGCCGTATTTGTGATGGAGTGATGGTAATCCTCAAGTGTATGTTGAGACACCGTTACATCCAGAAAAACTGACTGTTTGGTGTGCTTTATGGGCTGGTGGAATCATTGGTCCGTACTTCTTTAAAAACGATGCTGGTCAGAACGTTACAGTTAATGGTGACCGCTATAGAGCCATGATTAGTGACTTTTTCGTTCATCAATTGAACAACCATGATGTGCAGGTGCTGTGGTTTCAACAAGACGGCGCAACATGTCACACAGCTCATGCCACAATTGATTTATTGAAGGAAACGTTTGGTGTCCGCATAGTTTCACGTTTCGGACCCGTGAATTGGCCCCCAAGATCGTGCGATTTAACGCCGCTAGACTATTTTCTGTGGGGATATGTGAAGTCGCTAGTCTACGCCGATAAGTCCGAAACGATTGACCACTTGGAGGACAACATTCGCCGCGTTATTGCCGATATACGGCCACAAATGTTGGAAAAAGTCATCGAAAATTGGACCTCCAGATTAGACTACGTCCGAGCCAGCCGTGGCGGTCATATGCCAGATGTCATATTTTAATTATAATGCCAGAAGATTATCTTTCGAATAAAGTAAATTTCATGTCAATTTAAAAAACTCATCTTTGCTTTATCCAATTTCAAAGTTCTATACCTTTATGAAAAACACACCTTATAATCAAAATATCAAGGCTCATCTTGAATTTTCCAACCTTGTGTACTTGTGTCTAACTTAAGTTGTATGTTTGCTCTTCTGATTAATTTTTATGACTTAAATTTGAAAATTTTTATTTTATTTTGCCATTTATCTCTAAATAATTTTGTTCTTTTACACAAGTTAGGATGCTTAGATCTAACGCAATAACCCACTTTTAGAAAGGTCTATATATTTAGCAGAAAATAAATTAGAAGACGAAGTTTATGGATTTATATTTATATTTTATATGGCATAATATATGGGGAAGAAGAAAAAATATGATTCTAGACGAATAACAAATGTTGAAAGAGGCTGAAATAAAGAATATAGAAAATTTTATTTATCTGGAAACTGTTTTCCACAATAATGGGGAAAATTAGAAAGAAATAAAGTACAGGAGCTCTCGTGAGCTCTAATGTTAAAATCAGTATAAGAAGCACAAAACTCGGAATTTATGACAGTTATCCGGCCAACAGTGATGTTTGCATGTGAGACGTGGGCAGTTACTAAGAGCGTATTAGAACAAACAGATATGTGAGAAAGAAAAGTGTCCAGAAAAATATTTTGGAAAAAGAAAATGCAAGAGGTGTGGGAGCTTTTAAGAAAATTTTGAATACTTAAAATATATAACAGAGAAAGATCTAGGATTAACTGGAAGCGCAAATTAAGGATAACTTGGAAGCAGAAGACAGGAAAAAATGGAGAGAAGTACTGCAAAAGATAGTTTTTTAAGCCTTGGGCCACTAGGCCTGTCGTGCTTATATGTATGTATATATTTAGCCGTTCGCTTTGGATCAGACGCTGTTAATAGCCGCCTACTATAGGTCAGATACTAGTTTGTCTGTTAGTCCGCTGAAAGTATTTCATTTCTCTCCTATCCCACACATGTTAAAAGCACTCCCTAATTTTCCACCCGGCTACGCGCTCTCAGGGTAATAAGCTTCTCAGAACAACTTTAATGTGTACCAATTGATATTAGTTGACTATAGCTAAATTTATTTTTTAATTTTTGGGTTTATCTACGTCGTTAGAGTTTTATGTAATGGGGATAATGAGAAAGATGAGTTACGGCACGAAAGCACAATTATGGCAAAATATTGGTAGAAAAACTTTAAAAATCATTTATTTGCACTGACGTTGTTAAGCAACGTAGTTGGACTTGAAAATAAATAACCAAAAGTTACAATTGAAAAAAATATGCCTATTTTTACTTCAACACACTAATTCGACTTCTATGAAACACATTCAATAATATAGCAGCGCCACAGAATTGTAAATAAGACCCGGCCACGCGTTGCTGGTGAAATGAAAAAGAAAGAATAGTGAAAACGCACGTTTTTAATATGTTTAATTTTACAATGCTTGTGGGTATACAATATATAAAAATATTAAAATTGAAGTACTGAATAGGGCTTTAAAGATACGACGATTGTTCGTGTGTTTCCGCAACCAGTGCTTCTCACACGGCTGGGAACCGAGGACCTCCGCATCGTGCTTTAAAGATATTTGGTCAGATAATGTTTTAAAATAAACCTGCAAAGCTTGCCACGCACAGCGAAGTGGCGAAGCAGTTTCCCAAATTTAAAAAATCGCATTTTCGGGTTAAAGGTCACGTAGTTTTTCAAAGTTTTCTATTCAAATTAATCAGTGTTCAAAGACGAGTTGAACGATATGCTGCATGTCCTATGTTGCTATTTTGAAAAGTTGAAACCGTAATGGTCACTAACGCTGACCTTTGACCAATCAGTTTCAAAATCACCAGCAAACAATCCTTTTTGGTCAGCTGTAGATTGGTGAAAACAGAATTTGGAAATTCCCAGCCGTTCTCGAGTTTTTGCTCGGACGAACGGACGGACATGCAATTTATTGTTGGAATATGGTACAATGGCATTACAGGAAAATTCTTATCACTAAAGCTGGTGCCCCGCCTTACGACACTACACCAGCACTACCGCAACCGTATTTAACAATTTTTGCGCAATCCTGTATTTTACAAGGTCAAATTTCTTATATACTATTGTAGCCGCAAAATTTACTTGCCCCGGCATTCGCCTTAGTGCAGGACCCGGGAAAAACACAAAAATCCGAGTCAAGGCAGGCGACTCGAAACCGCTGATGGCTCCGAATCCTCCTGGCTTTTACAATACTACGCAAAGAAACAGACTAAATCTACCTTAAACTACGCCGCACTTAGTGTCTGTTAATCTGTCCAAAAGTTCGCATCTCGCACAACACTTTCTTTTTTCCAACCCCCGCGCGCCCATCACAATTTCGCGTCAATCCGTAATCTCTCGCATCGTTCTGCAAAACCCGCAAGAGCGGTTCACCATTCACGCACGCCCGAAAGTCTCTCGATCTCCTCCCGCGTTCGTGGCCATCTCCAGCCGCTCGTGATCAGGGTCCTCTGCGCCCTGGCCCTGGTTTCGTCCTCCGCGTTGCAGGTTAGCAGGACGTGCATGGCGTCGTCGACCTCCCCACACGCGCATCTGTTTTGGTTCTCAGCCAGCTTCCAGATTCTGATGAGGTAGGACAGGAAGTTGCCATGCCCAGGGATAAGCTGGACAGTATGCCGGTTAAAGCACACCGCAGCTTGTCGCGTCGTGTCGACTGTGGGGATGAATATCCGCGCATGTCGCCCCGTCTCTGCTGCTTGTCATCTCTGCTCCCGTCTTGCTTTCGTCTTAGCTCGTAATCGGTTTTTTACGAGCCCCATTGGTACCGCCTTGAATATAAGCGGCCCATCTTCTGCCGCTGCCTCTTTGGCCAACTGGTCCACACACTCGTTTCCTGGAGTCCCAACGTGCGTTTTGGTCCATTGGAACCGGACATCGATCTCGGCCGACAGCGTCTTTGCAAGGCTCCAAACCTCAAATTGCAAATTCGTCGGCGCTCTCATACTTCTGAGAGCAAGTAGCGCTGACTTGCTGTCTGATATTATAGCGCATCTTGGGATGACGGACGAACTCAGCTTTGCTTCGCCACTTAATAACTGGATGTAACTACAGTCGGTTATTTTTGAAATATTTGCGTTCTTTTCTTATCTCCATGTTTAAGCACTAGCTTTTACCAACTTTATATGAAGGGTACATTGTTTGCCCCCGCCTAAAATTGCGCTTAAAGATAATCACTTAGGTACTATCACTGACATTATTTATTAAAATCTTTGCTGATCTCTAGACAAAATTGACAACTACGCCAAAAGATTTTAGATTACTCTTTTTAGACTCTTTCTAAGGAAGTTTGACTTCTGTCTAGCTAGTTGTCGAAAGACACCTGGCGATTTTTGCAGATTTTTTCTTTTAATGTAAAAATTCTCTGCTTTTTTCATTGTACGTGACACCGTGTCTCAGCCTAGTCTTCATTAAAATAATGATGGTTGATTTTTAGTACTGCTTTCCAAGCAATAATTACTTACTTATTAAACACATTAAGATCAGTATGATAACAGACTAGATTGTACTTAAATCTCTAATAAAGGAAGGCTGTTTAACAGCCTCCTTCTTGTGGAGTTCTTGTACAATGATGAGAACCCTTATAACATTTAGTTGTCACCAGCTAGAACACATTGTATCTGCTCAGTTTCTTTTCAGATGCTTACAGATAAATACTCATATTTTATATATCAAAATAAATATTATTTCTGGATTAATGAATTTCTGTAACTAAATTATTACTACAGACATTTTTGACAGAAAATTAGTTTTATCCTTCCGCTGAACGAAAATGGTTGTGTACACGCTTGAAGAACCCTGGGAAATATTGTGATATTACTTTGAAAATCATGGTAATGTTGCAGAATGTGTGCGAAAATTACGTACGGAAATGGGAAGAAAAGAGACACCGTCAGCTCCGTATGTGCGTTATATTGTTAAAAAAGTGAGCGAAACTGGCATGCTTATTGACAAACCAACGCGTGAAAACCAAAAACAGTGCCTACACCCGAGAATATCGCTGCTGTTGCCGAGAATGTGCGTGAATCACCGTCGTTCTCAACAATTGGACATTTCGGAGACATCATTGAGACGAATTTTGTGGAAAGACCTTGGTATGACGCCGTACAATGTCCAATTGGTTCAGCAATTAAGGCCAACTGACCATCCAATGCGTTTTCGCTTCGTTTCATGGACTTGGGATCGACTTGAAAAAAATGGCGATTTTGGGAGAAAAATCATCTTTTCAGAACATTTCCATCTCGGCGGGTATGTCAACAAGCAAAATTTTCGTATTTGGGGCACAGAAAACCCGCGCGCAATCGAAGAAAAGCCGATGCACCCACAACGAGTCACTTTTTGGTGCGGATTTTGATCCAGAGGCATCATTGGGCCATTTTTCTTCGAAAATGAGCAAGGAGCGGCTATTACAGTCAATGGTGAGCGTTATCGGGCCATGTTGAACGAATTTTTGTTCACAGAAGTTGAAGAGGAAGATATTGGCGACATTTGGTTTCAACAGGACGGCGCTCCGTGTCACACAGCCAACGTTACAATCGATCTTTTGCGCACTCTTCGAAAATCGCATTATCAGTCGAAATTCCGATGTCGTATGGCCGCCTCGGAGCTGCGATTTGACACCATTGGACTATTATTTGTGGGGAGCCGTCAAAGATAAGTGTTACGCAGACAAACCAAAGACAATTAAAGCTTTGAAGTACAACATTCGTGCAGCCATAGCTGAAATAGAGCTGCATACAATTGAAAATGTACTCAAAAATTGGACCGATTGTATAGGCTACTGCATGGCTAGCCAAGGCAGCCATATGAATGAAGTTATATTCCATTATTAACCGGAAGGATTGTAACTTCAAATAAAAAAAAATTGGAAAATATTAAGTAGTTTTTTATTTATAGCATTTAAAAAAAAGGTATATGGCGAACCCGCTATATATAGTTATTACGTGCTTTAAAAAAGTTAAATTTGTAGTATCGAAATAAAAAAGTTTTTGTTAAATTAGACTGCACACATATGTCAAATAACAATAATAGAATTTAAATTGCATTCCCAATATCACCACCAATAAGCATTTGAAATTTTTGCTTGTTAGCTTTGTTATATCTTATGTATTACAATAATTTTTTTGCTACTTTTACCTTATAGCAAGCGTATTTCGCAGAATATGTATAACGTTCAACATTATCATTTTAATTAAATTAATTAAATTCTAACCAAATTATATCGCATGCTGCATTAAGTTTAAGTTATGAATACATAAAGTTTACTGGCCACTTGTTGTGAAAAACTTTGTATGCGATTTTAATGTTTGTATAAAATACATTACACAGCTAGATTAACAGCAAAATTACCATGTCTGGGTTTACAAAACCTGCGCGTACTCCGAAAAGCCGTTATACGCAAAACGTGTGATAGTCTGCACCTGCTTCGATTAGCGGGGTGCTCTATAGAACTATGTTAACCGACTTTTTATAACAAGCTGCAGCATACAGGCACTAATGATTTTTTTACACACAATGTGCGACATAATCATTTAGTTGCGCCCAGAACCTTGCCACCGTGCAAGCCTTTTGCGAATAGAACGGGTCTGTCGGACTATTCCGACTTTTATTTAAACTTGGCTGCTGGTCCTTTATGTTAAAATAAAATTTTTATGCGTTTTTATTAAATAATTACTGATAACGTTGAAACTCTTATTAACAGATGGTCAGCCTTTCCGAGCTCTATGTGTTCTTATAATTGTTAACTTTCTATTGACTGTAGTTACTAGAAGTACATTTATAATGTGCTATTTGTACTTTGGGTGCTTACTGAAAAGTGCTTTGATAAATAAAAAATGCATATCTGTTCCTGTTATAGGGAAAGTTTACTCTCGATTATTTTTTGTGCACTGGAGTTGTAGTCAATGTAACTAATTGTTGAATAGGTCTAAGAGGGGTTTATTAGATGCAAACTACTAGGTAGCGCAAAAGTCATCACCCTATCGGAAAACGTTTTCATTTTTGCAAATAGCGTAAAAATGAACAAAAATAGAATACATGCAGACAAACCATAAAGCACTATATTTTTCAAGAACGTGAAACACTTATGTCAATGTTTTTGACAAGTAATCATTTGATGATTTTGGCTTGACGTAAATTTTATCGTCGATTTCCTTAAGGGCTTATTGTGCCCACTAACATGCACTTAAATGCTGGGACATTCACACACACCCATGGGTTGAGCGAGACTCGAACTCGCGCGCGCCTTTTAGAGGACAGAGCCAACTGCTTGAACCATCTGATCCACCGCGTCCCCTAAGTTACTGCCTTAGTGATAATTTTTGGCCACTTTGTAGAAGAACTAGTAGAAAGTTTATTTATCTGATATCTAACATAGTAAAGATTTAATGTTGATTTCGGTGGCCATTATAATCCTAAAGATCACGTATTACCTGCGAGTGACCTCCAAACAAAATAAGGAAACGATTTTTAGAGTATCCATTGAGAAGAGCTTCTATCTAAACAATTGGCACTATAACCTTCGAGCTGGTTATATGTTTACTTATTTCAGTAAACGGTTTACAGATATTTAGTACTATTCTTTCTTGAAAGCTATTTATTATTAGATGAACCTTTTTTATGGACTGATAAATTTATTTTAAATTTATATTTGATATAATCCATTAACTAAAAATTTTACGAGTACAATTAGTAGATAAATACATGTATAGTCTTCTATGTCTCAAAATGTCACATCGACGTGGGAATATCTTATTTTCTTAGCTGATGAATACCTTAGTATATGTTGATGTGCTTTAGTTTACCTAGTTACAGGAAGGTTTAGTAAAATTTACATATTTAATCATTAAGCAAATTACAAACTAAAGTTAAAGTGGATGCTGGTTCCATTGTTGCTTCTTTAATACACGTATATGCCTTGACATAAACTTAAAGTAAGTTTTGTTGTAGTTTCCAAAAAGTGTAATGTTTTCAGTCCATTTTAAAATTGGATCGGTAGCTAGTCTAAAACTTATTGTAACCAGAATGGAAACAGACAGATTTTGTTATAAAAAAATATTATTTAACCAACACTATAATATAAATTAACCCTCTTCCGATTTGAATAACAAGCCTCCTTGTCATATATACCAAAACACAAAAAAATGGACTATTGTTGTTGATATCACATAAGAAAATTAATTGTAGTAACAATTCCGAACCCAGAAGACTTGTCCGTTAAACAGTCTCAAAAAGAAAAATATTTACATTATTCTATGTTAATGAAAGTTGATCTATAACAAAGAAGGTCATCTAAGAAGAAAAGTCGATTTTATTAAAACCAGAAACATATTCTTTACTAGGTTTCAAGACCAACGGTAATTGACTGTCCGAAGCAAATATAGGACATTATTTTCACTTGCTGAAAGCAGACAAATTTATCTGCACAATCATATCCGACACACCGGAATGTGCTTAGAATCTAAAAATCTAAATTCTAAGACGTATGAGAAAATCATGCTCATCAACGTCTCTTATCGTTCATATTTATTGAACTTGAGGGAACAAGACCTTTAAGCTACACAGCTTTAACAATTTGATTGTTATAATACAGCATCCAAAGAAGAGAAAGGCCTGTTACAAAACCAACTCTAACTGCATAAAGTACGTGATCGCTACACCGAGCACTGTAAGAAGATCCTACATCTGCTTCAATTGCCAGGGCCTTGATTATGCCAGTCCAGCTTTGCCAGCGAGCACCCTTTATTGTAGCCCAACATCAAGACTGAGCCACCACTGGGGGTTGGTTTAGAATATGTTCTTTCATATGTTAAAAGAAGAAATCTACAGATGTATCTATTTAGGGTGTTGAAAAATGATTTACACTCCCTCAAAATCTTCTGTCACTGATTAAAATACGTATCCAGTGCGCGTGTGAAGATAGATTATATAGTGATATTATCAGATATATTGGTAAAATCTCTAGAATGAATAGTAGTAAGCCACCATTACGGTATTTCATCTGCAATTATGGACAAATCCATGAAAATAGACAACGATGGAGGTGTCGTTTCATCGTTTCGGACATCCATGCGAGTTTGGAAGCTGTGTAAGTACTCACCATCAAGTAGAGGAACTGTGATCAATGGCGGCAATAGCTGTGGTAAGAGAATCAGAGTAACGGACATCCGACAAATGCCCACAATTAAATTATTTATGTGTATCCGACTTGATAACGGCGTACAAGTAAATCTCATTTGATACACTGACGGTTACAACACGTCTGTTTTGAGGGACTTTGGCGAAGACTTAAAGATGACAAAAGTTTCTGCGTAATGAGTATTCCATACTCTTACTGCTCAACTGTAGACATATACCAGCAATCCTTGCAACTATACAGTATGCATTTGAAAATGTATTTTGAGTGCCTGTCTATTGTAAATGACTTACGGTTCTGGCACGAGGTGTTGAAAAAGAACCCCTAATATATATATTGGCAACACATTAGAAATTCTCGTCTTAAGAGGGCGTGGTCGGGATTTTTCATTCTAGAATAAATAGTAAAAGTTTTTTAAAATTAGGAGAGAATTCTATTAATGGGTAAGCTGCCCCTTGTGAGAACATTACTAGTGAGCGATACTGCAAAGCAAGTTTGCTAATATAATTAGCAACGCCGCCACGACAACGTGACAATGCTACATGTCAGATGCTTAAGCTTTATATTTACTGAATTTTTGTTAAACTTTACTCATTGTTTAAAGCAATAAAAGAAACACCGCGAGATAAAAGGTTTCCTTTCAACTTCAAGCTTCATTAGGGTGTCTATTTAGTAGTGCTGTAGTACACTAAAAGATGATTTTGCAAAAAGTACACAGACGTTAAAGGAAAATACCTGCAATAAGAGATTAATAAGGAAAAAACGATTCCAATTCCAATAACTTTTAAACTTCTCAAGTAAGTGTTAATTAATAAAAAAATATAGTTAACAAGATATAAAGAAGAAATGAAAAGATTTGTTTATTCACTAACTGGGTGATTTGGAGAATGAAAAAAGAAGAGTATGAAGAGAAGAAAAGAAAACCGCAGTCAAGTCGTAATGTACAAATAAAAACGCAAACAAATGTGTTATAAATGGAAGATTAACCCTCTATGAAAATAGATAGAAGCGTAAAGATTAGATTCTAACTACTTTCAAACACAAAAACCTAACCAAGCCACAGGTAAAAGAGGGACGAAGAGACTTCAGACGTTCATAAAGGACACGAGTTTAAGATTGTTCTCAATAATTCTGCTACTTCCATGCCACAGAAGCTAGAGTTTTTTTATATATTTTTATTGTAAATGTATAAATTACAAAATTTGCTTTAATTTCCAAAATATTTTTTTCTAAAGTGTAATACGGTGGCTCTTAGCAGTAAATAGTAAAAATTTGCACGCAAGTAACTCTTACATTAGTTTTCGGTCTTTGTCAGCACAGTATTGATACTTGAAGAACATGCTATAACGATTTGTCTCAACGAAAAATATGTTTATCAAGGTAGAGAATTTCCTTAAGGGAAAGTAACACTGTAAATGTTGAAACTTGAGGCGCTTTTGTGTTTTTAATTAAAAAAACGGCTTGATCAATCATTATGAAACTTGGTACGTTTATTATACGAGCTTAATGCAACACAAATTTTTTATTTTTATTTTTTTTGGTCGCCATGTGTTTGTACAGCGACTGGTCTAAAATGGAGTCTTTGGCGTTGACAGCTTTGCAGCAAAACGAGACTAATTATTTTTTAAATATATGTACATAAATATTACATAAAAGAAAAATTTTTCATTAAAAAAAATAGCGGCCGCTTGAAGAAAAATTTTCGTGCAAATTTTCGTAGTAAAAAAATTAAAATTTTGGCTGCATCAAAAAAGGCTACGTCACATAATGAAGACACGTTTCCTGAACTGGATCCATTTTGAATCAGGTCGATAGGACAAAAAATGGGGGCACTATGCTGTGGACGCCATCAAAAAACATGATTTCAAGAAAAACGCGTTTTAAGTTTTGGAAGGGGAAATCGACTGCTAGCATGTGTTTTATAACTGACGAAAGATGCACTCGCAGCGCTCTAAACTACCAAGAGTGCTAGAATAACTCGTCAGCGTTTGGCGCGAATTTTGCTTGGGAACAAAGATACATGCTTTTTGGCTGCAAAACCATTAATTTAGGCAAAAAAATCAATTTTCAGAAAAATTTACAGTGTTACTCCCCATTAAAGCTTAACTTTTACAATTTCACTGTCAAATTTTGTCTTTATATAACAAGATTTTTGCATCTGGCATGAAGTCATTAGATAAAGCAATAACATACAAACGCCATGTAAATGAATTTAAGTTTTTTCTAGTCAGAACTTCACCGATTGGTTGATTGATTATCATAGAGGTTAATAGTAGGTTACAAGCCCACTTTAGTACTACGGCTCTGCGCCCCTTTTTTTAATTAAGGTAGATTTTTTATGAGGTTCTTGTGATTGGGTAGATTGCCACGGAAATTTGCCCTAAAGAGTTCCTGCCTTTTGCGGTATGATGCTGGGCAGTCAAAGATTCCTCCTCTTCTTTACATAATTTACAGTAT
Organism: Sinelater perroti; assembly: GCA_036346155.1. Lineage (NCBI taxonomy): Eukaryota > Metazoa > Arthropoda > Insecta > Coleoptera > Elateridae > Sinelater > Sinelater perroti. Next base: position 11,471,723 of record JARFIY010000158.1, read on the forward strand.
GTCATCTCTTCTATGGAGGTGCTTTTTCAGATGGCAGTGTCCTGTTATAAGTCCTACTAGATGTCTTATCTAAATACGTACTAAATTGAGTACGCTATCACTTAGCCCACTAAAAGGTTTTCCAATTAGTTCCTTCCCTAGTGTTTGCCCTTGTGTGGCATCTGAACGAGATGAGTGTTGTTCTATGCCACATTTGGGTATGCCTAGAACAGGTTCTGGTCCTGCAAATGGAGTGTTGGCACCGTTTTGTTGGGAGCGCGTCTGCCCTTTCGTTCCCTTCCACTCCAGAGTGGTCTGTACCCAGATGAGGTTGAACTTGTTATCCCCAGAAAGGGTGACCAGATGGGCTAAGCAGTCTTTTGCAAGCTTGGAGTTGATATAAGGTGACTCCAGAGCTTTAAGGGCAGCTTGGCTATCAGTTAGGATACTATATATATTCTCTATTATACATTGCATTATCGCACATATTTCAATTTAAAGCAATGTGGCGTACCTGCTTAAGGGTAAGCTAAGGTTTACTTTGGGTTTTATGCTATGTATATCCGCCTCTGTTCCTTGGGCAGTGCGTAATCAGTCTGTACACCAGACCAGCCTACTTCTGAGTTTGCCCAGTAATGATCGCAACTCACATTGAAAGGTTTTTCAATTGAATATACCGATAGAGTGTGATCAGTACTCATGCTTAGGATGGTACTTCCTTTGACCACTTCCTGTATCCGTTTATGCCCACATCGTCCATTGTGCCTATGCCGAGTACCGGTGGGTTTCTAGTCAAAACGTAAAAAAACATGTTACGTAAAATATTGTTTGTTCTGCGGTATATGTTTTTACCTTTAAAGTATGGCGATGGAGACTGATTTATACGGAATGGTCTAAAGCATCTCTAAGGTTACTCAAACCATCAGAATAATGTCGTACAAAACTCATTAGTTCGTATAAATATGTCTCTAGTGTGATTGGTCGTTTAATCTAAAATTTATTGAAAATGGCTATAATAAACTAAAATGTCATTTATGAGACAAAAAACTTGAAAAAATAAACTTTTTCTTTTCTATGAAGTTTATATTAAGATTACAAAATATTTGAGACCAAAAGTATATATATAGTTACCATAGACTTTGGTCACAAAATCAATAATTGGTCTTTTTTAGTGTAAATGTGTTAATATAAAAATATTATATTGATACCTCACATTCAGAAGAAAATTTTGAGAACCAGCTACAAGACAATTTCTTGGATTTTGATGCTATTATATCATAAGACAATTGTCCGTTAATATGCAGTTTGTTTGACAAAAAAGTGACCGTCGTCATTTGGTAATATATGTTAATCCGTTTGAATCTATACTTAGCGCTTTTCTGCTCAATAAATAGTTTGCTGGCACATTATGTTAGTGATGTCAATGAATTTGTTATACTTGCAATAAGCGCAAAATTCTTGTAGCAACACTAGTCAGTGTTTCAGTGAATCATGCCGAAACTGACGTATAAAACGGCATAATACATGCGGAAGTAGAAGACATTCGTTAAGAAACAGGTAAAGCATGCAGAAGTTGAGGATATAGATGATTTGACAGAGAGGAGAATAGTCCTCGTTACAATGACAAAGAAGGATAAAGTGATCTTGTGTTTTTTTTTAAAGGCAAGCCAGTCCCAATAAAACTGTGCAAGAAACAAATTAAGACCTGCGTGAAAAAAAAGTTTGTCGTAGATCAGTTTTATAGAACCCTTTATTATCAGAAAATTATGTGGAAAACCGACTGGCGTGAGTAAAGGAAATTTGGATTGAAATTGAGACAATGTTATCTTTGCGGACGAATCTTCTTTGTAGGCATGATATTCTTATCGAAAGCGCGGTCAGCGAAAGTAATAGGATTTTTCCGCGCACAGTAAAACACCCTGTAAGCGTGTGTGTTTGGGTATGCTCCTGCAAATGCGGTTTTGATTGGCCTTTTTTCTTTACAGGCAACTTAAGCGCCGAGAAAATGTGCACAATCTGCCGAAAGTGTTTGGTAAGGTCTGCTGAAAAGTTTTTTCTTATAGAATCAGTTGGGTGCTGCAAGTAAACAATGCAGTGCGTGGAAACGACAAAACATTACTGCTATGAAATGACTGGTCATGTATCCAGACGTTAAACTTTTTAAAACTGGGTAGTCGTACAGGAAAACTAGGCTTGTAGAAAAGCTAATGTACACTGTGAGGCAGATGTCATTTCAAATTAACACCACACCAAAAACAACATTACCAAATGGTTATGCAGAAAACCTCGTCCGGTGCAGAGCTGTGATCGCTAGTGGAGGTTATTGAAACAAATATTGCGCAATAGCCTATAATCTACAATTAAATAAAAAATGTTGTCTATATTTTTATTTTTTTAAGTTTTCAGCTGCCACTTTATTACTAAAACTGCCCTAATGAATTGACAACGTTAGCAAATCCTAAATAATACTAGAGTCTGCAAGTAATCACCCAAGCGTGACTGCAATTTATTAGCCCTCAATCAAGAAGCACATGCTTTTTGACCGAATCCGTTGCGTAATTGTAATTAACAATTTTCCACAAAGCCGGCTGCCGCATTATTAATACCCGATAGCGCCCGCCTCCATTTTTCCAATTAATTCGGGCCGGGCGCGAGATCGATAGTTATTTGGAGTAAGTGCGCGTTCGGGATAAATGTAATATTCCCCGGGCGTGATATTGCGCCCCTAAGACGATTCAAGGTGACACACGCAGTTTGCGTCGAATGTGCCAGGGTCCGGGTAAGCGGCATTAACTGCCTCTATATTACATGCAGATGCCGCAATTTCCATACATTTGCCTAGTACACACTCCGCGCAAGTTTTAACGGAATTACCATCTGATAATAAGTTCGCCGCGCCGGATCACAAAGAAAACCGTTCCGGCGACAAATGGAAGCGCGGCACTTGTGTGGCCGGCTCTTTTCGGGAAGGTAATTTTCATGCAAATGGAACTGCAAAAAGTAGCCGCTGGAGCGGTGCAAAAAATCGAGCGGAGCCTCTTTTGATTCCTCCCTTGGTATGATATTCATGTAGTTAGGGCGCGCGGGCAACTTTGTTTTCGCAGCGCGCCGAGCCCGTTCTTGCCGGCGGATTCTCAATTTTTCAGTTCGCGCGTTTTTGCGGATCTTGTTTCGGGTTTATCTTCTCAGGCCGTTATTCAATCGAGCTTCCTGATAAATAATTTATCATTGTGTGGTTTTGAACATTAATTATTTAGCGTACACGATAAATAGAACTTGCAATATGCAAAATGCATATTTTTGTATGCTTGCATATTTTTATAAATTAATAAGCAAAATATTATTTTATTGGTATACAAGTAATATAAATGTCGATATTGTAAAATAAAAGTAATTATTTAAAACTTGTATTTCTATTTTGCATATTTTAACTGTTTTATACAGGCATATTTTATATCTTTTGCATATATTTCAAGTTTCAGTGATATGCAACTTTAAAATTGTTAAACATTGTTCCTAAGTTTTCTTAATTTTATTAATTATTGCTTTAAGTAGCTTTTTATATGCTTTGCAGTGGTTTTGGAACGAGGAGATAGACAGTACTATGATTTATTTACTTTTTTTATATTTTAAAGTTTTTAGATTTGCATATACTGCTATTCTTGGCCGAGTTGATTCGTTTATTTTTACTGCGCATGTACTATAGTTTACCATTGATCAGTTATTATCAGAAGACACAATTATTAATTTCTTGCGTGGGAATTACCTAGAGTATTAGCAGTTGTCGCTACTTAGAAAGTTTATTGGTAACTTTTTTTTTAAATAGTAATTAGCAGTTAGATTAAAGTACTTCCTATTATCAAATTAATTAAATTAACCATAAAATTGTTTTTCCTTTAAGCAACTGCGAATTTTATATGAATAATAATGCGACATCTGGTGTTTATCAAATTTTTTTGTTATATGGCGCTCTGAATAGTCTATACATCTACTATACAGTTAAATGGAAAGTAAACAAAGACAGCTGATAGAAAATTTGTGGTGGTTGAGCTCTGAGCGTACGTTTGGTTGCCTATCTTTAGGATTGTTCTACGTTCCCACCTCGGAAAAGTTTGAGGAAAAGTGGGTAAAAATTATCAGCCTAGAGCGCTAGTTTGGGCAACTCTTTGTACTACATAAGTGAATATTGGTCTTATAATCGCTATGTGAATTAAGGTCTCACAATTAGATATAGTACACGTTTGACTTTCACAGTGTAAAGTTGTGTCAACCACCTCTCCATACTTTGAAATGTCACCTGGGAGATGAACGCATAGTTTGCCCATATTGCAGTAAACGACAGAAGTGGTTTATACACTAAATAAATTATATTTATTGTATAGTAAAACAACTTGAACAACTAAAACAATATGCAGTCAATGCCCACGATGTACAATATTTTGCAATTATCACAAATGTATTAAACCAATTTTCTATGCTTTCAACGTATTAACAACAACCTTTCACATCGTAGCCTCAGTAATGCCACATTTGTATGCAACAACTTTACAACAATTTATACCAATAAATTACAAAAGTGATAGTGAGCACACTATGCGTTACTCTGATGGTAAAACAATAACCCCAATCCATGATGGTATCGACAACAAACGACACTGCACAAATTAGCACATAAAACACATTTAAAACGCTCTCTAAAACAACTTATTAACAACACCAAACCTGAAGAATCTAGTCCTTTACTAATATATGGTAGAGATAAGGTTTTTAAGCTGGCTAAAACCCTTGTCAAAGCCATCGAAACCAAAATATATAATCCTAAAAACGCTAATAAACAACATAGTTAAAATCAAGACTCTTTCTATTGAAGCATGTAAAAACTGATCAAGTGCATACCCGAAGAAGATATGGTCCGCCACACCTATTTGACACCTACAATACTCATTTTCTATTCATAATATCAAGAATGAATTGAAAAAATATTATTCATGTAAATCGCAAAGTAGGTAAGTATTCTTTGCCAATGATTGGCATTGATCTTGAACCCAAACCAAATAACAAAGGAATCTTTGCTGTTGAATTCCAGCAAAGAATTAAAATAAAAATCAAAGTTTTTATTGCTAAGACTACGATCTTTTAGATGAGTTCTATGTGACGGAAGCCATCAAGGTATCTTTACAGAGATCTTAAAGCTAGAAGAAAGCTTAAACAACAAACACGCAATACTAAACAAAACAGCAACAAACTAACAACCTTATCATGCATTCTATGAAAACTCTAAACACAAGCGACAAAAAAATAATAAAACAGAGCAGATGAGTTTATTGTTTTTTTTAGTAAATTTATAAATCTGTTCTCTCAACTCTTTAATCAGAATAACATGATTATGTCTATATTTAAACAGTAGTCGACAAGAAAACCCAATAATGTTAACAACTGGTGTGTGTTGGAACACAGCTGACACAACACAACATAGAAACTTAAAGTAGTTAAAGTCGTGAATTTTCCAATATCACCAAAAGTGAAATTAAAAACTACACAATAGCAGTGTTTTGGTGCCTTAATCAAAACGTTTATTCAAGTTACAACCAAAACAGTGAGTAAATTTAACTTACTTATGAATTATAACCTCTCGATCCACCAAGTTATCAAAGAGTGGGAAGGCCAGCTGAACTCTGATAAGAGATAACAGCACATTTGGCTGTGTGCTAAACCTCATAAATAAATATATTTATGTTTTTATTCAATTTTAAGAAATTAAAACAGCACCATGCAAGGAAGTAGCGATGGATACTTGTATTACGGCCAACAAAACTTCAGTCAGCACTACGTGCCAGTTAGCTCTAGCACTAACAGCTTTATACCAAATATTATAACTTACAACAATGCTCTTATGACCCAGCCTAGTTCAATACCCCAAGGGCACTCAAACCAACAACCGCAGTGGCCTCAGACTACACAAATGCAATGGCTCCCGCAGTGGCACCCTCAACAATACCATCAACAACCTCAAAATATCCCAATTTTCCAACCGCCGTTAATGGGACAAAGTCAAATGGCATGCCCAATAATGAACAGCAATCAACACCCGAATGGGACAATAACATCTCTACCGCCTCCATCAATTAACACAGAATACTCGGAATATAAAGAAGCTGATGAAAACCTGCAACAGAGGATAGAAGAGGGAAAGGGATTTCAACCCAATGAATTTCAGGAAGTCAAATCAAGAAAAACGAAAAGGAAAAGAAGCGGAGACAGCTCACCCACTCGCCAAACGAAGTCAAAACAAAGTCACACACAAAGCACAACGATAACCAATAGATTCGACGTTTTAAACAAGGGAATAGAGGAAGAAACCCAAAATACCACAAACAACGGTAATGTGAAAACAAAAAAAGCTGACCTACCTCCACCTTTTATCTTACAATTTGTCAAGGCAATTCCACCACTACTTCAACTTATCGAACAAAAGATAGATAAGAAGGAATACTATTATCAAATGATAAGTAGCGACAAGGTAAAACTACAAGTCCGTACCATAGAAAACTACAAAAATTAAAAAGTTCTAGATGATAACAAGGTCATTAGACATACGTTCACCCTCCCGGAAGATAAACACTTCAGGGTGGTAATAAGGAACCTACACCACACCACCCCAGTAGAAGACATTAAACTTGCATTGCAAAAGAGGGACACGAAGTCAAGTCAGTTATGAATGTACATAATCGCGAAACCAAAATGCCAAAAAATCTGTTCTTCATAGACCTGGCACAGAAAGACAACAACAAAGAGATCTATAACTTAGACCTTTTGTTAAATGCAGTAGTAAAGTTTGAACCACCCCATAAAAGAACACAAATCCCACAATGAAAACGTTGTCAACGGTCATACCAGAAACAACTGTTCTCGTCCGTATCGATGCGTAAAATGTGCAGGGGAGCACGACTATAGAACATGCCCTAAAAACCGCAGTGATGGCAAGGCTCCCAAATGCGTACTTTGCGAGGGAAACCACCCTGCAAATTACAAAGGTTGTAAAGTCTACATCGAAATCCTAAATAGAGGACATCCCCTACAACAAGGAAAACTACCACAAGTACGACAAACAAGAATCCAAAAAACACGTCCCTTAGCAAATAACAACAATGCAGAACAAACCCAAAAACCTGCACCAGAAAAAGAACAAGCCGGTGGAAATCTCCATGAACAGACAATATCCACAAATCAAGCACCACGTTTGATAAATGTAAGCTCGCAATGTAGTTATAGAACTGCCACAAACAACAATCATACACTCAACGAAAATTACTTTATATCATATTTACAAAGCACAATCGCAGCATAACAAAAAATGATTTCGGAACTAACATCTGAAATAAAAGAACTGAGGGAGACTATCAAATGCCTGGTATCCAAAATCGGTAAAAACAATGACTCAACTATTTAAAATTGCGCTCTGGAACGCCAACGGATTAGAAAGCCACAAACAGGAAGTAGAAGTATTTCTAAAATATAACAGCATTGACGTACTACTAATAGCAGAAATACACTTCAATTCCCAAACGCACTTCAAAATTCCGGATTACATTATATACGATACCCAACATCCAGATGCAGATCGTAGAGCGAGAGGAGGATCAGCAGTAATAATTGAAAGCAAATAAAGCACTGTGTACTGCCAGAATACAAAAGGATTCCTTCCAAGCAACTAGTATAGAAATAGAGGACTGGTATGGTCCGCTGGTAATCTCGGCGGCATACTGCCCACCGAACTATCGTCCTGACAAAGACAGTTTGAAAGAATACTTCACATCTCTTGAAATCGCTTCATGGCGGGCGGAGACTACAACGCCAAGCATACCCACTGGGGATCGCGCCTATCCCACCAGGCAGAGGCAGAATCCTATATCAGGTATTACAAGAAGAACAGTTAGGTCATCTATCCACCTATGAACCAACATACTGGCCAACGGACCCTGCTAAAGTTCCAGATTTATTGGACTTCTTTGTGATCAAAGGTATTTCTCGAAGACTCTTAAATATGAAATCCAGTTTTGATCTGACGTCTGACCACTCTCCAGTGATAGCTACTGTCAATGCAATTATAACACAGAGAAGTAAACCACTCCAACTTTACAACTCAAAAACAAAATGAGAATACTTTAAAGTACTAATTGAGGATAGCATAAATCTAGATCAAAACAAAAGAAGAAATTGATAATGCAGTCTTAAGTTTTGTCAAAACAATGCAAAGTGCTGCCTGGGAAGCAACACCAAATTTCCCACCCAACAAAGTAGAACATAGGTATCCTACTATCCTGAAAGAAAAAATAGCCCAAAAACGACGGCTAAGGAAAAAATGGCAACGTAGTAGGTATCCTGACGACAAAAGAAGATTAAACGTTGCCACTAGAGAACTCAAGGAGCTAATACGGACCCTCAAAAATGACAATTTTGCCACCTACGTAGAAGGGCTATCAGCTACAGCTAGCACAGACTACTCGTTATGGGAGGCAACGAAGGCCCTGAACCAACCAAACCAACAAGTATCTCCTATTCGTAAAGCGGATGGCTCCTGGGCGCGCAATAACAAATAAAAGGCACAAATCTTCGCGGAACACCTGTCAAACGTTTTCCAACCTGTAGAAATACCAACTAGAAATCCGGATGAAGATGACGACATAAAAGAATACCTGGAAGCCTCTTACCAACTCTCACCTCCAATAAAGCTGTTCAAAGCTGGTGAAGTCACAGAAATGATCAACTTACTAAAACCTAACAAGGCACCAGGCTGGGATTTGATCACGGGCAGGGTACTTAAGGAGCTTCCTAAAATAGGGATTACAATGTTAACCGCCATCTTCAACGCTATCCTCAGAACAGGATTCTTTCCCACCCCATGGAAGATCGCTCAAGTAATAGTAATTCAAAACCCGACAAACCCCGCACAACGTCGAGTCCTATAGGCCTATCAGTTTATTACCAGTCTTATCTAAGCTAATGGAGAAACTCCTACTAAAAGAATCTTGATGACACACACCGAAGAAGATCTCTTCCCCGATCACCAGTTCGGCTTTAGGAAAAACCATGCAACCATCGAACAAGTCCATAGAATCGTTGAAGTCATCAATAATACATTTGAGGAAAAAGCTTACTGTGCTGCGGTTTTCTTGGATGTAAGCCAGGCCTTCGACAAGGTCTGGCACGAAGGTCTACTATTCAAGCTTAAGCTGAAGTTATCCCATCCAATCTTTACTATCCTGAAATCGTACTTACAGGAAAGATACTTCCAGGTTAAATACCAGGATGAACTAACAGAATTGATGCAAATAAAAGCCGGTGTTCCGCAAGGCAGCGTATTGGGGCCTGTCTTATACCTCATCTTCACAGCCGATTTACCCACTGATAATAGCGCTATAACAGCGACGTATGCAGACGACACGGCCATCCTATCAATGCACCCAAATCCAACAGTTGCTGCCCAACAACTACAGACGCATTTAGATAAAATACAGCAGTGGCTCCAAAGATGGCGTATCAAGGTGAACGAGAATAAATCAGTCCATGTGACTTTCACAAAATGTAGAGGCACTCCCAGAAGTAAATATGAACAGTCAACCACTACCACAGGCAGATAGCGTTAAATATTTAGGGATACACTTGGATAAAGGGCTTACATGGCGTACTCATATATGGAAGAAGAGGTGCAGCTTGGACTGAAACTAAAGAAATACTACTGGTTGTTAGGTAGAAACTCCCAATTATCGCTTAAAAATAAACTTCTTATATACAAGGTAGCATTGAAACCAGTTTGGACCTACGGGATCCAGTTATGGGCACTGCCTCTAGATCTAACATTGACATATTGGAGGTACCAATCCAAAGTCTTACGTCTAATAACTAATGCCCCATACTACATCCCAAACATTGAAATCCGAAACGATTTAGAAGTGGCCACCGCCAAGGAAGAAATTAAAAAATTTAGTGTAAAGTACCTAAATAAGTTAGAAGTGCATCCTAATCCTTTGGCAGTTAATTTACTAGACAACAGTGCTCAAACGCAAAGACTCAAAAGACTTAACCCGCTCGATCTACCGCATAGATTTTAGTGCTATTTAAGTTACATTAAGTGTCTTAATTAACTTACATGTAGTGTAATAATCAAATTAATTAAGTAATCGCAGGAGGGTCGTCATTGGGCGACTTCTCCAACACTGCTCAATTGACAGATTGTAATTAACTAATAAATACATTAAAAAAAATGTTAACAAGAACAGTGGCCTGTAACTCAAATGGAGTGAAAAACATCTGTTTTCGTATATAAACAAAATTGATATTTCACTATTAACACTGTAATAAATTCCTATACTATAACATATCCTAGACAGACGATCCCAACGAAATAGTCCACGCAAGTTTAGCACTCTTAGATAATCAATAAATCACTACCTACTACCACCATACTATATATAAATAAAGTTTATAGTGCTCTAATAGAAATAAAACGCTATATATAGTTCACCTAAATACAACATATTAGCTACACTAATATTGAGACGTTTTACTTTCACTAAATTTACATTTTCTTATGGTAGAAAACTGGAACCCCAAGCACATCGATTGGAGTTTTATGCCGATTACATCTAAAGGATGAAATTTGCTCTAAGTTATACAGCAAAGTAATCTACAGCACTTTTTCACCGGTGAGCCAAACTGCTGGCAACAGGTTTAAACAAATTTTCAGATTTGGTAGATTTCCGATCACCAAAGGCACCTGCAACATACATTATAAAGGAGAAAATAATACTAATCTAAACTCAGATCATACTCCAATAATAATCACAGAGGTCATATCAAAAATACTAGAGAAACTAACTAGAAACAATTTAAACTGATCGTTACCGATAATATTAAACTAAACCACAGAACGCGCAGCTCTAGTAAAATTTATGACATTGTAGAGAATGTCATTAAACTAATCTAAGAAACAATCTAACTGGCCACTTAAGTGAGACAAAATAGTTCAATATAGTGTTCCCAACCAGTCAACTATTTAAGTACTAACCGCATCAGTCTATGTTTCACTTCGATGATAGGATTCTTGGAAAAGAGCTATGGCGCGGTTGTTTTCGGTTACCTTCCGCGAGATGTTTAACTTATTTCATGCCCGAAAGTACTCCCTTCTTCGATTAATTTATGATCGTCATATTTATGTTATCTGGCCAATATTTAGCCGGCAGAGTTTAGTTAGTGAAAAATGAGGGTGACATTTAGAAGGCTATATATTACGCAAATTCATTTCCCGCACCTTCTATTGTCACTGATTTCTAAAATATTTTAATGTGTCACTACACAGCATTGGTAAAACTATACAAATCCATGAACCAATCACATAGAATTATAAATTGCATTGAAATAGCCTGCAGTAAAAACAAGTATGTGTGTAGGTGTTCTTGAACATCCAACAGGTATTTCACAAGGTATCGTACTGCGGATTACTGTATAAAATTAAAAAAAGCTACCCCCGTCAAATTTGCTTGTTACTAAAATCGTAATTAAGTGAAAGGCACTTCTAAATTAAACGTAAAGGCTTTTCGTAATGTTGCCATTATATTAACTCTACAGGACAGTGTCCTTGGACCTTTTCTATACCATTACTGTATTGCAGATATCCAAACCACTAACGCCATCTCAATTGTTATCTTCGCTGATGACGCAGCTATAATCTCATCAAACGCTAATCCCATCAGAGCATCATAAAAACTATAGATATATCTAAACCTGTGACAAAATATGTAAAAAACCATGAAGAAAAGGACTTTATAAAATATTTAAGAAGACAATTTTGTATTACCAATTTCAAAAATAGGAAAGCCTACCAATTATAACTCTAAGCTAATATGTTTATTGTTAGTTTAAAACTGTACATAGTACAAATAAAACTAAGGAAAACGGATCAGACAACAATCTTATGGTAAGATACAGTACAAAAAGTAATAACAAAACTAATAGAACAAAGGTGTTGGTGAAAATCATTAGAATTATTAAAATTACTAACTAAGGCAATTAACAACAAATAGAATACATGATCAAGTCATTCAAAAAGGAACAAGAGAGTTTATATAAACATATGTTTGGAAATACACATTGAGTTTACAATACCTTGCATAACACTGTCATTTATTTCTGACAACTTTAAGATAAAAGCGCCAACGTATGGCATAGCAGCACTCGTTCAAATATCTGGGATTATATCGGATTATTGGCGCAAGATACAATGACGCGTTATTTAAGGGTCTACACATTAGGAATTGACTTAATACACGAAGCATTTTAAGTGGCACTTCAGATAAAAGTTAAGGGGTTTTAAGTCCCTGCTGGGAGGTTGTTGCCGAGGTACTGGCAAATATTAATACTGAGCTGAGGTGGAAGTTTATCATCCGTAGTCACAAAAGACTCCTAATGCGGCCAGTAACATACCTTCAATCAATAAAGGTGGATTGGATCTAACCATAGAGGTCTAGGTCTAAGTCGTCATTAATAATTCCAGACTAAATTTAATGCTAAACTGTTACTGATGATAAACTTCAATCATCTTATGGGGATTCTGTTTAACTTGTGTCACCAAAAAAGTTTGAAGGTAAATAATATTCATGACAGAAATTCCATAATGATAGTAATCTATTGCAAAATCCAGCTGCAAACCTTTCTCTTGGAAGAAAATCTGCTTAAGATAGTCCGTACACAAAAATAGTAATAGTTCTCATATATGACACTCAAGACAGTTGTTTAGCATTTATTTAAAATTTCTAACTCAAGGGAATAAACATGGCAAATTTATTCCTATGTGCTTGTTCCTACCAAAAACGCAACCCCTTTTACTACAACGACGCAGCACTGCTGCAAAAGTTTTGCTATATAGCTGTTTATAAAGGTAGGTGTCATGATAAATCCGTGTAGGGTCTCAATAATTTTCATTCGCTTATCCATACGTGTAAATCATTTCTACTTATTCTTCGTATTAATAACTGTCCACTGTACTAGCACTTCACAACTCAGGCTCATTTAGTAGCAAATCTGCAAAAACAAATAAACACATCGTAACCGAAATGAGTGTTCTTATGAGCGACTAACCCCATAAAGAACAGTAATAGTGTCTGTCATTTCCAAGTGTATGTTTATATATATTTTTTGTTTATCTATTAGAAATCATCTCCCAAAATTTATTCTTTTCATTATTTTTAACATTAAGTTTGTATACAAAATGTATTAAATCTAACCCTATTCTAATTTTATCTTATTATTATTAATTTAGTGGTTAGAATTTTAGGAATTTTGAAAATAAGAGTTGGTCACCAAAAAGCCAATTCCAATATTCGTAATTATTTTAAATAGAGTGCTGCAGTAGATAAACAAAGATATGTATAAAGGTGTACATTTTTTTATAATAATAAAATATTGATAAAATGAATTATTAATAGAATATATAAATCGGGAATAAAAGGAAGATGTTACATTACCTTTGTTAGCGCTTTTGCCCCAAACAGAAGAAACGGAAAAAGAAATAAATTCACAAAGTGAGTCTAAAAAGGTATAGAGATATGATACAACAGTACTCCTAAAGGATTTTAACGCAAATATTAATAAAGGAAAATTCATTACACGGTAAAACAAATAAGCTGAATTTCTAAATCTATTGCTAAGCACCACCTATTTTGAAGACGATAGAATTTATAAAGGGGCATGGAAAATACTCTTCTAACAAACTAAATAAATGATGTCTAAGTGTCCAGAAAAAAACAACATCAGTAAAGGATGTGCGGATATGTAGGTATGCGTATTATGATTCAGACCACTATCTAGTTAAAGTTGTTTGGAAGAAACGTCTAGTAAACGTACATGGTCTGCCCGGAAAGTATCTGGGATAATTTTTTTAGCCAACCAGAAGAAATAGAGGGGCGTGGTTTTTGCCGGAATGGATGGTGAGGGAATATTAGATAAAGAATGCGAGTCAGTTACCTCCGAGAAGAAAGTGAGGATCGTGCCTCCCTCAAATAGTGTTTGATGAGGCGTTATAGACTCGACATGCAGCGTGTGTCAGAGCAACGTTATGTGCCGAAGTTTTGCGTCAAACTCAAAAATGCAGCGTGGAGACTTTCAATCTGATAAGAGAAGTAAGTATACGGGGAGGAAGCCATGCCAAAAACGAGGGTTTTTGAGTAGCACCAGATGTTTCGCGAGAGAAGTAAAGCCTTGGAAGACAAAGAACGCAAAGGACGGCCGTCAACGGCTGTAGTGTTAAAATTTGGTAAGTGAAACTATTTTTGGTCTCTGATCGACGTTAGTTTCGATTAATAGTACAAGAGTTGAATTTATCCAAAACCGTAGTGCATAAAATTGTGCCTGAAGATTTGCAAATGAGAAAAAATTGCAAAGTTGCTTCCGAAAAGCAAAAAGATTAGCGTGTGATGATCTGCTGATAACTGTTGGAACGTATTGTGTCTGATCCTGATTTTTTGGACACGGTGATAACAGGTGATGAAACACGGGCGTTCAGTACGATCTCGTGACAAACAGCGAATGCAAAATTTTACTTCGATGTGCTCAAACGCTTGCGAAAAAGGGTCGTTTGCGTTCAAAAAGAGATCGCCAACACCTGGTCTGTCCATCACGACAACTGGGTGCGTTGTTCGTGAGGGAATTTTTGGTCAAGCATAACTTAGCAACGTTTTCTCAATCGCCATGTATTCCAGACGTGGTCCCTCCCAACTTCTTTCTGTTCCCAAAACTCAAATCCGGCCTGAAATTAATGCGTTTTGGGTGGGTGAAAAGGTTCTAAATCGCCGTGACCAAGGCCATGAACGGAATTTCAGTTTGCGCATTCTAGGAAGCCTTCAAAGCACAGCAGACATGCTGCAAACGCTATACAAATACAGGAAAAAACTATTTTGATGAATTTTGTAGAAATAAACGATTACCGACAATGCTTTTGTTCTTATTAAATTATTCCCGATACTTTCCGGACATGCCCCATATATAAAGGAGAATCTGAAAAGGAAGTAAGTAGACTACTGATAAATGGAAGAAAAAGTACAGTAACGTACCACAACAGACAGTGTTAAAGAAGAGTGAAAAAATGAACAGTAAATCTATTAGTCTGCTGAAGGAAATTTGATGATGAATATAAAGAAATAACAGCTTCAAAAATTGCAGCAAAAAATATGCTTCCAAAAAACAACAGGACGGACAATACAATATACAAAGCCAAAAAAAAGCTAAAGTATTATGGCGAAAAAATAAAAAAGTTGAAAAGAACAACTAACAAGACAAGAAAATTTTATTGTGCGGCAAAAATGGACTCAAAAATATTTTTCCTAGATAACGCTGGGTGTAAAAACAAAGAAGGAAATATCTTTCAAAAAAAACCGGCAGTTCCAAATTGCTGGAGAAAGTACCTTAAAGAATTTTTAAATTTACCTGAAGAAGAAAGAGGCAGCATATAAGGTCCAAACAAAATAGGGCACGCAATAGTAAAACCACCACTAGAAGACCCAACCCTAGGGAAAACAAGAAAATAGTTGTAAATATAAAAAATAATAAAACTATTGGAAGCAATACAAATATTGAAGAATTAGTGAAGCATTGAAACAAATTAATTTGCAGCAATATCCATAGACTGATTATGAAAGTATGGTAGGAAGAGGAAATGACAGAAATAATAATCCCCATACATAACACTACTGGGTAAAACACACACAATTCTATCATGTCTTTTTTTATAGGAGAATTGAAACATGCAGTGAGGAAATAATAGGGGATACAGGAACGGATTTTGAAGAAACCAGTCCAAGATAGACATTACACATTAAATTTGACAAATATGTGAAAAAGTTTGAGTTAAATAAAAAGGAAGATTTTAAATAAAGCGAAAAAGAAATACCATAGAAAGAAACAGATAGCAACAGGAAAAAGAAAATGAAGGCAAGCGTAAGATCGCCGGAATCACGCTCTTTGAGAAAAATAACAAAAACAAGCAAACAAAAAACTAAAGCAAAAGGACGGAAATAAGGACGACTACCCTGACAAACAAAAGGAAATAAAAGAAAAGAAAAAATAATAATTAACACAAATAAACGGGCCAATAGAAGGAACAGCGGAAAAAATGCTAAAATTCTACGCGAAACTACAATATGAAATAGATAATATATATATATATATATATATATATATATATATATATATATATATATATATATATATATATATATATATATATATATATATATATATATATATATATATATATATATATACATATATATATATATATATAACATGAAATTGGAATGCAAAAGTGGAAAGAGATGTAAATAGAAAAGGAAGCTTAGAAAGATATAGAAAGAAAATATTAAATAGAAATAGCAAGAAGATGCTAGATTTCGACCAATCAAACGACCTACCAATTGAAAATACGTTTTAGGAACAAAAAGATCAAGAAATATACACTTTCGTGGCAGAAGACTGAAATCCAAAAAGCCTGATCGACTATATAGTAGACAACAAAAACCTCGAACAAGAAATAAAAAACATAAAACAGAAACAGAACCCAAACTACCGACAAATCATAGAATGGTCACAGCAACAATAAAAGAAAGTATAGCAAGGGTGGAGGAAAGACAGAAATACTACAAAATAAGTATAAAAAGATTAAAAGAGAAAAACATCCAAAAAAGTACAAAAGAGAACAAAAAGACCCTGAAGGAAAAATGGTTCCTAGAAGAAAAGTGGACCACATTTAAAAAAACAATAAAAGAGGCAGCAGAAAAAGTTTGTGAAACAAAACGTAACAATCCCACACAAAAAAGAACAAGGTTGTGGAGCGGGGATGTAAAAACAGAGACTAAAAAGAAAAAACATGGAGAAGATACCTTCAAACAAAAATAAGCAGGACAAGGAAGATTACATCAAATTTAGTAAAGAATTCAAGAAAACGGTTAAAAACGCAAAGAGAAAAAGCTGGGAAGAATTCGGAAATAAACTGCAAGAACACTCTACAACAAATAACAGACGATTCTGGTCCAAAATAAGAACGATGAAAGGAGGAAAAAGAAAAGAAATTAGAAAATTAAAGACAAATAAAATAAACCACATACAAATATAAACGACATCTTAAGGATACGGAAAGAATATTACGAAGACAAATTTAACTATACAACAGATAGAGAAAAACAAAACGAAGATCGACAAGAAGAACAAAGAGAAGATTTACCATAGATAGAAAACATAAGAAGGGAAAAAGTAGAAGAAGAGATAAGTAAAGTAAAAACAGGAAAAACTGGAGAAAATAGACCCTGAAATAATAAAATGCTTAAGGAAAGAAGGTGTAGACTGGTTTCGGAAAATATGCAAGACAGCTTGGGAAACAAAGAAAATTTAATCGGATTGGTACCAATATAAAAAGGAGAACAAGTAAAGTGCGACAACTACAGCGCTATATGCCTAGCACTCACCAGCTTCAAAATTTATACAAAAGCAATAGAAAAAAGAGTAACATAAACAGTGCAAAATGATATTGAACAAGAGCAAGCCGCATTTATACTAGGGAAACAAACAAATGAGAATATACTTATAATAAGGGATCTAATAGACCGAAGCTTAGAGACCGGAGAGAAACTAACACTGCCATTTATTGACCTCAGAGCAGCTTTCGACTCAATAGAGAGAGAAGTAATATGGAAAAGTCTAGAAGACATGAACATTTCAAAACACGTCATCCAAATCATACGCAGTACATACAAAAGGATAAAAGGGAAGGTACAGATAGCGGGGAGAAGATCAAAAGTTTTTAAATGGAAGAAAAAATGAAAGAGGAAAGCAGTCTCAACCCTTTTCTGTTCATACTAGTCATAAACAGACTGCTTAGAAATACTAGAAAAAGAACTAAACGAACACAAATAATAATTGAATATCAAATCTACAACCAGTTAAAATCGGCACTTTAATGTATGAAGATGACATAGTATTGATAGCAGACTCGAAGAAAAGAAGAAGATGCAAAGATTAATAGACATATGGACGAAAGAAATAAAAAATTAAAAATGAAAATAAACATAGAAAAGACCAAAATAATGATCATAAATGAAAAAGAACCGGTCAACACACAAATAAAATTCAATAACAGAAACATAGAAAAGTAACAACATTTAATTACCTGGGAAGCATCATAACAAACGATGGAAACATAGACATAGAATTAGCAAGTAGGATGAGTAGATCAAATAAACTATACTATGCTTTAATATCAATTCCAAAGAAAAATAAGGAAACAAAATTAAAAAAATACAACACCATTATATTACCGACATTAATATACGCAAGTGAAAATTGGACAATACAGAAAAAATATATCGGAAAGTTAAATGCAATGGAGATGAAACGCTTAAGAAAAATAGCAGAAAATACGAAATAGGACAGAGTTGAAAACAAATAAATAAGAGATCTGATTAAACTAAAACCGATAATGAATAAAATAAAAAGACAATTAAACTGGTACGGCCACATTGTTAGGATGGATACAAACAAACTAGTGAAGATGATATGGGGGACAATAAAAACAGGAAGAGAAGAAGAGGGAGTCCTAAAAAGGCTTGGATAACTCAAATAGGAAAAGCGGGAAAAGCAGGGGAAAAATATAGAAGAAATAAAGCAATTAGCCCAATCTAGGAAGGAATGGAGAGAATGAGTGAAAAAAACTAAAGAAAACTATCCTGACTCCGACACCCGAGAGGATAATATGGAAGGGGAGAAAGAAGGAGAAGAAGAAGAAATAGCTTTTGATAGCTTAAACAGAAAAAAATTATAAAAATAATAAAACGACTAAAATTACCAAATAAATTAGTAAATCTTGTTAAAAGGATTAGAAGAACCACAAACGATAATAATAATACAGAAAAAACTGAAAGATTTAGTATAAAAAATGATGTAAAACAAGGCGATGCTGTACCAGCAGTTTTACTTAATATGAAGTTAGAAATAGTAATGATGAAAATAGATAAATCCAGAAGCTTATATACGAAAATTATCCAAGAAAACGTATATTCTGATGCTACGATAATAATAAGCCAAAACAGGAATGAAACTTAAAACGTTCCAAGATCCGACCAACGAAGCAAAGAAGGCAGAACTGAAGATAAACGCCATTAAACGAAATATATGCTAGTCACCAAAAAGGATATACAACTACGCCACCTAGAAATTGAGAAATGTTATTTTGTGTATTTCGAAAAGTCTATTATGCCAATAATGCAAGACCTAGAAGAAACCAAAATGAATTTCTCATCAGCTCATCGTAACCAAAACAGTCTTCAACCTCTTCAATTATAAGGACCCAGACTTTTATTCCTGCGGAACCCATCCTTTCCCCGATAAATAGCAGGAAGTGATTGATGTTAGGGCAAAGTACTTAAACTATTTGTTATTTGTTTGTTAGAAAAATCATATCAAACAGGCTAAATTTTGGAAAATTTTTAAAGTAGGATAAAAAATAAAAGCTGAAACTTAGGCTACTGCAGAGAAAGCGGAAGAATTGAGAATTTGCGAAATAACTAGAAATGGAGATAGGTCATGGTAAGGCTTTAGCGCCCCGCATGGGAGCATGACCTGCGAATTAAGAGGTTAAGGCTCTCATATTTTCGACATCTCTAATGCGGGGCGATGTGGCAAGCACCGCGCCTAAAACGACCGCCATTATTACCCCCTGTTCGAATGAACGCAGGTACTCAATTATTTTTAGTGATTGAGTAGGCCACCTGCCAGGCATCAAAGACCTCCAGGAGTAGAACCAGGGTTCATCCGCATCGCAGTCCGCTTGGTCCACTCTCTAGGGAGAGATGGATTAAGGAAAAGACGTTATACACCATGTCAAATCCCAACGAATAACCTGGCTAAAGAACATTAAACAAATGGACAATTTATGTCCAATAAAAATGTTGATGGAATGGAAACCAGCAGAGTGAAAGTTTGAAGGAAGACACAAAAAAAGATGGTAGAATTGCGTTCCAGATAATCTCAAAAAATGTAAATAAGGAATTGAACAAATAAAATAACCAATAAGAAAGAATGGAAACTCATAACAAAACAAGAGAAAACCCATCAAGTTATGGTGCTTGAGGAAGAAAAAAGATTGGCGCTGCGCCCGTCACTAAAAATCAGCGGGTACCTTATTATTACAGTGAAAATCCAATTGGCAAATAATCATTACTTAATTAAAAATGTAAAGTTTCGGCAGCTTTTAATTTTAATTAAAAATTTGGTGGTAACTTGCCCCACACTGTACAAATTAAAAATTATTGTATCATTTCTGTATATAAATTTTATTATAATTCGGTGTTACTTATTTATTCGTATAAACTCTTTAGACTACTTAAGGAGTGCTTATTCCTAAGCTTTAATTAAAAGTCCGTAATATTCACTTAATTAGCGATTTAAATCGGTTGAACTCGGCACGGCCCTTAAGTGTGCCATCCAAGTTTTTAATATTAATTTTATTAAAACTTCCAGTTTAAAATAATCCACTTTCATAAACGCTAAAGTGCGGCTAAGCAAGTGGAGACCAGATTTGCCTTAATTTTAAAATGCTGCGCGTTTGCAAGCCACCTGCTAATTTGGAGCGTCGGAGCTGCGTCGCCTGCAACTCGCCAATATACATAGAGCTGACGCCGTTTGGACCAATGAGGGCTGAGCGACGCCAGCTAGGCGGACAATTGCTGTCAATAAGGAGCGCTATGGTCAACAAATTAGCTATCAGGTGTTCACTTTTAGTTGCATTCAAAACGTCGCCTTAAAATTTGTGTGTCGTTTCAATAAACTAGCGGACGAACATTTAGGTGTTGCGGACTTGGCTGAAATGTGCGGTTGGGTGATTTGTGCCAGGTCGCGGCGGGGAGGCCACCTGAAGTTGCTGCTAAAGGTAAATTAGGATAATTTCAAAAGCAATTGCATGCTTCAGGCATAAAAATATGAAACTTACATTGCGAGGTACCTCGCCAGGCGGCTTCGCGCAGACTGGCCGACAACCTCGCCCCCGCGCTCGGTGTCTTTGAAATATACGAATCTGACTTAATAAAAAATTGGTAAGAAACCCGTACTTATATCCTGGGGTGTATGCAAAGCAATTTTAAAAATTTTACAACATATGTAGAACACAACCGCAGTGCCCGCACCGATTTCAGTGAAATTTAGATATGTAAGACATGTATTTCTTTATCTGCGCATAAGCACTTAAATGGGTAAAATCAACCCTTCAAATTCTATTTGTGATGTTTTCACAAAACAAAATGGAAATTAATTGTTACTGAAAAAGGAACAGGACCCCGAGTAATTCATCCCTTATTTTTATAAAGAAATTTTTTATTTTTTATGAACTTTTTTTTAAATCTACTAAATCAAAGTTGACGTGTATTAGGCTTAAAAAACAGTTAAGTAAGCAGATAACCGTAGAGACTAAATCCTACTTACTAGTGATCGACTTTATAGTGGAAAAATAGTTATAAATTGCTGTTCTTTCATTAACTGCTTTTTTAGAAAAAAATAATAATTTTAAATCAACAGTTAAGAAAATTAATAAAGATCAAGTTAGAATTGTTTCCATATTTTCATTTAATTTTTAAATTTTTGAAAATAAGGAAAAGTAATTTTTTATATTGCTGAATTCAAATACAACGTATATTAAATAAACTATAAAAAAATATTAATTTATTTTTTTAAGGTATTTTAAATTTCTATAACCATAAATATGATTTTTGCATCACATTAAAATAATATTTATTATGTAGATTATTATAATAAAGTATATCTAGTTATTTATCGGTACTTCATTATTTAATAAAATAATTAATTTTATATATATATATATATACTTCTAAATTCACATTTATGCATTAAATTTGCGCTCAATATGTTTAAATGCTCTTAAAAGTAATACTAATTACTACTAATTTACTTTTCTTTTAAATAACGCCTTTAAATAACAATGAAATCTTCTCGAACTCTTAAACAATCTCTAAACAACGCTACAATATTTATTATACGTAAAATTATTTGCTAAAGAGGTTATATAACTAACAATTTTAAACTGTCAAAAAGCGTTTTACAAAATTATTTTAGATATATTTAATAATACTGCGATTATGTATTGTACATTTAAAAATATATTAATAAAATATAAATAAAATTTTAAATATGTTGCTATACATATAGTTATTTTTATAAATGTTGTATATTCTTTAGTGTTCAATATGACAGTTGGTAGGGCTCTACGCCCCGCGTGGGAGCACGGCCTGCGAACTGAGAGGTTAAGCCTCTCATACGTTCGCTCTCTGTGCCAGGTCGTTGCGCACCATCTCTGATGCGGGGCGGTGTGGCAAGCACCGCGCCTAAGACGACCGCCATTATTACCCCTTGTTCGAGTGCACGCAGGTACTCAATTATTTTTAGTGACTGAGTAGGCCACCCGCCAGGCATCAGAGAGCACTGGGAATTGAACCCGGGTCCGTCAGCATCGCAGCCCGCCCCTCAACCACGGGACCACGCTGGCTGTCAATATGACAGTTAATCCTTAAATATTATTAATTTACCGCTTGCGTATTTTCTTCTTCTTCTTCATTAGCCCCTTCCTTTTAACACATCGGGTGTCGGATTTGGGTTAGTTGTTCTTTTCTTCATTCGCTCATTCCTTCTACACCTTCTTGGATGCTCCCATTGCAGGCAGGTACTTTCTACCTGGAAAGTATCCCGAAGTTAATGATTTTAGCATGTTGTTTGTGTGTAGCTTGTAGAGTAGAATCTGAGTTTTGGACCTCGAGGATCCTGTGATAACTTGGAGGGAGCCAAAGCTCAAAATTTTTGGTTTTGTCATTTTTTTGCTTATAACTTTTAAATCATACGTTTTTAACGGAGTATACCTATTTATAAAGTTAAAGAGCATTAAATTTCCTTTAATTTTTTTTATTAAGGTAAATATTTACAACCTGCAAATGACGGCTATAAGTAAATGTGCTTAAAGTAGAATACAGGAGGGGAAATGGTATACAGCGATAACACTACCTATAAATTAACTATTGATTATTGTTGATTTAATGTCTGGAGACCACTATTTTTTAAGTCTTCTGATTTCAAGATGTATGTATCCTGGCTTCTTCATTGGGGTGATCAGGGAGCCGTTTGAGGTAGTTCTTTGTTAATCTGATAATTTCTTCTTGTGCAAATGGTATTCCAGAATCTTCATGTAAGGTATTATTACTAACGTACCATGGTGCATTGAGATCATTCAAAGTATCTTAGATAGACTCTGCATAATTTTAGTATTAGAATGCTTAGCACACCCCCAAAGCTGGACACCGTACGTCCACATAGGTTTTATGATACACTTATAGAGGAGAAATTTATTTTCTGTTGACAGTTGTGATTTGACGAATTTTCAGGTTTATGCGGGTTTTCTTAGCAGAAATGTGTACCTTCCATATAAGTCTATGGATAAGTGTTAATCCCAAATATTTGACTTGAGGAGATACAGGTAACGGCTCATCGTTTATTGACGGTAGGGTAGATGGTGATCCTCTTCGTTAATGTGACATGTGGACTTTGTATGGTTTACTTTGACTTTCCATCGTTTCAGCCAAACTTGCAATTGATTCTTCGCTTATAGATAATAGAGCGGTGTCGTCGGCAAACGTAGCGATTGTAGTAGTATTTGTAGTTGATATGTCAGCCGTGAATATCAAATAAAGAAGTGGACCAAGGACACTACCTTGAGGGACTCCTGAGCTTATGGGGTAATAGTTTGAGGTTGCTGTATTAATTCGCACTTGAAAGTATCTGTCTGTGAGGTAAGATTTCAAAATAAGATAATGAGGCGTGGGAAGGAAGTATTTAAGTTTGTATAGGAGTTTGTCATGCCATAAACGGTCAAAGGCTTGTTTGTTACCTAAGAATGCGGCTATACATAGTTGTTTCTGTTTAAAGCTTAAGAGAATAGTTTTGACAATTCTATGGCATTGATGAAGTGGCATTAATGTGTGTATCTCAGTATCTTTAAAGATTCGTTTAAGTAGGAGCCTTTCAATATTTTGGACATGATCGGGAGAAAAACTTATTGGCCGATACGATGTAACTGTTTGGAGGTTTATTTGGTTTGTTGATCATAATTATTTGTGCAAATTTCCAGGTGATCGGGAAATATGCTAGTCTGAGGATACTATTATAAATTATGGTTAACAAAACAAGTCCTTTTCTGGGTAGTTGTTTTAAGATCTGACCAGTAATCAGATCAAAGCCAAGTGTTTTGTAATTGGTGCATCTTGAAATCATGCTTTTAACTTCTTTTGGAGTGAAGAATTTTAATCGGGCAAGGAGCGTCCAATGAGTTTCTAAAGGTCGTCATCATTATTATTATTATGTTCAGGTGCACTAAAGACTTGTGAAATATGTTCAGCAAACGTTGAAGCTTTTTTCTGCTCTGTTTTTCCCCAGCTTCCCTCGTCTTTCCTTAAAGGTGGAGTGTGCTGAATAGATCTCTTAAAAATTTGGTTGCCTTTCAGATACTGTGGTCGTCTGCTGATAACTTAGTGATGTACGATTCGAATGTGGCATTTCTGGTTTCGTGCAGAACTATTTTTAGTTGTCGCGTTAATCTATTTTTGTCTCTAGGGTTGCGACAAGGTGTTTGATATGGACAGGTATGTTATTCTCTGGTTTCTGTCCCAGTTTTTCAGGGGGCTGTATGGTTTGTGTGAGGTGATTTATTGCATTATCAATATCTACCGGTTGTTGTAAGCGAATATTCAGATTTAGGTTGTTATGTACATAGTTTTTAAATATATGCCAGTTGATTTTTGATTTGGAACTTTAGGACGGTTTGTTATGTGTCTACTAAGTGTGGCGATTATTGGTGAATGATCAGTGGAAAGGTTCCAGGATGCTTCTATGGTGATATAATTAGGTACTATACCTAGAATGACAAAAAAGTCAAGCAGGTCTGGGATTTTATTTGCCTCTGTTTGCCAATAGGTGGGTTTCCCTGTAGATAGATAAAAACGTTTTAAGTTTGTTATAGCTTGTCGCAAGTGTCTTCCTCTTGTGGTAAATAGTCTTGAACCCCAGTGTGTATGCTTAGCATTCCAGTCTCCTTCTATGATGAATTTACCTACTAATTGCCTGAAGAGGTCTTCATATTCAAGTGTGCTTATTCCGTACCTTGGTGGGCTGTCCGTTGCAGCAATGTTTGAAGGTTTGTTTCCTCGTGGTGTGGTATAGTATTACGAATTATTATGGCTGAGCCACCATGAGCCGTTCCATCAGGGTGGTTGGTGCAGTATAAAGAATAATGTGGAATATTGAACATTGTTCTGTCTGTGAAGTGTGTTTCCGATATAAGAAGTACATCTATTTTGTTTTGTTCTA
Source organism: Sinelater perroti (assembly GCA_036346155.1). Classification (NCBI taxonomy): domain Eukaryota; kingdom Metazoa; phylum Arthropoda; class Insecta; order Coleoptera; family Elateridae; genus Sinelater; species Sinelater perroti. The sequence goes on from JARFIY010000158.1 coordinate 11,497,163, forward strand.
GAAAAGTTATTAATTCTGCTTTATGGTTGGCTAAGCCATTTGCATTCCACTCGGCAATTCGAATTGATTTAACGTCTATTACTGAATTTATTTAGTACAGTGGGGCCTTTAAAATTTAGTGGTCAAAAGTATTATATTCTGACCCAATAGTTACTGAAATACAGTGGTTCAAAGTTTCAACAAATTTCTTAAATTATCAGATGCAGGTTTTTGCCTTATAACTTTCTGTTTTCAATATTTCTATGTAAATTATGTTAGGTGCTCTTAAATTTCAACATGTAAAAACCTACAAACTATTTCCATTCCAAACGCATTTAAATTTTACACTCACACTCGACTTTACGTGAAGAGGCGAGGGGGGGGGGGTAGGTCCGCCGACCAGGTGCCTCACGTCATAGTTTGCATTTTGTTTTTCATTTAGTTTGTAATTTTTACTCTACTCTATTTACTCTTTATCCCAAAACAAGTAGGTAAACCTTTACTATATACTATTTATGAGCATTACATTTCCTATCATTTGCACTCGTTAAAAATATTTTCAAATCAAACACTAACCAATGTATAGTGCTTCTGAGTAACATTATGATTTTCAAGTTAATGACCTATTATGAAAAATACAAGATGTTTCACTATTAGGTACTTTTATACTCCAACCTCGGAAGCTTAAACTTCAACCTGTTTTTTGTATAGTCAATTTTCATTAATGATCTTAAAGACTGACGCTCAATCAATGAAATAATAGTAGTTTAAGAACAAAAATCACTGTTTTATATTTATAAAATATATTTAAGAAAACATAATCTTGTGTGTTCCCGCCTAGCGTGAAAAATTTAAGTAAAATGACTGAAACATATAAGTAACAAAAATATTTGAAGTAATAATATCTACGATACGTACAAAACATTAACCTGATTAAATAAAACATCATTCATCTGAAGAATAAAATGTCTAACTTAAGACATTGGAAATTATTAACTTAAAAATTAACGTCAGGGTTTGATCTCTTTGGCGCTGATGGTATGTCGTTGTCCTCCTCTTGAGCTACAATTTCGTCGAAGAGGTTGCCTGTTCTTCGCATTCAGCGTTAGTATCTTCTTCATTAAGGTCTGTTTCTGGCGAATCTTCGCGTGCGGTACCTATGCAATTCTCGCAGATGGCAGAGCACCAAAGTCCTGCTTTTTTGCAACTGCTGGCCCCCGTGCTACATTCTGTAGTACATTTGCAGCAAATGATGTTGAAGGGCTGGTCTGGAGCAGCATCCGTGGTCATGGCAAATGTTGCGCCTTTCCTTAGGTAACTTGGTTTGTTTTTGTCTGTACTCTCCAGTACTCTTCCTCGCTTAAGAAGCACTTGGTGTTGAAATCAAATCATAACGATAGATTACTGAGCGGTTAGGTTGTGGGCAGTTGCAGGAGTGTCACGTTCACGAAGGAGGCCAAAATCAATTGCTCGTTGTTGTGATTCTTTTGACAAGCCGTATGAACTGTAATTTCCTCCACTCCTTTCAGTAACCGTTGATGTTCAGGCTTTTTGCGTTTGACACTGTAAGCAAGAAGCGTAGCAACTCCTCTCTTCTTAACTACAGCGACTTAACATTCTGCTAAACTTTCTTCGCATATGAAACACCGTTCTAACACTAGTGGAGATGCCATATCAACTCAATACCACCACGAAAATAATTCAAATTACAGCAAGTATATATATACTATCCAACACTATAGAAGAAAACGAAAACAGGACATTCACTTGCAATAGACCTCAGAAAAGTACGACTCGGTTCCCAGAAAAAACTGTGGGAAGCGATAGTAAATAGGATCAACAAAAGTCTAATCAGTCATACAGCAACTTTATGGAAACAACCAAGTGGCAGTGAAAGTGGGGCAGACGATCAGTAATACTTTAAAGACAACAAAAGGGTACAAGGATGCTGCACATCTCAACCCTATTCAAGATATTCTTAGAAGATACCTTAAAGAATTTAAGAAATGTGAGGAATGGGGATACCAGTGCGCAATGAACATCTTTATACCTAACTACGCAGATGATCAAGTGATAATAGCCTAAGATTTGAGACCTGAGTTATATGCTACGAAAACTAAAAGACGAGTACACTAAGGCCGTATGGAAATAAACTTCGACAAGACATAATATTTGGATTACAGAAGAAGGTAAAAACTTGAAATAGACGACAATGTAGAAATAAGAGGAAAAATAAGTTCAAATACCTAGGCTTTACTATATCAAAAATACATCTACAGAAGAAGAAATAAATAGGTTAGGACAAACTAGAATAAGTATCAGACAACTATCCCATTCTATGGACACACACATTACAAAATACAAAACACAGAATATATACACAATTATCAAGTATTATGACATATGGGCAGAAAACTGGATAATTAATAAGAAAAATAGAGGAAAAATAAAAGCCACAGAAATGGAATTTTGGAGAAGGCTGCCAGGTGACACGACTAGACAGAATTAGAAATACAGAAATAAGAGGAGAATGAATGTGAAAAGACACACTGACTTACATCGAGGAAAAGAAATTAATATGGTACGGCCATGTTAGAAGGACGGACAATAATCGATGGATAAAGAAAATAACAGAGTGGAGTCCTCCAGGAAAACGAAAGAGAGGAAGGCCCCGAAGAACTTTCAGAGATGAGGTGGACCAAGCCATGGAAAGAAGAGGGCTAGCAGACGGAGATTGGGAAGACAAGAAGGAGTGGAAGAAATGGTTGAGTGAAGGAAGACAGCGTCAGCTGTGAAGATCCTTTTGTATATATATATATATATATATATATATACAGCAAGTCCAAGAAAAACGCGTTGTAATATCATTCAAATAAGAAGTCACCAACGAACATTCGCTTTGAACAGCTACAACGAAACTAAACTGAAAAGAACCCCTACTTTAGGAACGTAAAAGAAGGATTTTTAAGAGCGGATTTATAAGCGAAGGAAAGGGTCGCGAGAAATCGGTTTCACTCTCCCCTAACATCTGTACTTGATCCTGTTACCTGAGGAAGGGGTAATTCCATTATAATGACTTCGCTAACAATACCCTTACCTAAAAATTGTAACAAGTTCTGCACCTAATATAATTTACATAGTAATGTTGAAAAATGAAAGGTAACTTTCTGCTATTTTTGATAATTTGGGAAATTTGTTGTATCTTTGAACCACTGTGGCTCGGTAACTATTTTTAGGTCCTTCATTTATTACCAGCCACTCGGACTATACTATTAGTGTTTTGCCCTTTTCTTTCCCTGCGTATATTACTTGACGTATCCAATTTTTTTTGGTCTTCCTCTTCTGTTCTGCCTTAATTCTAAATATTAGTTAAAACTACTACGTTTTTTTTGAAAATTCCCTAAATTGGACGTCTTATCGGGTTTTCTTTTCTGTCTTTGATTTTTTTCCCTTATGGGTTAACTCTTCTCAACCCATCATCGTCTTCGTATCGTCATCGTATTCGCCATGGACCACATTTCTTCTCCATACGTTGTAGTACTTTCTAAGATTGCGCAGGAAACTTGCCTTTTTATTCCAGATTTTTCCTTTTGGCGCTTATATTCTACGTCTTCTTCTGCATTCTGCACAGACTCTTATTATTTTGAGTCCTACCTGTAAGTTTTCTTAAAATATATTGTGAAACGCCACTCATCGTATTCTTCTTTTAATTTTCGCAGCATGTATATCACATCTTATACCAGAATTAACATGAGTGATTGTAATATTTTGTTTCCTATTGGTATTCCTATTCTTTCTCATTCGCTATAACATTGTTTTAATGCTTATTTAGCGTAAGTATTGGAAAATAGTTAGGTTTGAATTTTTTAGATAATTCTATTGGTTTTGCTAGTTTATTTCCCGTTTTAATTTGGACTTCTGTGACTTAATATATCGTTTCAATTACTTCGACCCATTTATCTTTAATTCTGGTTATCGTACGCCTTTCTCTAGGTCTACAAAAGTTACATGTCCATCAATATTTGTATTCGGTTATTCTAGATTACTTGACTACTATGTTTTTCACTGAACTCTTTCACATGCTTTTCCATCTTATTTTATATCTCTTCCTAGTATCCTTACTATTATTAATAATATGCTTAATCGTTCATAGTTGTAGTACGTCTTTTGTCACCGTTTTATGTATGTACACAATATGACTTTTCCATACTATAGTCGCATTTTCTTTTTTCTACTTCTTAAAACATTTAAATTAATATTTCTATTAATCTAAGTCCACCATATTTTACTAATTCTATTCTAAGGTTTTGTCACATATTGTACTGTTATTATAGTTTCTTTTATATCTTTGCGATTTCTTTGTTCTATATTGTGTAGGAGTGTCCCGTAGTATTCTAATTGTTTTCCAGATGTTATTAGACATAGCTTGGCGTTGTTCTTTGATTACTTATATTTCAACCCAAATTGTTCAAGGGTTCATTCTTCTATTATTTTATTGCTTCTCTTGTCTTCTATATTCAATTTACTTTTGTCTTAGTCATTTTAAATAATGTTCTTTTTTTAAATTTTTGTAACTTCTTGCTGAACATTTCTTTTCTATTATTTTTGTTTACTTCTATTCCCAAATTTGTGTATGCGGCCTTCTAAATGCTAGTCTTTATATGCTTATGTATTTTATTTGTATTTTTCTCTACTGTTTTCTCATTTATATGCATTTTCAATTTATCTTGGTTTAGTTACCTAATACTATCATGTCTTAACTGTTTTATCTTATATTTTGGGTTGTTTACTTCTTCTAAATGTTTTATTCCATTTTTCTCCTGGCGTCTGATTAACGCTATTCTTATCTGGAATAAACGAGTGTTTTATCGCTAATTTATGTTTTTTACATAGAGAAAGTAGCCGCATTTTATTTTCATTCACCTTTACTTCTCCATATTGTCCAAATATCTTATTATTGTCTCTCCTTCCAACTTTGCTGTTCAAGTCTCTGATTACTATCCGTTTATCTTGATTTTTATTTCTATTTCTATTCCTTCTTATCTACTTGTGTTTCGCCAAGTAACAGCATATGCTCCTATAATTGTATTTTGTTCATATCATTTTATATTAATTTTTATTAGTTTTTCACATATTTATCCCACGTTTATAACGCGTTTGCTCGTCTTTTTTTTGAGTAAAAAGGTACTCCACTTGCTTTTTTGACTGCTTCAATCCTTATGTTTAGGTAGTTTTTAATATTTCTTGGCCTTTTCTATGTGTTTGGGTGCTGTTAACATGACTATCTTGGGATTCATTTTTTTCCTATTTCTATTATTAGTCCATGCCCTTATTCTTCAAGTCCTTTTTAACCTCGTTTCTTCTACATTTTATTTTTTCCACTTTTTGTCAATAATTCTGCGATTTAAAATTGGTTTCTGAGAACTCCGCGCAAACTGCATCCATCCCCATGTATTCTTTAGGGCTCCCTCTTTGTGAGGTGTAAATTTCTAACCGGAGATGTTTTAAATTTTTATTTTAATTTTTATGTTTTTTCCTTTACTTTTACATGTGTTAGGGTGTTAATTCCTGACGTTAAAGGCCTTTCAGTTGGAGAAGTTGTAGAATTAGCTGCCCACTCTAAGTTTTCTTCTTCTTCTTCTTCTACTCTTATATAGGCTATTAGCCTGTTTCTAACTACACATTTCGTGTAGAACTATGAGCCATGTTGTACCCCGGCAGGTGGCTAGTCTGACCCGTTAGAAGAAGGATAATGTATTTACGACCGCCAAAGGTGTTTGTATGATGGCCGGAGAGCACTCGATGTTTTGCCGTTATTTTTGACCAGGGAGTCGAACCCAGGGCCCGCCGCGCGTTAGTCTGGCAGGCCGAGGTCTTTACGTCGCGGCTGTCGTGCTCTCTTAAGTTTTCTATGTTACCATATTATTTTAAAACATTTCGATTTTGTACACGTTGTTATTATTAGTTGCTGGTTCAATGTTCACCAACAGCATATGTATTGGTTCTTTGATTATTTTATACTATTTAAAGTGGGTTTTAAGTAGGCAGCATAATAGGCTTGTATTTATTTAAAAATGATCTAAGAAATTCTGTAACCGGGAATGGCAATCATTACTGTTCGATAATAATCCGTTTTTTTGGCATAAACTGAGCAACATGAATCTAGAACAAATTTGGTTTTAGTAAGACAACAATTCAGTAAAGTGCAGATATCAACTAATTAGCAAGATCTTGCAATTGAACACAGCGTGACTCCTTTTTGTAGGGTTACGTATAATCCAAGATCTATAGCAACAATCCATAAACAGTTGACGATTTCAAAAACAAAATGATAGTGATGAAATGATAAAAGCACGTGTGAAAATGTATGAAAAAAATAAATATTTACAATCGAAGCTCAGGCCACCATTTGCGGGCATCATTGGATTACAAGTATCTTATTAATTTCTTTGCTATTTCGAGGAATATGGAATTGAGAAACAAACGGAGAACTGGGGATAAAAGAAAATAAAGAAGGACAATGCACAGCAGAGAACGAAAAAATATCCTTAAATGATGAGGAAGAAAGCACGAAAAGGAATAGATCTACTGATAATGAGAATCCCTAAAGAGACAATTTTAAAGAAGAAAATCTACACACAAAAAAGCACATTATTATAAATTATTATTAATAACACTTATTATCGCTCGTCTTGGAAATCTCCTAAGTATGTTCCCGATAACAAAATCATAATCAAGTACTATGAATTCAATTAATCACTTAAATTCCGTACCACTTATATAGTTGTAACATTTGGCATGATATTCGTAGGAGAATTTTCGATTTCCTAATTATTGTTATTTTTGTTAGGATAAAAATGTAAAAATACTTAGCAAGAACAATGTGACGCGTTATAAACAACGAGTGTCAGTTAGAAGGATGGGAGAAGGATGTTTTGATTAATAAGCCGGAATGGAATATAAAGAATAAAAATGAGCCACAGGCTAGCATCACTGTTTCAGTATAACCAGCGAAATCAAAATCAGACAAATAGATTGGTTAGCATCTGGAAATGGTATCGAAGAGATAGAAATAGCGAAGAATGTAGTAGTAAGGAAGTTAGAAGGTAAAAGAACAAAATATAGATCAAGGGAAAGGTGGATTAAGAAAGTTAGAAACAATTTGAGGAAACACAAAGTTCAAAATTAAAACTAATTAGGGAGAAATCGTAAGAACTGGAAAACAGTGCAGAAACAAAGAATAAATTAAAATATGGAAAGAGACCTGCCTAAAGCAAATAAAGAAGACGCTACCTGAATTGGTTCCAACTGAGTTAGGGAATATAAGGTCACTACTCCCTTGTAAACATTGGACTTGGTAATACTGCGTGGAAGGCTATGGTCTGTTTTTATCGGTTGCTAAGCCAAGGAGTGAATTAGATTAGGAAATGTAAAAGGTGATTTTTTTATGTTGTAGCCTGTCCCGCTCTAGTCCTTTCCTTTCAGAAACTTTGGTTAGAGTAACTGAAATGTTCCGTACTCTTCGCTAAATCGCAGATATTGTAAAGGTCATGGGTTAACCTCTACTTGAACATTAGCGGATTCAATTTTGGTTGTTTGGTAATAAATAAATTTATAGTGAGTAAATTTACAAATAAATATCACTGCACCTCCACGTACTTTATCACAAGGAAATGAAATTTTTTATATGTACTTATTATTCATTAACAATCAGAATTACAACATTATTCTTTAAGTTACTGTGTTGGCTTAAAAACCGAACAGTTCTTCATTGACGTATTGAGGTTTTCTCTACAGACAAGTCCTCCTTAGTCATTCATTAGATTACTTGGTCATTGTCTTTTAAGTCTTCTTGTATTTCTAAGGGAGGGTCTATTAGGAGCATGTTGGTGTGTTTTTTAGTTGTTTGTAGTAGTTAATACTTCTTTCTATTATGGCATCTTTAATATACGCACTTTCAGGTCATAAAGCGTGTCTTTAGAGACACACCAAAGAGCATCAAAGACCATACGTTACATTTTTGATTGATTTCTCTGTATTGTTGCTATTCTAGGGGTTGCCCGCAAAAATATGGTTTTTGCACCTTAGGTTGGCAATTTTTCACCCGCCTTTCTTCGAATTTTTGCAAGGTGGGAACGTATGCATTTTTAATTGAATCGGACGCCCGGCTTCAGCGATCCATTCAGCAAGGAGCGAGAGCAGCCTCACACGGACCTCGTGTAAATTAAGAGCTCAGAGCAGCTGTCATTGTTTACTTTCCGTTCAAATGTATAGGGTGTCTTTGTTTACTACGCACCGACTTCCTGGTGTAAATCAAGAGCAAAAACCACGCCACATTTTTTGTTTACTTACTGTTCTAACGTATAGATAGATTCAAATTACTAGTACGTCCCCAGAGTTCAGTGCCATAGACGCATATTAGTTTAATAATTGTTTTGTACACTGATAGTTTACTTGTAAGTGGCAATTTAGATTTTTTACTAATTAGTTATTGTATTTTCTTACGTTTTTTAATTACATGTTGTTTCTATGTTAATATATTATGTAAATGCATTTCCAGGTATTTTATATTAGTTAATATAGGTATTCGTATGTTATTTAGGTAAATGGGAGGACACTGGTCTCTGTGGAGAGTAAAATTAACTTGTACAGATTATTCTTTCTTTTAATTTTATATTTGTGTGTCTACGTTTGTATTTCATTTAGGTAATGTTGTAAAGTCATGACTGCTGGTTGAGGATTGTTGTTGGTAGAAATAATGACATTGTCGTCAGTAAAGGTACTAATTTACTGCAGTGTACAGGACATATAGTAAGGACCCACGACGCTTCCTTGGGGAACTCCAGACTTAAATGATTTTACCAGGAATTTTTTCATTGTCTGGTTCTAACTTTCCTGTAATATGAATAGAATTAAGAAAATTAGTACGTTATGGGCAAGAGTGTTTTAATCTTGCACAATAATCCCGAGTGCCAGACTTTGCCAAATACTTGATTTACATCAAGGAAGACCGACGCGCAAAATCTTTTGTCTTCTAATGCTTGATTAATTGTTGCGTCGTATAATAATTTTAGCGGAAGCCGAACTGATAGGGAGATATTCAGCTTTACTCTCAGGATCAGCAGCTTTTCTTTGCTGTAGTTTTGAAATGATGGACAACAAGCTTATGGGACGATAGGATAATACCTTATTTAATCTTGGTCAGGCATTGGATTAATATAATTTCGGCACTTTTTAGTAGCTTCGACCAATAATTCAGTTTAAGAGTAGCAATAAATATGTATGTAAAACTAATTCTTTTTGAGCATTTTCTTTAACATTTTAGGGGTTACGCCATCTATACCGAAAGCTTTGCATAGGTTTAAAAATTTTATTTGCTTTTAGAGTTCTTTCGTAAGTTTCACTTCCAGGAACATTGGTTGGATTACTCCCTATTTCGTCATCAGTGGCGTCGTTGTTAGGGGTGAAGACTTACACAAGGTGCCCTGCAAATAACTTAGCTTTTTCCTCGTCATTTCTGGCCCATTGTGGGTTGGGATTTGCGTTATTTTTTTATAGGGATATCTAATTTTGGTTTTTGAAAATTTTTACCGGCTTCCAGAATGAGTTGTGATATTTATTTAGGATAATGATATAGTCGTGAAAGGATTGATCTTGCGTCTTTCTGATTTTTGTATGTCTTTTCTTTTTACAGCTATAAGTTTTTTAATCTCTACAGGGATGTTGTTTGTTGCATTTTTTATGATCAACATGTATCATATTAAGATATTTTAGTTAAATGTGCTTTAAACTCATTTAAAAAATTAACAGCTCTTTAGCTATATTTGACTAATGATGATTCTATGGACAGATTTGAAGATAGTAAGGTTGTTGGTGAGATGTCGTTTTTATTTAGGGTTGGTGGTATACTTAAATATCTTGAAACATATCTAGAAAGAAGGTTAACTTAAATTCTAGATATAAAAAATCATTAACCAAGAATCCTCACTTAAAATAGACTACAGTGCTTTAGTCTATCATTTATTAATCTTTACTTCCACAAGGGTGCAATGTGTGAAACATCACTTTAAAGACCAGTTTAGACAAACTGCAAGTTTTAAGTAACCACGCACTATTTCAAGTTGCAGATGAAACCCCACTTTTATCTTCGAAGCTAACGTTGTCCATTAATATTTCCATTTATGTTCTCACAGCCGCCGGCAATGCTAATCTAAATGGAGGCCCCTTAAAATAAACAGACAACGGCATTACCTTGCAACGGCAGATTTTATCTGAGCGAGCGCTCTAACCGCTTCGCAGTTAATCGAGTCATACATGCATTGCAACTCAAAATTAACCGAGCTCCCTCAGTCGAGCGCTGCAAATGCCGCTGCAGACAAACGGCAATAAGCCGTTCTGCAAGGTCCCGGCCTCGGTCCCGAGCAAATTTAATTATAAAATGCAGAAGTAAATCTGCAAGCGACTCGTTCGCATGCAGCTGCGAAGTAGGACTCAAGCGGGTGGAGCAAACAGCAATTGCAAATTTCTGGGCTTCTAAATTAGCTTCTACTGTGGGTGAAAGGTTTTCAGCATTAAGCTGAACGATCCTTTGTAAGAAAGAAATAGTACATTATTTGGTTATTTTGTTATTTGGATACTTTTTATACAGCCTTTCCTTCTATTTAATACAGTTGATGAGTAACTTTTGCATGTCTCTTTTGTAAAAAGACGTTAACGTTTTTTGGTATTGACTGCTTACTATTATAACTAATACCTACCCACGTTAGCATATCGACGTCATTTCGTCCTGCAGCAAGCATCTTATGCTATTTGAACATATGGTCTCTTGGTAGTGCATCTCTTCAGAATTGTTAACGTAGTTTGTATAGAAAATCTATTGCTTTAACGTTTTACCTTTATTTTAAATTTATTTTATAAATTATTTGGCAATGATACTCGGTACTCGCTGTCGAAACGACTGGAAAATGTCTCCTTGAAATTGGACTAACTTAGGTAGCATTTTGTCTGTTGCATTTTTAAAAGCTGCCTCTAACATTAGATTAGGTATATACACAGGCTGCTTCTTCTATATCTAGACAGTTTTTTATAGGTTTATTTTTTCATACTTTTATAGTTATGCAATGCAATATTTTTTATATTATTAACTTATTTGTGTTCACGTTTTTCTGTTTTCTTTTTATCCTGTTAGTATTAATTTTAAGATTTTTTATTAAAGTTTTGTGTTACTTTTTATAATATAAGATTTATGATTTTGTTACTTTTATTACATCCTGTCCATATACAAATATATTTTTTTATTTATTTAAAATTAGTTTTTTTTGTAGCACACAACAGATATTAAGCATTTTAAAAATCTTTTAGGGTTGCTTTTGGTTTGCTTTGAATACCAATTCAACGGTTTTGTTCTGTAGAATATTCTACGGATAAGTCAAATAATCAAATTGGCAAACAGTGCTTTTTGTTCAATGATAGAGGAGCAGATAGAGAAAAGACATTCTACTTATTCAAACATCCACGAAAATATTTTTTTTTTTTATTTAAATCATTTGTTATACAATCTGTCCTAATTACAAAGGGCAATAAGTACTTAGCGTGACACATATAATAATAATGAATGCAAGCAGCAGTAGAAACTGCCAATTGCTTAAGGCATGTAGAGTAGGGCTACAACAAGCAATTTCACTAGGTTAAATATACAAGCGAGTGGTAGAGCTTACAACAATTTAGATTAGGGGTTAAAGCGTGTTAGAAGTTCGTTAGGTTTAAATCGTTTTAAACGTTTTGGTTTATGAGGTTCGTCCATCAAAGTGTTCACTAATTGATTGGGATGTGTCAGTAATCGGTCTTTATATCTTTGGGCACCTTTTTCTATTTCTTCTCTGATAGTGGGTATACGCAAATCACTTGAGATAACTTTATTTGGCACATACCACGGAGCACTAACTATAGCACGCAACACTTTATTTTGAAATCGTTCAATGATGGCTAGGTTGGAATCGCTGGCTGTTCCCCACAGAGAAAGACCATACGTCCAGATAGGCTTTAACGTGACTTTATAGAGCAAGAGTTTGTTCTCCAATGATAGTCTAGACCCCCTTCCGATTATCCAATAGATTGTAATCCAAGTTGTTTTCGTTTGTTGAATATATGGGTTTTCCAGGTTAAGTGTCGGTCCAAATGGAGTCCTAGATATTTTACGGAATCGCCATGTTTCAGTTATTGTCCATTGAGCGTAACCGCCGGACAGTTGTCACGGTTTATGGTGAAAGTGATGTGTTGGGATTTGCTTTCATTCACCTTAATTCTCCATATTTTTAGCCATTGTTGGATTTTGTTGAGGGAGACTTTCAGGTTGTGGGATGTAGTGGCAGGGTTAGTATGTGGTGCCAGGTGCAAAGGTGGCGGTTGTTGTATTCGTGGTGGGAATGTCAGCCGTGAACAGCAAGTACAATATAGGTCCCAGAACACTGCCTTGGGGAATTTCAGATACAGCGGGCTGTAGATTCGTGAATTCGCCATGGTGGTTCACGTAGAAATACCGGTCTGATAGGTAAGATTTTAGTACTTCGTAGAATTGGTATGGCAGAAGCTTTTTCAGTTTATATAATAGTCCCAAGTGCCAGACCTAGTCAAAGGCCTGGGATATATCTAGGAACGCCGCGGAGCAATATCTATATTTATCAAAGTCGTATATTTAATCTACTATTCGGTGGATTTGTTCTACAGAATTGGTGATTGGGTATTAATTCTTTTTTGTCCAGTATTGACTGGAGTCTTTTTAGAAGTAGCTTTTCAAAAACCTTAAAGAGGATTGGAAGGAGGCTAATTATTCTATAGGAAGCGGGATCAGTAGGTGTTTTTCCAGGCTTCTGTATCATTGTTATTTGGGCCACTTTCCAAGAAACTGGGTAGTATCTAACAGTGAGGATGGCGTTGAATATTTGGGTAATCGCTTGGACAACAATGTCAGGTAACTGTTTGAGAATCTCCCCAGTGATAAGGTCGAAGCCTGGTGCCTTTTTAGGATTAGTGTCCTTATCTATTACTTCTTGCACTTCTAGGATCTTACATGGCTTGATAGGAAGACTCATTTGAAAGGGGGATTGTAGGAAGTTCACTATTTTAGCATCCACTTCAGGACTTTGACTAGGAAAAGGTTTGAAAACATTAGCTAAGTGCTCAGCTAAGGTTTCGGCTTTCTGTTTACTGCTGCGAGCCCATTGACCATTTGGTTTGATAATGGGTGATTTGTGCATTATGGGCCTTTTAATTTTTTTAACCGCTTTCCAGAGCGAGTAATCAGAGATTTCCGTAGCTGTGAGATTTGCTAGATAGTTTTCGATGTCATGATTTTTGTGTTGCATCAGTAGTTTTGTTAATTGTTTCGAGGACCGATTCAGTGCACGTTTGCCTGCTTCTGATCGAATAGTTTGCCATCGTTTCCTCAGGCGTCTTTTTTCGTTTATTTTATCCTTTAGAATTGTTGGCAGTTGTTGGTGCTGAGGTTTTTCTTGGTAGGTGTGGCTGCCCATGCAGCTTGTTGAATTGTGTTGGTTAATTCGATTACGGCTTTTTCTGTATCGTGTTTGGTTTTATGTGGTATTTTTAAGTTTATGTTATCCGTTAGGCTAGTTCGAAAATAGTCCCAATTTGTTTTAGTATTACATAGTATTGGCCTCGTTTGTACATGTGTTATCTTTGAATGGAATGTTATTATAAGAGACGAATGGTCAGCAGCTAGTTCTAGACGCGATTTGATTGTGAAAAGATTTGTATTTATTCCTTTAATAGCACAAAAGGCGATTAGATCAGGGGTTTTCCGGCGATCTGTAGGCCAGTAGGTCTGTTCCCCAGTCGATAAGTAGTTTAGATTATTTGCTTGCATAGCTGCTAATAGTTCCCGTCCATCGGTTCTTGTTACTCTCGAACCCCAGTCTTGGTGTTTTGCATTAAAATCTCCGGCCGCGATGAACCTATTTCCTAGACTTTTGATGAAATGAGATTAGTCATCTTTTTTTGTTGAGTGTTTTGGAGGTCTATAAACAGCGGAGATCTTCATGGTTGCTATTTTGTCTTTGACTTGGATAGTAGTAGCTTATAAATGTGGTTTTTCATATTTATCTAGTTCATGATGTTTTATGTTGGATTTGATTATAACAGCTGTTCCGCCATGAGCAGTTCCATCGGGGTGGTTCGCATTGTAAATGCAGTAGTTAGGAAGTTTGATATAGCTTTTGTTGGTAAAATGGGATTCAAGGAATAGTTTAATCTCTTGCACATGTTGGCTAAGGCCATTGGCATTCCAAACAGCTATTTTTAAGAGTTGGGCCATTATTGTATTTTGGTGATTAACGTGGTTAGAAGGTTCATCATAGTCCCCATTTATGTGATTAAACTTTTCATCATGGATTTCAACTCTTCCATGTCGTTTGACTGTTGATTTTGGTATGTGACTTGTGGTTGTGATACTGTATTGATGTTTAAGTTTTGTGTAGGTTGTTTATTTTGCATTACTTGTTCTGCATACGAAACCTCAGGAATTCGATATGTTTGTGTTGGTTTGCGCACCTGCATAGTAATCTCGCGTCTTAGTTTTGGAAAAAGTTTTTCTTGTAGTTGTTTGTGCACTGCGAACTCTTTATAGTTTGCGGGATGATTGCTGCCACAGTTTACACATTTAACCTGATCATTCTTGTTTTTCCTTGGGCAGTCTTTAGTTGGGTGGGATCCTATGCATTTAACACAGCGGTCCATTTGCTAGCAGTAGTTTCTTGTATGGCCAAATCTTTGGCATTTGGCACATTGTGGGATTGCTCTTTTTGCATGCGGGGTTCAACTGTTATGCTCTTTCATAAAAAGTTTAGTTTGGCAGATCTCTTTATTGTTATCTTTTTGCTTAATTTCAACTACAAACATGGGGAGCGGAATTTTGGTTGAACGTTTGTTTTATGTTCCATAGGTTAACTACTTCATGGCTAAGTGCTTTTAAATTTTCTTTGATCTCTTCAGTATCTGTTGAGTGATGAATGTTCTTCATTATAACTCTGAATGTTCTCTCCTCTTTTGGCTTGTACGTATGAAATTTTTTATTTTTATTCATGAGGCTTTTTATAATAGCTGTATATATTTCGCTTTTACTGCTTTGAAGTTAAACTTCATTGTTGCCTAATGCTTTTAGAGTGTAACTAACTATCCTTCGCAATTTCGTTAAGTAGCCCTATTAGGAGTTTGACGTTTTGAACATCAGATACCTACATAGGTCGGGGGAAAATAAAATGTAAGCAGAATTTGTGGACACTTCCAATACCTTTGACGGCACTTTGTATACCCGATTCAGTTTCGACGTCAGTATTTCACGCACTTTTCAAATGTAGTGAGCATTTTCTAACTGCTTGCCTTAAAATAATCCTCAACCGATTTTCTACCGTTCTTGAATCAACTGAATTACTTGTAGGCCCATGTATAGGAGGGGCAATTATTACTAAAAACAACTATATTGCATTTTTTTGTAAATAATTTGTTTTGTTTAATCACCTAATAAGCCTAATAAGCTTTATACTCCACCACGGTCTGCTATGTATTGATTCTATGAAAGTTTCACTACTTGAGAGCGTTATCTGGAACTTTCTAAATGCGACTCGTTCCCATCAGATTATTCTGATGGTATCATTTCTAGGACAAAAATTTGGTGTCATTTTATATCAAATTTATTTTCATTTTATATATCTTATAATCTTACTAAAATATGTTTTTCTTATTCTTTTCTTTAATCGTGTTATATAAACTCATTTCTTTAATGTAAATGTCTAAGTTTCTATTGAATACCTATTTATTGGTCTAATATATGTTTCATATACAAAACTTATTTTCTTGTTTTTCTATAAGCTTTTTTTGCATATCAAATGCATCTGTTATTCTGTGTTCTATTTTCAAATTTCTCATTCAAGCTGATTGAATTATTTACTCTTACCTAGGTTTACATTTAGATATCTTTGTGGTAATCTATTTTTCATTTGCATATCTTTGTATCCGCCAATTTTTTTCGTACTATGTTTCTTCTTTATTTATTTCAAAACCCAATTTTCTTGCGTTTATTTTTTTTGTAAGTTAAATTAGTTTCTCTTCCACTTTGTTATTCCATTCACTAGATTCTTGATCTCATAAATTGATGTAGCTGCATTTAACATATGTTCCTTTTTATTATTTTAATTAATACTGTAAATCCTGTACGACTTATTTATAAAATCTATTAGATTTTTCTTAATTATGTATCTAGCAAAGAGCGTAATTCTAATTTCTTTTATTTTTTTAAGCAGGCTATAGCCTTCTATATTACTTGTACACCGTTTTCTTTAAGGCGTGTTCTTTGCCATCCCATTAGATTTAACCTCTAATCGTTCTGTATTTATATATATCTTTTATATTTTATGTACTCATATTTACTTTACTTCCTTCTCTTAAATTTGTAATATTTTATCAAATGTATTTATATTAAATAGAAGTAAGAAATATAGAAGCGCTATAACGGGGTTTATGCTAGTAGATGAGAGGTTGTCAGATTGAAAAGTTATGCACTAATAGAGAAAAGTAAAGATAAAGTAAAAAAAGGTGTTTTATATAAAACTGAAAAGTATTATTGAAATGCCAAAGTAATAAGAGAGTAGATATGTGCAAAGTATAAGAAAACATATCTTAGATCTTAGTAGTAGTTGCACTGGGGTACGGCTAATAGGCTTTACTAGTGTAAAAAAGTATGGTGAGGGTAAGCACAAGGTTTCCACATAAAGAAGCCCATATAAATGTAGAAATGACCAGACAAAGAACATCAAAAATTAAAATTGCTCCTTGCGTAGTAAATACACTATAGTAAACAACAGTGATAGACACTGTATTTTAGTCAAAGTCCGACTCGGATAAAGAATAGTACCCAAAAAATGAGAAGAAGTAGTGCACAATAAAAAAGTTAATATTAGGCATATATTAATAGACACAAAGAAAATATAAATATTAAAGCTACTATAAAGTAAATGGAAAACAAACATAAACAAAATAAAAGGGAGTTGGGACAACGCAAAAAAATTCTTATCCAAACCATATAGAAGATAATGCAAAAAAGCACAAATACTGAAGCATTCTACAAAAAGGTCAAAGGACAAACAGCTGGTTTTCAACTAGAGCTTTGTGTAGGTGATAATAGAAAATTGTTGGGTAGTAAACAGAAAATAGAAGTTAAAATAATTCCTTAAAAAGCTAAACCCAGATCAGAATTTATCTCATCGTTGATCGATATGGGAAATATATAATAAATTTACCTATTACGGAAAATCTGACGCCACTCATCGAAACGCTTAAAAATTGTAGAGAATTATATAGAATTTTTACAAAATAGAAGATAAGCCTTAATAGAAAATATGGCGGAAATATGTCAAAGTTTTGGAAAGGTGACATGCAATAAGTATTATTTATAATAAGCAGTGGCAAATATTGACATGTGCAGATGACATCGGCATTTCAAACAGAAGAAGAATAATTTAGAAGTTGTAGTTAGTTGCATAGAAGGGACAGCAGATATTCAAGCTCTAAATATTAACTAAAACTAAGTATAAGATAATTGCAAAGAGATATAGGGATATCGAAGAAATCACAGTAAACAAAAAACCACATAAAAAAGTAATTAATTTTAAATATTTCAAATTTTAACAGATAATTATTATTACAGGCTAAAGGAATTAATAGGATTAAAAACTCTATCAATAAAAGACAAAATTAAAGTAATAACGGTAATAAAAGAGGTCATGACTTATGGGACAGAATCCTGTCAACTCGACACGTAGGAGTGTAAAATGCTAAGAAAAGTAGTTAATAAGAATGAGATATGGCGCATGTTAATGCAATAAATCAAGAGTTGAGAACACGATATAGGTGTATAGGCATTCGGGTGGTAACTCGTAAATAATAACGTAACTAATATACGAATATTTATTTTAACATACGCGATATCCCATTAGAAGTGCGCGTTACCGCGGCTAATTGCAATCTAACTATTTCTGTCGTTCTTAAATCGGTCCAAGGTAAGAATCAACTCTCGACAAATCTTGGTAAATGTGGAGAAGGAAGAGTATTTTTTATAATCTAGTCCAAGTATTTTGCCATGGGATAAGCAATTAAGAATATGGCTGTTACTTGAAATATTTTTCAAAGTTTTCGTTCCGCTACACTTGTTATATAGCTGGAATATGTTAAAGGCATGCAAATTATAAAGAACACAAAGAAACTGTTACAGAACAAGTTAAAGTCTAGAATTACTACAGAAGTAGAAAACAATTTATAGACCGTAGTGTGTACACAATAAGCAACTAATAGAATATATATATTTTTTTATTGAATTCGTGTACATTAGCAATCAGAATTAATTACAATAAATTCTATGAGCTAATTGCGTGAAGTTTGGAATAGATTTGAAGAGAGGTGTACCCAGTGGTGCAGTCTCGTTACCTCCATTTGAAGGCTTAGGGATGGTGTAAATGATTTCTTTATTCTGTCAAGTCCCATGGCCACTTCCGTTTAAGTCGTCTCATTACTGGCTGCTGTGTTAGCGGTGTAATCTCGTTATTAGTGTGTCCCACTAGCCGAGCATGGTGGCTTGTAGCCCGTTGTCTGATTATGTCCCGCACATATTGTACGTTGGAGTCAAAGTGGAGGATACGGTTTGAAACATACCAGGGAGCATTGAATATACTTCTTAATGTCTTAGACTGGAAACGTTGTATTATGTCAATATTTGAGTAGCTGGCCAACCCCAGAGTTCACAGCCATATGTCCATATTGGTCGTATGATAGATTTGTACACCAGTAATTTGTTTTCTGTTGAGAGTTGAGAGTTTCTTCCTATGAGCCAATACATTTTTAATTTTGATGTCCATTTCTTTGCGTTTTTTTTATATGTGGTTTCCACGTTAATCTTGTGTCCATATGGAGACCTAAGTATCTAATTGCATTTGCGGGGATGGGTACGTTATTCAAGCTTACAGGTGGGCATTGTGATCGTCTTGTGGTAAATGTTATATGATTGGACTTCGTCTCATTGACCTTAATTCTCCATTTTCCAGCCAACCCTCTATTGTACTTAGTGCCTCTTGCAAGATATTAGTTGTGATTTGTGGATCTTCATGACATGCCAGGATTGCAGTGTCATCTGCAAATGTCCCCAATGTTATGGTTGGTGTCGTATATCTGCAGTAAAATCAGATATAAGAGTGGCAACACACTTCCTTGGGGAACACCAGCCGTGATTGGATACAGTTGTGAATATTCCATACCAACTTTGGTTTGAAAGTGTCGATTAGTTAGATAAGATTTAAGCAGGAGATAGTATTGATGTGGAAAGATGTGTTTAATTTTAAATAGTAGCCCATTGTGCCAAACACGGTCAAACGCTTGCCGCACATCTAAAAATACAGCAGAGCAATATTTCTTACTTTGAAATGATTGCTGAATAATATTGGTTATTCGGTGGCATTGCTCTATGGTCGAGTGTCCAAACTGGTGATTTGGAATCCATTCTTCAATTAGACTATTTTCGTTTATTCGCTTTAATATTAATTTTTCTAGGAGTTTTGATACGACAGGCAGTAGACTAATTGGGCGATAAGACTGAGCTTCATTTGGTGGCTTGCCAGGTTTTAATATTAGGATGACCTGTGCAAACTTTAATTGTAAGGGCCAGTATGTTAAGCGTAGGATTGCATTAAAGAGTGCCAATAAGAATTGTTCTCCTTGTCGGGTAATTGTTTAAGTAAACCAACGAGATCATAGCCCGGCGCTTTCTTATTATTTAACCATTTTATTTCATTTTGTAATTCACCAATTGTGAATTTTTATAGGGGTGATAGTTGTAGTGGTGCTTCGAGAAAGTTGTTAACATCTTCATCAATTTCATTAGAGTGAGGTGTGAATACGTCTGCCAGATGTTGGGCAAAAGTTCAACTTTTCTTTGTCTGATCTTGCCCAGGAGCCATCGTTTTTGCGTAACGGCGGGACTTTTGTTGGGGTCTCTTAAATCCTTTAGTGGCTTTCCATATACTGTGATCTTCTTTGGATAAGTTGGTTATGTAGTTATGGAATGTTTCATTACGCGCCTCTAACATCTTCTTCCTAAGTTTATTAGTAAGTCGATTGTTGTGGTTTTATCATTAACGTTTGTGTACGTTGCCAGATTGACCTTGCTCTCCTTTTTCTTTTATTAATTCACTTATATCTCTAGAAACATTAAATGACTCGATTTTCTGGATATTCATTGGTGTAGCATTCCAGGCTGCCTCTTGGACTGTTGTTATAAAGTGATTAACTGCGATCTCTATTTCTTTCGGTGTTTTTAAGCTTATATTAATATTTATATGTCGGTGGGTGTACTTTAAATTTGTCCCAGTCAGTTCGTCTATTTCAGAGTACTGGCTTAGGCTGCTTTTGGATAACTGTAGCGCTAATGACAGCTAACACAGGGCTGTGGTCCGAAGATAGATCGAAACTAGGAGTGACGTCCACATAATTTCTTGAAATGCCCGAGGCTATAAAAATCTAATAAATCTGGAATCTTGTTCACGTCGGTCGGCCAGTATGTTGGAGTACCGGTTGATAAATGCATGTAATTGTTGTTAGTAAGAATTTTTCAAGTTCTCTACCCTTGTAGTTATTAATCGAGACCCCACCTTGTATGTTTACAATTGAATTACTTGTAGGCCCATGTATAGGAGGGCAATTATTACTAAAACAACTATATTGCATTTTTTGTAAATAATTTGTTTTGTTTAATCACCTAATAAGCCTAATAAGCTTTATACTCCACCACGGTCTGCTATGTATTGATTCTATGAAAGTTTCACTACTTGAGAGCGTTACCTGGAACTTTCTAAATGCGACTCGTTCCCATCAGATTATTCTGATGGTATCATTTCTAGAACAAAAATTTGGTGTCATTTTATATCAAATTTATTTTTATTTTCTATATCTTATCATCATCATCATCTGCCCAATTCAGTCCTTTGTTGGACGTAGGCCTCTCCAAGCATCTTCCATTGGTCCCTGTTTTTCGCCTTCTGCATCCAATTGTAATCTGCTACTCTTTTGATGTCGTCAGTCCACCTGAGGGGGGGCCTGCCTCTATGCCTTTTGCCTATTCTTGGTCTCCACTGCAGCATGCTCTTCGTCCATCTTTTATCTTCTAGTCTGGCAATATGTCCGGCCCACTGCCATTTCCCTTTAAATATATGTTCTATTACATCTTTTACTTTTGTTTTATTTCGAATCCATATATTTGTCATCCTATCTCTTAGACTGATTCCCAGCATTGTCCGCTCCATTCCTCTCTGCGCTACCCTCAGTTTTTGCATATTTTTTATCGTTAACGTCCATGTCTCTGCTGCGTAGGTTAAAACAGGGAGTATATTCTGGTTGTATACTTTAGTCTTTAGTGTTTGGTCTATGTTACTTTTAAATATTTCTTTCCATCTACCGAATGCGGCCCAACCAAGTTTTATTCGCCTTTCTATTTCTTTTGATTGATTATCCGATTGTAGTGAGATGTATTGTCCAAGGTATATATAACTTCCTACTTATTCTAAAGTTTCCCCGTCAATCTGTATATCAACTATGTCATCTACTAGATCGTTTATCATTATTTTAGTTTTCCCTCTGTTCATTTTAATCCTATGTCTTTGGCCTTTTCGTTTAGGTCTGTTATCATTTCTTCTAATTCTTCTACATTGTCCGATATGAGCACGACGTCATCAGCAAATCGTAGATGGTTCAATCTTTTCCCATTTACTCTTATTCCTTTATTTTCCCAAGCGCATTTTTTAAACACATCTTCTAAACATAGGGTAAATAATTTCGGAGAGATAGTGTCTCCCTGTCTTACTCCTCGTTCTACATTTATCGGATTGGTAGTACTTTGCAATTTGATTGTACAGGTAGCGTTTGTATATATATATTTTATTAATTCCGTGTATCTGTAATCTACGCGGCTGTTCTGTAGAGGTTGTATTATGGCCCAGTGTTCTATATCTTATAATCTTATTAAAATATGTTTTTCTTATTCTTGTCTTTAATTGTCTTATATAAACTCATTTCTTTAATGTAAATGTCTAAGTTTCTATTGAATACTTATTTATTGGTATAATATGTGTTTCATATACGCAACTTATTTTCATATTTTTCTATAAGCTTTTTTTACATATCAAATGCATTTGTTATTCTGTGTTCTATTTTCAAATTTCTCATTCAAGCTGATTGAATTATTTACTCTTACCTAGGTTTACATTTAGATATCTTTGTAGTAATCTATTTTTCATTTGCATATCTTTGTATCCGCAAATTTTTGCGTACTATGTTTCTTCTTTATTTATTTTAAAACCCAATTTTCTTGCGTTTGTTTTTTTTGTAAGTTAAATTAGTTTCTCTTCCACTTTGTTATTCCATTCACTAGATTTTTGATCTCATAAATTGATGTAGCTGTATTTAGCATGTGTTCCTTCTTATTATTTTAATTAATACTGTAAATCCTGTACGACTTATTTATAAAATCTACTAGATTTTTCTTAATTATGTATCTAGCAAAAAGCGTAATTCTAATTTCTTTTATTTTTTTAAGCAGGATATAGCCTTCTATATTACTTGTACACCGTTTTCTTTAAGGCGTGTTCTTTGCCATCCCATTTTTAACCTCTAATCGTTCTGTATTTATATATATCTTTTATATTTTATGTACTCATATTTACTTTACTTCCTTCTCTTAGTTTGTAATATTTTATCAAATGTATTTATATTAAATAGAAGTAAGAAATATAGAAGCGCTATAACGGGGTTTACGCTAGTAGATGAGAGGTTGTCAGTTTGAAAAGTTATGCACTAACAGAGAAAAGTGAAGATAAAGTAAAAAAGGTGTTTTATATAAAACTGAAAAGTATTATTGAAATGTCAAAGTAATAAGAGAGCAGATATGTGCAAAGTATACGAAAACGTATCTTAGATCTTAATAGTAGTTGCAGTGGGATACGGCTAATAGACTTTACTAGTGTAAAAAAAGTATGGTGGAGGTAAGCACAAGGTTTCCACATAAAAAAGCCCATACAAAAACGTAGAAATGAGCAGAAAAACAAAATCAAAAATTAAAATTGCCCCTTGCGTAATAAATATACTATAGTAAACAACCGTGAGAGCACGACAGCCGCGAGGTAAAGGCCTCAACCTGCCAAACTGGCGCACGGCGGCTCCGGGTTCCAACCCCGGCAATGACAAAAACATTTAATGCTCTCCGGCCGTCATACAAACATCTGCGGCGGTTATAAAAAGTACATTCACTATCCACTCGCCAACCCGCCCGGCAAGCGTGGCGTTTAATTGCCAAATCTCGCCCAAAAAGGGAGGCCTATGCTCAATACTGGGCGCTACAAGGCTGAAGAAAAAAAAACAACCGTGATAGACACTATATTTTAGTCAAAGTCCGACTCGGATAAAGAATAGCACCCAAAAAATGAGAAGAAGCAGTGCACAATAAACAAGTTAATATTAGGCATATATTAATAGACACAAAGAAAATATAAATATTAAAGCTACTATAAAGTAAATGGAAAACAAACATAAACAAAATAAAAGGGAATTTGGAGAACGCAAAAAAATTATTATCCAAACCATAGAGAAGATAATGCAAAAAAGAACAAATATTCAAACATTCTACAAAAAGGTCAAAGGACAAACAGCTGGTTTTCAACTAGAGCTTTGTATAGGTGATAGTAGAAAATTGATGGGTAGTAAACAGAAAATAGAAGTTAAAATAATTCCTTACAAAGCTAACCCCAGATAAGAATTTATCTCATCGTTGATCGATATGGGAAATATATAACGAATTTACCTATAACGGAAAAACTGACGCCACTCATCGAAACGCTTAAAAATTGTAGAGAATTACATAGAATTTCTACAAAAAAAAAGATAAGCCTCAATACAAAATATGGCGGAAATATGTCAAAGTTTTGGAAAGGTGACATGCAATAAGTATTATTTATAATAAGCAGTGGCAAATATTGACATGTGCAGATGACATCGGCATTTCAAACAGAAGAAGAATAATTTAGAAGTTGTAGTTAGTTGCATAGAAGGGACAGCAGATATTAAAGCTCTAAATATTAATGTAACTAAAACGAAGTATAAGATAATTGCAGAGATATAGGGATATCGAAGAAATCACAGTAAACAAAAGACCACATGAAAAAGTTATTAATTTTAAATATTTCAAATTTTAACAGATAATTACTATTACAGGTTAAGGGAATTAATAGGATTAAAAACTCTATCAATAAAAGACAAAATTAAAGTAATAACGGTAATTAACGGTAATAAAAGAGGTCATGACTTATGGGACAGAATCCTATCAACTCGACACGTAGGGGTGTAAAATGCTAAGAAAAGTAGTTAATAAGAATGAGATATGGCGCATGTTAATACAATAAATCAAGAGTTGAGAATACGATATAGGTGTATAGGCATTAGGGTGGTAACTCGTAAATAATAACGCAACTGATATACGAATATTTATTTTAACATACGCGATATCCCCGGCAGGTAGTGCAGAAGTGCGCGTTACCACGGCTAATTGCAATCTAACCATTTCTGTCGTTCTTAAATCGGTCCAAGGTAAGAATCAACTCTCGACAAATCTTGGTAAATGTGGAGAAGGAAGAGTATTTTTTATAATCTGGCCAGGCAAAAGAAACTGAACGTCCAAATATTTTTTGGGATAAGCAATTAAGAATATGGCTGTTACGCGAAACATTTTTCCAAGTTTTCGTTCCGCTACATTTGTTATATAGCTGGAATGTGTTAAAAGCATGCAAATTATAAAGAACACAAAGAAACTGTTACAGAACAAGTTAAAGTCTAGAATTACTACAGAAGTAGATAATAATTTATAGACCGTAGTGTGTACACAATTACACAATAAGCAACTAATAGAATAATGTCAAAAAGGTTAAAGAGTAACGGGAAATAATCGGATAACCGCACCAAACTAAAGAACAAAAAACGGCTGTACTTTTGCAAATCACTCTAAAAATGTTAAGGCAGCGGCGACTACTGCGTTTCGTAAAATAATCGTTTCAGAAATCTTTTTAAGTGAAGTAACTAACACTAAGGTGTAAATAAGTAAATATATTTATATTGACAATTATTTTATTTTTATTGCATTTATTTTTTTCTGTTTCTTTTTTCTATCTCATTTACTTCTTCAGTTCCATTGTAAATTTGTTAAACTGCTTTTGTCCGTCTTTCCTGTTTTCTCCCATCTCTAACCAATTCAACGGTATATGGTCTAGGTTAAATATACGTCTATATGTTTTCTTTTTTAGAATTTGTGTTCGTTGATATTACAATAACATCCTGGGAATTTTGTATTTTACACAAAGTCTTTCGATTTCTTTCTATCTTTGCACGTTTTGCGTCTGCTTTAAATACTACGGACACGACGGTTTTATTCTCTACTTCATTAAAAATTTAACCTTTAGGAGTGAAAATTGTATCAGAGACA
The DNA here is from genome assembly GCA_036346155.1 of Sinelater perroti. Lineage (NCBI taxonomy): Eukaryota > Metazoa > Arthropoda > Insecta > Coleoptera > Elateridae > Sinelater > Sinelater perroti. Next base: position 11,522,721 of record JARFIY010000158.1, read on the forward strand.
CAATGTCTTTGTGGCCCAAAAATTGACGAACGATAGTTCTCGGTCAATAAGTACGGAACAAAAAGTGAAGACCTTTGACTTATTCAAGTAACCACGAAAGATAATGTAGACAAAATCCGCAAAAATATGCATTTAACAGATGTAGTAAACATTTTCGAACGATTACATTTAAAATGTTTCTCCATTGACTTCAGTGCGTTTTTGGGTCAATTGAATTAATTATTTCTATAAAACAGTTTTACTAAATTGTATGTGCCAGTGACGCTTTGCTTTGTTTAATACAGAATTTTGTAATATAACTACTGCCATCAAAAAACTAAAACGTTTCATGTTACACCGTGATTTGTGAGTATCGACTTTAAGGAAATTTGACTGCTTGAGCTTTTCAATATACGTAGTTACCATTAGATTGTTTCAGTGATATTATTTCCAAAGTCTGGTTTTTTTTCATACGGCCTATATGTTTCTTTATTTCTTTTCATTCTAATCGTATTTATTATAAAATGGTTTTAATTATTTTCTCTAATCATTTTAAATATTCTCTTCCTTTACTGAAAATTGTTAAGGTTTTCTTAGATACTTATTTATTCATTTCTTTGGTGTGTTTTATATATCTTACTTATTTTGTTATTTTTATGATATTTTCTACATACAAAGTGGGTGTATTGCTTTGTGTTCTTCTTTTAGCTTCTGAATTTTTTTTTACTACTACTGATGTTAAATTTCAGATAATTAAAATTCAGTTCTCTAATTTATAGGTTTGTTACTTGGATTTCTTTATTGATATCAATTTTTTATTTGCATATTTTTGCATATTATGTTCTTCATTTACTTCAAATCCCACTTCCTTTGCTTGTTTTCCATTTTTTAAAGTTAACATAACTTTTTCCTACGTTGTTATTGTAGGATTTTCTGTGTTTTCGTTTATTTAGGGTGTATATTCTTTTGATGTTTATATTTTATTTTAATTAATACCATACGTCTTTTATAACTTCTGTATAAAATCTATCATTTAGTTCCTTATCTAGTACAAAACGCACTTCTAATTTTGTGTTTTGGTGGTTATTCTCCCTAAGCAGAATAAAACTTTTTATACTGTTCTTTGTTGCATCCAACTGATATCTCCTTACTTGTTTGATACGGTATTTAGTTGCTCTCTCTTCATAATACTTCACAGAAGTGTTTCTTGTATTCTATATTATCAGGTTTATTTTTTTTTTCGTTTTTCAATTTCTAGTGTTTTATTTAATGTTAATATTTATATTAAATATAAGTAAGAAATAGAGAAACATTATCACGAAGCTTATACCAGTCGATAAAAGGTTGCTAATTTTAAAAATTAAAGTAAATACCAGGGTTGCGGGATAAAGCACCGTAACTAAAGGTATCACAAAATGTTGCATGTCTTAAGAAAGCCTTGCAAGATGACTCTGAGGCGTTTGGCAATTGCACAGAGAGCAATGTTAAATTAGTCGTCAGTCAGCCGCCGTGCAGGATGGATATGACCCGAGTAGAACGGTGTTCGTATATCAAAATAGCCGTGCTAAAAATGTCAAAGAACGCTACAGAGAGTTACTAGAATCTGTCGGAAATAATGCTGTTTCATACCGAACAGTCGCAAAGTGGGTAACACAGTTTCAGCAATCAGCAATCAGCAATCACCTTTAATAATGCTCACTCAAAGATCACGATGGAGTACTTTGTTTTTCAGGTACCCTGGGGCGGCCGCTAGGGTTCGTAGGGTTTTCGATTGGAACCTTTGTAGAATCTTTAAATTAGAGTTGTTATTGGTGTCTCAGAGTTGCATTCAGTATGCTCAAATAAGTTTCAGTAATGTTTTGTATAGTAAAACCTTATTAGATAGTGTTAGTTGATGTTTGCATCCGAGTAACCAATAAAGTTTAGTGGCCTTCAGATCAAGCTCTTTGCACTTGCTGAAAATATGTTTTCTGCAAGTTAACCTTTGATCAAGATGCATACCTAAGTGTTTTACTTCATCTGCTCGAGGAAGGGCAAAAGTGGCGTGGGTTGACTTGGATTCATTTGCTTTGATACTCCAAATCCCATCTAGTCTTAAACTCGGTTGATGGAGGTTTCTAAGTTTAAGGCAGTTGCTGAGGCTTCGTGAGATGTTAGTACATCAGGGTTAACTGCAAATGTGGTTAGCAGTGTATGTTCTAAAGCGGGTAGGTCTGCTGTGTACAGTAAGTACAGGATGGGCACCAAGACGCTTCCTTGCGCTCCCGAGTTTATGGGTTGCAATTTTGTAAATTCCTGTTTAAAGTTTACTTGAAAGTACCTGTTTGTTAGATATGATTTTGTAAGATGGTAATAATTGTGTAGCAGAGTTGATTTTTACTAGTAGTCCCTTGTGCCATACTTTGTCAAGGGTTTGAAATGCGTTCAAAGCAGTACTTTTTGGTTTCAAACGCCTGGTTGATTTTGTTTACTATCCTGTGTCTTGTTCTATGGTCGTATGATAATACGCCAGCAATTCGCGCTCTCCAAAAGAGGTTTTATTCTTTTTACCACAAGCTTTTCGAATAATGAACTAACGGATCAGTAGGAGAAGGTTTCTTCTGATTGGTGATGTCTGACCTCGGCTAGGGTTAGCTTTTTAATTGGTAAACAGAGCTGATCTGAAGCTTCTACCATTTTCTTTCTTCGCGTTCTTCCGTTCTAAACTCACATAGGAAGGGCTGGAATGTATTCGTGAGGTGCTGTGCAAACGTAACAGCATTCTCCTTTTTGCGTGTGGCCCAAGTGCTGTTAGCTTTTTGGGTTGGAAATAGTGATTGCTGCGGCTGCTTTAGCTTTTATGTGGCTTCCCTCAGTGAGTAGTCTGATGACCCAACGACAGATTTTTTAAATCGTGAAGCATTGTTTTCAGATTCCGTGCTGCACTGTTGAGCCTGTTCTTGTCGTTTGGAGACCTAGTGTTCTGTCATACTCTACAAAGTTTTTTTTTTTGCTATGCTTTCTTGACTGTCTGAGAAAAAGTACCTTGTTTTTCAGGCGTATTTAGTCGAGGGGTTGTGTCCGAAGTTATACTTTGGATTGTATGATTGAAGTATTCTACGGCTCTTTCAATATTGTCTGCTGTTTGTAGAGCAATTTCTAAATTTATTATTTCATTAACTGTATTTCTAAAAGCGTCCCAATCTGTTTCGTTGTTGCTGAGTCTGAGTAGTTCCTCTATGATAAATACAGAAAAATACGGGGAGTGGTCGGGAGACAGATCAAGGCATTGTTCAATCCTCAGGTAGTTTTGAGCTATATTTTTTACAATACCAAAGTCGAGAAGGTCTGGAATCTTTTGCCGATCGGTGGTCTGGTAGTGAGTTGGCTAGGGCCGTTGATACCAATCGATTTTAATAGCTTTCTTTCTTTGGTGGTAGTTGCTCTAGTACCTCTTTCCTGATACTTAGCATTATAGTCACCGAGGCCAATAAATCTTTTACCCAGAGTGTTAAAAAATCGGGTATAATGTTCTTATTTGATATTATAATGGGAGGGGGCTGTAAACAGCCGTTACTGTAAGTGGTTCACTTCAGTCTTTTACTACCACATTTGCAGCTTGGATGTGTTCTTGAGCAAATTTGTCGATTTGATGGTGCTATATAGATTTTTTAATAATAAATGCCGTACCTTCGTGGACCGTTCCGTCTGTTGAGTATGTATGATGTAATTGAGTAAATTTAGGTAGGATCTACTAGTAAAGTGAGCTTTGGGTATTAATAATATATTTCAGTTGTAATAAGTTACAAAGATAGGTAGCTCATCGATGTGATTGGATAAGCCGTTGGCGTTCCGCTCTGCTATTGTGAGTGTGCGATCCATCAGCAGTAACAATAGTTGTGAGAAAATGTAGCATAGATGTCATATTCTCTGCTAACTCAAGCATAACTTTTAAAGGTTTGACATTTGTAGTGTATTTGGATGAAGATTAGGTGGGTTTACTAGAATTTGTGGCATTGGTGGTCGTGCGGTGCTGGTGCATGGCTGTATCAGGGTTGGGGTTGCCCGTAGTAAAAGTGCTTTTGGGTGTAGTGATGAAAATTTTTTCCTCTAGAGTTCTTTGTAGAGTTGTTATTTTTTATAATTGGCTGGGTGTTTCTTTTGTTTTGATGAAGATTTTGGTTAAATGGTTTGCACCGCATTGTATGCACTATCCCTTAGTGTGTTCATGTCTTTGGCAGAATGCACATTGTGGTATTTCTTTTTCTTAATGGGGTGCTTCTATTGTTACTTTTGTGTACGTAATTTTTTTGTTAGTTTCGCAACGAGCCAAATCAATGAAGAACTTGGAGAGTGGCTGTTTGGTGATTCTGTGCTTAGCATTATATGTATTTACAATCTTATGACATTGGCAGTTTCCAGTTGGTTTACATCAACTGTTTAATGAGTATTTTTAATTACTAAACTGTACTTTTAATTCAGCTAAGCTGGCTATTAAAGTTTTGTAATTATCTATGTTTTTCACGGTGATTTTGACTTGATTCCTGCCAAACGATTTTTAACGTGTAACTATCTTTGGTAATGGTGTTTAGTTCTATGGTTAGCGGACTGATGTTCAGCACATCTGTAATAAATAATGATGGAGGTTTGGGCGATTTAGTTTATCGTAGAGGTCTGAAAAAGGTTGAAAACGATTTGTTAGACTTAGATGGGAAGTTTGCCCTTCTTGGAAAACACGCTTTTTTTAGAAGTGACTATAATCCACTACCTGTCAGGTTGGTTTGATGTTGCTTGAGGACTAAGTTGCTACCAATATGTAGCAGGTGAAATGCGCGATGACGTTGCGTTTTGATCTATGTATAATTAATTACGGGTGGCATATAGTGCATCAGATTTTCCAGCAGAGAGCGGTATTGTGCAAATGATGGATATGCGTGCGGCACAAAATAATGTTTAGTATCAGCCATTGACTGTAGATAAGTGAATGCATTGGCCCGAAAGCCGGGATTTATCACACGCGATAATGAACACTTAAATTTTCTAGCTGTTAGAGTGGTGACCCAAACGTGCTTACGCTGCGAAAACCAAATGCGGATTAAGGAACATATATCTAAGAAAAGAAAACAAATGGACCTCAGAGTCAACAAATTATACTGGTTATTTGATAGAATATCCCATCTCTTTCTCGAAAATGAAATCCTAATCTCCAGATGCCAGTCCAAAATTCTTCGTGCAATTCATCTTGTTATATATCTGACCAAACGCTTTAGGTTGACCTTAGCATCGCACTTATGAAAAATGTCATTCAAAATCGCAGTTCCAAGCATCATGCCAGTCTAAAATCTCACAGTAATCTTCCAGTGGCACCGCTGATGCAACAAGAAAACAGAATATTAAAAACAGTTAGTTAAACAGGAGGACTCCTCACTGGAAGATTTTACATCCTGCCAAAAGGACCAGTAACATTTAAGTCCTATGCTATTAAATTAAGTTGTAGAATGTAAAATTTTTAATTAAACAATATTTGTTTATAAAAATAATATAACACTAAGGGGTAGAAGTATTAAATGTTAAAATTATTTTGCTAATATTCTTATGACCTAAAGAGCGGACTCTGTTTCTTTTAGTATTCCTCATTCCTCCATAGAAATAGGAATGCAAACTACGTATTTGTTTATTTATACCATTATTTTGATACTTCTGGGACGCCGCAAATGAAAAACGGCCGCGCCCGAAACCGAAGCAATAGTAATTTCATAGGCTGAAATATTCAGGGGAGAAGAATGGAGTTTAGCAAACAGAAGCTTAAACGCGTTTAATAAAACATCACCCCTTCACACACATCCTCCGCCGTCCCGTTCTGGCGCACGGCTCGTGTCACTCCGCGGCAGCGGTCGGGAAACCGCTTACAGCTATGTGGGGCAATGAATTTTCCAGCAGTACACCGTAAGTCAATTTTTATTAGGGCGGCATGCGGCAATGTGAGTTATTTATGGGGATCTGCAACCTGCGGGGTCAAAGATAAATACCTCTGGAAACTATGCGGGAGGCTGCGTTGTCGCTGTCAGACGCCACTAGCGCCGCGTTCCGGCTCCGCGGGGCCGGCGGGCGCCGCCGCGCTGCTGCAGTTTCGCCGCCGAAATTTATGAATAATTTTGTGTTTAAAGTGCTTTTTAAATATTCATGCGCCGAACAGAACGGCCCGGATAAAAATGGGGGCTGCTTATGAACTTTTAATTTGTGATTTAGTATGTAGCGTTTGCTGCTGCATATTAAAAGGAGCGCGGGGAGAAACTGGGCGAAATAAGCAGTGACATAACCATGCCTAAGTATATTTAATAAACACAGCATCTCAAAAAAATGCTTATTTTCCAGTTTTATTTGAACTATCAAATTAAATAATTATTGTGAATAATCGTTTTGATCATAAATCGAAAACTACCCATAATTCAAGGGCTATAATAAATGTTTGCCTTTTTGACGTAGTCATAGCCTCAAAACTTATTTTTGAATTTAAGTAATAATATGTAAGAGTGACTCTTGTTAAAAGATGGCAGCGTTTTCTTTTTAGGTGACTTCTTCAAGTTTTAATTTACAATTACAGATGGTTACTTCTTTCTTTTTCTGTTCAGAGTTTATTGGTCAAAAACTGGCCGAAATGTTTCTTTAATTTACCAAGTACCCATTAATTGCTTTCACTTTTTAAATTGTTGCCTTTGTGTTATATTTCTGATTGAATATCTCGTTGCCCTTTTTCTTTTAAAATATTTTATAGTTTTTCTCTTGGGACTTCATCAAATTCCTTTTCTTGGTTAATACTAATGGCACTCTCTGTCTATGCTGTAACACTTTCTGGGATATCTGATTTAACTTAAATATATGGTCCTGGGTACTCAATAACGTTATTCCTTTGAGGTTATTGCAATTTTTGTTATCTCCTGCCTCGTGTATGGGGACTATTAACTGTATGTCTAGTATCTGCTCTTCTTTCCATACCATTCACTATATACCTCTAGTAATATATCTGTTTCTTCGTTACCATATTTTTCTACAATTTCTGTCTTTGCTTTGTCATTTTTCATTTTTTTATTATTTTTGTAGATCTTCTCTGGCTATTAAATCTTCTGTAGTTACCTGATGTTGTTTTGTCTTTCTGTGTTGCTTGCATAAGTGGCTAGTAGCTCTGCAAAATATTCCTTCCTCCCAGCCATTATCTCTCTTCCGTCTGTTATGTATTTAGAGTCCTGGGTTTACGTTTTCGGACAATTCGCCCCCCACAATTTGCCCCCGTACATTTCGCCCCCGGACATTTGATGAGCCAAGTTCTCAAGTTATTTCTAAAAATTTTACACCGTAGGATATATCAGAAATGTGAAATAGATCTGAGCGACCCCCAATTTGGATTCAGAAAAGGGTTTGGTACCAGAGAAGCGCTATTTAGCTTGTCAGTTCTGCTACAAAAATGCCGTGACCAACAAAAAGATATCTACGTGTGCTTCATCGACTATGAAAAAGCCTTCGACCGTGTAAAGCACGACGAACTATTGAGGCTATTGACTCAGAAAGGACTTGATCAAGAAGACATAATAGCTATTAGAAACCTATACTGGAACCAAAACGCCAGAGTGAGAATAGATAATGAAAATACGGAAGCTACCTCAATTAAAAGAGGAGTGAGGCAAGGTTGCATCCTCTCACCACTATTATTTAATATTTATTCAGAGACAGCTTTCGCCAAAGCCCTAGAAAACTCCAAAGACAGAATAAAAATAAACGGTAAACTTTTTAATAATATAAGGTATGCTGACGACACCGCAATAATCTCGGATAACCTAGGACTACAACGGCTGATGGATGCAGTAAGCCGTTAGACGCAATAAGGTTAAAGATAAATACTAAAAAGACAAAATACATGATTTTCAGCAAAACACCAATAGCTGAAACACAACTTATAATATATAATCGACAAATAGGAAAGTACGAAAATTCAAATACCTGGGAAGCTGGCTGACAGAAAATGGAGACCCAGAAACGGAAATAAAAATAAGAATAGAAACAGCAAGATCAGCATTCCAAAAACCCAAGAAACTACTTGCCAACCGCAGTCTTCATCTTACAACCAGATACAAATTTGTGCAGTGCTACATATACTCAATACTATTATATGGTGCTGAAGCGTGGACCTTCAAGGCTAATACAGAAAAGAGAATACAAGCTTTTGAGTACTGGGTGTTTAGAAGAATGCTACGTATATCTTGGACAGAGCATATCACAAACGAAGAGGTCCTGAGACGAACGAACATAGGAAATGAACTCCTATTAACTATTAAAAAAAGAAAAACAGCTTATCTTGGACATTTACATCGGAATGACAAATACAATACATTGCAGCTTATTATGGAAGGAAAAGTTGAAGGCAGAAGAGGGCAAGGTCGCAGGAGATGCTCCTGGCTTAAGAACATTAGAGATTGGACACATATGAGTACACATGAGTTGATAAGAGCCACTAAAGATAGACAAAATTTTGCCTCGATTGTTGCCAACATTCAATAATGAATAAGGCACTTTAAGAAGAAAAAATATTTATGTTTTATACTCTTTAGTTTATTACACTGTTATTTTCCTTGTGTTCTTCTCCGTGTTTGATTTTACTTACTACTTGCTACCAATTTTAGGTGTCTTTCTTACTTTGGTGTCCTTTATAGCTTTTCTTGTCTCTTTCTGATAATATATAATCTATTATTGGACTTTCTCTTCTACTTCTCATTTCCCTTGTCTTTATGTTAAGAAAGCTATTAGTTAATATTAACTTTTGCACTGTACAAAAATTGAGCAATCTCTCTTCATTACTGTTTCTTACAGTTTCTCCGTGTATTAAAATCGGTGTGCTATGCAATTTGTCCTTCTTATTTACTCTACCGTTGAGGTTTTCTTTTATGTATAATCTTTCTTTAGCCTCTTCTAATACTGTCGTTAAACCCTCCCAATTTTTTTTTAATTTTCTGTCTTATATTATTTAATTTTTTGCGTCCCTCTATTTTTATTTTTTATTATTTAGTTCTTTTTTTAATTATCCAATTTTAGTAAATAAGGTTTTCTTTAAATTTCTTGGCGTTCTTAATTTTTACTTACCGTTACCGTTAATTTTAGTACTATTACATTATTCTTCCTATTGCATCTCCCCAATCTGTCGCTGACTTCTCTGATCCAATTTTTCCTTTCAGGTTTTTTCTCTATTTTTTCATTTTTGAACTTGCGTTTCTTATTTCTTCTTCGTACTTACTGATTCGCTTTCATTTGTTTACGTCATCATATTTAATATTTTGTTGAATTTGCCTTGATTGTGTTTATTCTCTTTGAGAGAGCTACCATCTTTTTGGTTCTCTTAAAGGCTTTCTCGTATTTTCATATCTCTTTCTCTTTTTTCCATCTTCTGTGAAATATTCTTTGCATTTCATTTTGCGTTTTCGTTTTCAGTCGCTTACGAGGTTCTTTTGTACTGCACCTTTCGCACTCGCGGCTCTGTATTGTGTGTTGTCCAACTAGCCGCCGTGGTGTTTGTTAGTGCGACAATTTTAAATCTTGTAGTTCATGCAATTTTCTTCCTTAACATTATTACCATAACCTCAACCCTTTCTACTAAGTTTCAGTTAACTCACTATTTTACTGCTTTGCAATTCCGCTATTTATGCATCACACTTACTAAATATGATCTAATTTTAGACTTTAATCTAATCTTCAATCTAATATTATCTTGATCAAAAAGTAAGCAAGTCAAGTTATTAGTGTTATATATAAATATAACTTAATCCAATATTGTGCTTGACAAAATTCTTTTTCATTTTCTACTAATCTCTTTACAAGAAATAATTAGTTACCTACATAATGCATTTTTACTATAAGTTATATTTGTTTAGACGCTGTTATGGAGGATGGAACATAGATAACCCCTACAATTTTTTTTTGTTCTTACCTGCCATAGAAAGATAAAATATAAATCGAAACTGTTCTTTTTACACTTTATTAAAGATTTATACCAATACATAATCTCCTGACATGAAAACATTTTTACCAACCGATAGGTAGATTTCTGATTTTGTCATAAAGTGAAGGTGGTTGTGACACCAACCAATCACGCATGAACACTTCAATAGCAAAGTTGTCAAATCATTGTCCTTCAAGTGCTTCTATTAACCCTAGGATACTTAACCAATAAAATATCGGCATTTACATATTCCGGGCTCCTAAGGTCCGTTCTGTGAATTCGTGTATAGTCTTAACAAAAACACAAATATTGAAGTAGAAATTTATTTATTTATACATATACATTACAAACGTGAGATTAAATATGAAAGTGAACACTGTTTCAAAAAATAAAAATAAAAATCTTAGGGATTAGAGAAGCAGGTAGTGCACATTGTAATGCTATGCTCATTACATATATTATTTTTACAACTAATACATATCATTGTACTTTTATGATCAATATTTGATGGGCAAGCTGAGCATCTTTTCCTCGTTGCACTTGTTTGACGGCTGGCGGACCAGAGATGTCCATAAATCTGCTCATATACTCCCGGACATTACCCAGGTTAGGGTTAGTAGATCTTCCTTGCATATGTGGTATCACTAGTACCTTCGCTAAATCTTTCGAAAATTTTCTGCACTTGTGAGTCACTCCTACGTTGTAGTTTGGACGTTCCTTGGTAAAGACTATATATGGATTCATTCAGTGCTGCAATATCAATGATGTTGAAGAAAAATGTCATGAACCATCGTTTACTTTGCCTCTTGCACCTGTATGTCAAAACCATTTGATCCATGATGTCAACACCGCTCTTTGTTTTAGTAGAGATTATTTCGGGCTTTCTCTTGGCGTTATCATTGATAGATGCGTCGTGGTGCATGGTGCTTAGTAAAATTACGCATTTACACGATCTTTTAAGGCTTTCATTTCTTTCGGAATGTCACGCTTAATTTTACGTAGTGTTCCCACAACAGTAATATTTTTATTCAACATTATTTATTATCGTGAAATTGAGACTCGAATTATGAGCGCCACGCGCAAGTGTTTGTACAACTTCAAACCCCAAGTTTTTATGCGAAGGTTCTGCGGGTTGGTAACCAACATAAACTAAACCGTCCAGAGCATAACCAGACTTAGATTCACAGATCCCAAATTTTTTTAGTCCATATTTTGCCGGTTTACTTGGCATATATTGAACAAATTTGCACCTACCTCTAAACCCAACGAGTTGTTCATCTATAGTTACATTAGTATCTGGCATGACGCAAAATTTTGCATTGTTGAATGAATAAATCTGAAAAATAGGATATCAGTACTAATTTATCGGTTTCAAAACGCGTATTTCGAGTTCTCTTATCGTCAAATCTGATGAATCTTCGTATTTCTTCAAAACGAAATATGGACACTGTGTTTTCTCCCAGGAACATCTCAGCTTCTGCCAACTCCCGCATGAATAAGTAAATCACAGAATGCAAGAAGTTCATCAACGGTCACGCCTTTTCCCGGTTTTCCTTTTTCTACGAAACAATTTTTTCCTCTAAATTAGTACAGTTCACAATTTCTTGTATCATAACTAGAGTTACAAATAATTGAAACGCTCTTTTGGTGTTGCAACCATATTTCTTCTTGCCAGTCCTGGGCCACGCCGAATAATGTTATGTGGTTGAATTTTATTTTTTGCTAAAGGTTCCAAACTCCAATCCAGACCATTTGGAGAAATGTAACCACTCGTTGAAGCAAAGGTCGGATTACCAATATCGTCAGCATCATTCTCTGAATTATCGTCCCCATCATCAGTACTGGATTTAGAATACTCACCAGAAGACAATTCGAAATTTGTATCATTTGCTGCTTCTGACACATCACTTTCCCCGGAAGGCAAACCATCATCTTCAGCTGCCCACTGCAATAGTATTTCTTTATAGCCGATAGTACCAACTCTCACCCTTTTCACACTCTTCTTTGATACCATTATCATATGTGTCTCACAAATTCACTCAATGCAACTTTTATTGCAACTGAATGACAATATCAGCTAACTCTTAACCGGCTATGAACAAGTCTACACTTGTTTTATAGAAACTACAAGTAGACGGGCTTCGGAGACCCGGTTTATGTAAATACGGGGTGCTAACAGAAAATAAGTTTTTTCAATTTCTAAATACACTTGAATGTTTTTAAATCAAGTGTGTGTTAAAGAAAGACTTGCTTGGAGCTTATCTGAATGCTCAAGCCTATTGCAATTGTTTGAAGCAAATTATAAGTTACCAAAATCTCTCCGGGCCTGAAAGGCCAGGTTTATGCATCCTAAGGTTAATAATTCAAACAAATGATAATTACAGACCGATAAGTTCAAAATGTAGTGATGATGTTTTTGTGTAGTCGAGAGTACAGCCTCAACATTTTCTTTAATTTCGGAAGGTATATAGAGTGGCGCATCGTCATAAAGCAAAATTGCATCTCGGTTTATCTGAATATTGCCATAGCTCATTTCAAACTCAACGATAATTTTAACAACCGTTAATCGGTCATTATTTTGAGATGTCGCGACATCATAATACGGCGGTGAAAAGTACCTTAAAGAGTAAAATGTTTTCAGGAACCTCTACCTATAACGCTCATAAGCAGCGTCTCCCTTATCACCTAATGAAGTTTAAGAAAAAATTTTGTTTATATTTGATTTGCCCATGTATTAGTCTAAAGGTATAAGTTTGAGTATCTCTATTGACCTTTGTTAATTTCATTAATATCCATTTCCTCTTTCATGATTGATTTTTTGCATGTTGATCGTAGTTCTTTCAGTTGAGAGTTTCAAAAATATTTCAAACACATGTTTTTGAAACACCTATCTTTTTATTATCTAAATATGCCTTGCCTATAAGCACCTTTTTTAATTGGTGATTTCTACAAATATCACTATAAACCTGTCTTTTTCTATCCTGTCTAACATTAGACCTGTCTTTGCTTATCTGTAACCTAGAAACTAGTTTACTAATTTAATTGTAACTTATTTAGCTATGTGTTGGTTTTAGAACTAGATTGGTAAGTACTGTAAAAGAGTGTTAATGGTGATGAAGACGAGTAAAGAAAATAAACGACAAAGAAAGGATAAGAAAAGGAATATAAACGAAGTTTGAGGAATTAAAGCCTTTTATGGTAGAATCTCCGTTTTTAAAAGGTCACAATTTTTATTGTTACAAAAAATATTTTTGGTTTGTCTTTAATCATGATGCTAAACTATGTTCACATTAGATTGGTTTTATATATATGACTTGGTCACTATTTTAAAAAGTAACATATTTGGACACGAGAATTTGCCTGTTCTGTTATTTGTATCAGCCTTATTGTAGTTTAAAAATAACTTTTTAAATAAGATTTCAATGCGCTTATAAAGTGTTTAATAAATTGCCGAACCATGACATTTGTTGTATGAGGATAGATATTAGTAGGAAGAGTGTTGTGTTTTAACTTAATATAAAATTTTTGACTGAGCTTTTATATGTTATAAATAGGAATCTATGTGTCTTGCTCAATTCAAATTTACACAGATTTAATGTAACTAACTACAAATGAAGTATGAGATAGCATTTAGAGTCTCTATGGTAGTGTTGAAATTAACATTAAAATATTTTCTACAGATTTGTACATAAATCTTGGTTAATGTTATGATTTGTTTAAATGCATACAGTGTACTACATACATAAACAAAATTCAGCATTTTTCAAACGTTTAACATTTTTTTTAAATTTAATTAGAAATCTAAGTAAAATGTATGTTGGTTTAATCTTCAAAACATTATACACAACATACTAAACTAAAATATATTATCACAAGTTTCTCTACTTGAGTCTTTATGTTATCTACCATAATATGATTTAAGTTTATATTAGCCAAATGCTCACCTCTGCAATAAAATTGTTCAAACAAATTTAATCATATGCATAAAATACTAATAAGATTTGAATACTCTGTATTAGGAGGAAAACACTACGTCTACATAATTTAAAAAAAAAAACGAAATAAAAACTAGGACATAAGAAGAATGAAAGATTGTGGGCGCGGCGATGTAAAGTTTCCAGCAACGCTGTGCTGGAGAGAAAGTACAATGTGGACACACAAGAGTGGTACAAACTCATGCAGAATAAAGATAGTTTTTACTTAGAGTTGGAGAAAAAAGCATTTGAAGATTATTAAAATATGTTTTTAAGACTTTCTAATTCACGAAATTTAACCGTGAAGTGTCAATTGAACATCATAAAAATTCATATGTTTTGCGAGTTAAATATAAAAATACCTAATTATACTTAGGGCGCTATAATCTTATTCCTTCACTAACATTTTATTAGAAAAAGTAAGTACTAATTTCATTAATTTTAATGTTTATGCACTTTTGCTACCACTTCGGTGGTTTCCGCGAAGCTGCTGCAAATCTTTCTTTGGGTGTACCATGGCACTGCTTGTGAACAGCCAGTTGCCTCTTAAAGTGCGTGAAAACAGCTTAATAAAAAATGTAAGTGTGAGTCACCACAATGTATCCAAGAGCTTGCAGGACGGCAACGATGTGGCGACCGTACTCAACAGAGTATTTGCCGTTTTTAAATTTTGATATCTATCGAAACACAGTTTTACAATTTAGTACTGTATTCGCTGATGCCAATATATCCGCAAAATTTTCGATGTTACATTTTCTTTATCAAAAGAAACCACACTGACTATCGCTGCTTATTATTACTTACTTCTATAACACAATTGCTCTACTACCTTTCCTCCTGTGAGTTTCACTAATAAAATATAATCATACACGTTATACATGCGTATTTCAGTTGTGAGACCACCGAAGTGTTAAGGGCAAAAGTACTAATATTACACCTTAGAATCTGATAGATATGCCACATTGCAGATGGTAGTGATACGTTTTTATTTTTTTCAATGACTATAAGTATGACCCCTGATCCAGTCTCTTCCAGGTTTATACTCTCCAATATAAATGTTGCATATAATTCCAAAGTAAAAAATTTTATATAATGCAGAGTTCCATTTACAGTGTACCATGTGCATTAAGAGGTTGTTGGATTTCAATAAAAATATAGGAAATCTCTTCAAAAATAGAATCATTTATTTGACATAACTGAAGCAGATACGAGTAATACCTAGTTTATAGCAATGTCAAAAATAGATATATTTATGTTTCCAATTAACTTATCAGTCTTCTCTACTTATTGAAACTTGCTGTTTGTTTAATAGTACCCCAAAACCGCAACAAATGTGTGAAAAAACTTACGCGTTAAAATAGTAATATAAACGAAAGAAGAAATTTCGGAAACGATAAACTCTATTTTAACATCTTTATTTATGCCACACGTTTTTCGTCTACGATCTAAAATTTTTAAATATTATCTGCTAATTCTTTTTGTTGCTTTTCCACACTTCTTTGTGATCTTCTAAGAGCATAATTCTAGAAAGTAAGTTAGCTATTTTCCCTTTGTTTTCTTCGGATATATTTTCTTGAAGATTAATGTGGTATATGATAGAATTACTTTACAGAATGATCTTTTATGTGTTTTGTTTTAGTAATAACAAGGGTAGAAATATCAATTTTGTGAGAATGTTGTTTTGTAAGGGTTGCACTGGGTTGAGAACAGTTTTTTGTTTTGGTGGTGTTGCGTAATCGATGGTGCAGGGTAGTGACAGGTTTCCATATAACAAGTAAGCATTGCAAAAGCTCTGCATTGCATTCATTAACATTTCTTCTTATTGCAATTTCTTCTTGAATGACAATATTTAGGCCATTTACTATATGGGCATTTCGAACCTAAACTTTTAATTTGAGGTAACTCCTAAAAAATAAATCGTTAAATAAGCTTACGTGTTGGTGAAATATGTGTCAAACAACTGGTATTGAAGTCCTTACCACACGTGTGGTGGCTCCATTTCGTTAGAACCACATTTTTTATGTCGACTAGTAAAAGCCTAAATTTTGGAGGCAAAAATTTGCGAATTTCTCTAAAATAATTGTTAATGTTTCTTCAAAAAAGTAAGGTCCAATGATCCCTACTTTCGAAATGCCTCATCAAACTGTAACCTTGGCACTCATTGGTTCTTCTAATTCTCAAAATTGAGAGTTTTGATTATTGACAACTAATTAAATGGAAATGTGCTTTATTACTTATATTTACAATTAAATTATTGCGAAACAGGTCTACAGTTGAAACACGAGGTATAGTGGAGTACCGAGGACTTAAAAAACCGATTTTCTTGTTATTTTAAGAGTTTGAGTTGTAGGGCGCGGTTAGTTAATTTACTCCTTATAAATGATCTAGTAGTGAGAAACGATTTAACCCATCTGGGTGTTGTGTTTAAAATTAGGGATTGCCTCATTATGTACAACATTAAGTTGTCAACGGAAACAGTAACAACAAAATTGTCTTAAAAAACTGTTTAAGGGAAAACACTTGCTGCTGCTTTACTAGTAAAACGGAGCACTTTGAACTACTCAAAGGCGGTGTGGGTAGTGGCCGACCTCTGCTGTCCCAACTACTACTCATCTTAAAAATATCCATTTTGGGCCATTTAGTAAATCTAATAATTATTTATAAAATATGTCTATAAAGTCTATTACTAACTTTTCCTCGGATGGTCTTGTTTCTTGCAGTCATATTATATCCAATTTTAATATCTTACCTTTAGTTTCACTGAGTTATTCTGTATTTTTCTATAATTTAAATGTTCCTTAGAACAGTTTTTGATTAAAGTTTGTGATAAATTAATTAAAGCTGTAATATTTCCAGTTGGTTAAATCAAATTTTTGCTCTGTATCTTCAAGTATATTTTTTAAAAGGCGGGGTTTGACACTTTTATTTATTGTACTCCTCTAGGGTTATCTTCTGGTAGTATTAAGGTGTAGTAGCCATAATTTGCCATGGTGGCTGAACGAGTTTGAAGATAAAGTGTGATAAAAATAGCATGTGAATAGAAAATAAAAATTATGACATGGTTTCACCCCCAGATATTAGAGAATGTTACAAAACCATGGCTTGCGTTGTAAAGTTCTTCGTTGAACTACGAGGGCAATTTGATAAGTCAGTGACTTTTTGAATTTTCCGCGTACTAACTTTAAATGCAACACTGCTTCTGTCAACTACCATCTGTTAATAGACTACTGTCAAATTTTGAGCAAGCTGCGTCATTTAGTTTGCGTTTGACAGCCACTGAAAGCAGGCAATCCCGTAAATTTTGACGAAAATGGAAAAAGTAAATTTCTTGTGTTCATCAAGCATTATTTTTTATGTAAAAAAACCATCACCGGAACCAAATAAAGGCTTGATAAAGACTATGGAGACTGCACCATCAATTTCAATGGTTAAGAAGTGGTTTACTGAATTCCGTTGTAGTAGTAGTAGCGTAAGTGACGCCGGACGTTCAGGTCGCCCAAAAAACGTCGTCACGCCAGAAATCATCGATAAAATCCATGGAATGATATTAGACGATTCGAGAATGAAAGTGCGTTAGGTGGCTGAGGCTGTAGGCATCTCAACTGAGCGGGTGCATTACATTCTACATGAATATTTGCACATGAAAAAGTTATCCGTGTGACGAGTGCCGCAATTGCTAACACTCAACCATAAGCCCAAGCGTTTGGAAACTTTAAAGGAGTGTTTGGCGATGTTCAGCAGCAATGCAAACGAGTTTTTGCGCCGTTTCGTAACCGTGGACGAAACATGGATCCATCGCAACACACCAGAGACCAAGAAACAGTCAAAGCAGTGGACTTCTCCGGGTAAACGTGCACTAGACTCAAGGAAATTTAATAATACGCATATATAACATGTAAGAAATATCACTAATGTTACCTTCTGCTATTTCTCTTCTTCAAAATCACCAAATTTGGTCCTCTTTAAACGTTTTGCTATGTTGTCATCAGTTAATAGAGTTGTTAGTAGTGCATTAGGATAATTACAACTTTGATTATTGTATGTGTTGGCACGATTATTGGAGACATTTATCATCTAAGAAATTTGTAGGTTATTGTGGGTTAGTTTATTGTTGATATACTAATATGCGTTTGTTATCAATCGGAGAGTTTTGCTTTGAAATTGTTGTAAAGTTTCAAGGTTGCATAATTTAGCACGGCCCTAGAATTAGATACCATATCACCAAACTAGTAGTATTATTGTTTTGTAGAGCAAGGCCTTATTATCAAGGATTCATCTCAATTTTCGCCCTAATAGCTTATGGATCTTTCTTACTTTCATATCGAGCTGTGTTTGTTTGGACTGGATCTGTGTCTTCTACCTTAGTTTGCAATCCAGATAAATTCTTATGTACCTTACGTCCTCTTTAGGAAATATAACAGCCCCGTTCAGTGTTACTTGAAGAGAATCTATTTTCCGGATAGTGAAAATGATTGATGTTGATTTATTATCATTGACTTATTCGCCATGCTGCTATTCCTTCTTGGAAAGCTTTCAGATTATTTT
Organism: Sinelater perroti; assembly: GCA_036346155.1. Lineage (NCBI taxonomy): Eukaryota > Metazoa > Arthropoda > Insecta > Coleoptera > Elateridae > Sinelater > Sinelater perroti. The sequence goes on from JARFIY010000158.1 coordinate 11,541,183, forward strand.
GTAGGTTTACTACGGCCTGGGGTAAATCTCCGTGGGAAGACAGTATCGCCGGGTCGTCGGCGAATCGTGTATTCGTTACAAGGTAAGTTGACCGTAAGCAGGTTGTAGAGGATAGGACCCAATACATTACCTTGTGGTACACCTGCTAAAGCAACAAACTATTCTGATTTTCTTCGTTTATCTTAAATTTTCTTTGTTACATTATTTGTGTAGACAAATTTATAATTTATTTTATCTTTCAATTAAATTTCTTAAAATTCTTAGATAAAACTTTATTAGTTTATTTATTGCTTTAACTTCCCTTAGTTCTTCCTTTTTTACAAAACAAAAGAATAAATGAAGAAGAATGCGTCTGATGTTTACAGGTAAGAGCTTCACACGTAAAATAAAATAAAACACGCAAATAAATAATTCCGCGAAGGAGCCGCAATTTGAAATTAAGTCGTGCAAGCTTTAAAGACATCCCCGAGCATCGGCGTCTGAGCAGTCGTGGCTGCCTTCTAAAATACGGCAAGAAGGCCAGCCGAGCTGATTGCAATCTCCCGTCGGCAGAGCGACGTCTTCCGCTTCCGTCGAATGCCCTAGGAAAATGAGAGGAATTAAACCTGACAAAATAACAAGGGCCGAGTTAAACGATCTGTCAGTCAGGCCAAGACTGCCCAAAAAGCAGGCGTTTTTCATTGCTCGGCGGAAAGCAACATTTTGTTTTCCCCGAACGCGCCATCGATTTTATGATTAGCGTGGCGAGTCGAAAAAATCCGCCCTGTTTGTGATTTAATACAAATTACGCAAGTTCTGATGCTTCGCGTCTCCGGGCCGCCGGACCGCGCAGCCGAACGGCTCGTTAATCCGGGCGCAATGACAATAATCCGGGGACGCTTAATTTGAGGAGGCGAAATAAACGAGGGCAAACAGGGAAATAACGAGCGTCTATCTTTCAAGTAAATTAGGGGCATAGAGAAAAGATATTTAACTTCAGCCTTTAAAGTTTGTTAGAGTAAATAATGGTAGGGCGCACGGGCAATTTACTGGCAGCGCCCCCTATATGAATCTAGTAATTAAATAAATTGCGGGCGGATTGCCGCGTTCCCTCACTGATATTGTTTATAAGTGTCCCTTTCTTGCTCTCCCGCATTTTCGCGTTTTATTTACTTTGCATGTGTAATTTTGCAGAGCCCTCCACATTTTTCGCCCTTTAGCTACATCAAACAAATATTTCGGGAGATCGCAAATGACATAACTGAAGGAGTTGGGGATAATTTATAGCAGCGCAGTGGCTTATTTTGATCTGTAATTTTACTCCGTTTCTCTAATGATGCCTCAAACTACTAAGCACACCTTGTCGGTTTAAATGAGTTTCGAGCTTTGTCGGAATTTCACGGTGCTTCGGCTGTTTATTAGATTCCTTGTTATGCGAAGACGAGAAAAGCTCGTTGCCTAAGAAACAAAAACAATCAATTAGAGGCCGTTGATAGAAAGTTGCCTTTGAAGATTATTACGCATTCTCTTTTCATTAAGCTCTTATGTACGTAAAATACTTCGGAGTTCTAATGCCGTGACAGCAGGGATGGAAAGCACTCCCGTAATCTTTATTTGATAACAGAACAGAAACGAAATTACCTTGAAAGTACCGTTTTCGAGGAAAATAAATTTTTTAATGGCTATGTATGCGTATAATCATTATGTTGTGAATATATATTATATATTTTTTAAGCTCCTTTATTATCCAATCTGTCCTATTTACAAGGAACAATAAATATTTATATATAACAATAAATGCAAGCAGCAGTTAAAACTGCCAATTTCTTATAGACATGTAGAGTAGGACTACCATAAACCACTTTATTATAAATTTCACTAGTCTATAATACAAGTGAACATTTTAACATAAATTTGAAAGAACGAAAGAAAACTTAAATTAATTCTTAGAATTAATGTTAGCTTAAATTAAAATTATTAATTAAAACGCGTTAGAAGTTCATCGAGTTTAAATCGTTTTAAGGGTTTTTGTTTATCGGATTCATTCATAAAGGTATTCACTAGTTAATGGGGATGCATTGATAGTCTGTCTTTATATCTTTGGACAGTTTTTTTTTCTATTTCTTCTTTTATAGTAGGCATACACAAATCACTTAGGATTACCGCGGAGCACTGACTAAAATACGTAGCACTTTAGTTTGGAATCTTTCGATGATAGCCAGGTTAGAGATGCTAGCAGTTTCCTATAGGGAGAGACCATACGTCCAAATAGGTCTTAACGTTACTTTATAGAGCAGTAATTTGCTTTTTAGTGACAGTGCAGACTTTCTTCCAATCATCCAGTAAATTTTTTGTATTGTAGCCCAAGCTGCTTGCGTTTGTTGAATATATGGGTTTTCGAAGTCAGACTTCAATCCAAGTGAAACCTCAGATATTTGTCGGAGTCGCCAATTTTGAGTTGTTGAGTGTAACCGCCGGACAGTTATCGCAGTTCAGGATGAAAGTAATATGTTGGTATTCGTTTCTATTCACCTTGATTCTCCATACTTTGAGCCATTGCTGGCCTTTATTAAGAGAGTCTTCTAAGTAGTAGGATGCAGTGGTAGGATTAATAAGTGAGGCCAGGACAGCGAAAGTAGTGGTTGTAGTTAAACTCGTAGTTGGTAAGTCGGCTGTAAATAGTAAGAATAGGATGGGCCCCACTATACTGCCTTGAGGAACTCCAGATAGAGCGTGTTAAAGGTTCATTGATTCGTCTTGGTAGTCTGTTAGGTAAGATTTTAGTGTTTCGTAGGTTTTGTATAGCAGAAACTTTTTTAGTTTATAAGATAGACCCAAGTGCCAGACCTTGTCAAAAGCCTGGAAAATATCTAAAAACGCAGCGGAGCAATATCTGTTCGTCAAGGTCGTTACAAAACGATGAATTTGTTCTACCGTGGCGTGTTGATGTCAAAATCCGAACTGATGATTGGGAATTAATCCTTGCTTATCTAGAATTGGCTGAATTTGTTTCAATAACTTTTCAAAGACTTTGGAGAGGGTTGGCAACAGGCTAATGGATCTGTAGAATGTTGAATTAGTAGGTGTTTTTCGATTTCTGTATTATTGTTATCTGTACCTACTAGCAAGGGTAACATTATATATTTCAGTGATCGCTCGAAAGTCTGGTGTCTTTTTAGTGTTAGTTTCTTCACTGATTACTTTTTGTACTTCCGAAATCTTTAATGGATTGACTGTCTGGGGAAGGGTTTGAACACATTCACTAAAAGTTCAGCAAAGGTTTCGCTTTTCTCTTTACTGCTACGGGCCTATTGTCTATTTAATTTGATAGCAGACTGTTTCTGCATTATGTCTTTTAATTTTTTAACCGCTTTCCAGAGCGAATAGTTAGAAATTTCAGTAGCTGTAAGATTGGCTAGATAATGTTGGATGTCTTTGTTGCAGTAGAAGTTTTGTTACTTGTTTCGAGGTCTGATTTAGTGCTCGTTTATCTGCTTCTGAACGGGTGATTTGTCAGCGTTGTTTTAGGCGTCTTTTATTGATTATTTTTTGTTTTAATATTAAGGGGCAGCTGGTGGTGTTTAGATTTTTTTTGAGTGTAGCTTCCCATGCCTCTTTGCAGCTTTTTCTATATCGTATTTGACCTTAATGGTATTTTTAAGTTTAATTTATTGGTTAATCTGCTTTGGAAGTATTTCCAGTTAGTCTTTGTAATGCAGAGCATTGGTAGTGTTTGAATATGTGCTACTTCTGAATGGAATGTGATTATAAGAGATGAATGGTCAGCAGCTAGTTCGAAATACGATTTAATTGTAAACTGGTCTATATATAACACTTTAATAATCCAGAAAACGATTATATCAGGGGTTTTTAGTAATTTAGATTGTTTGCTTGCATAGCTGTTAGTAGTTCACGCCCATCAGTTATTGTGACGCAAGAGCCTCAGTCTTAGTGTTTTGCGTTACAATCCCCGGCTGCGATAAATCTATTTTCGAGACTTTGGAAGAAATGAGAGTAATCTTCTTTTTTTGTTGAGTGTTTTGGAGCTCTATAAACAACGAAGATCTTTATAATTGCTGTTTTATCTTCAACTTGGATAGTAGTAGCTTATAAATGGATTTTTCATATTTATGTAGCTCACGGTGTTTTATGTTGGATTTTATTATAACAGCTGTTCCGCCATGAGCAGTTCCATTAGGGTGGTTTGTATTATAAATGCAATAGTTGGGAAATCTAATGCAACTTTTGCTAGTGAAGTCAGTTTTACTTATAAGAAGTATATCGATTTGGTTATTTTTAAGGAATAATTTGATCTGCTGAGTATATTGATTAAGCCCATTGGCATTACAAACAGCTATTTTCAAGAGTTTAACCATTACGTTATTTTTCTAATTAGCGTAGTTTGAAGGTTTATGATAGTCCCCGTTTGCGTGATTAAGTTCTTTATCATGGTTGCCAGTTTCTCCATATAGTTTGACTGTTGATTTTGAGATGTAACTTGTGGTTGTAGAATTGTATTGATGCTTGAGTTTTGTGTGACTATAAGGAAAACTAGACGCAGCCGCTTATTTTCTAATGGAGCCGTTGTTGCATCGGAGAGTTTCAAGTAAGCAAAACACCCTAACGAAGTGTTCTCAGCAGCCATAAAATCATGGCGACGACGTTGTAAAAAACGTGTACGCCTAGACGGGGATTTCGTTGAGAAGTAACTGAAGTTTCAACTTTTGTATTTAAGCACTTCTTCAAAAAAAAAAAAAAATTGGAGACTTAGAACTTGAACGCACCTTGTATGTGTTGAACGAATTAACCAAATGTGTTAGTCTTTTTTTATAAGATTTTTAAGCACAAGCTTTATTATAAAATTAAGTATAGGATGTTTTTGCTAACAGCAATTTAACTTAAACTCTAATACTTTTGGCGAAATATATTCAAATTCATCTGGTATTAGTAAATAAGTTTCAATATTCTTTTTGGTCATTTGTCAAAATAATCTGCTTTTATTCAAAATCGATTTTATAAACATTTTTCTATTTTGACATGGAAAATGTTAAAATTATTGTTGTTTGTAGATATCTTAATTAGTGTTGGCATAATTTCTACTTAGTATGTTATGTATTTTACTACTGTCTCTATTTTTACGGCAGTTGTTGATATATCAGATGATTTATTTGATTTTGTAGTAACAATGACTTTATTATTTGTAATTTTCTTTCAATTTTAATTAATTATATATATAAAAAAAATTATGAGTGCTGCTGCTGCTGTCACACAGGTCAAAGGTCAAATCGTTCGTGCCTTTCCGTGCCGACCCGAGCGCCTCTGAAGGACAAATTTCGGCTCGGCGACAGGCGCGACCGAGGTAATATATTTCCGGAACCGCAAGCGATGGAAAATTTTCGTTTGAGAGCGGGTAATAAAGCACTTATACATAAAAAATTATGAGTGCTGTCACACAGGTCAAAGGTCAAAGTTCAACTCTAACTGGGTATACTTATGTCAAACAGAGCTTTTTAATCGTGTTTTTATTATTTTTAAAAACTACTTAAGGGTATGGAGACATAATGGGTTATTGGCATTTTATTTGATTTATGTATAGTGAAGCATCCCATTAAATATTAAATGTTGGGGTAACAGTAAAAGTTATGAGCACTAAACCGTTGTTACGTTTAGTTTTGTTAAATTAATAGATAAAATTTTTGGTCCTTACAATACTCAGTTGATGATCTGCTTTGTAAGGATAGTTAGTATATTGAGTGGGCGTACACATATTCAGCTTGTACATTGTTGCTAATTGTTTAACTGCTACGTCATCCCAAGAGGTTATGGGTTGCTGCATAAAATGTCATAACCAATAACTTTAAAGTTCTTCCCTTCGGTTAAATGAGATTTAATTATGCATGCTACATTTGCTTTGTATGACAAAAAAAATAATTTTTGATTTTTAATTATGCTAACATTTCTGTTCAGAGCAGTGATATATTCAAGGGTGTTTATATGACATCCGGTCTGTTTTAAAAGTTTTCTGTGTTGTGGATACTCTATATTTTGCCACAAATAAAACTTTTATTCCAGGATTTGAGTAATTGTTTTTTTTAACTCAGCACATGTTTTTCATGTGTTTATATTGTTGAATAGAGTAATCTCTACATTCACTATTTTGTTATCTCTAATATTATTACATTCATTAAAATAGCTCCTTTTACTCCTACTTGTGATCGTGTCATACTAATTACTGCTAAATATTTGGCTATGAGATTTGCCTCAATATCCTACGTTTTATATTGCTTTGTGGTAATCCATTCGATTGGTGATGTAACATCATTTATAATTTTTTCCCAATACATTTAACTGTATCACTTGACATTGTCTTCAGCTGTTCAAAAGTAATATTTTAAACAGCGTTGTACATTATCAAATGATATCTTTAAAACTGCATCGATAAATTAATGTTAAGTAGAATCTGTCGAAACTCTGAGAATTTAACAAGAATAAATTTTTTAGGTTAATAACATAAGTGTAATAAAGGAAAATTAAAAGAGTAACTGCTTGTATAGTGAGTTTGTTTATACAGCTGCATTCCCAAATACACATTCTTTTGAAGTAAAACGTGCCACTATGGGTATTATTTTGACTTTCTTTGGCAAAAACTGAAGATTTATAGAGCCTGTTCTGCTTTTTAGTTTGCGTGTTGGCCCTCTACAATTTTAAGAAGAAAATCTGGTTTTGTAAATATTTGTTGTAAAAAAAGAAAATTTCTGTTGTTTCAAATCCACTCATGGTGTTGAGTATCATTGCTACTAAAAACTGGTGGAACAGACTTTAGAATCAGAATAAAATAGCACCCTGTTAACTTTGACTCTAAGAGTACCAAAAATTTCTACTTTATTTGCAGATAATACGATACGAATAAGCTCTCCTAATAAGTCTGAGGTTAGGAATTGTTATATTCGGACTTAGATTATTCATTAGGCTTGACATATGTACCACACTTTTGAGGTTTCACAGTGCTCATTTTTTTGTTTGGTACTAGTGAATCACTGCCCAATAACATATATTTAACATTGTAAAGTTATACGTTAAGTTCCTTAATTTAACTTGACTTTTTGTCTTTCCACCGCCACATAGTGGGCCAGAATCCGCAAAAAGTGGACAAAAATCTAAAACTTTGGAAATATATCGGTGATCCAAATGTACGTCCATTCCTCAGTGCTTTGTCTCTTTCTTTAGATTCAAAAATGTTAAAAGCCCCTTTACGTACGTAGGCGAAGTACTGACGAATGGACGTATATTTGGATCATAATGATACTTACACGATATGGACATTCATTGAAGAAATATTTAAATAAATACAATCTTTGATTGGGGGAATAAATTACTAAATATCTATAATTTTGGGAATGTATTCAATTGGATAAACATCCTTTGGATAAATATTTAAAAATATCATGTTTGAAGAGGGTGAATCAAAAAGAAATTAATAAAAATCTAAAATGCGTTCAATTTTGGAGAGAGTATGTGGATAGTTCCGCGCGAAAGGGACACTTTTGTTTCTCTGGCTCCTGAAACCATATAAACGTGAATTATAGAGATTAGTTTTTGAGAAATATTGTTCATATTCGCTGTATGTCGGGAACAATCTAAGATTTATCGTGTACATATATAGGTATATTCATTGAAATACTATATTTATACTACTATATTATTTATAGTACTAAATTTAAACTATAAACTTATATTTATACTCTAATTTATACTATTGATAATACTTTACTCATTAAGCGCAACATCGCTTTCGGTTTCTGATAAGAAATCATCATCATCACTTTCCTCAAATGTAGATTCTAAATTTCCCGGAGTAAAGAAGCTAGGCGTCTCTTCGAATGAGGTTTTTATTGAAGGCTTTTCCAGTAAAGATAAAACTTCATTACAAATTGTAGAACTTTTTCTTGAGGGTAGTTGCCGGAATGAAAAAATACGCGAATCTGATGTAATAAGTAGCCTATTTAATAAATCCTGATTGGTGCAAATTCTAGACTTTTTACGGGAATGAAATTCTCTAAAGTGCTTCAGGTCTTTATTTCTCGATTCTTGGGCTTCCTCTGACAATTGTCCAATCGGCAACATTGCTTCTTTAATTATGATTGCCCCATGAACCAATATTTTATGGACTGAGGTTAGCATATAATACCATGGGTATTTTTCAACATAGTCTTGCAGTTTGTAGGGCATATTCGTTAAAAGCCTGTACATCAATTGCGTATCTACAAGACAATGTACGTAGTAGTATTCCAAATCTTTTAATAATGCCTTCATCTACCCCGGTAATTGAAGCTGATTGGGTGCTAGCAGTAAAAAACGTTCTGGCTGTGTTTCCATCGTTTGTGGTTCCGCTGCCGCCACTGTTTGGGATATCGACGAGCAATCCCATTTTCTGTTGAAAATCCGCCTGAATTTTTCTTTTCCGTTCCTCAAAAATCACCTTGTTTTGTCTCCCTCGTACTTGCCACGTCTTTATGTCTAATCTGTAAGAAATATGTAGCAAGGACTCAAAAAACCTGATCAGGCATGAAGAGAAGATAGTCCGAACTGTAGTACTTCATTGATCGGTAGCTCGATAACTTTAATGATGACATTCATCTGCTTTGGGGTCGCCTTGCAAATATAACACCTCTGTGCAGAGGAACTCTCCGAAAATGCATTCCATATCTTGCCATCTACCATTGTCATCATGCAAATATGTTGTACCGACAGGTTCTGATTCTGCTCTGTATTATATTTTGTTGGAATAAGGTTGTTGATTTGCTCTTCCACGAAAGTCGATTCTTGCATTGTTAATTCCGTCGTTTCCTTCTTAAACTGGAACCTTATCGGTCTACAAAATCTAATAGAAGGCGGTCTTGGATTTTGCCAAATTATTATTTTATCTCTACCCGGCTTTTCAGCATATAACTGTAAGGGAACTAGCGAAGTTAAGAACATATCGCCATCACCAAGTCCAAATTCCGAAAATGCTTGTTTATATTTGGAATGGCCTGTAGTACCATCACAACCCCATTTTACCAATAAAATTAGATTGATTAATTCATCGTGCGTTAGGTTTTGTCTTGTACTTGTTTGCTCTGTGATAGGAAGGTCACTTGTATATAACAGATACAATAGACGCATAGCATAGCACCCCGAGGGACACCCGCATTAATTCTATATATCTGAGAGGTGTCGTTACCGAGTTTGGTTTGGAAGAGTCGTTTGTCCAGGTAGGAGTTTTTTATTTTGTACAATAAACCTCTGTGTCAAACCTTGTCAAATGCACAACTCACATCTAAGAACACTGCACAACAAGTTTTGTGTTCAAATGCACCGCGTATTCTGAGTGTTAATCGATGGCATTGTTAAATTGTTGAATGCTAGGATTGGAATCCAAACTGGAGATCTGGTAGCCATTTACTTTGAAGTTCACTTTTATTAATGCGTTTTAATATTAATTTTTCTAGCAGATTAGAGATTATTGGAAGTAAACTAATAGGTCGGTAGGATTTTATTTGGGGTGATAATTGCAATAAAGTTTCTAAATAATGTTCAACCTCCTGGTCTGGTTCATTAGAACTATGTTCAAAGGTAGTTTGAAGGTGCAGCGCGAAAGCTTCAACCTTTTTATCAGTTTTCGTTCATAATCCTGTTGCATTTTGCAGTGGTGGTATGTGCTGTTTGGGACGTTTAATTACTCTAGTTGCCCTGCATATTGACTGATCTTGTACGGAGAGTGTGGTTGTGTAGAGTTGTAAAGTTTCATTGAAAATCTGTTGAGTCTTCTTCTTAGTTTATTATTCAGTTGGTTAAATATAATTTTGTCTGCAATGTTGCGACTACATTGCCAAGTTGCCCTTGCCCTTCTGTTTTTTTTTTTGTTACTATTTCCATTATTTCAGTTAGGATGTCAGGTATATTGATTTTGTGGTTGTAGGACTGAGGTGTTGATTTCAACCGGCTTCCTGAATAGTTGTTATTAAATGGTTAGTTGCATATTCTAAGTCTTCGTTTGTTTTTAATGCCAGGTTCATGTTAAGGTTTTCACTTATATGTTATTCAAAACTTTCCCAGTTGATTTTTTTATTACTGAGGTTAGGTGTGGGTTCTTTGTAAAGTATCCTTGCACTTACTGAGACTACTACAGGGGTATGGTCAGATGAAATGTCGTAACTGAGAACGATGTCCATGTAGTTTGAGGACATACCGTGGGTGACGAAGAAGTCCATCAGATCTGGTGTTTTATTGGGGTCAGTTGGCCAATATGTTGGGCTGCCCGTTGATAGGAAACTGTAATTGTTATCTGCCATGAGTTTGTATAGTTCTCTACCTTTAGCAGTTGTGAAACGCCAGTCCCAGTATACATTTTTGGCATTGTAATCGCCACCTGCTAAGAATCTAGGTCCTAGTTACTCAAAATATGGTTGGAACATTTGTTTGGTTATGTTGCGGCGTGGCGGGCAATAGGAAATGGAAATTACTATTAGCATCGGAAGTTTTTTTACTTGTATTATGGTACCTTGCAAGTAGTCTGTTTGAAAGCTTGGTAATTCATGATGTTTGATAGTATTGCGAATTATTATAGCAGAACCACCATGCGCTGCGTCGTCCGGGTGTTCTGTATGATATATGGTATAATGAGATATTTTTAAATGTGATCTTGTGGTATAATGGCTTTCTGAAATTAACAAAATATCTATGCTATTGGTGTGTAGAAAAGTTTCAACTTCTAACTTCCGTTGAAGCAGCGCGTTGGCATTCCACATCGCAATTTTTAGAAATTTAGTCATTAGTTGATTAGCTTATTGATCACTGTAGTCAGCATGTTTAGTATAATGCTGTTTTGCTGTAGTAGTTGATTGAACATGCTTTTAAATTCATCGAGGAATTGTTTAAGACTAACGTCTTCAGCTGGCTGGTTCTGTACTATTTGCGAATAGGTGGGACGTGGAGGATTTGGTCGGTTGATAGTGTCGTGATTATATTGTTGTCTTAGGGGTGGAAAGTGTTGCCTTGTTAAGTTTGAGGATTTTACGTTTGTGTGTTGCTTATCAGGTTGATACTTATTTTGCGCCTCTTGCTGAATTGTGCATCCTTTATAGTTTATTGGGTGTTGTCCCTCGCAAAGAATACATTTTGCTGGGATTGCTTTTGTTTTTTTGGCAGCTTTTTGTGTCATGCGGTCCAGCACATTTTACGCAGGAAAACGGTCTATTACAGTACCCCTTTGGGTGTCCGTAGTTCTGGCAACGGGTGCATTGCACTATATCTTTGTTTATTTTTGGAGGTTCGAATGGTACATGTTTATTATGAAGTGGTTTTATGTTGTAAATTTCCTTGTTATTAGTGGCTGGTTCAAGATCTATGTAAAAGATTGGTAATGAGTTTTTAATTGGCTTATTTTTTAAATTCATAATATTTCTAACTATGTGTCCTGCTTCTTTAAGGGCTTTTTTAATTATCTGTTGGAGTAGTGTGATGTAGGTGTTTTAGAGCTACTCTATATGGGCGATCTTCCTTCATCTGGTACGTGTGATGTATAATTTCATTTTCTTCATGTTTGATAATCTGGCGGTAGGTGTCAGGGGTAGCTGTGGTAATTTTGACGACATTATTGTGTAGACTTTTGGTCGAGTATTGTTCCTCTTCAGCAACGGAAAGTAAATTTTTTGTCATTTTGCCAAAGTCTAGAACACCGTGAACGAAAATGGGCGGGGGCTTAGGTGTAGTTGTTTGTTGCCGTTGTTTATTATTGTCATCGCTTGCTTTATTCTCTGGGCTTAGGGCTGCGTACCTATTTGCATAAATTAGTGTTTCTTTTCCACTGACCGTTTGTGTGTTTGACTTGTCTAATCGTTTTCGCTTAGTGACCCTTTGCCAATCATTAGCAGGATTAGTTTCCATTTATTCTTCATCATCTTCATAATACTCATTTGAGGTGTAGTTATTTCGTATTAGTTGAGATGAAGATTTTGCACTCCATCGAAATGTAGAAAGTTGTGTCTGTGGCATCTGGGGAAATTGTTAGTATTGTGAGAACAATAATGCTGAATTAGGAGGCGGTTGATTTGTGTATTGGGTTTGCTGGTGCATGTTTGGGGGATGGATAATAGGCGGGAACAGTGATGGTTGTGATAGCTTAGATTTTTGCTATTATGTATTAATATTCTTAGACTTGCGGTGATAATTTATGTAATATAATTTTATTGCGTTAAAAGTCTTTAAATAAATTATTAAAATCATTTCAGTTTATTAAATTTTAAAGTTGATATCACAAGTTGACCTCAACGTTTTATCGCATTGTAATCCAGAAGCTCGAGACGTCTTATCGGAAAGTATAATCGAACTGTGAAGATAACTGCATTTTGGAATGCATTTGATAAATTAATTTATATTCTAAACTAGCTGATAATTTCAAACGATTATTTCTTAATATGCAATTTAAAATAAATTACCGAAATTAACGGGCAGAGCTCACATTTAACTTTTAAATTATAATCCAGAAGCTTCGGAAGTATCGGAAAGTTTAATCTCCCTTCGAAGTACTATTTTCAGGCGGAATTGATGCAAACGCGCCGTTTATTTTATCGGCTACAATTTCCGATCCCGTTGGGCAGGAAAGTTTTGTTCCAGACGCTCGCGCGCGGGCGCCTCCTCGAGCGACTTTTCCCCGAAGTGCACGCGCGTCGTTTGTATGTCAGCGGCAGAGTGACGCGAAGCGCCGGCACCTCGCGCCCCTGAAGGGAGGTGGGTGCGTACATATTTGCCCACTTTACGGTATGTATTTTCATATCCGCTTTGTGTGTATTCCATTCCAGTCGCAAATTCCTCCGAGGATGGAGCAACGCACTGCAAATATAAATCCAGAATTTTTGAAACGCATAAGGAAACACGCGGAGACAATTTATAAAAACGCGCGCCCGAGCGCTGCGGGAATATTTACTTTTGCGGAATTCCCGCTTTGCGGGAAATATACGAAATTGAACTTCGCAAGCCGGCAGCGTAACCCAGGAAGGACGTCCGCCGCGGCGGCGGCGCTGCATGCGAGTCGCGTCTGTTGCGCTTCCGCAGCGCTCAGTCGCCGGGCAAATAGAATGTGCAAATTTATTAAAGGCGCGGGGAGCACGCGCCGCGCCGTCCCGCCGCTACAATAAATAACATACTGTTTTATATTCGGAATTCTGGCAAGGTGATGGAGGGGCCGCTGTCTGGAGCGTCGCCTTAAACAAGTTTAAGTGCGACGGAGATAAGGGCCTTAAGAGGTTATTTTCCTACAATACATTTTTATCACTACACATTTTTTGACGCCGAGCGACACTTTCAAATCTTTTGCTTCTTCGGATGAAAAATTGTTTCAGTTTGCGCTGCCCTTATCAATCTTGCTTTGCGCGCCCGGATCCTAAAGGATTCCGCATTTCGCGCAACTTGGGAGGGCGATATCATTCAAAAATTTATAAGAGCGCCGGTTTGGCACACAAACGCGCTCGCATTTTTGCAAGCACGTCGAAAATTGCATAACTTCGAGCATACTTTGGCAACCTTTCGCTTTTCAAATAAATTTAATATCGCTGGATCAAACGAAACGGAATCGATGGGGAAACAGAAAGTTCCTGCCGAATTCTAGGCTGAATTAAAAGGGCGGCCTTCTCTGTATCGCGAAATGTGAATGGAAAGGTGCGCTTTTATCAACGAGAGCTTGTTTCAGAACATTATTGAAAGCTCTTATTGATTATAAGTTTGCTCTTTGTTTATGGTATTATTATAGAAAGAACTGTGGAGGATGAAAAAGAGAAAGGCAAAATATTATTTATATAGCACTCAACTGAAGAACCTGCTGCAATTATTCGAATAGTATTTCTCACCACGAACTATCGAAATTTTGCACACATATATACTAGTTGCAAGCATTCACATAAATGCACTTCTATAATCCTTCACGGTATCTGCTATTTATAGTCCATCTCGTCACGAAATCTTACGGATTAGTCTAAAGAATTTTTTTATACATTAGAATCCAGATTCATCGCATTAAGGCTGCAAGATTACAAGAAAAGACCTAAAGCTACTGAATGCTATGATAGATAATAACAATGAGCATGGATTCACATAAATTTCCAAATCTTTTAGATTTCTTCGTAACTAAAAACATCTTTTTTCTTCTTCTTTTTTTCTTTAGCTCTCTGTCGTCCATCTTTGGGCATAAGCCTTTCCAAATTCATGCCAACGTTTCCGATTTTGAGCAATTCTCATTCATCCGAAGCCAGCGACTTTCTTCAGGTGGTTGCCCTATCTTATTTGAAGTCTTTCTCTACTTTTTTTGCCGATATATGGCCTCCACCGTTATATTACAGCATTTCAACTTTCTCCACTTTAGTCACATCCTTTATTTTCGTTCTTTACCAAATCCAGGTGTCCCATTGTCCTCTGTGTCTTTACAGTTGGTATGTATTAGATCTCTATAATAGAAGTCACTTATACTGTTGTTTAAGACACACTTCTCATAATCGACTAATGCCAAGTCCAGTGGTATGTGATACTCATTCGCCTTTTCTATTAGGGTTCTAACAGCTAAGAGATGGTCTAAAGTACTGTAGTTTGGCTTGCTCAACTGGTTGATAGGCGCCCATTTTATTACGTAAACGGTTTGTAATAATTTTCATAAAGAGCTTTTTGGCCGATAGGATCATGATTATTAATGCGAATTTCTTTTGAGTCGGAAAGTGGGAAATGGCAGACATTCGATTGTAGATTGTTATAATCGGTACTATTGCTTTTTTAGGGAGATTATTTAATATATTTCCTACTATGAGGTCATAGCCAGGAGCTTTGTATGAACTGGTTTGCTTGATTTCTCTGTGTACTTCTGCAAGTGAGGCAGGTCTCAGAGGTAGGTATAATTATCCCGACGAGTTCAGTAATTCCTCTATCTATCAAAGTTAGAATTGTTAGATGGGTATGGGGTGAACAATTGTGCTAGGTGTTCTCCGAAGGTATCTGCTCTTTTTTATTTAAACAAGCCCAACTTCCATCTAATTTTCTTAGGGGTGGTATGTGAGTAGTAGGATTTTAAGCTTTTTGTCGCTTTCCAGATAGTGTGGTCTTCTGGCGATAGGTTGTAGAGGTAGCATGCAATAGATTCATATCTGTTTTCTTGTATGACATTCCAAAGTCGGTGGGTTAGATTATTAAGTGTAATCTCATCTTGACGATTTCTGGATCTTTGCCATTTGGCGTTTTTCAGCTACAAGCTGTCTAATATGTAACGGTATATTGTAAATTTTATGTGTTATTTTAAAATCTATTGGGGTAGCTTACCAGGCAGTCTCTAGATTAAGCTTTGTAAGGTATTCGACGGTTGCATCGATTTCGCTGTATGTGTACATTTTATGTGCTAGACTAATATTGTCATTTATGTACAATTGAATTTCTTTCAGTCAGTTTTAGCGGTACAAAGTTTTGGTGATATGGTTTTCCATATAATGTTTGTACTTAGGGTTATTATTATTGGGGAATGGTCTGAATTTAGGTCAAAGTTGCTTTCAGTTTTACTATATATGTCGGATGTCCCTTGGGTAACCGCGAAGTCAGCAGGTGAGGGATTTTACGTAAGTCCGTCGGCCAGTAGGTTGGCTCCACCGGTTTACAGTAATTTAGATTGTGTAGTTGTATGGTATTGAAGAGTGCTCGCCATTTAGGTGAAATTAATCTGGAACCCCAGTGGGTATGTTTGGCATTCCAGTCTCCTGCTATTAAAAAGCGATGTCCAAATGGAAGGAGAAAGTTTTGAACTTCTTCTGCTGCAATAGAATGCCTAGGTGGACAATAGACTACTCCGTCAGTTAGAGACCAGGGAAATAAGTTAACTTTTACTAATGCACTTTACATTTTGTTAGTTGTATAAGATAATAATTCATAGTAATCTGTTCTGATTATGATTATGATTGCCGAACCTGTATGTGCTGTTCCGTCCGGATAATTTGCATAATATGTATTATAGTGTGGTATTTTTGTTACTGAATAAGATGTAGAATGACTTTCAGAGATAATTAGTATGTCTATTCTATTGCAATTTAAGAATAGGGTTATTTCATGGATATGATTTTTGAGTCCATCGGAGTTCCATGCCGTTATTCTTATTGAGTTAGCCATTGAATTAGCCATGAGTTTGTTAATAACAGTGGTGAGCATGGTTATAATTATGTTTTTCTGATTTAGTAATCGGGAGAACATATTTTTAAATTCGCTCAGGAAGGAAGGAATTTTTTCTGTAATTTTATCATTATTTTTGGTTGCTCTTGCTCTAACTTGTGAGTAACTAGGAGCGTTCTGAGTGGAGTCATACAAGGGCTAATGGTTAATTGTTGTAAATCTTGGTGGATTTGTTCTGTGGGGTATTCTTGCAGCTGACTGTTTTGGTTAGTTCCTAGCTTTTAAGTCTCTGTACAGTACATCCCCTATAATTAGCAGGGTGGTCGCCATTGCATAAGACACTGGAGTTTTCCTAGTTTTTTTTACACATTTGACAGTTATGGGGTCCTCTACATCTAAGGCAGTTGTAAAACTTGGTGCAGTAGACCTTAGAGTAGCCATAAGCTTGACAACGTGTACATTGTATTATGTTGTTTTTGATTCAAGGTGCTTCTATTCTGACTTTTGTATTTTGTATAAATTCTACTTTATACACGTACTTATTGTTTGGTTAGGGCTTAACGTAAACGAAAAACATTGGCAATGGATTTTTGATTATTCTATGTCGGATGTTAGTTAAGTTTCTTACAGGCTGTCCTAAGCTACGTAATTCATCCTTGATATCTTGGGAGGATTAAGTGATGTAGGTCACGTATAACTCTTCTATAAGCGCGCTCTCGTTTTATTTGGTATGTATGGTATACAATTTTTTCTTGAATTTAGTGACAGATTAGCTTCCTGTACGCGCCAATTGTCCTTGTATTTATCTTTACCGTAATATTGTATAAGGATTTGAAATAAAATCGTTCTTCTTCGACGATTTTGGTCAGGAAATTAGTCATAGCTTTGAAGTCGATAACACCGTAAATATAAATAGGTGGAGGGTCAGGTTCTGAGGATTTCGTTTTAGGGTCAGTTTCGTTAGAATTGTTTTCATCAGAATTGTGGACAGTTTCAGTTTCAGTGAAGACCTGATACCTGTTCGGTGTGTTAGTTACGGGCGAGTTTTCGGGTGGCTTGGCTTGTATCATTCGTTTTCTTTTTTTAATAATAATTTGCCAGGGAAGTCTACTGTCGTTTTTTTGTATTGATCTGCGTTCATATTTTTATCGTCGTTGCTTTCAGTGCCATGGTTAATATGTACAGGTTCAGAGAAAGCTGTTGTGAAAGTATTACTGTAGATGGGTGTGCTTGTAGTTGGAATTTAAGATAGACATTGTTGATAAGGTTGAGGGATTTGAAATTGATTTTGGGACATTGGAGATAAGTAAGGATTTAGTTGAGTTTGACTTATCTGATTTATGTAGCTTGACATTGATGATGGCTGGTTTGCATTGCTGGCATCGGTTGAAAATTATTCCAGTTGTTATAGAAGCTGTTGGGTGGTCCGGGTAGATTCCCGGCTGGAAACATTTCACTACATTAATGTTTATCTATTTTACAGTAGGATTAATCGAAAAAGGTTTGCTGGGTTAAATTTGAATTTAAAATTTTAATGAAATCTGTGATCACGATATCAGTCGCGTGCACTCAGCTGACCATCAAAAGTCGAGAGCGGCGATCGACACGTCTTTATTCTGTGAAAGTCAACCGAGAACTTCTATTACTTATTACCTTTGCTATCTAAAATCTTTGAGCAATTATTATTATACAGAATCAAAGAAATAACCCCGTGTAGGACATTCAACCATCCAACAATGTCATAGAATAGTCAACTACATCAAGGAAACATTTGAAGTCAAAAAAATGTGTGCTTCGGTATTCCTGGATATCCAACAACCCTTTGACAAGATATGGCACTACCGGCTCTTGCATAAAATCAAAAGAAAGCTTTCTCACCAAATCTTCCTCCTCCTAAAATCCTATCTAACTTCAAGACATTTTAAAGTTTAATTCGAGGGTTCGCTATTAAGCTATCACGCTATTAGCTCCGGTGTTCCGCAGGATAGTGTCCTCGGCCTCTTTCTCTATCTTCTCTATAGTGAAGATATTTCAGCTGCAGACAATACCCTAATTGCTACCTTTGCAGATAACACTCCAATAATGTCATCTGATACCAATGCTGATAACACATCCCAAAACCTAAATCTTCTACAAATCTGGCTCGATCGGAGGCATATCAAAGTAAACAGCGCTAAATCAAGTCAAATTACCTTCACTATGAAACACTCTACATGTCCACAAGTCACCATCTTCAACCAACCCATTCCAATGAAAAGTGAGATAAAGTACTTGGGACTTCATCTAGATCAAAGGCTAACTTGGAGAGCTCATTTAAAAGTCAAAAGAGAACAAATCAATCTAAAAACCAGAAGTATGCACTGGCTAATCGGACGACCATCTAAACTTACAATAGACAACAAGCTATTATTATATAAAGTCATCCTAACACCTATATGGTCCTACAGGATTGAACTGTGGGGGGTGCAATAAGTTATCCAACATTAAAGTACTGCAGTCCTTCCAATCGAAGACATTGCGCATTCTAACTGGTGCACTTTGGTATGTCAGCAATCAAACCCTCCACTACGACCTCAAAATCCCATTCATCTCGGAAGTCATCAAGATTTATGCAGCCAAGAGCAGGATGCGCATCTTAAATCATTTCAACTCGCTCATTACCACCTCTACCCTCGCCAGCCCTTGAATAGAAGATTGAAGAGGCAATGTCCAGAAGATTTTATTAAGTAAATCGTGGAGACCCGTCAATGGATGGTGCCCTACTCATGCCAAATACGTCAATTTCAACTAATTTACTTATTACTTTATAGCAAAAGTAGATTGTAAATTTGCAAATTATAAATAAATAAAAAAATAAAGAGCTTATAAAGTCGCGATAACAAGGGGATAGGCCTGTAATTTTTCAGTTCGCACTTATCTCCTTTCTTATGTAGTAAGATGGTTACTGCTTCGTTCCAACTAGAGGGAATCTTTCCGTAGTATAAGCAATCATTAAATTGTCCTGGTGCTTTGCTGATTTTTATTTCTCTTCAGACTTTTGTTATTTCGTATTTTTTTGTCAGGTGACTCTTTAAGTTTTACGTTGATAACTTTTCTTGTCAATTGTTGTTTTGCCTAATCATCTAAAACTGTCTTAGAGCTAAACATCTGCTTTACGTTGATTTTTTGTTCTTTATACAGATGTTTGTCTTGATCATTTTGTGTTTGTAAAAACTTTAACCACATATTCGTTTTCTTGTTTATCTCTTCTTTGCATACTTCATCCATCCAATGATTCTTCTTAATCTTCCTATTTAGTGGTATATTCTTCCTCATGGCATTTAGAATTGATTCCTCTCGTTTTTTCCATTTTTTATCTACCTCACCACTTTGTTCATCGTCGTTCTTATATTCTTCCTCTATACTATTAATATACTTCCGTGCTACTTCAGTATCCTGTAGCGCCTTAAGATCATACGTTATTTTTTTTGTGTTTCCCCTCTTTCTTATTGTTTTACTTAATTTTATTTCCGCTGTTACGAGAAAGTGGGCTGAGTTTGTGCCGGCTTCTCTATACGTCCTAACGTTTTTAATTTTTTGAGCCACTTCTTCTTCTCCCAGTACATGATCAATTTTGTTTGTTTCCTTTCGTCTTGGAATTTTCCATGTTCCTTTGTGTATGTCATTTCGTTTAAAGTGCGTACTCATTATTTTCATCTTCTGTTCTATGGCAAATGTTATCAGCTTTAGCCCATTTTCATTACTCTCTTCGTGCTTACTTTCGCCACCTGTAATCTCTTTATACATTACCCTTCTTACCTACTTTTGCATTCATATCACCAATTACTAATTTAAGATCTTTCTTTGGGATTTTCTGGACTATTTATTCTAAAGATTCGTAGAATTCGTCTTTTATTTCATCGTCCTTATCTTCAGTTGGTGCGTGTGCGTTAATTATTGTCATTATATTGTATTTAGTCTTTATTCTTATATAGCATAACCTTTTTGATTGGGCTCCAAAATCTTTAACATCCTCCTCTAAATTTTCTTTTATCAGAAAGCCTACACCAAATCGCCTATTTTCGTTTCCACTTGTAAACAGTGTATAGTTATTAACTTTTTGTATGTTGTTCTCCGCTAAATGTGCTTCTTGTATACCTGCAATCTCTATATTGTATTTCTGTAGCTAATTCACCAGCATTAATACTGCGCCCTCTTCGGACATACCATGTACACTCCATGTACCTATTCTCACGTTTTGCTCATTACCTTGCTGCTGCTGTTCTGTACCTTGTTGGTCTTTCTTATTTGTCTTTCCTTTATTCTTATATCCTATACCTTGGTAATCCTTTAATTCATGTCTATATCCTTTGCCAGTTTCGTTATCAAAAACAGCCAACCTATCTGTATTTATTAGTTTTTTCTCGAGGTACGTGTTATTTTTCTTCTGCTCCTCTAAACTGTTCCCCTCCGGAGATCTTGCTTTCAACCGAATTAAGAACAAAAAATAGTTAGATTTTAGTTAGCCATAGTAACGCGCACTTATCCCTACTCATGTTGTGATGTATACCGCTATTATATTATATTATATATATTAGTATACCGATTACAAGCACCTAGTTCAATTTTTCAGTGCACCAACTAGAAAGTAATTGTATAGTACCAAGCTTCCTTGAAATTCAGGTTAGCGTAAAGTTTAAAAACATTGTACATTATTTTTTTTAATAAATTAATAGATCATCTATAAGAATCTTTAAATTATTATCTAATCCTAATTTTTATATGTTAATAGTATTATTTATGCTGACGTCATTGGTTTTCTTACAACAGTTAAAGGAGTCTTATACGAATATAACTTTTATTTTTTTACAAAACTACACAGCTGAAATTAAATGTGATGTGGTCGAGCAGGTTTGCTGAAGTTGGTGATAGTTATAGTACTGCAGGATCCTGCAGCAATGTTATCTGCGGCAAACAAGCTGCACAATATGAATTGTCAGCGGCCGGCTCGCAACGGAGCAGTCTGAAGGCCCATAACAAACATAACTATTTACTGCCCCGAAGATCGAGCCGTAAATTCTCGCCGAAATCATACCGCAGTCCGAGTCCGGCACCGGCCATATTTCAGCGCGATTTGACAGTTTCACTACTCTGGCTGCCCCCATAATTTTATACTGGATTTAAAGTCCGCTTGCGTCGCCCAAGAGATTGTTTGGCACTTATTTGCGTTTCGACCTGCGCCTTCCAAGGAGCCTCGCACCGCTCCAACAAAGCTGATTAAGTTCTTTAGAGAAATTATGCGCGAATCGCGCGCCATAAATTAAGCAAACGAGCTCCGGTAGGAATAATGCAGGCGAGATGGGCCGTTAGCTCAAGTTCGGCCAGCTGAAGTTGCATGTGAGCATTAAAAGTTGGCTGTAATTATGCTCACAATTTCTTCTTATTATTATACATTTATAATGGGACTTTGAAAACTAAATAAAAAGCCCAATGGTTCTTTTAAAATGACTTATAGCAACAAATGTGTACTCAAGTAACAATCCACTATATGTTACTAGTAATTAATGAATAATAAATAGTATCACATTAAATAAATTATATAATATAAAGTACAATTATATCGAATGTAAATTTAGGACCTAATTGACAAACCATAAATTAGATAAGATAAATAGTTAAACGGGAGACTTCAACGGGGGAGCACGACACAAGCACAAATGTACAAATTTAAAATAAAGAGTAGGGTAAAATAATCATTTTTATAATAAAGGATAATGATTTTATTATTTATTTAAATTTTATTGTTTCTGTGTTTTGTAATATTTTATCTGTTCTATAGTATGTTTTATGTATTTATTCTTAAAATTTGAAAAAAGAACATTTACATTTAATTTAAATTAATGAAAATTCCTACTTTATATAAAATAAATGTTAGGAAATAACATCATTTACCACACGTACTTGCAGAAGGAAAAATGTGCATTTCGTAAATAACACCTCCCTTAATTCCCTAATCTGTAAACTTTAAAAATAAATAAAAGACGAATTCCTTAATATCGGTCACACCATACATAAGTATCAATTGTACACAACATAGAGCCATTATGTTTCGTTAATTTGAAAATAATTTAATTTTGTAGACATACAAAAGCTTGTCGTAACAAGCTTTTCCCCTCCTTGGTTTCTATTATGTTTTAATGTCTGTAGATGTGGAAACCCAACTTCCTAAACATCTCTTCTGTAGCCGGCCCTGGTCTCCTTCCTTTCTCTTGCTATTATAATTAATATGTCGTCACTAGCTTTTTAGACATGATTATTGCACTTTTTCATGGTATCCGTTACTCCGCAATATTTTTTTATTTTATTCTTGAATTTCCTAGTATCATTCTTAACACGTTTATTCCTGTGGTTTGAAGAAATTATTTTGCCTAGTTAGTGTCCGTAGTTTAGGTTATCACCGGTTTCTCCGTAGCTTTGTATTTTTGAACTGGTTTTGGTTCTTAACCATTATCTCTTTAGATAACATCTCTTAGATATTCTGAATCCTGCTACCCGGACCGCTTTCATGACTCCTGTTTGACTTCGTGGAAGTCTTTCCGGTTATATGACATTTTTACCCTTAGATGTCTAAAGGACATTACATGTTTTATCTGATTTCTAATTTATTCATCTAATTTAACATTGCATATTTCAGTTGTGTTGGAACATTATATAAGAAGTTACTGTAAATTGTTCAAAGAATCTGCTATCCATAATTGCCTTTCTTATATATAGCCATGTTTGCCACGCTAATGTATATGTTGTCTATTATTGTGTTAAAATTGCGCATTTAATTCTGTTAATTAAGCCCTTTCTGGTTTTAAATTTTGTGATCGTGCTTAGCTCGACATTTTCTGTAATTGTTATTAATTTTATTGGTGCATTCTTTTCCTATAGCAACGCTACTACATCTAACTTGACCTGAACGAACGTCTTTTTTAGGTCCACAAAACACGCAAATACTAGTCCCCGTTGTTTCTTCTTTATGCTTAAGTTTGCTGAATTTTATTTATATTCGTAAAAAAACTTTGTGTTAAATAGATGCGAAGGCTTTCATGGCCGGTGTTATGGTGCATCGTGTGGTTGGTTCTCGGGTTATACGGCCGTGGTAGGAGTTTAGAAAATCTTGACGTTTGGTCACAACTGCGGCAGACATCTTCAGAGGAAAATCTTCTAAAAATTAAGTGACTGTATCGTGAGTTTTCGCTTTTACTCGTGCGAGTATGGTAGGGATGCTGTTTGGGGGTTGACGCCACCGGGATGGTAGATGACAGAGAGCTATGAGTTTTATAATAAGACTCATAGCTCTCCTTGGGGAGTAGGCAGATTGAGACCCCGAGTAAAGAGCTAACCTCTTGAAAATGGCATCAAAGCCGATGCCGAAACGTCGAGAATTTACCCAAAATAGTATATATGCTTATATTTCTATCAAGAAGAGTTTAATGTCCGTTGTAAAGAAAATTAACCCAAAAATACTCTATTGCTTTATAAAATCTCAACTATTAGTTCACCAAATTCTTGTCTATTATTATTTAGTTCTTAACCTGGGCCAAATTTTTTTTTATTTGACAATGGGCTCATTTACAATCTACATCTGTATAGAGTATTAAGTAAATATGTTATAGGCTAGCTTACAAAAGAAACATTCAGTAATGTTTCTCTTTCCTGTTTTTATTTAATTATGGTGATAAGTCCGGAGGCCATGTTCTGTGCAGTCTTCGTATGGGTGGTCAATTGGTATAGTGCTGGTCTATTAACTGGTTTGTGTGGTGAGCTATCTGCATGTTGTAAGAGGCACTCATTCTCGAAATTTCACTTGTAACAAATGGAATCTTCAGGTCGGTATGAAGTGTTTGGTTGTGCACATACCATGGAGCGTTAGCAAGTACTCTTAGTGCTTTAAATTGGAATCTTTGTATACTATAGATCGATGACGGTTTCGCACATCCCCAGAGTTGGAAGCCATATGTCCATATGGGTTTCAGTATAATTTTATAGATCACTATTTTGTTATTTAGTGAGAGTTTTGATTTTCTGCCAATGAGCCATTGCAGTAGTCGAAATTTTGTGTCAAGTTGTTTTCTTTTGGCTTGGATGTGTTTCTTCCATGTGAGCCTTTGGTCAAGATGAAGGCCGAGGTATTTTGTCTCTGTCGCTACAGGAATTCGCTCATTATTCATCATTACAGGTGGACACACTACCCGTCTCATGGTAAACGTAACTTGCACTGATTTAGTTGAGTTATTTTTGTTCGCCATCTAGTATACCATTTTTGAAGTACGTTAAGGTGGCTTTGTAAGTTCGCGGAGGCGTTTGTGGGATTCTCATCGGTGGAAATGACTGCCACGTCATCAGCAAAGGAAGCTAGCTGTGTGTCGGCAGTTTCAGGTATGTCTGCGGTGTAAATGAGGAAAAGCAGTGGTGCTAATGCGCTACCATGGAGCACTCCAGACTTAATAGGGTAGAAGTTCGAGTGTTGATCTGAATGTCTAACAAAGAAGTGTGTTAACCAGATATGATTTAAAGGGGGGGGAAGTAGTTGTGGGATAGGAGTTTTTTAGTTTAAAAAGTAAGCCTCTGTGCCAAACTTTATCGAAGGCTTCTGAGAAGTCAATGAAAACCGCATTGCAGAATTTATTATCTTCAAAACTTCGGAATATTGTGTTAACAATTCTATGTACTTGTTGGGTTGTGGAATGGTGTTCTCGGAACCCGAATTGGTGATTGAGGAATATAGTTAGGAAATCATGATTCGTATATAGTCTTTTTAGCAAGAGTCTTTCAAAAACCTTGCTTGCGATGGGTAGCAAGCTAATAGGTCTATAAGACGACGGTTCTTGTGGCGGCTTTCCTGGTTTATGGATCATTATTATTTACGCATATTTCCAGATTGTAGGGGAATACGATGGCCGAAGTATACCATTAAATATAGGGCTTTCTTATACAGGTGTTTTAGAACTTCTCCTGTGATGACCTCGTATCCTGGGGCCTTGCGTATGTTTAGCAATTTGATTTCTTCCTGTACTTCCGTTGGAAAAAAGGTTTTTATAGGTAGAGACATTTGGAAAGGTGTGCCGATAAAACTTTCTATTTCTTGGTCAATATGATCTGGCTCAGTTTTAAAGACATTGGTTCAGTGTAAGCCAAAAACGTTTGCCTTGCCTTTATCAGAATGAGCCCACTTGCCATTTGGTTGACGGATAGGGGGTACATGTATCTGCGGTCTTTTTAGCTTTTTTGTAGCTTTGCATAGCGTGTAGTCATTTGCAGATAGATTGGTAATAAAATGTTCAAATGTGTTATTTTACACGTCCGTGAGGGCTTTTTTCAGTTTTCGGCTTAATCAATTGTAGATATGTTGGTCTCCAACACTTCGTGATCAGTTGACGAATGTGTAGTGGTATATTCGTGATATTTGTTGTATTTTATTCATGTTGTGGAGTTGATTTCCAGGCTGCTTCTTAAACTACTTGAATGAAGTATTGCGCTACTTCGTCAAGGTCTGTAGCAGATTTGATCGGCAGCTTGAGATTTACATTTTCTAGGTGTTGCTGAAAGGAAGAGCAGTCGGTGTTTTTCGAGGTTAGTTTAGGTGGGGGTGAATTTGTGATAACAATAGTACTTATGCTGGTCGTAACTGCAGTGTGACCATATGCGAGATCGTAGTTGGATTCTGTTATAGTTATTTCTTGCTATTCCTCTTGTTATGAAGAAGTCCGGGTGATCAGGGAGTTTTCTAGGATCACTTGGCCAGTGAGTGGGTTCGCCGTTACTAAGAAAGTCATAGTTGTTATCGCTCATTGCCCGTAGTAGATTTCGACCTTTTGTTGTAATTAGTCGAGACACCCAGTGCGTGAGTTTAGCGTTCCAGACTCCCCCCCACTATAAATCTAGTACCAAGGGTGCTGAAGAAGTCTTTGTATTCATCTGTAGATATTGCGTGCCGTGGCGGGCTGTACATCGCGGTGACGGTGAGTTGTCATGGGTTGGCCTTTATTTTGACGCTGGTCGCTTGTATTTTGTCTGTTTGGAATTTGGGTAATTTGTGATGCGAGATAGATTTGCGAATAAGTATTATTGAGCCAGCATGGACAGTTCCGTCTGGGTGGGGAGTACTGTATGTGAAGTATTGAGATATGTTAAATGTTGTCAGGTTGGTGAAATGTGATTCAGAAATGAGCAGAATGTCAATCTTATTTATATTTAAAAATGTTATAATTTCCTGCTTATAATTTAGCAGGCCGTTGGCAATCCATGTCGCAATTCTAAGTATGTGTAAATTATTCGTGGTTGTAGTTTCCCAATAACCGTGGTTAGTAGATTTAGAATCATACTGTTCTGGTTTGTTAGCTGTGCAAACATACCTTTAAATTCATTTAGAAATGCTGACAATTGATTTTCTAAATTTAATTGTGATTCCGTGTGATTATTTTGGCTCGCTGCTTGTGCGTACGTTCGATGATGAAGATGTGAAGTTGTGGTTGGTTGTATGTTTCGGGTTCTGAGCATGTGTTTGTTAGAATTGGTTGGTTGAGACTGTGTTTGTTGATGTCCTCTAGAAGCTCTGTTTCTAGCTGCTACTAATTCTTTGTAGACATTGCAACCTTTGTAGTTTGCAGCGTGAGGAGCGCTGCATAACGCACATTTAGCAGGTATGGTGTTAAGTTTTGTACATGTCTTTGAATTATGGGGTAGGCCACATTTTAAGCTGTAAATTGGTTTTAAACAATAGGTTTTGGAGTGGCCATAAAATTGACATCTAGTGCATTGGATTATGCTGTGATTCTTTTTCGGAGCCCCAACAGTTATTTTGGTGTTGCAGAGAAATTCTTGTTTGAAGATTTCTTTATTATTTTGCTGATGTTCGAGATCGATAAAAAAATAACGAAACGGGGTCTTTGGTTACTCTGTGTTTAATGATCATGACATTGCGAACTTTGTGTCCATCTTTTTCCAATTTTGATTTTGTCTTCTGTCGGTATGGAGTGGTAGAGATGTATAACAATACTATATACCCGTTCCTCTTTAATTTAATATGTATGATGGACGATGTTTTCGTCTTTTAGGTGTCGAATTAGTTTTCTGTATGGATCTACCGCATGTGCATTTTAATAGTATCGTTGGGGACGATTTTAGTGTAATACGTTTCTACATCTGTCACTAAGGAAAGGCTTTTTATCATTTCTTTGAAATTTTTAACTCCATATATAAATATTGAAGGTGGTTTTGGTGTCTTTTGAAGAACGTTATTTTTATTTACTTCAGGTAATTCGCTTTCGTTCGCGGGTGTAAGCGGGTGTAGCGGTTTTGTATTTTTGTTGGTGGAGTTGTAGGAGTATGAGGTTCGTTGTTCGTTTTGTCTCTCTTGCGTTTTGAGACCGTTTGCCACGGATTTCTCTTGTTTATATCTTCATCGTTCAATTCTTGCTCCTAGCCCCTCTATTCAGCGTTCATATTGCCGTTATCGGGTATAGTTTGGAGGTTGAATTTTGCGGTTTTAAGATACTACGGGGGGTGCTTTGGTCATTAGGATTCTGATATACTTATTGCATAGGTAGAGAAAGTTGTTGTGTTTGAAGCGATTGTTGCGGTTGAAAAGGTATTTAGAATTGTGACGAATTTGGTACAATAAGTCCTGGTTGCTGCCAACATAGTTGATTTTTAGAATTGGGAATTGTATATTCTTGTAATGAGTATTGTTGGGGTTGGTTTTGGGTGTTAGGTATTCCATACCCTAAAGGCGGGTACTGTTGTGAGTTGGGGAACATGTTCCCTAAGGTAAATTTAGGACCAGCTGCTTACCTGGTATTGAATTATACATTCGCTTAGTATAATATTATGATGTTTATTTTATTTATTTTGATGTAGCACTAGATTATTGCACTTATCGCAATGTGTCGTGTAGTACTTGAAACTTTCAAAGATAACGATACCTGAGCACGGCTAACGTCTTTACTTTTCGAAAGTCAAACCGGTACTCTGTAGAAGTACCTACAGATACCCTCGCTGGGTGAAGGCCCTGGTTACTGGCCGAAAAGGCCCTGGTTGCTGGCCGAAGAGGCCCGGCCCTGGTGCCGCTGGCGCCGCTAAAGCCCTGATCGCCGCCGCAGAGTTCGCCCGTGCGGGCGCACTCCTGGAAGTACTCGAAGATGTGTTCGGTTCTCCCTGTGACCCTGCGGTTATCTCTTTGTTGCACAGATAGCGGAGCGTACACCTAGCCCGCATCGTTTCACTGTTCGCACGCGATTGCGTCAAGTTTTTAAAGTAAACATTTTTGTGTATATTTTTTACCACTATGTTAAAAAGAAATAAAAATATTTTTAATGAGTTCAGAGTGGAGAAAAAATTGCTGGACTGTTGCAGATAATAGTTACAGAGAAGTAAGCAAGACATTTAATGTGGCATTAACTACAGTGGACAATATAAAAAATAAAATTATTGCGGCATTTGCCTTAATTACAGTGAATAAAAAAACAGAAAATTGGAAAAACAGGAAACAAGGAAGTCAATAAATGATTTTAGAATTTTCTAACAAATTGCTGGATAAAATGTTCCTATCAATGTCATTGCTGCAAAAAAACAGATATACTAAATGTACAATAATGTTTCAAGCTGAAATTGAAGGTACATAACAGGTTAAAAATATGTGTGGCCAGTCATCAAGTGCAGATGGCAGTCCAAGACAAGCAAATGCAGAGAAAAACTTTAAATTTTATTGTATATTCTGTTTTTTCATACTCTTTCTCTGTAGTTTAGTAGTTTTTTTATAGTTCTACATTTTAAATGTAACTTCAGTAATGTTTGCTCCGAATCAGATGTTAACATTTCATACCTCCTAGAACTGAACCCTCTATAATCTGAACAGCCTGTAACTTAAACGATTTGTGATGGATCCGAACAGTGTGCAACTTAGGGAGGTTCTATTGTATAACAGAAATATTAGAGGAAATTTTGCATTTGAAATATATACTATATGCTCAAAAATATTTGAACACCCATCTGAAGAAGTCGATGTGGCTGTTACGTGTACTTGAACGTCGTAGGATTAGATAAAAATAAGTTGGCAGAGTTAAACAATCATCGCTAGGTGATATCGTTGCAATAAATCGGTTTGCGAAATTCGGCCTTGCTACAGGTGCCTAAAGTAACCGTAAATGCTGCCATTATAAAATATAAATCTCCGGTATGTGAAATACCCGAAAAAATGTGCTAAGCTACATTAACTTACAGATTGTAGCCGTTAAACTTTGAAGGGGGTAGCGATAAACATTCGAATGTTCTAGATGGCGACGACCACTTGTAATTTTCGAAACACTAATGGCTAGCGCGAAGTCTATTCGTCAGGAACTGAAAGACATGACTTTTCATAGCTGTGCGGCCGCTCATAAGCCAAACGTCGCTGGCAATGATGCAAAGTTTGCTCACCTCTGACTGTGGAAGTAACGGAAACAAGGTCTTTGAGGTGAAGCGTGGTTTAAACAGGTGTGTGTTGAAAACTAGACTTCAGTGGCTGGGTTACTACCACAGTGTAGAGAATAGAAGGCAATTGCTACAGGCATACATCAGAGGCTGGTGGAAAGTATTCCCAAATAAGTGTTGCTAAAAGTGGATCGACATCCTAGTAGTACATGTCACTTAAGGATTTGATAACATAAATGTAAAAAACAGTTTGTCAAATGAGCTTAGAAAACCATGGGGGTTACATAGGAAACATTGTAAAGGTAGAAGACGAAACAAAAAATCTAATATACTACGGGAAGGCCCAAAAAAGTGGAGACAATATCATGATAAATATAACAACAAAACGTAGAAAAGAAAGGTTTTTAAAGAATATACAATAAGAAATAAGAGACATTTTAGAGAAAATTTTTATCTAAGAAATTATGTAGAACGAAGAACGCAGATGTAAATTATTGTTAAATAGAAAACAGGGAGGAATCATAAATCTACCCACATTAGTAAACATTGAAACAAAATAACGTTTTAAATACCTTATATGTTTAATCAACAAATGGGTGATTGTTTTAAAGGGTTCTAAGAGCTACTATTACAAATTATTGAGACATTTTGCTTTTATACGTTGCTTTAAAAATCCAAACTTCCTCATCCAAACCTTCTTAGAACACACAACTTCATACATCATTAAGATATCTTAAAGCACAAGGAGGGGTAGAGAACGAGGCGAAGAAGGCGAGCAAAGATGGGAGCAGACGATAACATCGCTGAAACAAAACCGCGACATAGCTGAGCGCTGTAAACGAGGAAGGATTAAGCAAGTACGCAATTAAGTTCTTTCGGAAAATTATACGCGAAATCGCGCGCGATAAATTACGCAAACGAGCTCTGGCAAAGGTAGCGCCGGCAAGTTGGGCCGTTAGCCGAACTTCAAACTGCTCTGAAATTGTACGCAAAACAATAAAAAGTTTTTGATTGCGCCGCCGAGGTGCGTGTAGTCATGTGTTAAAAATGAAAAATCTCCTGTAACCTCATTACCCCCATAATACATCCGCCTTAATGGGAGTTAGGGCAATAAAGCCAGCGCCTTTGATCTCCCAGGGCACTACACATTTAAAAAAATATTAAATTTCGCGGCGCAGCTTGCATGCTTTATGAGCAATAAAGCCGGCCGGCCTTAACGGCGCTCGCGAGTGATTTCGGATCGATTTCTTTATTGCGCTAACGAAATGGGGGCCGTTGAAAATTTCTTCCGCCTAATAAATCCCCTGCCCCGGTGCCCTTTTATTAATTTTTATTACTCGGACGCTTATCGCTCGCAAAGAGCGAGCGGTTACCGGCAAGAAATTGCGCCCCAAAAAGTTTTCCAATTTCGCCTAACCAATTTTAAGCGTTTTCGAACAAAGATCGCGCTGCGGGCCGGCAGAGCAGAAGTTTAATTTAAAAATTTAAATGCTCCTTAATAAATTCAGCTGCAACCGCCTCCTCCTCCAGATAAACGCCTAATGAAAAAATGAAACTTAGGTAGATTCAATTACGTTTCCAATTCTGCGCGCAGCACCGGGCGGCCGGGCCGCAATTTCCAAAACTGCCATAATTTAGGCAGCCGGGCGCAACGATAACTCACGGACCAAAATAGAAGTCGTGCAAACTGCTCCATATATCAATGATCCCTATACAAGCGACTTCTGCAAATTAGTTCTAGCGCGACTTCATCCCTCTTCTTCTGGCCGGCGTTCGTCCTGCAAGGACTGCAGCGGCCAAGTTTCATAAATCACGGGCTCATTCATGACGAAAGCGCCGAAGAAGTTCGCTCGGCAACTAAATAATGCTTGCCGAGATAAATTAGACAAAAAGAAATTAATATTTGCCGGAGATAACGACGTTGGCTTGCTGCGATTAAGGTTTTCAGAGTTGCGAATGCTTGTTTTGTGTTTTGGTGTGCAAGAAGTTTTTGTCCTGTAGTGTTGTAGCTAGACCGGCGATTTATACAATTTAATTAGTTAATTCTTAAAAAAAATTGACTTTATATAAACTGTTGCTTTTTTCCCTTTTTATTTTTAAATGTTGCTAAACTATTTGCAGCGCATACCGAGAAGACAGCCCTTTTCGTCTAATTGGACTCTGACAAAAAAACATCACTGTTGCTTTTATCTTTTTCGTCTGTCCGCTCCGAAAATTTTGCTTTGTAATGTCCACCGGTACAGAAATAAACATCAATAGTGGTGGAAAGCTTCAAACTAAAAGGCCATTAGGTCGATTGTAGAGCTTTTTATTAAATTTTGTTCGCATACTTTGTATTTTATGCACCTGGCTTTACAAATGATTAAAAAATGTATCTTTTTATAGTTGTCTAAACTTACATTAATACCGTTTGCATAAATCTGTTATTTATATAAATTGAATTAGCAACTGTATTAATTTTCGATTATTGTAGTCGACATAAGGATGTGGTCGTAATGGGTATTTATAGGAATAACCCCATTTGTAACCTACTTGGACCGAAATTTCTGGTAGGGGGAGATTTTAACAGCAAACACACTCTGTGGGGCTCCCGTATCACCACAACGAAAGGTAGAGAGCTACCAAACCTCCTACACGAAAAGAATTATTCATTCTTATCTACTGGCACACCGACGTACTGGCCGAGTGATCCAAATAAATTCCCTGATCTTTTGGATTTCTTTGTGGTTCATGGCATAGCATCAACTTATACGGATATAGCGCCCAGCTACGACCTGTCTTCTGATCATTCACCAATTATTGTCACCATCAGCACCTCTGCGATTAATTTTAAGAAGCCCACTAAACTCCATAACTCAAAAACGAACTGGGATATCTTCAGAAATGAAATTAATAGTCATGTACATCTTAATATTAGCCTCAAAACAACTGAAGAAATAGAAGCAGCAACAACCTTACTAATCACTAGCATGCAGGATGCTGCCAAACAAGCTACACCACACCTACCAGCCCATGAACAACAGTACAACATCCCTAAGCCTGGAAAGCCACTAACTGATGTTTCTTCTTACAGACCGGTCAGTCTGTTGTCCTCCATATCAAAATTATTTGAGAGACTTCTTCTGAAACGCATCCGGCCTCTTTTTAACATACTTCCCGACCACCAGTTTGGGTTTCGCCCTGAACATTCTACGATTCAACAATGCCATAGAATAGTTCATGTCATCAACGAAGCCATCGAAGAGAAAAAATAGTCTGGCATGAAGGCCTCTTATTCAAAATCAGACAATCGTTGCCACCTCCTTTCTCCTACCTCCTGAAATCCTACCTCAGTGATAGATTCTTTCGTACAAAAGTTAATGATGAAATTTCCCAGTTCCAACCCATCAAATCTGGAGTTCCTCAAGGTAGCGTCCTTGGACCTCTCTTGTACCTAATCTACACATCAGACCTCCCTACCTCTGATTCCACCACAATCGGTACGTTTGCAGATGATACTGTTCTCTTAGCCGTCCATGAAGACCCGATAATAGCTTCCGCTAACTCCAAGACCATCTCTTTCAAATCGAGGAATGGCTTCAACGATGGAAAATTAAATTAATGAAGGCAAGTCACAACACATACACTTCACATTAAAAAGCACCTGCCCCAGTGTATATAATACACCGAAATACCATCAGCAACCACTGTCAAGTATTTGGGTATCCATCTTGATGCAAAACTTCACTGGAGAGACCACATTTCTAAAAAGCGAAACAGATCGATCATAAAATGCGAGAAATGCGTTGGCTGCTCGGTAGAAATTCAAAATTGTCATTAGAGTCAAAATTTTCTATACAAAGCCGTAATTATCCCAATATGGACATACGGTATCGAGCTCTGGGGCTGTGCCAGCAAATCTAGCATTGCTATCCTACAAAGAGCACAATCCAAGATCCTTCGAGTAATCGCCGATGCACCTTGGTACATCTCAAATCACATGCTACATCATGACCTTCGTATACCAACAGTCCAAGACACAATTCAACAACAAAGCCAGCAACATCATCATAAACTTGAAGTACACCCCAATATCGTTCTACAGCCGCTCGTGCAAAACGTACCATATCATCGAAGACTAAGACGAAAATGGCCGACTGACCTTCTGTGAGGTGACCAAGAGGCCTTCTCAATGGGGAAGCCTCATCAGAATACGCTGAGACTCTTGCTACCAGTCTCTACGCCAGCACTATAGCTTATAGAATACAGATTCTGATTGCTGTACATTTATTAAAAAAAAAATAATTGTACCCTCTATAATAAAGGGCATAAAGCAGCCTCTGCATTATATCAGACTCTAAAGCTCTTGTCTAATTAAGACACTTACTTTTGGGAGAGAGGAGGAGGCAACTCCCAAAAAAATTACAATGTTAGAAGTATTAGTGGATACTTATATCTAATAAACACTGCAAACCATTTTTCTCAATAAATAAAGAAATGAGCATTACACTAAGCTTAAGGCCACAGTGTTAGTAGTAATTAATTTATTCTCATCATTCCCTCCCAAAAAAGGTATTTGCATCTCAGGAAATAGTTCAGCATACATTATTATCCATAAGTTTTTTTTTTAAACAAATTGTGCCAAAAATAAATTTTTTATTAAGTTTTGGATTTCTCAAAGTACCTACTCTTAATAACTATGATTACTGTACATATACGCCGCATCCTTTCTGTGAGTTTCCCAAAAATATTGACATCTGTTTGCTTCCAGGCGTCCTATGCTGCTATTTACAACTCTTTCGCTGACAATGGGCACCGTTTATGGAAGCCCCGATCTAATTCATGCCAGATTAACTCATTTGGGTTGTAGTCGAATCTTTGTAATAACCACGTGTTTTTCAACTGCCTTCAGCCCTTCACTTTTCCAACTATCCTTGCATACACTTGCAGAATGCTTTGGGTCACTATATTGTTGTAACACAAATTTACTCCTATAAAAATACAGTCCCGATGATACGGTGTGTAATTTAATCTTGCCTCCCACCTTTGTAAGATCTCTAATTTTTCTGCCATCAAAACAATTATACACCAGAATGAAACCTTCGCCATACTTGACTGTAGGTCGTCATTTTACCAGGGAATCTTCTAACGAAAGTGCGCCGTTTATAGGAGAATATTTCAAACTTCAATTCGTCTGTAAGTAAGAGCTTTTGTCAATTTTCAGGCCTCAATTTTAATGTTTGCATTCGTATTGCACTCTCTTATTATTTTGCAATCTTATAGGGGTTCCATTGTTGCAACAAGTTACGCTTTACACTCGAACATGATTAGATTCCGTTCTTGTTGAATATCTTTTACGCTTTTGAACCGAGCTTAACAAAATTAAGAGTGATCTTTGCTTTCAAGAATTGTTTACACCTATTACTGTCGCGATTTTGACCGGTTTCTGCGAACCAGCGTATGACATGTTCCGCTGATAACTTTGAAATCTACAGCTTTTAGCAGATTTCTCTGAGTGAAATCTATTCTTTATGAAGAGCTTACACCTGTGTCCTCTTTCCAGTAAAATATTTAGCTTTCAATCCTGTAGCGTTAAATTATGGGCCAAAGAAGCCAGATTATGCGATAGAAAAGTTACAAACTGTAATAGTAAAAATTAACAAAATCATAACTAAACGACTCAGGCTGATTATAAAGTGTTTCTTAGCGCCTTTTATCTAGTATTTGGAGCTCCCTTGCCAGAAATCCTAAATTAGTTTCTAATTTTTTTTTTATTCAAGTGTCGAACGATTAAAATTTTGTAATGGAAATATTACTGATACGTTAAGTTAATATTACAAGTTACGGATTTATGGAACAAAAACCGAGTGTTTTAAAACTAATGAATGCTAGTGTACATAATATTTTCAAGCAACTCCATAGATAAAAGTGAAGAGGATCCACAATAAAAATTTTATAATTCTTGCGAGTTGTTACAAACACTAGCGATAAAATATTTTCTTTGGAAGAAAATCCATTCGCGATGGTTCCTGCACTTGTTGCAACTGATATGGATGGTAGCGGTTCTCAGGCGCAGTTGCTTGTGTGTATCATGGTGGAGGTCACTTATTTTTCTTCTGGTGCTTTGTTCTCTAAGAACGTTGGCCTATATTATTTTATGTTAGTCCCTGGATCTAAGCAGTGTGACTACTGATATTTTCGACCATTGTCGTAGATTCTTCATTCTGTTGGTATTGATACTTATTTCCATTTTTCAACATTCCTCTGTAACCCTGTCAAGTAGCAATGGTACCTATTAGACAACAGCATCAGGAGAAGTTACGCCGCTTCTGGCTCGACCGAAACGACCTCAATGACGCTCACCACAGAACATTCAGTCACAGCCAGAACACCAAAGCTAGGCTACCAACGCGGGATTTCTACAGAACGTAAATCGCTCTACGTTTCTGAAAGCATTCATCAACATTGTGGAGGCTTCCCAGAACGCCATAAACTTTCTCGGGAAGCCGCAGGGTTGATGGCCTAAAAGAACGACATTACCACTATCTTTGACATATTTAGGACTCGCTAAACACCATACCAACTTCCAACGCCAGGAGTTCTTAAAGAAGAAAAGTTAAGGGCTTATACTCAGATATCTTGAATGGGGGATGTCAATGGTCGACGGTTTGTTGTTTCAGAACAAAAAACTTCATAAAACTATCTTATATTCCATCATAATATATGTAGCATTGACGTTGGGCCCTACCGCTAAAGCACACATGCAGAACCTGTTGTCGAGAATCACTTATGATTGTCCTTAGCGTTGCACCAATATGTCGATCTGTTATTCATGAGTTTAACAATCAAAGCGTTCAAGGTACAAAAATCAATCCATCCGTGGCCTTTACAATTACCAAGTGGGGAGAGGCGTCTGATATAAGCACCCTTAGATTTTAGTTTTCTCATAAGGCAGAACGGCAAACCGTATCGCGAAGGACGAGCTTAGAGGTTGAAGCCAGAAACTTTTGATCACGAGGATGATGTTGAAAGCCACAGAGATTATTGCACACTCATAAAGTGAGTTGCAAAGAATATAATTTAATATCATACATTTCAAATCTTAAGAACAAACTTTTATCAGAAGTTATAACAATGTTTCGTTCTACTTTACTACAGATAAAATTAAAAATGCACAAAGACTTTTTGTTATTAACATAAGACGATTATTGGTAAAAATAAAAACTTAGTAGAATTAATTAACAATGGTAAAGTTGAAAACATATTTAATTTGAAAGCATTGAACGTCATCAGACTTGCCACGGTGCTATCAATATTAATGATTTGATCGCGCATGAAGCTACCGTATTCTTACCTCGAGGTATGTGAAGTGTGCTGGCAAGCATAACTACATTAATTATACAAAACTATGCAACACCAAAGCAATATGCACAAATTAGGCCAATGATTTGTAGCAAGCTACTTGGGAAGTAGTTGCCACGTAAAGCACCAAAAAAAAAAACACAAAGAAACAGATTATTATTAAATAATTTGTACATTAACCCAACAGAGACATTTGTAAATAGAATTAAAAATACTGTAAACAATAACTCAATTACCTTTATCAAAAGAATACTCTCATTCAAATAATTTCATTAAAGTTTGTATTTCATTATTTTTCTGGAATTCATTAGTAATACCATTTTGCCACTCATATTTATTGAACTATAATACCAAAAAGGTAATAAACAATTTTACAATTGTAAACTAAAATTAAAGTAGTATTACCAGATGGAGATCTGTATTTATAGTTATTTTAGCTAGAATAATATTAATGTTCCTTATGTATCCGAAACACCTGTAATTCCAAATAATACTTTTAAAATACTAAGAAATTTAGTTTATCTAAAAGAAAAAATGGCAATATATTGTCGTAATTACTAAAATAAAACTAAAACAAGATCGCCTTAGTGATTAGTCTAATATCAGCTTCAAAATTTTTGGAGTCAAAGTGCAGCTGAGTGATAAGAGTTATCTAACTATTTTAAATACATAGAGCATAAAAAACTAATTGTAAAGGACCAAAAAAGATATTGCATACTAGTGACCAAATATTAGTTGTAGATCTTAATCTTAAGCATACAGTATAAGGCTGTTGTACGATCACCCCCGTTGTTTTTTATAAATACATACCTTTCAAGTTATGACCTGTAATAACTGTAAATAATTTTCTTATTGGGTAGTCCGTCAGCCATATATACAGAAAATTGACCCCTCTCCCAACTATTGTTAAAAAATAAATTCACCAAATGGTAATGATGAAACTTAAGCCAGATCACATATCGGTTATGGTATCATTTACTAGCAAACTTAATAATAACCCAATTAACAGAAAAGCTCTTCAAGCAAGCTTAATAAATCAAACACACTAAAATCCCAAGAAAATCTAAATTGTGCTATTATTAACCTTACGACCAAAATTTAAACTTTTTATTAATAAAACGCCCAACTAACTATTGTAATTATGCTGCAAAACACATAATAAATTTTCGCCCTTAAAACTAAGCTATTACTAAATATCCTTACAGCTAAACACATTCATGCAGAAAATATATTAGGGATATTGGTTCCTGTAATCCAGATATATGGACAACTACCACCAAAAGCGTGATGAGCTACCTATGCTATACACATATTCTACAGATAATAAAAATTCAAACGCATTTATTTTAGATATTCAGCAAATATTTACGCCATCTATTATCTACAATTTTGCACAAATGTCCCTTGTAATTTATCATATTGAGAAATTTTTTTCACCATAGTTAAAAATATTGAAGCCACAGCTTCAAAAGAAATATGTCAACTTATAATGGCCATCAAAAAACGCTCTTATCCTTATGCCTTCCAGCGTCGGATTTATACGTCACGGTCCTCCTTAACCCATTTCTTCCATTCTTTTCTGTCTCTTGTTAAACTTTTCATTTCGTTTACTGTCTTTCCTCTTGCTTTTCCCACCTCAATGATTTGACTAATCCATTTCTTCCTGGGTCTTCCCTTTCTTCTTTTCTTTACACTTCTTGCTTCGAACACTTTTCTGCATATTCTCTGTGGTTTCATTCGTTGTATATGACCGTACCATGTTAACTGTCTCTTTTTGATTTTGTTCACTATTGGTTCCTGTTGTAAAGTTTCTCTTATTTCCTCATTCCGTACTCTATCAAACTTTGTCTTATCCGCTATCCTTCCCAAGTGTTTCATTTCTATGGCCGTTATTACACCCTCATGTTTGGTTTGTATCGTCCAATTTTCACTGGCGTATAATACTGTTGGTATTGTTATTGCATTATGTACCATTAATTTCACTTTTGGTCTATCTCCTTTTTCCCAATATCGTTCTATGTAATGCATAGTAGATCCTATTCCTCTCCTCATTCTGTTACTCAGTTCTGCTTCTATTCGGCCATCATCTGTTATTATTGTTCCCAAATACTCAAATGTTGAGACTCTTTCCATATTATGCCCTTTACACTTTACTTCTCTATTTTGTCCCTCTCCTGGTTTTGATTCACTATCATTGTTTTACTTTTCTTAATGTTGACCTCCATTTTCATTTCTCTATTTCCTCTACCCATATGTTGACTAGCTTTTGTAATTTATTATCCGTATCTGCCATTATGACTATGTCATCTGCATACATTAAACTTTTCACCTTGACTGGTTCCAGGTTTCTATATCCTATTATTGTATCCAATCCTTTCGTTTTTCTTTTAGATTTTTGCTATTTTATCCATTATTATTATAAAAGTAGTGGGTTAGGCTATCGCCCTGTTTTATGCCGCTCTCCATTTTGAATTCCCGGATGTCAGTCCAGCTATTTGAATTTTTCCTCTAACTACTTTGTATATACTTCTGATGGCCTCTATTAGTTCCTTTGTCACTTCCAGTTCCTCTAAGCATTCCCATATTTTTCCTCTCTCAACTGTATCAAAAGCTGCTCTTATGTCTAGAAAGGTAAGCAGTAGTTCATCTCCTTCCTCTATTTTTCGTTCTATAATGTTCCTCAATATGGATATGTTGTCATTAGCTTGCCTATTTGCCCTAAATTCCTTGTTCCTCCTCTAGTTTATTTTCTATCACTTTTCTAAGTTTCCTCCAGAATTCTGGTATATACTTTAAAGCACACCGAGGAGAGACAAATTATATGCATTCCGTCTGATCTTATATATTGGAACTATCAAGTTCTTTTCCCAGTCTTCTGAATTTTCTTAGTTCTCCATGCCTCCTCACATATTTTCCAGAGCCATTCTTTACCCTTTTCTCCCATCCATTTTATCATTTCCGGGTCTATTTTGTCCTCGCCCCTGCTTTCCCAATCTTTATCTTTTCAGTGAATTTTCTAGTTCCTCTCTCGTTATCTGTTCTGTTTCTTCTCCTGATTCTTCCTTTCTCTATTTGATTTCCTTTCTTCATTGTCTCCTCCTTTTAAACTTCTGCTCAAGTAGTCTTTCCATACTTCCATTATTTCTTTTTGTCTGTTGTAATATGGTTGTTTTATCTCTAATCCTCTAATTTCTTTTCGTTGGCTTCCTCTCATCTTTCTTATTTTGGCCCAGAAAATCCTATTATTATCTTTATATGTTTTATTTATCTCTCTTCCAAAGTCTTCCCAGCTTTTCTTTTTAGCTTCTTTTACTGCCTGTTTTACTTTATTTCTCCTATTTATATATTCCTCTCTATCTTGTTGCTGTCCAGTCTGTATGTATTTCTTCCAGGCCTTTTTCTTTTCCCGTATTTCTTCTTTTACTTGGTCATTCCACCAGTTTGTTCTTTTCCTGTTACTATTTATTTTTGTCATCCCACAGACACTTACTGCCTTTGAGTATATTACTTCTTTAAATACTTTCCATCTTTCTTCCATTGCCCACTCACTTTTCTGTATTTCTTGTCTATGAAACTCTTCGTCTGTTTCTTCTTGATATTTTATCCTGTCTTTTTCTTCTTTTAGCTTATTTATCTTTACCTTTATAAATCTTATTTGGTTCTCTATTTTTGGCTTATGTATTTTCCATGTCGCTCTTACTAATCTACGATTCGTTCCTAGTTCCGCCCTCTTCTCTATACTATGTCTTAATTCCGGTGTATAGGTTATATAATCTATTATACTTTTAGCCTGTCTCTCCTCTGTCACAAACGTGTACTTGTCTTCTAGTTCTTGTTCCCAGAAAGTATTTCCTATCAATAGGTCGTTTAACTGGCAGAATTCTATCATTTTAGTTCCATTTGTATTCTTTATTTCCTCTCCATATCCGCCCATACATCCCAGCCCTCTATTCACATCTCTGCCTACTGAGAGTTCCAGTCCCCATTATTATTATTTTATCGGTATCCTCTCTCACTTCATCTATGTTTTTCTGTAATTCGTTATAGAATTCCTCAATTTTCCTTACTTCACTTCCTTCTATTGGTGCGTATATTTGTATAATTACTATTCTTTCTTCCATTTGCAGGTGTAAGATTATCATTCTCGAATTTATTGCCTCTGATTTGATGACTTTTGGTTTATTTCCTCATTCACGATGATCCCACTCCCTCTTTTGCTCTTTCTTCCATTGTTACCCCTGAATAATACATGTAGTGTGTATTTGTCAGTTTTATTGTCCCATTTCCTTTCTTCTTAGTTTCGCTTACTCCTAGTATATCAATTCCATATTCATCCATTTCTTCTGTTACCTCTATCTCTTTCCTGTTAGTGTTGTTATATTCCATATTCCTATTGCCATTTCTTTTGTTCCCCATTTTTCTTCCTGTTTATTTTTAATTTTGTCCTCTTTTCTACTATGTTTTTGTATATTATATGTTTCCGTCTGTTTAGGTTTGTCCATTTCGCCAATTTTCTTATTTCCATTTGCGTTAGCCTTCATTCTTTGCCTTGTCGTGTCTAGTTTCCCTCCATCGCTCCCTACTAGTTTTTTGTATGCCGTCCTGTTTTTGTTATTTTAGTTAACTTATCTCTTAGTGTCTCTTCCTCGTTGCCCTCTGGGGATCTTTGACTCAATGTTCTTCCTTTTTTTGTGTTCTTCCCTCTCTCATACTCGTCTTCTGC
This sequence comes from Sinelater perroti, assembly GCA_036346155.1. Taxonomy (NCBI): domain Eukaryota; kingdom Metazoa; phylum Arthropoda; class Insecta; order Coleoptera; family Elateridae; genus Sinelater; species Sinelater perroti. The sequence continues at coordinate 11,582,836 of JARFIY010000158.1, forward strand.
GTCATTTCGTTCTACTTCCTTATACTTCTGTCTATCTATTTGATTTAGTTTTTCCAGGGATATAATTTCTCCATTTATTATTAATTTATTGTATCGTAGTATTGCGTGATCTCCTTTTTATCTATACTGCTTCATGTATTTCACTAGATATTGTCTCTGTTCCTGTATATCTTTTATGAAGTCTTCCTCCATGTATATTTCTGTTCCTTTTAATTTTTTTATAGCTTTTAATATCTCCATCTTTTTGTTGTGGCCCCTTAGTTCTATTAGTATTGGTCTTCTTTTTCCTCTTTGTTCGCTTCCCAATCTTCTGATTTCTGTTATTTCTTCTTCCATATTCATCTGTATTCCCATATCTCTTATTATATTTCTCACTCTTTCTTTTAGTTCTAGTTCCCGTTCTCTCACTTCATTTTCTTCATCTACTCCGTGTATTATTATTCTTTTCTTTCTTATTTCTCTTTCTAGTTTCTCTGTTCTCTCTTCTTGTATTGATGTTTTTTGTTCGAGTAGTTCCTTATCTTTCTTCAGTAATTCATTTTCCATTCTTACGTTATTTAGTTCTGCCTGAAGGTTATCTATTTTAGTTTCAAGTCTCTTGTTACTATCTTCCATTTTGTCTAATTTTCCATTTATTTCTTGTAGTAGTTTCATCATACTTTGGGTATATTCGTCTTTATTTTCCATTTTTACTAAACCGACTAAGAACCGACCCGGATCCACTCCTCGAAGGTGGTCGTTCTCTTTTATAAAAGCTCGTTACTTCTCAAAATTCTGTAAGATTTGGAATACGGTCCTGCGGTATTTTGAAAAGCCCGCGGTTTGGTGTCGCTCCGCCGTTTCGTTCACGCGCTCAGCCGGTCAGCTGTCGCTTCTTATCGGTGTTTATTTCCTTCGCGATCTATTTTAAGTTTTCTACTCGCTAATCTTACCTTTATCTGTTGTTTATATTAACACTATTCACCTATTTTACCTTACTGTAATCACTATTTGAATTGAATTTCATTAAATTTTCACTTATTTATATTTAAACTGAGAGGCACTCACTCTTCAATCTTCCTATCACTTGCCAGGACCGTCCTCGAAAAAAAAACAAATGGCCTAATAACGTATTGCAACATTTAGCTATAGAATTCCTAGCAGTTTGTAACTTTTTTATTTGTATTTAAGAAGAATACTCTGGTGTGGGAATTTTCCAGTTACCTTCATCGGGCGTGTCTCTATTCGAATTGGAAAAAGTTTCCTGGACCTATCCAAGGGGTGTGAGGAAATGAAATGTCCACCGTAAAAAAACTCGACCAGTCTTTCACATTAGGGTTTGAACTATAACGCCAGCACCCAATATCCATAAAAACGAATCCGGCTAAACAACGCCATACAAATCAACCGGAATATAAACGAAGCTAATAAAGAGGATTATAAAAAAAGGAACGTGAACTATACAAAGTTAAATAACAAATGTAAGAAATCAAGATGGAAGCAGGAAAATGAAACGTCGATGCATTAGTATTAACAAAAACAAAAAAAGAAAGAACAACGAGGCCACTGTATACACACATGAAGCGAAATTCATTAATAAAATATATGACGTACTAGGAAAGAATAAACCGAAAGGACAATAAAAATAAATGTAAATATACATGGTTGTGAAACCACTATTGTAGGTGTATATAAACCAAGTGGTAATGAAAGCACATCCAACAAAGACGAATTCTCAAGAAATTATTAAAATAGAGGTAGAAAGCGAAAGAGCTAATTAATCATATTAAAAGACTAGAACATTAGAACAGTAAAAAAATAAATTACAATATAAAGAGCCCATGTTAAGAACAAGAAATAGAAAATAATGAACAGACTTGTGAGACAAAAAATTAATAATAGTTTTTAATAAACAAATACACACTTACACTTAGCATAAACCTAGCAGATAACTGAGGTCTACAGTAGACTATATAATATCTCGGCAGTACTTTCGAGTGAATGTTTAAGATATACGAGCTTATAGGGAAGTAGTGATCACCACGTGGTTAATTCCAAAATAAAATTTCTATCCAAAGCTACAAATAAAAAGAAAAATTACACAGATCAAGTATAATAAACAACAACATAAAAATAAACAACCAAAATACCAAGTAGAAAGTTTTAAAAATAAAATTATACGTTATTCTATAAAAAATAGTTAAATACAAAACTAAGAATATGAAATCGTGACAGTTAGGGAACTGTAAAAACAAATAACAGAATTTATAGAAAAAGTAGTAAAAGAGCAGTAGAATGCAAAAAATAATTCAAGAAATTTCTGTATTTTTTAAACTTAATTCATAGGTATACTACGACAGTGTTCCGTAAGGAAGCATTTTGAAGCTACTTTTTGGCTTTGAGAAAAGAACTGAAAAATAAATTATTCCAACCAACAAAGTAAGACATTAAACAAAGAAATTAATAAAACTGTTATACCTTCAAATCCAAAAAATACTGCTGTCAAATGTCTTAAAGTTTACTTATTGTTAGACCTAAAGCTAATCAGAAGCATCTACATATATAAAGCAAAAGCTAATACGGGGCTCAAATAGAGTATGACAGTTGTAGCCTTTAATAAATGATAAATCCACAGTAAAATCAGAAGGCGCAATCTTCAACTTATAATTTTGTATGTCTATCTAGTTTGGTGCAACAATTCAAAACAAATATTAGAAAATTGCCATTATTGCAAAATAAAGGCTAGCTATTGTAGTAAACTGATTGTATCATCATTTTCAAGTGTTAGAAAATTCTTTCAAGGTGTCGGTAAATGCGATGAAATAATTCATTTATAGTTAAGGTCGGCTAAATATACATACGTTAATCAGAAAGCACAAGCAATTTTTACGGAATAACTGTATTTTGACTAATAGAAAACAAATGCACTTGCCACTTTTTGAAAAAGTCCCTCCACACAGTAATGCACTTTTAGAGTCGTTTGACGAGCTTCTTCATTTCTTCGAATAGGGAGTTTTTTTGATTGCTTACGAAGCTACGCCTGACCGACTAATGTCTTCTTTAAGGGGCCAAAGGTGTAGCAATGAGACTGTGCTAAATTAAGGCTTTAACCCTCAGGATGTGTTTGTTCGTGCGTGTTGTCGATGGATGACCAGATCAGCTTCTATCCGTTACACTTGTTCTTTCTTCTTAAAGCGTTATATCTACTCGTAGATCTTTTGTTAATGCAGGGCGAGTGCCCCACACAATGGCAATATCCGGCAATGGATTTCCACAAATTTAACCCTTTCTACCAACAAAAACGCATTGCAGTGCGTTAGTCCTCGGTGGTGCACCATTGGGTGAAGCAACCATAGTTCTACCCTCCTACTCTCTGCCATTTGACTGAACGATAGAATGGTCCAGTTGGCTAGCTACTTATCATCTCTTGTGCGCACGTAGTGTTGCGCGTTAGTGCCATTCTCCTTTTTAACGCCAAATTTCAAAATTATATTTATTTCTTGATGGAACTAAGTATAATAATTAGTCAAATTAGTTATTAAAACAAAACATTATCAATATTCTTGCAATGTAACTTTTTATTTCATTATCTATGTAAAACATTTGCAATGTTAAGCTAATAATATTTTGTTTGGGTTATTCTGAAGCAATATCGAATACCCAGTGGATGTGGTTAATTATTAAAATTTAACAGCCACGTGCTTAACGGATACCAAAAAAAGCCGCCACAAATCAGATCATAAAAAGCGATGAAAATGTACTAGTGTGTAGCGACAGGTTCTAGTCTCATAGTCCCTTGTTAATAAATCTAGCAACACTAAACACTAGCAAATATAATATATAAAAAGGTATTGCTTGCAACATAACTCTTAACAAATAAATAAATATTATATTATGGCATTGTAATAAAGAAGAAAAGGTGTTTAAATGTTGGTAATGGAGCTCAGGGGTGGTATATGTCAAAACTCTAAGAAATGTCTACTAATTTTTTACAAATAAGTCGGGGGGTTTAAGAAGTCAAATTCAGCTCTTCTAACCAACCCTACTTTCACGTCCTAGAAGACTTCGGTCAAGTGACTGCCGAGTGCATGACGTAAATTGGTGTATGTTACGTAGCTGGCTAAGAGTGTAACTCTCCGGCGCCCTTAAATAACTGAAACCTATCAGTTAAGAGTAGAAGACTCTATTAGAAATCTTCCTGGTCCTCCAGATTGGGGGTTGTGACAATAGACCTGTTCCATCTCACGGAAAAACCTAAATTTACAAAAAAGCCTAAGATTAGCCTTGGAAGTAGGGACGCAGTAAATAGTAAACGGCAAACGCATAGAAAAACAGATGATGATTTTTGGGACTATAAATACACAAGGTTGTAGAGGAAAATTAAATGAAGTAATTCACAAATTAAACAAACGCCACTTTAAGGTAATTACTTTAAGAGAAACAAAAAAGGAAGGTTATAGCATTGAAACATTTGGCAATAAACTACCTATAAATTTCTAGCGGTGTTTCGAGGACTAACGTGTAAAAAAAGGGGTAATAAAAGGAACATAAATAAAGATTGAAAACTAAACGAAAAATAAAAGAGTTAATTTATACATGTTACGTCAGAAACTCATCATATTTAAAATTTATGGAGTATCAGATGACTCCAACATCAAATAAAAAAGAACAGTTATTTGAAAAGGTTAGTCAAGAATTAACAAAAGTAGGATACAATAAAGAAGTGTAATATTGAGCGATCTGAATGGAAGAACAGGAATATGGGAAATAACATAATAAGACCTTTCGAAGAGAATATAGTCAATGACAATAGAAAAGACTCATGGAGATGTGTAAACAACAACACTAAAAATCATTAACAGATATTTTAAGAATAAAGAAATACACAAATACACATGGATTCAACATATGAGAAATCTAAAATCAATAACAGATTATAGAATTGTCAAATAGAATACTCCACTGAAAATAGAAGATGTTAGAGTTCAGAGAACAATATATGTTAAACCACTATCTACCAAAAGCCAAGATATTCCTTGCAATTCAACACAAAAGTATGTAAAAAATACAGGACACAGGATATCAAATTTTAGACATTGTAGAAGTTTATACTTAGATAGTGTACAAGATGACAGTGCTAAGTATTTATTCAAAACAGATTAGACACATGCAGTACATAGCATTAAGAAAGCCGCAAGAAAAGCTTCAGGTGTTAAAGAGAAACCAAAAAGCAAAAAGTATTGGTGGAGTTCTAAAATTAAAGAAATGGTTAATGAGAAAAAAAAACTTTATCAGAAATGGTTAATTCAAAACCTGAAGAAGATTATAGAGAATACAAAGAAGAGAAATTAAAAACGAAACGAAAATTCTATACAGAAAGAGAGATATGGGATAAAAAATGTAAAGTGGACGATACCTATGTAGGAGGAAAGAAATGAAGCGAATCGTAGAAATTTATAAATAAAGTTAAAGCTACCAAGAGAACCAATAGATCAACACAACTAATACAGACACAAGAATGGGTTCAATATTATAAATCTCTGCTAACATAATACAGACCTAAATATACTGATATAGAAATAAACATCGAAAAAACAAAATATTTATGTGTTTATGATAAAACAACAGATTTAATCCCAGAAAAAAATAAAAAAATGTGAAAGTTACAAGGAACAAATTTCAATACAGAAGGACCAGACGACATCGAAATAAAAGTATTTCATATAGCTTTTCATGTCTGATTTGATCTAAAGCTTTCTCAAAATTAATAAATCATATGCAAAGGTCTTTGTCTTGGTCTTTGGTTATTAATTATATATGTGACCTATATCAGTTCTGCTGTTTAATGACTATACCTTGTATGCACTATTATATATATATACATTTATTATTAGCTGTGCATATAACGCAATACCCGCACATCTAGCCCTATCGAACGCAATTAATTTTTTTTTTATTATTTAATGCTACAATCTAGTCTTAGACTAATAAGTAACTTATTTTTAATCCTACTTTACTAAAAATCTTAGTTACTAAGAGTCACGCATTGCTGTCTCTTAGCCAAGTCTAACTTCTAAAGCACTTTTTTCACGCGTTTAACACAACTATCTGCTTTAACACTAACAATTTACTGCACTACACTAACTCATGGAGTCATTGAGTCTTCTTAGCTGATTTGCATTATCCAGTAACTGGATGGCCTCGATGTTTCCATGTTGTAGAAGTCGTTCTTCATGGCTTCTTGCATATTTTTGGATCTCTTTTTCCACATATTCTACACCAAGGTCCCTATGGAAATCTTCATTCCTAATATACCAAGGCGCATTAACTATATTTCTTAAAACCTTGTTTAGGAACGTTTGTATAGTCTTGATATTTGTTTTTGCGGTACAACCCCAAAGCTGTGATCCATATGTCCACACGGGTTTTAAGATTTGCTTATACAACAGTAGTTTATTATGTACTGACAGAGCTGAGTTTTTCCCAGAAGCCAGTACATTTTTATATTTGATGTTTAGCTTTCTTTTTTCTTCATGCGCTTTCCAGCGAAGTTTCGTATCTAACGTGAAACCGAGGTACTTTGCTGTATTAGCATACAGAGCCGTTTGTCCATTTATATTTATTGGTACGTGTTCTATCCTTTTATTTGTAAAATCTATGTGCACTGATTTACCTTCGTTAAGTTTGATTTTCCACTTCTTGGTCCATTTCTGGAAATTATTGATGGCATTTTGAAGTTTGTTGGTTGTTTCTGTGTTATTTTCTGCCACTGTTAATATGGCAGTATCATCCGCAAAAGTTGCCACAGTGTCATTTTCTGATTCCGGGATATCACTCGTGTATAGAAGGTAGAGTACCGGGCCCAGGACACTGCCTTGCGGTACTCCAGCTTTAATTTCTTTGAGTTCAGAATAGTCGTCCTCTTGCTTGATTCTATAGAATCTATTTGTTAGATAGGATTTTAATATATCCGAATATTGTTTAGGTAGGATAGATTTTAATTTCCACTGCAAGCCTTCGTGCCACACCTTATCAAAGGCTTGCGCGACATCCAAGAAGACTGCAGAGCATACTTTTTTTCTTCTAGTGCTTTTTCTATGATATTAGTAATTCTATGGACCTGGTCCACCGTTGAATGCCCACATCTGAACCCAAACTGGTGGTCTGGGATCAGTTTCCTTCTCTTTATAATCAGCTGCATTCTCTTGAGTAGCAATTTCTCGAATAATTTAGATATGACCGGTAATAATGATATCGGTCTATAGGAGGAAGCTATATGTGGAGGCTTACCTGGTTTTGGTACCATAACTATTTCCGCTACCTTCCACAATGCGGGTACATATTTGAGTCTAATTGCTGCATTAATTAGATGGGTCAACTTTACGATCGCTTTCCTTGGTAATTTCCTCAGGATTTCGCCTGTGATTAAGTCGTATCCTGGGGCCTTGTTAGGGTTTATGTTGTTTTTAATTTGTTTAATAACTTCTCCTGTCGTCACCGGTGTTATATTTTCTTCGTCCAATAGGATAGTTTCTTCCATTACTTCTTCTTCTTGCAGGTCGTAGGGTTGGAAAATGCTCTCCAGATGAGCAGCAAAACATTCCGCTTTTTGCTCGTTGCTCCTAGCCCAACTTCCACCTTCTTTTTTGATGGGTGGTATCTGCGCAATAGGTCTCTTTAGCCTTTTTGTTGATTTCCATAAGGAATGATCTGTACTGCGATCATTGGTCAAGTTAGTCAAATAGTTAGCAATAGATTCCTCTTTTAGCTCTTTAATTTATCTTGTCAGCTGTTGTGTTAGATTATTTAATATAGTTTTGTTTTGTCGGGTTCTGGTTTGAAACCACTTTCGTCTTGCTTTTCTTTTTTCAGTTACTAGTTTCTTGATTTCTTCCGGGTAACAGCAGCCTCTTAGTCGTCTTTTAATATCTGGGGTGCACTCCCAAGCGCTTGTCTGGATATCTTTGTTGAATTTTTCTAATTCATCATCCAATTCTTCTTCATTTCTAAGGGGCACCTATAATTTTATTTTGTTGTCAAGTATTTACTTAAAGCTTGTCCAATCTGTGTATTTGTTAACTAATGTAGGATTATTTACTTTCTGTATTATATTATTACTCAACGTTAAAGTTATAGCTGAATGATCAGATAATAAAAATATAAAATCTGCATGTAGTTGGGTGACATATTTTTGACTATAAAAAAGTCAATCAGGTCAGGTACCTTGTTAGGGTCCGAGGGCCAGTATGTCGGCTTTCCCGTAGATATAAATATGCTTCCATATTCGCTGGTTGCTTTTAGCAGTTTCCTACCCTTGGTGGTAATTGTTCTGGACTCCCAATGCGTGTGCTTCGCGTTGTAGTCTCCTCCTATGATAAATATTCTACCTAGGTAGTTAAACAGGTCATTGTATTCATCTTTATGTATGATATGTCTAGGTGGGCAGTAAATTCCTGCTACTGTTAACGAATGCCTGCTCGTATTCATTTTAACTGCAGTCACCTGCATTTTTTCTGTGTCATATTTCGGTTCTTCATAATGCTGTATATTTTTTTTAATTATCACTGCACTTCCTCCTTTAGCATCATTATCAGGATGATAAATTCTATAGTCATTAAGCTTAGCAAAAGAGTATTTAGTGAAATGGGTCTCTGCGATGAGTGCTATATCTATATTTTCTGTTTCTAATACTAGCTGGAGCTCCTGTATGTGCTTAAGGAGTCCATTAGTATTCCAAGTAAGGATTTTAATAAAATTGGCCATTTGAATTAGTTTTAGGTATAGCTCCCTTGGCGCTAAATTCAAGTCTTTTCAGTCGTTCATCTAATGCGCTAATAATAGTTTCTTGTTTATCTAGTTTGGAGAGTTTGCTCTATATTGTTATTTTGCTGGTCATTCGTCTGCATAATTCGTTTTTTTGCCATAACACTTGCATACGTTACGTCTTTACTAACTTTGTTAGCTATGGCAAGATTTCCTTTATTATCTTTTATCTGTTTTTCTTCTGTTATTTTGTTAAATGCATTAGGCGTTTTTTTCTCCATAGCTTTATTTTTAATTTTTTGTAACTCAATGACTAGTTTGCACCCGCAATAATTTGCTGGGTGTTCTTCACCACAATGTATACATTTTGGTTTAGCTGTTTTCAGTTTAGGGCAATCTTTTATGTGGTGTTTACCTACACATTTGACGCATCTCGCATCTTTATTACAATATCTTTGTGTATGGCCATAAGCCTGACACTTCTTACATTGCGGTATTAATTTAGTAGTTTTATAGGGTTGGATCTCCACCTTACATTGCTGTATATGCTTAATAGCCTGAATCTTATTTATGTCTTGGTTATGATCAAAGGTTAATATAAACATATCAAGAGGTTTTTTTGTTTTCCATTTTATTTTGTTGACAGCATTTAAAGCGTTGAATCCTCTGTTTTCTAATTCTTCAATTATACTATGTGTTTGACAGGAACATGGTAGATATTTGGCTATTACCTTGATTGGTCTTTTCCTTTTATCTTCATATGTATGCCATGAATATGTAGTTTTTTCTTTTAATATTCTTGTTACAGATAGGTATCATCATTTACCGTATTGACTTTAATATTTACTTTATTAACTATTTGTGTATTAAATTTGTCTTTTTGTATTTGTTCCGTAAGGAGTTCTAGAAACTTATTGTATTCTTTAACTTCTTACACAAATATTGGAGGTGGGGGTTGTACCTTTTTAACTTTAGTTTTATCTTCATTTGTAAAGCATTGAGAAGTAGGCGGTGTAAAGGAGGTACCCATTTTTTCCTCTTATTTCGTCTACTTTAGTCCTTCAGTTGCCTTAGCTAGTTCTTCTTCGTCGGTTGCATTCCATTAGCCATTGCTGTAAAATTTTGATATTCTAGGTTGCATTTTCTATTTAGATCCCGATATCACGACCACGGCAAAAATTATTTATGAAGATAAATTTTAAGCCGGTCCTGTATTTCAAGGCCTACAATTTAAACGACACGATAAGGGGCCGACCCGGATCAACTCCGCAAAGGTCGTCGCCCGCTTCTTGCCGTCTACTTCATTAATTCTTTAATCTTGCTAACACCGTCCCGCGCTAGTCGCAAATTTACCTGAATACTGGTCTGCGCGTTGTTTACACTTATGCGCGGTTAGCTGGTTACTTATTGGGCGCTCGTCTTGCGCTTGGCCTCGTTTCCTGATTACGGTCGTATTCTTATCAGCGGCTCTAGGTCTGAATTCGCTCTAAATCTACTTAAATCTAGCCCTACCTTGTTTTCAGTTATTGCCAGATGCTTTGTTATTGTTTGTTTTACCCGCTTAGCACACTTCAGCACTTTTGATTAACTTCAATTCACCAATATTCTTGTTAATTTGCGCTCTCCACACCAGGAACGTAATGCAATTAATTTGAATAAAATTTGAAATAACAGCTCTGTTTGCCTTTGCGCTGTACAGCTTACGCCACAGTTCGGAAATAAAATTATCTCGCTATCTCAGCGCTAATCGTGAAATATTTTTGTTATCTGCAAAGTAAATAGCGCTAAGTTTTGTTAGCTGAGCAAACACGGGCGGAAAGGGCTTTAAGGGTACAAATATTAAAACAGCTTTACTGAATAGTAATTCGAAGACCTACATCATACTAAATAAATATTGTGGAACTGCTGAATTTCGGGATATTACGGGAGCAGACCATCTTTGACGATAGAGAGTTTTGTGTACTCCGTAGTTAAATCTATTTCATTCTCTAACTGGTGTTTGCGTTTTGTATTTGTTTGCAAGCAAAAAGGCGGGGATTTGTTGGTACATACGTGATTGTTTAAGACGTATCATTGCTATACATTAGAGAAATCTGTAAACAAACTTATTTAACTCGTAACATATTTTGAGTGCACAAGATATTCATTTACTTGATTATTTATTTTATAGTACTCGGTTTAATATCACGGAATAACGACGTGTCGATCGTCGCTCTCTTATCGCTAAGAGCCGGCCAAGTGAGATTAGCTAAGCGTGTACGGCTGATATTATAATTCGGATTTATTTAGATATTTCGTCTACCATTACTGCATTAATAAACTTTTATGCAGTGAGATGTTTCCAGCTAGGCATATACCCCGTCCATCTAACAATCATTCAAATAAAAGCTGGAACATTTTTAACCTATGTCACTGATGCCAAATAGTAATCAGATAAGTCAATTAAAATCAAACTCTATTTTCTCCTTATTATCAACAATACTTACCCTAAACTACAACTTTAAACAATCCTAATTTTAATAAAGCTATGCAGCAGTCTATTCTGAACCTGTACAAACTAGTCCTAACAACAACACTGATAATGATGGTGAAAATATGAACACAGATCAATCAAAATACTGGCTCCAAGCACTCATGTCAAAAAGTTGTCAAAAGGAAAGAAGAACAGCTTTGCCTTTATCCGAAAGCACCTTTTCATTTAGCACGGCAAACCCATTCATGGTATTAGCTGAAAACAACCGTAACGATCAAAGTACTAACAAAATAAATGACACTAAGCCGCCACTCCAATCTCCAGACCTCAATCCTCCTCCAGTATACATCTACAAAGTCACAAATTTTAAAGCGATAACTGACAACATTCTCCGCTAAATCGCTATCTGATAATGCAATAAAAATAAATACTTGATGATTACAGAAAGCTAATTAATGGTGAAGAAAATATCATTCACCATACATATCAGATTAAACAAGAAAGGACTACAGAGTCGTAATACGAGACTTGCACCACTCAGGATATCAAATATGAGCTTCTACAGTTAGGGCGTACAGTAAAGAACATAATAAATATACGTCAGAGTCAGCAAAGATCCCATGCCGATGTTTTTTGTTGACCACGAACCCAATCCTAACAACAAAGAAATTTACAAAATAGAACTTCTCTAGACTACTAAAATCAGAAGAGAAGCGCATCGAAACAGTATAATTTAATGCACACGTTGTCAAGCCTATAGCCATTCTAAGAGTTACTGCACAAAGTCTTGCAACTGCGTCAAATGTGATGGACCCCACGACAGCAAAACCTGTAAAAAGACTAATAAGACTCCTGCCACTTGCGCGCTGTGCAACGACGATCATCCCACCAGCTACAAAGGTTGCACTGCTTACAAAGATCTAGAAAACAGAAACAAGCCGAATCAGACGACAGCTAACATACCCAACAGAAATATCCGACCCACACTCCCAACAAATCTTCACCAACCCTTAGATAACCGCACCCACCTCCTACCCACAAATCACAACTAGAAGAACTGACAAAAATGACGGCATCACAGACGAATTTACTATATTCCTAAATGAATTCAAAAATATGTTTTCCCAATTGATAACCCAGAATAGCATGATATTAACTGTGCCTACCACCATGATTAAAAAAATAGCAAAATAATGGCTCGCTCACTACGAATAGCGGCATGGAATTCAAATAGACTACAGAATCACATTCACAAAGTAAACATATTTTAGACTACAACAAAATTGATATACTGTTAATATCCGAAAGCCATTCTACACCCTATACGCACATCAAGATACTACATTATAACGTATATTATGCAAATCATCCCCTGCCCATGCGGAATAATTAGATCAGCAATCGACTGCTATCTATTACCATCCTAGAAAACAAAAAAAAATTTAATGTGCTTTAGTTAAACTCAACTTACTCCCCTGATCATTGACTGTAGGTGTCATATACTACCCACCTAGGCATATCATTACTACTGAGAATTGAAGACTTCTTCCACCCACTCGTATCTCGCTTCCTAGTAGCAGCAGACTGGAATACTAAGCACATCGCTTGAAAGTCCAAACTACTATCACCTAAGGGTGCGTCCTATTTGGAACTATACCACTGAATCAACTGAGTTATATGTCGACCGGCGATCCAACTTATTGGCTAATGAGCTTGGGCAAAATCCCTGATTTGCTTGACTTTGAAGTTACCAAAGGAATTTCCGATAACTACAGCAAAACCGAAAACAGTTCTGATTTAAGCTCAGATTCTCCTCATATAGTAATAACATTGAGCACAACGGTCATCTGGAAAACCGTACTACCCTAACTATGCACTAATAAAACGCATTGGGAGCGCATTAAAATCTACATCAATGACAACATCAATCTAAATGACAAAATGCACACTCCCAGCAAAATCAACAATGCAGTAGAGTACATCAGTACCCTTATTCAGCCTAGCAGTCCACGCCGATTTACCCCAAGATAGCACCCGAAATACACAATATACCACTACACATAAGTCAACTCGTTGCAGTAAAACGTAGTACTCGTACTAAATGACAAAGATCCATGAATCCACGAGATAAAACTGCATTGAATTCTACTCACCGTCTCCGAAATATCATCCAAGATAATAGAAATGCAACACTTAATCACTACATTTCTAAACCATCTCCTGAAAACCACACAATATAGAAGGCTACTAAAAAGTTTAAAAGGCGTATCACTCCAATATCACCTCTGAGAAAACCAGATGAAAGCTGAACCCACTCTAATGAAGAAAAGGTCAATATCTTTGAAGAATATCTTCCAAGTATTTTTATCCCGTTATCATACAATAATGTCGCTTTTGACACAGAAGTAGAAGACTTTCTTAATTCTATTGGACAGCTATCCTTCTTACCTTTGAGACCTACATCACCAGCTGAAGTACATAACTAAATTAAACTAACTAACTCCTTCAAAGTCCCTACCAACGACTTTATTGTAGGAAATATTCTAAAGCACCTCTTTAGAAAAGTATTAGTGCTCATCGCTCCAATTTATAATCGTATACTTGCCACCTCCCACTTTTTTACTCAATGGAAATTTGCACTAATCACAATTATTGCTAAACCGGGAAGACCACCACAAGAACCCACATGTTATCGATCCATAAGTATATTACCTCTTACCTTCGGAATATTTGAACGCATATTATTACGCTGTAGAATATAAAAAACGGTTTTAGAATTTTCACACACCAGTGTGGCGCCAGTGAAGGCCATTCAACTATCTAGCAATGCCACAGACTTGTTAACCACATCAAGGAATGCCTGGAAAGGAGAAAATTCTGCCCCTCAGTTTTTTCTGGACATAAAATAAGCCTTCGATAAGGTGTGGAACCTCGGTCTACTCTATGAAATAAAAAGAAAGCTTCCCTATCCACTATTTCTCCCTCTCAAATCCTGCCTTGCCCAACAAATTTTTCAAGTCCGACTCTAGGGTAGGCTATCGAACTATCACCCTATCAACTCTCGTTTACTTGGTTCTTTCCTCCACCTGCTTTGCACTGCAGATATTTTAACCACCGATAGTAGATTTATTGCAACTTTCGCTAATGATGCGACATTTTTATCATCTGACACCAATGCAAATCGCGCCTCCGAAAAACTTCGGTCCCATCTAAATCTCCTGCAAATTTGGCTGGATAAATAGCGAGTATAAAGTTAACAACACTAGTTCAACTCAAATTACTTTTACCACCAAGCACTTTACCTGGTAACAAGTTACCATCTGTGATCACCCTATCCCGATCAAAACTGAGGTGAAGTACTTGGGGCTCCACTTAGATCAACGACTTAGCTGGGAGGCTCATATTAAAGCCAAAAAAAAACAGAAATTAAACCTAAAAAAAAAACATATATTGCCTTATAGGACGTCAATTTCAACTGTCTCTTGAAAACAAGCTTTTGCTCTACAAGACAATACTAATACTCATTTGCTCTTATGGCATGGGAATGAAGCAAGCCATAAAATTATTTCTGACGCTCCCTGGTACGTAAACAATCAAACCTTTTATATCGACCTCCAAATTCCATTTCTCACTGTAGTCATTAGGGTCTCTTTACCAAAAGCAAGGAACGTACCTTAGACCACGCAAACCAATGTGTTGCCGATCTTAAGCGCATCAGCCCGAAGGAAGACTACTATACCGACTTTGGTTGGAAGACCTCCCTGAGTGAATCCTGGAGTCCCATCAGTGGATGGTACCCTATTCGTGCCAAATGCCTATACTGTCAATATACTTATTACTCTAGTTGAGTAAACTGTAAAATGGCAATTTAATTAATAAAAAAACAGTCAGGTACACTGATCTTTTATAAGGTGTAACGTTTCGATCTTTATCCTTTGCTTCGTGCTTTTTTGTTTTTATTGAAATAGATTTTCTATTTTAAACACACGTAAACCTTTGGCACTATTGCTGACAAACTATACAATAGGAATTTCCTAAACAATATGATCAACGCATTTACAATAGAAACTATCATAGGTAACAAAGAAAATAAGCTACTAATGATACAAAATCGGGCGAATAAATTGATGACGGCAAAGGTGCCACAAAAAAGACGTTGAGATGGTTTTGCAATGTCAACAATCACAAAAATCAAAAAAAGAATCAAATAAAACTTGACTATGTCAATTAAGAGATTAGAATGCACATCACTTGGTTCGTATACGTAATCTCTAAAAGGAAGGGATTTTTAAGGTCTTGGTGACCCAGAAAAGCAATTTTTCTCCAGCCTTCTCTCAAATGTTTGCGGTTTGGGACGTTATCGCAAGAAATAAAGTTTTAAACAAAGCATTTATTAGATTTTTTAATTTTCTTACATGCATACACTACAATACAATATTTATATACATTCACAACATCAACAAAAAGAAATAAAAACAAACGTTTATTTAATCTATGTAGTGAAAACAGGTGTTTTAAAGCTCCAGTAATAAAGTCCAAATAGGGCCATACCGACTAACTCAAAACACACAAAAATAAAAGAAGAGTGAAATTAAAAGGAGATTAAAACCTGGGAAGATAAAAAGTCAACAGAAAGTTCTAAAGCAGTGAGTAATTAGACATAAATAAAACGGGTGGAGGTTAGAAGATAAGCAATAAGATGGAAAATTGCATGAAACAATCAGCGGATAAGAAAATAATAACACACTAACCAGGGTCATGCCAAAATTTCGAAAATAGGCAACACACCGTACATCGAAGGGTGCAGTTAAAATAGACAACTCCCCAAGAAATGGCAAATATAGAGGTGCTATTACAGCAAATAAGTAGTAGACTGGATGGTATAGATTAGATCAAATAGCTAAGGATGTTAACGCAATAAAACAAGAAAATAAACAACCTAAAGATAAAATCGAAAAGCAAGAAATAAGATTAGAATACTTAGAGAGAGTAGTTAGAAAAAAGAATATGGTGGTAATAGGAGTGAAAGACAATGAGGGAGAAGGGGAGAGAGAAACACTGGAAAAATAGAATTAATATCGAACAAGATATGCGTAAAACTGGAAGAAAAGGACTACGAGGCTAGTGAAGTACAAAGCAGTGGGAACGAAATTTTAAAGAAGGTAAAGGAATTAAAAGGCACAGATATATGAATAAACAAAGACTTCTCTAAAAAAATACAAGAAGGTAGAAGAAAATTAATACCAATTATAAAGGACGCGAGACAAAGAGGACAGAAAGCGATAATAAAATACAACAAATTAATAATAAACAACAAAGTATACGGCCTCGATGAAAGAGACACGGAAATACAACAATGGCAGAAAAGGAAAGAGGAGGGGACAAGTCATCCCAACAAAAGGACAGTTATCGAAAGGTCACCGAAAGGGGATACGATAGAAGAAAAGGACATCGAGAACAAAAAACTAATTACGAAAGAAACGGTCAGCAAAAAAGGTAACGACAAAGGCAAAGGGCACGGAAATAAAAAAGAATTACAAAAAGAGGAAAATGCAAGGAAGAAGAAGGAAAACAACAAACAAGACAAGAAAATAGTAGAGACATAGAAAATAGCTACAGGGGACGTTAGGAGCCTGACAAGTAAAGAAAATCAGTTAGAAGATGAATTCAGGAAAGCAGGACTAGATATACTGTGTATAACCGAAACTAAAAAGAAAGGAATGGGAGAAGCACGAATGGAAGGAGGAAGTATTTTAGTATACAGCGGGATAGATAAACAACTTCGAGGAAAAGAATGAGTAGGCTGTATAATTAAAAAAGAAAAAGCCAAATACATAAGCAAATGGTCCGAGATCTCGCGAGAATACTAAAGATTCAAATGGAAATAGATGAACAAATAAAAATAAATATAATAGTGGTGTATGGACCCGATGAGGACGAGGTGTCAAGAAGTAACGATGAATTCTGGGAACAATTGACAACGACAGTAGAAGAATGGAAGGATGTTAATAATAGGTGACCTGTATGGACGGGTAGGGAGAAAGGACAAAGAATCAGGTAATGTAATAGGAATACACGTCGAAGATACCAGAAACAACAACGCTGAAGGACTAATAGATTTCTGTATAATAAATGATCTGATAATAACGAACTCATTCTTCATGTATAAAGATGTACATAAATATACAATAGAGGTTGTGAGTAGGGGAGAGAAATCGATACTAGATTACATAATTATAAGCAGAAATTACAGAAAGGAAATACAGAACAAAGGAGTAAAAAGAGGGCCAGAAATATACTCCGACCATTATTTAGTACTAGCAAAAATGAAGACACGACAAGAAAACCTCAAGGTAACAAAAACAGGGGAGATAATAAAAACAAAATTAGAGAAAAATCAAAATATATAAATTGAGAGAAAAAGAGACGGCAAGAATTTATAATGAAAGAGTCGAAGAGGAGATGAGTAAATTCAATAATAACATAGAAGCATTGTGGCTTGAACAAGCATGGAAAGGTATAAAATAAATACTAATAACAACAGCAAGAATAGTGTGTGGAAAGACTAAAATTGTAGAGAGTAAAAACAAACAAGCTGGTGGAATGAAGAAATAAAGGAAGAAGTAAAGGATAAGAAAATGAAATGGATAAAGTACCTAAATGATAAAAAAGGCGAAACAAAAAGCCTGGGAAGAGTTTGGAGAGAAGATGAAACAGGACCGTTACAGAAATCAAAAACTATTCTACTTAGATCGCTTCGCAAAGGAAAATGACACAAAGTTGGTCATATAAAGAATAAAGAGGGAAGAATAATTAGGGAGTGTAGATGAAATCATAAAGAGATGGAAGGAATAAGTTGAACACATGCTAGCAACAGAACAAACACTTTAAACTAGAATTAGAAAAAGAGAGAAAAGCAAATAGAACAGATAATAATGAACAATATAGAGAACAAGTGCAAATACAAGTAGAAAAAGTATTAGAGGCGGTGAAAAAACTGAAAAGGAGAAAAGTAGCAGATTATGACGATAGAGCACCAGAGATGGTAAAAAATTTGGGAGTTAAAGGCATAGAAGGATCACTAAACTGTTTAATAAAGCATGGCAAGATAAAAAGATACCCAAAGAGTGGGAGATAGGAGTACTTCTACCAATATTCAAAAAAGGAGATAGAAGAGATTGTTACAATTATAGAGGAATTACCTTACTAACGATAATAGCAAAACTCTATGAGAGTGTACTAGAAATGAAATTAAAGTAGAAATTGCAAGCCAATTAGAAGATGCACAGTGTGGATTTATGAAAGGTAGAGGAACACACCACATATTTATACTAAAAACTAACAGAAAAATTCACTACAAACAAAATATTCGTAGCCTTCATAGATCTAGAAAAGCATTTGATAGCGTATCTAGGGCAATAGTATGGAATAGTCTGAAACAGAGAAAAATAAATTAAAAATTGATAAACTGTATCAGGAGTGTGTACAAAAATACACGAAATATAGTAAAGAAAACATACAATCAAAAGAATTCAAAACAAAAAAAGGACTGAGACAAGGCGGAGTATTAAGCCCAGCGCTGTTTAATTTAGTAATAGACGATATAGTGAAAGAAGTGAAAGGAAAAGTGAAAACACTACAAGTGGGATATAGAAACATGACAAGGGTAGAAATATCAGAGAGTGTATATGCAGACGATTTAGTGATATACGCCAAAAATAAACAAGACCTACAACACAACTTGGAAGTATGGGAGAACACCTTAGAAAATAGAAATCTAAAAATAAATGCGGAGAAGACCAAGGTTATGGTTTTAGGTAATAAGGGTATAGACATATCAATAAAAATAAACGAGAAAAAAATTGAGCAAGTACGAGCATTTAAATACTTGGGGGGAGGGGGTGACAATTCAGTGCAGTGGAAGCATCAAGGCTGAAATAAACGAAAGAATAGAAAATGCCATAAAGTTATACCACGCACTAAACAACACTTTTATAAAGAAAAAGGAAATATCAAAGCAAACGAAAATTACAGTGTACAAAACAAGCTTTAAACCTATATTTAATATATGGGAGCGAGAGCTGGGTCTTAACGAAACAACTGGAAAGTAGTATGCAGATGGTCGAGATGAAATACTTGCGAGGAGTAAAAGGGATAACAAGACGAGATAGAATTATAAATGAGGTAGTTAGGGAATAATTAGGAATAGAACCAGTGACAAAAAGTATTAAAAAACAGCAATTGAGATGGTTCGAACACATAGTAAGGATGGATGAGAAGAGAACAAGAAGAATATGGGAGACAAAGTACAACAGAAAAGAGGCAAAGGTAGACCAAGGAAAACCTGGGATAAAGACGTAGCAGAGAACCTGAGTCAAATAGGACTGACGTGGAATAAAGGGAAAAAAGAGGCAAGGGATAAAAAGGAATGGGACAAGAGAATGTATAGTTAAGTAAAGAAAAACATTACAGAAAGTCGTTTTAATTTATAATTTGTAGTGCAAAATATATAAATACTATAATAAGTGTAAGTGAAATGTATTAAAATTGGCTAAACGTAACACCTTAACACCGAAAGGTGAATAAGGTTTTGATAATAATAATAATAATTATTATTATTATTCAATCTAAACATTTTTATTTAAAAACATGAGTGTTCTTGGCTTTAGAATTAGTAAACCTCTGGACTATGTCATCCAAAAGAAAACTATAGTTTTTTTAATGCAATTAGTAACTGCTTGTCATACTTAATATCACGTTTGCTCCATGCTTAAGTCTGATCACTGGCGTGGATAATGTATATAAGAGAACCTCCTCGTATGTATGGTACTCCATCGGGTTATTGGCAAAGATATAAGCTACTTTTTAAAGTGAAACTCTAAGACATCCCGTATTTTAGTTCAACAGATCTGCAAAATTTCCGCCGCTATTATACTTTGTTTATTATTTGCAACGCGTCCTAATGCAACCCTCTAATTGTTCCAGGTGAGCTGCGCAGCGCCTATTACGCCCTTGTCGCCTGTCGCTCGCTCAGAAATCTGCTGCTTAATGTGAGTAATAAAACGTAATATCCGCGGCACTTAAAAATAATTGTACTGCTCCTCCTTTACGCGCGAGCCGTTCCGCCCGGCATCGTTAAATTATTTGCATATTGCACGTTGTAAAATTGATATTGCCCAAGTAAGAGGCAATAACTTCATTTGTGTCTTGTTTGCGGCGCCCTGTCGAAGCCGCCGGGACGAAGCGACGAGAAATTGTGACGTCTGCTGCTGGTGGGGCGCAATCCATTTTTACGCGTAAGTTGCAATTACCAGAAGCCGGATGCAACGGCGAACTTGAAGAAGACATTAAATTGTTTTATACAAAGTATAACTTTAAAGTGCGTTATAAAAGTTATTTATCATAAAAGTTGCGTTAAAAGCTGCTTAATAGGAATGGTTTATTATATTTTACGGTTAGCTCACTAACTAATGAGTAATGCTGCGTTATGAGCAACAAAAATGTGTAGTAAAACAGCCATCGTTCCAGTACTTTATTAATATGCAATAATAAAAAGTTTCTTTACTTTTGTTTGAAGCAGACCGTAATAAAGTAGCACTTTCAGAAAACTTCATTAATATATTACAATATCAATGTCAATTTAATTACAAAAATCTTAGAATTTTGATAATATGTTAGTTTGGCTACATTTAAATTGTTGCTCGATGCATTTTTAACATAAAATTTCCTTTTGGAACGGCTACCAAAACGGAGCCTATAGTTTTAAATGTTTTAATTTATGTAGAAGGTGCGGAGCTTTTAAAGTTTGCTATTAGTGAAAGAAAGCTTTTCCTCTAAAGGGCTAGGCTGTAAAACATCATTTTCTTTTTCTTTTATTATCTCCGCTTATCGTATAATCTGTGTGATACTTAGACAATAAGCACTTCAATATGCAACAAACTTAGTGACTAGAACTTAAACATTGCAGCCACATGGCGTGCAAAACATGCTTCAGTAGGTACTAAATGATGCAAAAGTTATCACCCTATCGGAAGATGTTCTCATTTTTGCAAATGTCGTCTGGCTTAACGTGAATTTTGTTGTCGAATCTCTGGTCCTGTAGCACCAACTGGCCAAACACTGCCGCTCGCCTTAGGGAGATTGGCTCAACACGGACGTAGCAGACGTGTCCGTACCCCGGAGCAGCCGTTCGGTAGAGAATGTCGCTACTAACGCTGCAGATCTCCAGCAGGACCCTCAAACCTTAACCAGGCGACATCAATAGACGGTCTTTACAGTGAATCGCCTGAAGGCGATCCCGTAAAAAGGGCAAACGCGGCTTCAGATATTGCCGGCAGGCCGCTAATCGCGTGTAAATTTCAGCCAAGCTCTCCTAAACATCGACTGCGATGAGGATAATTTTTTATTAAAAATTATCATGAGCCACAAGGCTCGTTTCCACCTATGCAAATACGTAAATAAGTAAAATTAAAGCTTCTGGGGCTCTGAAAAGCTATTCTCAAGGTCACTGTTTGGTACGGCGTTTACGAAAGAAAGGTGATTGGCCTATATTTTTTGAGGACGGCGTTGGAAACGCTGTTACTGTGACTTATGAGCACTACAGAACCGGGGCCAACGACTTCTTGCTGCCGCATATTGGCGAATTAGGTTTGGAGAACTTATGGTTCCAGCGAGACGGTGCAACCGCACACACTCCATGAGCGACGGCGGACATTCTAAAGCAAACGTTTCCCGTCTGCTTAATCTCTCGTTTTGCTAATTTGCACTGGCCCGCGAGATCTTCCGATTTGACCATTCCAGGTTTCTTTTTTGGGGGGGTTTGGAGTCATAGGTCTATACGAACAAGTTGCAGACCTTGGTGGCCCCAAAGAAAAACATCCAACACGAAGTGGGAAATTTATCGCCAGAAGATTTTGAGAAAAGTCATTAAAACTGCTGTGAAACGAGCTTGAATGTGTCTCAACTCTGAGGGCGGCTTCGTGACTTAATGAGAAAAAAATTAAAAATTTAAATAATCAACAAACAAAACCAATTCTTTTTATTAACAAACAAACTACCAAGTCATATACTTATGTGCATGTATAGTTGCTTTTGTAGGGGAAGAGGCGTTACTTGAAATTAGTTGTTTCACTAATTAATTAGTCTGGAACATGATACCGACTCGCTTAAGCGTTTTATCCTGAGTGTTACCACTTTTTGATGTAATTCGTTGTGGTAAACATGAAAATGATCTTTATATCGCGCACAACGTGCTAATCTTTTTGATTCTTCGCGTATTTAGATCTTTATGCAACAGTAGATTTGATGCGTACTAGGGAACGTTCACTGGCATACAGGGCACTTTATTATGAAATATCTGCAAAATTTAAATATTAAAACAACCTACCCGCTATAGTGATATCTTGCAAGTCTATATGGGTTTTAGCATGACTTTATATAAGAGGATCTCATGTATTAGTTTGGTCAATAAATACATTTGTTTAAGTTTAAAGCCTAATTATCTCCTCTTGGGGATAACGTGTTAAATATGTTAAACGTCTATTCACGCAAATGCCAAAATATTTATTATTTTCTGCTTAAAGAAATTTTTAGCTGTCTTTTTTTAAGGTAAAGTGACAAGCACTGATTTTGTGGCATTAAATTTGATTCCTCATTTATGGCCTAACCTTTAAAATTGGCGATAGCGGCTCTATAGGCTTCTAGAGGCAACACTCAGGTTGATATGTGATGAAAAAATCAGCTGATTATATGGTAGCTGTGGTCAGCTTAAATATTGAAAGATCTGCTGTGTACGTCAGATGCAGCTTGCCCCAAGAATGCTTTTTTGTGCCACTCTTGACGTGAATTCATGAAAATTGTTTTTTTAATTTATCTATTTACAATAGCTAACTAACTAAAAGCAAATGGTTAATTACAAATTGGGGAAACACCAAATACCCCGTCTTCGGTTAAAGTTTTTCTAATTTGTTGGTCATAAATTTGTCCTTTGGCTCTAAGCGTTTGATTATTTAATAACTGCACAAACACTATATCACTTAAAGATCGTTGTATTATCCAAATTTTGAGACCAAACCAGGGACTTTTAAAAAGTTTGAATCCTTCGGTTTGGGAATGTTTTGCTTTAAATCCTGTAAACCGAGTTCATGTTAGCAATCCCAAAATGGTCCCAACGTAAATCGGTCTAACATTTTTTTAAAACCATTTTTGTTAAACTGGTTGGGATTTTCGCCCGGGAAGAGCTTTCTTAGCATTCAATTTTTTCGAGTCTGTTTACCAGTTTATTTTATCGAATGGTGGTATTTTTCCTTTGTGTTATGTTGTCCGTTAAGTTATGGATGGAACCCTTGGGGGTAAACCCGAACCATTTGTTTTTTGATTTTGTGCCCAGGTTTTTCCAGTTTTCTAAAGCTTCCAGCGCATTTTGCAGGTATATTGATGCCTGAAGTGGATCTCTGTGTGAAGATAATACATCCGTGTCGTCCGCAAACGTACAATTAAACATTGTTGGTAACAGGAAGGTCTGCCGTAAACAACTGGTATAATGTCGGTCCCAGTACGCTACCTTGTGGTACACCTGCCTCGACTGAGTAGATTGGCGAGTGGCTGTCATTGATTTTGACCCGAAAGTATCTGTTTTCTAGATACGACTTGAATAGCAGATAGTACTGTTGCGGTAGGGTTTGCTTGATCTTATATAGGAGGCCAGGGTGCCAAACTCGATCAAAAGCTTGGCCCACGTCTAAGAATGCTGCTAGGCATAACCGTTTTTCCTCGAAGTCTTTTTCTACCTTATCCACTATACTATGGACTTGTTCCAATGTTGAGTATTTTCTGCGGAAACCGAATTGATGTTCCGGAACTAAATGCAGTTCTTCTATAATGGGATCAAGTCTTCTTAGTAGAATTCGCTCAAAGAGCTTAGAGAGGAGTGGTAACAGCGAAATCGGTCTATAAGGAGCTAGTAATTGAGCTGGTTTTCCTGGCTTTTGAATGACAATTACTTCGGCAAATTTCCATTGGATTGGGAAGTACTGAGTTCTTAAGATGGCATTATATATAGGTGTTATAGCTGCTATCCCTTTTTGGCAGTTGAGAGTAATTCGGACGTAATTAGGTCATATCCCGGTGCTTTGGCAGTTTTTAAACATTTAACTTCTGTTTGGACTTTGTTGGGTGTACAGTGTCGAATGGGTAAATGGAGTTGGAGTGGTGATTTGAGGAATTCGAGAATTTCGTAATCATCTTGTGGAGTTCTGTCTGATTCGTGCGGTTGAAAGGTTGCAGCTAAGTGTTCGCCGAATACCACCGCTTTATCTTTGTCACATCGGGCCCAAGAGCCATCATTTTACGAATAGGAGGGATAGGGTAATAGGCTTTTTCAAATTCCTAGTTGCGCGCCATAAGGAGTAGTCATGGTGTTGACTGGGGATAAGTTTCGCACGTAATCATTGAACGTTTCGTTTTTCTGTTCCTTGATTAATCTTTTAGTTGTGTGGTGAGAGTGTTTAGTTTATTTTTGTCTCTTGGGTGTCTTGTTTGTTGCCAGATCCGTCTTGCTTTTCGTTTGTCGCTGATCTTTTGTCTAATTTCTAAGGAGTAGTTGTTAGTGTTTTTGTTACATTTATGTTGTAGTTTTATGGGCGTAGCTGTCCAAGAAGCATATTGTAAGGTTTGTGTTAGTCGTTCTATTGCCGTTTCAATTTCATTTGAAGTGTTAAGTACTGCTGGAATCGATAGATGTTCATCAATATATTGTCGAAAAATGTCCCAATCCGTAAGACTGTTGTGTAGGCTGGGCCTTGCAGGCTTGTTGATTATGCAGCTACTCAACGTGCATATTATAGCAGAGTGATCCGAGTTTAGATCGTAGCAGTCAGCAACATCGATGTAGTTGGGCGAGAAATTTTTGTAATAAGGAAATCTAATGCATCCGGCAGTTTATTCAGATCGGTTGGCCAATATGTGGGTTTACCTGTGGCTACTGCATTATAATGATTATTTAAGATGGTTTTATATAGTTGCCTTCCCTTTGGGTTAATTAATCTGGAACCCCATAAGGGTGTTTAGAGTTAAAATCACCACCTGCTATGAACCGGTCTCCTAGCGTCCTGAAGAAGTCTTCGAACTGGTTCTGCGTTATTGAATGCCGCGGAGGGCAATATACTGATGATACTGTTATGTCTCCAACGTGGTCTTTAATTTTGACATTTGTGGCTTGTATATGATATGTTTCAAATTTCTCCATTTCGTAGTGTGATAATTTGCTGCTGATTATAATTGCCGTTCCAGCGTGAGCTGTGTTGTCGGGATGACAAGTGTAATAAGTTCTGTAGTTGTGGATATTGAGGTAGTTGTAATTAGTAAAGTGTGCTTCAGATACCAAGAGCAAGTCGATTTTTTGGGTGTTTAGAAACGCTTCTACTTAGGGTATCCATTATTGGGAGATTTTGGTTATCAGGCTAGTGAGTAGGTTGAGCATCATAGTATTTTGTTGCATTAACTGGCTAAACATGGTTTCAAATTTGGAAAGGAACTGAGACAGGGAGATGTCATTGCTGTTTTGATTTTGATTTTGAGTGTTGTATGAGTCTGACGTTGTTATGAAATTTTGTTGTCCAGCCACGGCTGCGGCATAGCTAGTTGGAAACCTGTTTGCCCTATATGTGTTTGGTTGAATTGTGGCCGCCTTTAGAGCTTGTGGTGGTTGCATCCTAGGGTTGGCGGTGTTGTTTCCTCTTTTTAACTGAAGTTGTTGGTAGATAGAGCATCCTTTATAGTTTGCTGGGTGGGCTCCATTGCACAATGCACATGTAGCAGGAGTGTCTTTTGGCTTTGTACACGTCAGGGTATTGTGGTTTCCACCACACTTTACGCACGCGAATGGTTTTCTGCAGTAAGTTTTGCTGTGTCCGTATGCTTGACAACGAGTACACTGGATGATATTGATTTTTTTCCTTGGTGGCTCAACTGTAATAATCATATTTAATAGAGATCTAAGTTCGTATATCTCTTTGTTGTTACTGGCAGGCTAGAGGTAAACAAAGAATAAAGGAAGTGGTGTTTTGTCTACCCTGTGTCTTATATTCATTAAATTGCGTACAGTATGCCCTTTCTCTTCAATTCTTCTTTTATCAACGCGGTATCGACTGTTGGGTGAAGGTTTCTGATTACAACTCTAAATGCCCTTTCTTCTTGAATCTGATAAGTATGAAAAATAATTTTCTCGTCATCAAGATGTCTCACAAGTTTTCGATATGTTTCAGGGTTATTAGTATTTATCTTGACGATGTTGTTTGCTAGTGTTTTTGAGTTGTATTGTTCAGTTTCTAATACTTTTGTCAGATTTGTAATCATTGCGTTATAATTTTCTACTCCGTGTATATATACTGGAGGGGGTTTCTTAACTGCAGCTTGTGGTTCGTCTCTAGTTGTTTCCATTACGTTATCTTCGTGTATGTCATTTAATAAATTAAATCTGTTGTTATCGATGATTTGGCTTTGTAATTCGAGGTTATTATCAGGGAGCGTGGGCATCTTTTTCTTTTTCATTACTTGCCACTCATGAGAGCTCGTTTGGGGTTGGTCATCGTTTGTTGCGGTCATTTCAGGTGCTGAATGCTGGTTATTAGGATTTTGTGGCGGACAGTGCATGGGTTGTGGAATATTAGTAGGATAAGGTACATATGGAACATATGTTTGGCTTGATAATAATTGTTGCGTAGGAGGATTAGTGTAGGGCGTTAATGGCTGATTTTGATATAATAATTGATGTTGAGAAATTGGAATTTGTTGTTGAGCAATAGGCATTTGTGGTTGAAACGGAAACATATTTAAAATAAATAAAATAAACTCACTGATTAATGCGGGTCACTGGCATTCGAGTGCATGCATAGATAACACGCGCGTCACAGACACATCCACTCATCTACGAGGCCAGCGGCCGAATGATAAAAATTGTTGATTGCACCTCGCAGTTTGACAAAGTATCTGCCAGTGATATAATAATTTAAAAAACAATACCTTCGGTGACATAACCGATGTTTTAATTTGTAACACAGCCTTATCGAAGGCTTGACTGATATCGCGAGTTCTATTCCATGCTGTCCAGTATCTGCTTGATCGCTCTCCGAATTTGCTCAATATTACTGTGCCCATTTCAAAAGACAAACTGATTTGAAGGAATTATCTGCTAATGGTCAAAGATTGATTCAAGATGCTTCGCTAATAATTATTCAACTAACTTAGAAAAGGCTGGTGGTAAGCTAATGGGTCGATAGGACAGTTAAGTTCTATTATTACTATTTATGTTACTTTTCACTGACTTTTTTTTAATATTGCATTAAATAATAACTTTAAGGCAAATTCTGAAACTTTTCTGTAGTACTTTACCTGCTATCAGCTTGTAACCAGAGGCTTTATGCGAATGCAATTTTTTAAAAGCAGTTTTAGGGTCATTTTTGGTAATACTTTTTGTTTGTTTCATCTGACGTAGTCGTAGAGTTAAATAACGTAAAAATTTTAGTAAAATGTTCAGCAAATATTATTACTTTCTCTTAATTACTTTTAGACTAGCTATTGTCAGTAGTTTTTAACAATTGTACTAAAAGGGAAAGCCTCTTTATTTTATTTGTTATCTTTCATAGCGTATAATTGGTAGCCTCTATAAGAATTATGTTGCAAAGATAGTCTAGATTAACAACTTGAAGAACTATTTCTTTTTGGGTTGTTTTGCTAATTTATCACTTAAATACCCTTCTATGTTTTTCATTTTAAGTAATTCTTACCTTGAAAATCGTCACTTCCAAGTCTACTATGACGAAACATCACAAATAAGGCAAATCCAAGCAGGCCTACCTCAAGGTTGTGTGTTAGGATCTGTATTATACCTTCTGTATTCGCATGACGTCCCAACCCCGGAACATAATACTATGGGAACTTTTGCCGATGATATAGCAATACCAACGAGAATGGTGTAAAACCATAAATGAAACTTTCGACAGCGATGTGGCGAATTAGCGAGAGGTGAAATAAACGCATGTACAAAACTCTGGTGTTCCAATTTCAAAAAATTAATGGCCGAATAATGTTCCTCACGACGTCCGCTTTCGAATGAGGTATCACATGACACATGTGATGTGATGGAAAAAAGTTTGGCCTTACCGTTGATTCCTTGTCCTTTGGCCGATTTGGCTGAAATTCAATAGCGAAGAAGGTATTGACCTAAGGTATATGTATGCCAAGTTTTAAGCGAATCCGATGATTATAATGGAAGTTATCGTATCTCCAGACAGGCACCATGTTAAAATCATTAACGTTCGCCTATAGCAATCCAGTCGTAGCAACGAATAGAACTCAAGATCATCTAGCCTTAATTGAAGAATGGACACACAAATGGAAGATAAAAATTAATGGAAATAAATCTTCCCACGTCACGTTTACCATGAAACAATCAACCTGTACTCCAGTTGACACAAACGATTACCCCATCCCCCAAGCGAACGAAGATACTTACTTCGGCCTTCACCTTGACATACGTCTAACCTGGAGAATACACGTATCAAAAAAAGGAAGGAGATGAGCATCAAAATTAGAAAAATGTATTGGCTCCTTGGCAAATCAATTCTCTCGTTGGACAACAAATTACTTACATACAAGACCATAATCCGACCTATATGGCTCTACGGCTGTGAGCTATGGGGTTGTGCAAGCAATTCAACGATAGAAATCATACAACGATTCCAATCAAATACATTACGAAGCATAACTGGAGCGCCATGGTACGTCAGTAATAGAACCCTCCACACCGATCTCAATGTACCATAAGTGAAGGACGCAATCAAGCAAAAAGCCAGAAAACACCACGACTCGCTGGCAACTCATCCCAACGAAACTATTATTCCATTAAGAGAAGATTCCAGGTCTCGACGCTTGAATAAGAAATGGCCAAAATATTTAGCGCAATAAAGAGGTGACTTCAATGGGAGTCTTCCTCTCCACGACATATACCTAGTGATAAAATTAGCTCATAGAATGTATGTTGTATTTTTTGATTGGTAATAAACTAAATAAATAATTTCTGACTTTTTGATTTTCGACTTTTTTTTATTCATTTGGAAATTCGTTAGATATTCTGTTGCTGCATCTATTATCCGGTGGTTTTTAATAAAATATTTAGAGTAATTATCTCGCTTAGTTTCTCACGATTGAGTTTCCAGTTAATCTTTTTATTAGATAATACTGGTTTGATCCCAAATTTTCGTAAATTCAAACCTTTGGAGGTCAGAAAGTCGAGTAGATTTGGCGTTCGATTTTAATCAGTCAATATCTGGTTTACAGGAGTATTATTTTTTCTGTAATAGCTAATAACATGTAGTCATTATAATTTTGGCGTTCCACTGTTTGTTTTTGACATTAAAATCTACTAACAATCTGCCAAGAAATTTGAAAAATTAATCAAATTCTTTTGCTTTTTATCTTATGATCACTGCACTGTCTGTGTCTGTGTTTTCATCAGTGGTATGGCAAACTGTTCGGTGTGATTCTTGTGTATTTCTATACAACTTCTATCAGTAAAGAAAGCTTCTGAGAGTAACATTATAGCTAATTTGTAAATCGAGTCGAATAAAAAGGAAATTTTTAAAAATGTTTGTAATACTTTATTATTTAATAACTATATCTAAACGTACATTGGTTCCAAAACCAAGAGTCCTCCTCTTCCAAACAACATTGTTTTGTTACCTCTGGATGCTTCTAAAACTATTTGCAAGGCCAGAGAGTCCGCTGTCCACATGCGTCCAACTGTCGTCGGAACTATCTGGACCTTGTTATAGCTACTGTTTAATCAAATACATTTTTTTTAATTACTGAAACACTATGCCATCTGCTTACGGCACTGACACGGCTCATTCGGTTTCCAGGGCGATGATAAATTTTGTAATTATATTCTTGGTATAACAGAGTTCAGCTTTAATTAGTATAGTTTGCAGTCTGTTTACTAAAAGCTAACTGAAAGCTGTCACAATTAGTTGCAATTTCAAAGAGAATACCGCTAAGATAAAAATTATAATTCGTAGCTGTACTATTTGACATCTTTGGGGGTCGTACATAAACGTTTTGCTATTTTTATTAATACTACCATAACTAAGCATTACTAAATACGTAAGTCGAAGTTTCCAGGTGCTTCACTATTAATAGGGTGGATCAAATGATCGTCCCCGTCAAACTGGGCTGCTTTGTCGTCAGGTTGGTCGTTGTCACTGACTCTGTCGCTGCTGTTCTCCAGTAACGTGATGCTAGTTTCGGAAAATCTTTTAGTTGATATAATGTTGACCCACACTCAAAACATCTTCAGAGACGCCTTTTCAAAGACTTATATCAATTATTCTGTAGTTCAGAATCGTTTTGCAGATCGAGACCCGCAATTTCTTCAATAGCATAGCCGATAATTTGTTTATCATCAATATTCTCATGAAAATTTAGATGACGTAACGCTTGTTATGCTAACTGGGCTCGAACTATTTAGCAGAGCTGCGTATTGGCAAAAAAACTATTCTCTTTTTAGCCAAGTATTTTTCTTGATGTAACAATTTAATTGTTCAGTGCGATTTATTTCTCCAACCCTCCCTAAATATTTTCGCCGAAATTCAATGATCTTTTAATTAATTCTGTTTCATTTCTTGTAGAAGACAAATTTCGTTGCCTTAAAAATTCTTTTCGATGTGAAACAGTCCAATCTCTTAGCGAAATTTTCAAAAATTATCAAGTATTTAATTTGTAAAACGTCCTTCTGTTATCAATAAAAATTACGTCATAGTAGATCCAAGCAACACAGAATTGAAAATGCCAAAAACACCATTAAAAAGTCTAAACCAAAATACTCATCGTGTAAAATTTGCTGTCTGAGTTCTTATCTCATTTTTAAATTTGTAAGAATAGAGTGGAAGAAAGAGAAGGATTTTAAGGGAATTTGTAACACTTTATTTCTTAACAACTGTCTGTCAGACGCAAACTCGTAGTCAAAACTCAACACTGCTGCGTTAGAGTTAAAAGTGCCCCCTGTTCTAAACAACCCTACCTCAATAACTCGAGACGCTGTTAACACTATCTTCCAATCTCAGATGTTTTCCACGTGCAAAGAACTATTGTTGGATCCAAAGACTCAACCTGGAGCATCTATTTCCATTCTTAACCAACCAACTGCATCGAATGGCTAGAATCTAGAGGGTTCATTGCCTAGGTGCGGCTAATTGTGGGCGGGATTGCAGATCCACATAATTTCATTCGACCGTTCGGACCAATTCCATTATGTCTTCTAAAACAACTGTTAAAATTGCTTACAATATTATTCATGTTCAAAATAACTGACTTTCTATTGCATATTGGAATAACGCGTTGGCTTTTTAATTTTTTTATTAATTAATATTATGAAAAGGTTTAGTAATGTACTCATTTAATTTACATTGCTTTTTATATGTGCGGTTTCTGTAATATGTGATTGATTTATACTGACAGTTACGCTAAGTGTCTGTGCATTACGTTTTGTCGCTTGGTCGTATGATAATTCTCGTTATTCTGTATTTCCAGTTAACTTTCTCTACCACATGGTTGTATATAGTTTACCAAATCTATTGGTGGTTGTAACCGGGTTAGCGGGTCAGTAATTATGAGCTGATGTTCATGTACAACTAAAAATTTACGTTTTCGGTATTGTTCAGTTGTATGACATTCATTGTTTAATGCGTTCAGAATATGATGAAATTTGCATTGGATATGAGTCTGCGTATAGTACATAATATTTGTATTTTACGGATGCTATATTATTATAGGTCGTTACAATGAAAACACTACTGCGAATTACATAATTATTGGAATATTTTACTCATTGTGCTGTGCATACTGTACATACATTGTGTATAAATCGTAAGGTCGAGTTATTAAATATCAAATAATATCAATACTAACAATGTAAACACCTCGAGTAGCTTTGGGGGCTTCGGGTATTATTTCCAAGCAGACACACATACAGGTCTGATGATTTTAAAATACAAATGTGGATTAAGTTGTTAATAAAGTTTATTATGTAAGTTTATCTTTCTATGGCTTTAATTTTTTATACATTTTATATACCTGAGTGTTTGATAATTAAGCGCAATAGGGTGACTCGATAAGCAAAACTGAAAATAAAACAAAGCGGAGCTGTGTAAATTATATATTGGGCAAAAATTAATCATAAAGTAACAATTAAGCAAACGAAACTGAGAAAAAAAAAAAGCGAACAATACAACTATACTTGAATAACTGCAAATATGGTGGGCGGCAGGTCAGTTGTGCGCATTCCCGACGCAAGTAATGGTCTCTGGTAACATGGACGGCAGATTTCGGCGTGCTCTTAATTGGCGGCTTCAATCCTGGGGCTCCACGGACGGGGTGGAACGTACAGTAGGCAACGACAGCGTACCAACACAGCGCAATAGAGCACCTGGGTCGGCTGGCTGGCGGCTTCAATCTTGAGGCACCACGGACGGGGCGGAACGTGCAGTAGGCAACAACAGCGTACCAGCACAGCGCAATAGAGCACCTGGGTCGGCTGGCTGGCGGCTTTAATCTTGGGCTGGCTCTGCTCAGTCGCTCACGTTGGTTCAACTCGAAATGCCGGGCGGCGGTAAAACTCGTTATGTTGCGACGAGGGTTGGCCGGCGGACAGCAAAGGTTACCGTAGAGATGGGACACGGGTTTAGAGATGAGCACCAAACACTGAGAATCTACATTGTTTTATATTAACAATATAAATTTAGTATTTTTTGCCTGAATTTGTATTTTTAATTTGAAATTTGCATTTTATTGTAATATTGTAGTCAGTAAAGTTAAAAAATAATACTTTGAAGTAATAACTTAAAAACTTCCAAATAAAGACAGGTGTATGAGATAGCAAAATTCTATTTTAATTAAACAATTTAAGGGTTCTTCCTAGCGCTTAGATTTCAAGTCTTGTTACAAAGTGCCAAAATCAATTTTTTAATGCCACTATTATTTTATAATATATGTATAATAAAAAAAAGCTTAACAATGGTCATTAGTATAGTTAATAAATATAGCTATATTATTGAATTTTAACATGCATTTTAGATGATGTAAAAGGGAATTGATTATACTCCGCACTTCATCCATTGCCAATTTGTTTCACTCTAGCAGAAGAGACCATTTGTGGTTCTAAATTTTTCTGAGGTTTAGCCTCAATAATCGAAAAAACACCGTACTATAGTTTGAGCAAGTTAAACAGACGTCTTGATTTATTAGAAGCCCTTTTGGTATCAAAACAGTAAGAATTTTATCTCAAACAAAATTTATTCTACACTGTGATGATGTGTAACTACGTGGTTCTCACAGGAAAGGAGTATTTAATTTTAAAGGCGGTAATTTAAGATTTAGTTATTAGCGTTTAATAGGCGTTTAGGGTTGCTCCACTTAAATAGTTTACCGCTGTTTGAATAAATCAGAATATATGCCAAAGGGGAAATCAGGATTGTAGAGATGCTTAAGTGAGGCACGGGCATACAAAGGTTAGGAAACCACTGATTTACATATTTGTTAACGTTTTATTGCCATTTTTTATGGACTATTTTTTGCGACTTTTCTTGTAGAAACTTATGTATTCATTTAAATTATCTTTCAGATCGTGTCCTAAAACTTAGGGATTCTGGAGAAGTGCTTTATTTATCTTCTTGAGCGAGCCATGTTATTCCCAAACCCCTGAAATTCGTTTACAAGTTTTAAACTACGGGTTTCCATTGTGCAACCAGAGCAAAACCTTAACTTATCAAATTACTTATGTTTATAATAGAACTAGATATATTTCGCTCAATGATTTATTGTCCACCCATTGGTGATACTTTGCTTGTGCTCATTATTCTGTTTTTTTTTGTGCATCACCTGTTGCATGTAAGCCTCCAGAAATTAAAATCGCATTTTAAAAAACGCAACCAAAAAGAAATAATTAAAAATGCAAGATTGGCCCTCAAGAATCGAATTAGTTTAGAATCATTGTTGGAAAATAAACGTTAATAAAAACTAATTAATATCAACGTCAATTGCATTTCACAAATTAGCACCGCTATAAAATTTCAAAGAATTGTATTCATTTGACTTTATTAAAACTTCCTTATTAATTTATAAGGTAAAATTTATAGTTTAGTTAATTAAAAAATAAAAGCAGTATTAATCCTCACATGTGTTTGGCCTACTACTACTTTCACGAAAGTCAAATTATACCTTGTACTTATGCTTGTGGTATGAATCAAAACTTGCAGTCAATAAGTGAAAAGGTTTGCGTTGAATTCTTTATCCGAACTGAAATCATTTATAAGACAGAAAGCGTTGGTGTTTGTGGCGCATATTATAAGATGTGGACCACTTTGCACCATCCGACAACATTGAGCTACCCAACATGGTTACTGAAGTTACCAAGGAAGACCTCTGTTAAATTCTTATGGGCCTGCGATAAGTGGTTATCCACGAAACAAGTTAAATATGTTTTCGTTCATATCAGGACATTACAGCTCATATGTTTAGGATTGATTCGTTTCCAGGCTCGTGACTCGATAGCGTATATTGGTGAATTGTCTGTAGTGGCCAATCCCGAGTAAATTTTTGGCATGTTTTTGGTTCACATGGATCAATAATAATCGTCTTATCTCCAGATGGTTACATTGGTCGCCTTCTTCATTTTTAGGAATGTTCGATGAGTGATGATAATATTTTTAATCGTTTACTCGATGAATACGTTTTTTTTAATCAGACAAATGACCCCTTGACTGCAGGCGACGATTTCGTACGAAGTTGTCAGAAATGCATCTTCAATCGGCAATTTGTGACACGTCTGCTAAGTTGCTGAATATGTCGTCACAATATTAATAGATCTACGATTTTTGCTTATACCAAAGGCAATAGTACTCTTAGAAGTCTGAGTAACATATTCTAGATTGCTTGTTCCATTTATAACATGACTTGTTTGGTTATCTATTCTGCTGCTGTTTCAAAATTCACTAAGTAGCTGCAATGATTGTCCTCTTCAACAAAGACAATTTCCTTTCCCAAGAACATAAACTTTAAAAGAATCTGCCCCAAATCTTAGCAAAATCGAAAGGGAAAAAAACACCCAAATGGGTTGTACTTTTATCACTTTGTTAATATTTACTTGAAAGACCATATGGGTCACAACGGGCATTTGTTTCGTTATTTTTCAAGAAGAATTAGTATTAAACTTCAGCTAAGAGAATTTTTATGAACTTTTATAGATTCAGAATCATTTTTAGAGACAACAAACTAGCAAATACTGATGCTTTTTTACTAATCTAAGAATCAAGTGTTTTAAGACAAATGTGGAAATTGTACGTCCCTGCACGGGTCAAGATTGTTGGCACTCGTGCACATTTGGTAATTTGATGTTGTATTTGTTTAAAAGATATCAGATTTTTAGATGTTAATGGACTTATTAACTTTACTGATTTTATTTTATTAGAAAAATTTGCGTCATATGGAATTATGTTTGTACAAGAATAGATATGTTATTTGATGCATTTAATTCTGCTCTTTTAATTTTATATTCAGTTCAAGTACATTATGGCTTATAATTACTCGAAAGTAGCAACTATAATCTTTTTACTTCATCGTAAGTTCAGACCAATTGATTGAACCTATTTTTAACAGGGGGCGACTGGAATGCCACACACCCACTGGGGTTCCAGACTTATTACCACCAAAAGACGCAACCTCCTACTTGCTATTACTGACAACAACTACACACATATGACGAACGGAGAACTCACATACTGGCCGACAGATCCAAGAAAACTGTCGGATCTCCTAGATTTCTTTATAACTAGAGGCATACCAACGCAAAACTGCCAAGTGGATTCAAATCATGACCTGTCATTAGACCACACACCAGTTATTCTCAGTATGTGCACTGCAGTCATAAATAAACCTACACACCCAAGGCTGACTACAAGATACACGGATTAACGCATAACAGATACATACGCATTAAAGATTCAACAGAGCTTGATGCCGCCGCCCAATATTTTACTAACCTAATACAACAAGCTGCATGGCAATCGACCCCTAGAAGAGAACAACAAACAGTAAGTTACACCAGCACTCCCTTACACATCCGACAACTTATCAGTAGAAAAGAACGAGCCAGACGGAGATGGCAGCAATCACGCAATAGAAACGACCTACATTGCTATAAAAGACTATACAGGAAACTTACTGCAGCACTTAATAAAGACCAAAACTCAACGTTCAAAACATTCATTCAAAACATCACCTGATGACTACAGCCTACGGAAAGCTATTAAAAAAAATTAAAAAATACACACCACCAAAGTCCCCGATAAGAAAACTCAGTAACGAATGGGCCCGTTCTGACCAAGAAAAGACTGACACCTTTGCAACCCACTTATCCTACGTTTTTAAAGCAGCAGAACCAGTACCTGGCGTTCCAAACGATGATGTTGAAGACTTTCTTGACATACCCTGTCAACTGTCACTAAAATAAAAAGCATTACTTTACCAGAAGTTATAAATGAAATAGCCCAGCTAAACCAACGCAAAAGTCTGGGATATGATTTAATAACCGGACAAATATTAAAAATGCTACCTCGCAAAGCTCTCGTCCTTCTCACAACAATTTTCAACCGAATGCTAAGCCTTTGCTATTTTCCTATTATATGAAAATACACAGAAATAATAACGATACATAAAAATGGTAAATCATCCTATGAAACATCATCGTACAGACCTATAAGCCTACTGGCTATTCCTTCTAAAATATTTGAGAGGCTATTACTCAAACGGCTACAAGAAGACTACCAATTAGCACATTTGCTGCCTAACTATCAGTTTGGGTTTCGCGAAAACATTTCAACGATTCATCAAGCACACAAAATAGTCAATCAGATATCCAAGAGCATCGAGGACAAAAAATATTGCTATGGGGTATTCTTAGATGTATCACAAGCGTTCGATAAAGTGTGGCATAAGGGCCTCCTGTACAAGCTCAAAAATATTGTTATTAAGAATTACTATATCCTCCTAAAATCTTTTCGAAAGGAATTTCTCCGTGAAGCACAACGGTGCAGTCTCTCCCCACTACCCCATACAGTCTGGCGTCCCGCAGGGAAGCGTGCTTGGCCCGTTCCTCTACCTTATATACACTGCTGACTTACCTGAAACGGAAAACACCATTATTGCTGCATTTGCGGATGACATTGCTATCCTATGCTCATTTGATGATCCCGTAACATCTTCCCAAAAGATGCAAACTCACCTAAATCAGCTTAGTGAATGGTACAACAAGTGGCAAATCAAGATCAATCTGTAAATTCCTTGTAAAGTCCTTGTACCAGCAAAACCAGATGTTAAATATCTAGGGTTACATTTAGATCAACGCTTGACATGGCAGAAATACATACAGACGAAAAGAAAACAGCTGGATCTCAAATTGAAACAAATGTATTGGCTCATGGGCTGTAAATCAAAACTTTCCACCAAAAATAAAATTCTTCTCCACAAAACGACGCCAAAACCTATTTGGTCTTACGGTGTACATCTCTGGGGCTGTGCCAGACCTACCCGATTAAAAATCATACAAACCCTTCAAAACAAAACACTTCGTGCGATTGCCAACGCGCCGTGGTATATTAACAACCTAATGCTGCACCAAGACCTGCAAATCCCATACATCACTGAAGTAATTGAAATCGTTGCCACCAATTATCGATACCACCTTAGAGGGAATCCAAACGATCTCATAGAGAACCTATACACGGATGTTCCGCTCAACAGAAGACTTAAAAAAACCTGGCCTGCAGACCTACCCCAACAACACTAAGTAATAGTGAAATATAAGGAAAAACGTCAGTGGACATTTCCCTTTCAAGACAAAGTCATATCATTACATATTAATTACCTTTAAATAAAAAAATCTAATTAAATATAAAAAACAAATATTTAGATTATGCATAACCTGAGCCTTTCAAATATGTATGACTTATTTATATAAAAAAATAGCTCCTTGTGCTCCTTTTCTCCTGCGTTTTTTCCTATTGTCATGGTGAAATAGTTGTTTATTTATTTTACACATAATTTGTAGCATAGACTTTGACACCAAATTTCTTCCCCTATTCCAGGTCGTTTTGTTCTACGCTTGTCTATTGTGATTGTTTGTCCCCGTAATATGTTTATTTTTATAAATTTAGACACACCTATTAATTGACTTAATAAAAATGAATCTTTCCTAACATCAATTAAAAATATTTATATCTAATGTTTATAGCAGTCGGTTTATTTTTGCCTGATCTCACCTTATATATTATCTACTCTATAAAACAGCAAAAACGTAACTGTGTGTAGCTAACATTGCAACTCCTCCTACAGCTGTGAACCAATTTCAAAATTCAATACCTCATTCGAAGCAGTTTGCTGCCAAACCTTGCATACTTGTTTTAGATTTTCGATTTAAGTCACGATTGACCTGTTATAGGTAAGAATATATATCATCATGTAGTAATTAGACAGTTTGCACCTATCGGTGTTTTATGCACTACGTGGCCAATTCTTGTCGTTAGTAGGCGCATGCGGCACAACTTTGATTTACTGCTTTTTACTACTCTTGAATACTTTAATTAGACTGCTTTTATAGAGACCTTTATGTGTCTATGTTAAGCCTCTTACATACTTAATAACGCTAGCTTGTCTATTCTCTGCCTGTTTTGTCACTTTGCAGTAAACGCTTCATTATTTTGATATGTCTGGTGTGGCGGCCTTTTCGCCCTTGAACCGCTTTATATCGCGGCGGCATGCGAGCCTTTTGATATCAGCTACGTTTTGCCGTCGCACACACATACGGCATGGGCTTTTGCCCCGCAAGCATTCATGCCCCGCGGCGCGGCCAGTTCGGTCGTGTCTTAGTCCGCATAAATTCGCATTTCGCATCCCCGCAAATATTCACGCATCGCAGCTCGGCCAATTTGGTCGTGTCTCAACATCCCGAAGATACCAGATCCGCAATGCAGAGGTGGCCACCTTGGAATCGCCGACGAAGCCGAAGCCGAAGCCGATTCAGGTGAGCGATTTGGCAATTCATTGGTTGATATCGGTAGCCGCCCCCATCCGCTAACGCGACGGCCGTTTAAGGGACGATTTGGCCTTATCGGCTGACCTTCCACTACGGGCCGCACTACGTTTCCACACCGCACCACGAGAGCGGCTATTTACACGCCTGCCTCTCCATTTTTTGGTCCTTAAGAGCCGCATCGGTATCGTATCCCACACCGCATCCACGAGAGCGGCTATTTACACGCCTGCCTCTCCAATGTCCATTGCTTAAATTAAAATTTGCCATTCTACCGCCAGCCTTACAGTATGTGGGTTCCTCCAATAGCAGCGATGATTTTGTTTCAGCTATTAAAATTCGCATATTAAATTGTTTAAAAAGTATTTAGCATATAATAACAATTGCTGGTCTTTCTTTGTAAGCAATAAGCAGCAGAATTCGTTTTTTTGGCTGATTTTAATCTATTCGTGTTGCATATTATTTTATCTATGATTAAATTAACCGGTATGAGATTTAACGTGTCTCTTTATCTAATATCAATGGTGTTAAGGATGTCTTCTATGACACGATCTACTACTAATTTTATAGTCGCTTCCGTGTTTTTTTTTGTAGATGAATCCAATTAAATTTGTTAATATGTTTTTCTCTTCCATCATAGTTACTACATCTTTTGGCTTTACTGGATAGAATACACTTTTCATGTTAACGTAGCATATGTAAATATGTGTATGACAAGATTTTTTGGGAGTACCAAAAAAATGGATTTTCCTTGTTCTCTAGATTGATTTTGCTTTTTATAAATTTGAATTATAAAATCACTTTTTTCTCTTCCATTATAATGCAGAGCTTTATTAGCTTATTTTTTAGATAAAATCTTTTATTTTATGGAGATTTTTAACACATCAGAAGCCTTATTGTGTCTTTATGATTTATGTGTATTTTATTGCTCTACTTTAACTGTGTACCATGCTGTTTTGTACTTCTTTCTTCTTGTACCTAATTCTCGTTTGTTGATTTATGCTAGCTCTTAATTTGTATCTATAAAATTTCTATAGAGTTTTAACCGTTATATTGACTTGCTCAGTTTTTCTGATTTTGTGTTAATTCTTCCAAAATTCTCATTTTTCTTTATTGTCTTTCTTGCTAACCTGTAATTGAATTTTTAATGTTTATTTGTTTTACTTTTATTGTTGCTTAGTAGTCATCTTAATTTTGTACTGTCATTCAAGATTATCCTGTTTATATCATTATTATGAATCCAAATCGTCAGTATATGGTATAGACAGTTTCTATTTTGTTACTGTCTTATTGGGCAATTCTATGAACATTAATAACCACAAGATTACCCGTTTTAAATGGTTGATAACCAAATTAAACGTCGATATTTATCTTTTACCAGGTGAACTTACATGGTTTCACTTAAGGGAGTGCTGCAACACTTTATTTATTTTGGGATTAATATGTACTAAGTTAACACGCTTAGTTTCTGCTAAAACTTAGCTTATATTACTAAAATTATTATGGTCTCTATAAATTTTTAGCTCCTCTAAACAATTTTTATTCTTTTATTCTGTTGACAAAAAAAACTTACATGAATTATTGTATTTCTACTGCTATCATATTTTACAGTAGCAGATTGTATTTCTATAATCGTATTTCGTATTCACTGATTTTGGTTTCAAATACGGCACGCAAATATTTTCAAAAAAATATAAGCAGATATCCAATTCTCAACGTTTTCAATAGAACTATTTCGAAGTCAACAAAATTGTTTTTTATTTTATTTTGACTTGCAACCCTTTACAGATTTGGCCTTTTTAATTATAAGCATACCACCCTTTTTCAATTTGGGCTTTACTTTTCCAGCTGGCGATTTGTTGTCATATTCATCGAGTAGCTCACTTGCACACCTTATTAGACAATTCTACAGGCAAAAGGAGTTTTTATTGTTTATTTTCCCTGAGTCTTTTTATATTACGAGGGTGAATCAAATAGAAACAAAAATTTTCTTCTACATACCGTGAGGTGAACAGAGAGAAATGCGGCTTCTAAGCGCTGTAGGTAGAAGATTCCTTTGCCTTAGCGTAGTATCTCCGTCTACCGCTTCTTTAGTCAATACCACAATGTCAAGCAAGTGGTATACTCGTTCGTTGAAATTTTAAGAAGTTTGGAGACAAAAGCTTTGGGAAAGTTCAAGTGTACGCGTGGCATAAATGAAGGTTACAGACATCGCTCGAAGACCAACGTAACTGAAGAGAAAGGTCTCATTTCTATTATATGGTAAAATCGAAGCAAGATTTTTGCACGCTATGATAAGTCAGCGATAGCATCACTACTGCATTTAAAGCTGTTATCGCCGTTAATTATTTAAAAGCTCTCAAGTGTTGCTTACTTGGCGATTTAAATATAGGGGAAATGTAAACAGCGGTTTCCGATGTAATGCGCCCGCAAGGAATTGTTCGGCGCTTTTGGCGACACTAGCTTCGCTTTGCACTGATTGCCGTTACTAATTGCCACAATTATCCGTTATCCATTTGCCTGTAGTTCCGCTGCCGGATTACTCTACGTGATTGACACTAGTCGTGCCTACTTGCCCGACCTGTTTGATTGAATGGGAAAACATTGCGCTAACGTAAACGATTCCAATTAACCTTAATGCGTTTCTCGTCGGCGGCTCAGAAAATAAGTGCCGCGTAAGCCTTTTCTGATGTAGCAGCCTTCTATCACTTTAACTGAAGTACCTGCTGGTTCATAAATGGCAGAGTTACTTCCCTGAAAGGTCAAAATCTAGTCACTGCAACTATGATATGTCAACTGAAAGTAACAAATTTAATTCTTCTTTAAATAAACAAGGAATTGTTGTTCGGTTAGTTTTGCCCAAAAATAGCGAAAATATACGGTATTAGAAGTTACAAAAAGTATAAAAGTTTGAGGTGTGTAAATAATATCCGAAATACTTCAAACATTGCTGATATTTAATATTGACAACTTCAAATAACCCGTTAATTCAAAAATTGTAATGCTTTTGGATGTTGCACCTTAGTGTTATAAAGTTTCAAGATTTAAAACCCAATATTTTTGCTTTTCGGATCCTAAGCAGGTAGTGGCTTATTATAAAATACCACATGGGTTATGTAGCGATACGTATGTCACTTAAATAAAGCAAATTATTTTTTAATGCATCCACACAGTCTTTTAATTTTGATATTTTAAAATAAAAGTGGTTGTGACCCTAGCCAAGCTCGCATTAACGCTTTGACAATAACATTGTAGCAGATGTTTGTCCCACAAGCACCCCTTTTAGTGATCAAAGAAATAATAATTTGTTGATTGACCTCTTTGCATGATTGCCATATTGGACTTACTGGCAGAACTCCAAATTTCAATGTCATAAGTCTAAGTGGGCTTGATGATTGACTTATAGATGAGCAACTAGTTTTCCAGTGATAGTTTTGATTTCCGTCCTATTAGCCACCTATAAACTTCCGTACTTTTATGTCGATTTGTTTGCGTTTTTTGGCGATTTGTCTCTTCCGAGTTATATGAAGGGTTGGTCCAAGTATTTGACTTTCTCAAATTGCAGTATATTTTTATAATTAATTTTCAGAGGTGGTCTTTGTCCTTTTCAGAACGTTGTATGTTGGAATTTTTGTCCGTTAACCTTTACACGCTATTTTAGAAGCCACCTTTGAAGCGCAGCTTTCACTGGGTTTTTCTGTTTGGTAAGTATAACCGCATCGTCTGCCAACGCACCTATCGGTGTGTTTCTGACTCTTGGTAAATCTGCCTTATAAAGGTTGTATAACAGATAGCCCAAAGCACTATCCTGCGAAACTTCTGCAGTTATTAGACATGTTTAGCTTCTCTATTTAGTGTGAAACTATTTATTAGTTAGATGAGACTTGATTAAGTCGAAATATTCCTGTAGATTTCATTTTTGTTAACAAACTTGAATCCTAAACCTTATTAAAGGTCTGGATTACATTTAGCGGGACATTATTTATGATTGGCACCGTGCGATGTCATTATTGGATTGTCGAGTGTGCCTCATAAAATGCAAATAGGTGATCGGGAATTCAGTTATCGGAAATAAATGAACTGTTTTTAATTCTTCGGAAGACTATTTTTCTAGGGTCTTAAAGACGACAGAGAGCAGACTTACCGGTTTTTATAAGATGACGTTTGTTGGCTTCTTAGCAGGTTTTGGAATCGTAATAATGTGAGGTATTTTTAAGTACTTAGGCCAGTAAATAAGCCTGAGGATAGCACTAAATAAATACGTCGGAAGTACTACTCCTTTCCTTAGTAATTTTTTTAAAATTCTTCCTGTTATGAGGTGAATTCCCGGTAATTCTTTGGTGTTTGACAGTCTAATTTTATCTTCAATTTCCATGGATGTTACTGCGCATTATTATCAAATGCTTGCTTTAATAATCCTTTTGTTTTTACATCTGGTTCAGTGCTGTGTGAAGAAAATACTTTAACAAGCAAACAAATCTGCTTTCTTCCTATCACTTTTTGCCCAAGGGTTAATTGTAGGACAATAAATCTGAACTCCAGTGACCTACAGTGAGATTTAGAATAAATTTTTAATTTTTGGCTAAGATTAGACAGCTGCATGGAACCGGACGCTATAGTTTTTTTTATTGAATACATTTATATTACTTAAGTAATAATTATACGAATATATCCTTATGTGTACACAAAATATTTATTAATATTAACATTAAATCTAGGTACATACACATTTTGAATTTTATTTACCTTTCAATTATCTACCGTTTAATATTAGTGGAGAGTTTTAGTAAAAAGATTACTTGCAT
Source organism: Sinelater perroti (assembly GCA_036346155.1). Lineage (NCBI taxonomy): Eukaryota > Metazoa > Arthropoda > Insecta > Coleoptera > Elateridae > Sinelater > Sinelater perroti. Next base: position 11,626,991 of record JARFIY010000158.1, read on the forward strand.
TTACTTTAATTTGATTTGATTTTCTATTTGCTTAGCCATGTCTGCATTTTATCTACGTTGTATTGCATATTTCTTGTAACAGTTGAAGGTTTAAGGTGAAAACTGCAGTATACAACTATAATATTGGACCCATAAGGCTTTCTTGAGAAATTCCATGTGTTATGACATAGAAATCGGCTAAAACCTGTTTTGGCATACTAAAAAATACTTTTCAGTTAAATATGATCTTAACAATTTTTAGAGAGTCAGACAGGGAGGTCTTTCGTTTTTCAAAATACCCAAACCAAAAAATTCTATTAACAAAATTCAATTTTTATTTTTTTTCAACGATTACATAGATAATGCCATTTAAGAAACAAAGCGCAAACATCCAAGTGGCAACCGTTCTTGTCCGGGCATTGTTGTAGGCGGGTGGAAAGATTGTCCATACATACCATCAAAAAATAGCCCATGAAATTGTTCGAATCTTTCAAGTTACGGTTTTCAAAAAGCTTCAAGTGTCCGTGGCTCTTTAATGTACTATAAACCTAAGTTTTTAAGTAGCCCCATAAGAAATAACCACACAGTGAAAATCCGATGATCCACATATCCATGCAGTTAAATAAATTAAAATGTTTTTTTAAAATAGCCATGGATTCTCTTGAGGTATGGCGACTAGCCTCATTCTGTTGAAACTAAACGCTATCGAGCAATCAGATGTCTTCTCAATTCAGACATCAGAACTTCGCTTAACATCATAAGTTAACGCTGAGAGTTGATGGTCACAGTGCGTTTTCTCAAAAAAGGAGGGGTCCAATTATGCCAAATTAGACTATTTCACACCACATAGTTACTCTATCACCATATGGGGGCCTTTGATAGACTTCCCGTAGATTATTTTCTTACCAGTACCGACAATATTGTTTGTTTACAACACCCGATAAGTGATAATGGACCTTATCTTCAAGTTTTTCAGCATTATTTTTGCAAACGTAAACTACTGTACATAATCTTTTTTTTCAGTTCCTAAACAATTACGATTTTGTGTGTGTGTATGTATATATAATTTTAGAGCTAACGCTGTCTTTTTTCTCCTAACGGTACTCTTCACCCATCTCTATTTTCCCATTCTCCCTCCTCTAGATTTCTCTTCATCGTCCCGTCACGATCGTCTAGGCCTTCCCTTTTTCCTTCTTCCTACTCCAGTCAGTGATTCACTTTAATAATCCATCATCTGGTGCCCTTTTTACATGCCCATACATATATATGATAGTCTTTTCTCTTCTGTATATGTAATTATATCTTGATGTACTTTCATTCCTTTCGGTATCTCGTCATTTGTTATTCTGTCTAGTCTTGTCACTCCACAACACCTCCGCCAGTATTCCATCTCTACTGCTGTCATTTTCGCCTTGTTTTTCTTATGGCAAAATTTTAATACTTTTTTAAATAGTTTTTAATACTTTGTGTTGTAAATAATTGTCTTGGTCTTCTTAGTGATGTGCGTATTCTAGATAATTGGACGCAGTTTGTTTTATACACGTTCGTGTTTGTCTTAGCCTACTTTTATATTCTTCTATGTTTGCGTTTTTCGTGATAAATTACCCAAGATACTTGATTTTGCTGATTCCAGCTATCTCTATGATTTCTTTTACTTCCAAATTATTCTGCTGTTTGATACTCTTTTAGCTTTCGGACTATATAGCATAAGTATTCTTCATCCTTTGCTAATATAATCTAGTCATCAGCAAAACTAAGTATATAAAGATATTCGTTCCTCATCCTTCGCATTTTCTCTTTCAGCTCTTTAGGGCGTACTCTAAAAATATCGTAAACAGAATAGGTCATGTACAGCATCCCTGTAGTAAACCTTTAGATGTTTCAAAGCTATCGGCTAGATTTTTTCTGACTCTTACGGATATCACATTGCCCTTGTAGAGATATAGCATTTTCTGGTGTACTCCCAACTCCTGCATCGCATTCCATAACTGACTCCTTTGGACGATGTCGTATGCCTTTTTTAAATTTATAAAAGCCAGGTAGACTGCTTTGTCCCTTGCTTTCTTCTTTTTGATGATTTTGTAAAGATGAAACTGGAGGTGAACGTAATAAAATTCGGCAAACTGACTTGCCAGTGTCAATGTCGTTACCGATTTTCTTGTTCACTCGTTGAATTTGTTCTACAATTTCGTAGTTATTATCGTTGTTTAGCATACCTAAGCTTAATATATATTTACAAATTTATTGCTGCCTTTACAATTTTTCTCCACTGGTGGAGAGGCAGGCGTGTAAATAGTCGCTCTCGTGGTGCGGTGTGGGATACGATACCGATCCGGCTCGTAAGGACCAAAAAATGGAGAGGCAGGCGTGTAAATAGCCGCTCTCGTGGTGCGGTGTGGGATACGATACCGATCCGGCTCGTAAGGACCAAAAAATGGAGAGGCAGGCGTGTAAATAGCCGCTCTCGTGGTGCGGTGTGGAAACGTAGTACGGCCCGTAGTGGAAGGTCAGCCGATAAGGCCAAAATCGTCCCTTAAACGGCCGTCGCGTTAGCGGATGGGGGCGGCTACCGATATCAACCAATGAATTGCCAAATCGCTCACCTGAATCGGCTTCGGCTTCGGCTTCGTCGGCGATTCCAAGGTGGCCACCTCTGCGTTGCGGATCTGGTATCTGCGGGATGTTGAGACACGACCAAATTGGCCGAGCTGCGATGCGTGAATATTTGCGGGGTGTTGAATATGCGTGAATAAATGCTTGTTAAGACACGACCGTATTGGCCGCGCTGCGGGGCGTGAATCTTGCGGGGATGCGAAATGTTTCTTGCGGGTGAAGACACGACCGTACTGGCCGCGCTGCGGGGCGTGAATTTCTCGGCTGAGCAAAAGCCCATGCCGTTGTGTGCGACGGCAAAACGTAGCTGATATCAAAGGCTCGCATGCCGCCGCGATATAAAGCGGTTCAAGGGCGAAAAGGCTGCCACACCAACTGGTCTTTTTTTAACTGTAATCTCTCAGTTTTTTATATGTAGTTCCCGCAAATGTTCTTTTACCGCTTTTAGACATCCTTTTCTGGGTCTGTCTCTGAGTTTTCCCAATTCACCTTAGTGTAGCCGTGTTTTCAGAGAGTCTCTCAAAATGTCTCAACCATTGCATTCTTTGTGCTTTAATGTATGGTATGAACACTATGTGCTTATACAGTAACATAATTTCTGTATTTTTCTGCCTCCGCAAATTAGCTTTTTTATGCCCCCAAAAATCTTTCTTAATAATTTTTTTTCCAATACCTCTATTTCCTTTGGGTTTTTCAGACTTAAACTTGCACTTTACTGATGCAAGTCAGCATCGCCATCATCGTCTGGTAAATTTGAATCTTGGCGTTCCACAAGACTTCTTCTGACGTAATTAATTTATTGTTCTCTCTTCTATGTGCACCCTAGATGTGCAAATAGATAAAATTATTAACATTTTCAAAATTATGTATTCTTCCATCGATTGTACTACCTATTTTCTCCTATCAATTCCTATACCTATAGCTATTGCCATGTACTTAATTTGTCTCCTTAGTTCGTCGTTAGTTATTTTTTTAGTTCTTTCCATTAATTCTGCTTCTGCTTGGATAATTCTCTTGTCCGTTCTTTTCATCTCCTTAGCACTTTAGCTTTATCAGTTATTTACTTTTAACTTAATTTTATGTGTGCTCCTTTTCCAATCTAAGGTTTTTGATTTGTTTCCATTAGTTTCCATTTTGTATTTAAAGGTGCATAACTTTTCTTTTGCTGATTTTATTAACTTTCTCTTCGTATTTTGCATTTTTTGTTTTCTTGCTTAGGTACACTTTCCATTCTGTTTTCTTTATTTTAACTTTATTTTTAGTGTTTTTGTTTTGTTAGTCTAATTGTTTATTGCAATTATTATTTTGGAAGCTCCGCAGACTGCCTTCGCGACTGTTGTTAAAATATTATTGAATTGTTGGCGCATATTTTTTACATCTTAAAGTAACTCCATATTAATTTTTTTAATTTCTTCTGCCAATTTTTTGGAATCTTCTTGTGTATTGTATCTCTGTTAGTTTGTAGGTTTTAAGTTTTTATGAGCTTACTTTTTTTGAGCTGTGACTTCTCGCTATATGTCCTATTTCGGAGTGCCATATTCATCCTAATGACAGGAAATGGTCGTTGTATATTTTATATCCTGTTCTCACCTAAAACATATTTTATTAATTTCCTATCTGTTTATCCTGTGAATACATGTTAATTATTGATACTTCTTTTCTACTCTTTAGTTCTCTATGTGTTGTTTTATACTCATAAAAGAATAAGTTGGTTTTCTCCACAACAAGCTAATATTCTATTTTCGATAGTATTTCTTTTCTATTCTCCATATTTTCTCAAGATCCCTGTTGTTGACTAATCATTTTCCCCACTCTTCCGTTGAAATCCTCTAGTATAATTGTTATTACATTAATTTCTTTCTTAATTGTCGTTAAATCTTTTAAAGTTTAATCTTTATTCATTACATTATTATCTTCGTTAAGTCCATATATTTTAGTTATGGTCAGTTTATGTTTATCTTTTCTTAATTCCACAGACATTAAACGATTAAACACGTCCACCTACAAATTTTTCTCACCCAATTTTGGTTATGGTACATGCTATACCTCCGTTTGCTCTCTCGTTTAGTGCTATTTTACTATACATCATAGTAAATTTGTCACCTAGTTAGACTATTATTTGACCTTTTTTCTTAGCTTTAGGTATTACCATTATTTGTATCTTTATTTTTCTGATTTGTTTATTATCTTTTTTTCTTCTTCACTGATGCCTCTTATATACTAAGTTTCTAAGTTCTATGTTTATTCTTTCCTTTTTCAGGTTTGTTTTACTTATTTTTGTGTTTTCTAAATTTATAATACACTGCCTGCTTAAATTTCTGTTCTTACCTAAGTGTTCGACATATCCGCCCTATAAATTTAATCTCGGAGTCAGTTTTTTATATTATTACTAGTATAATTTCCCATTTCTATCCTAGCTCTTCTACTTTCTGTACCCCATTTTAACTGTATGTCAATTTTTCTTTCTTTCTGGGCTCTGTTCTAATTAGATGTTGTATATCTCTCCTTTGTATATCTTTTTTGCCAATTTAATTTGTATTTATAACTTTATGTGGCTCTTTATTACCTTTGCAGTACCTTCCTAAATTTATTTTGGCCGTATGCATCTATGGTTAGCCCCTGCATTACTACATTATTTAACTTCTTTAAATTTTGCAATCTTTCTACTCTATCCTTTACGCCGTTAATTTATCTTGTCAATCATGCTTACGTTTAATATTTTCGTTCTGCTTTTTTAGCTTACTGATTGTTCCGAATTTTTTTAACTTTATTTGTGGGATTTTGCATCATAACATACATATGATGCATGTATTGGGGCTTGGATTTGATATTAAAAAAAAAATTAAATATTTATGCACACAAACCAGGCTTTTAGCTTCACTGACTTTCGAAATCTTTATTAGATATTTTATTTTTGTCCAGATATTTAGAACTTAATATACAAAAAATTGTTTGAGTACATTTCCACTAGCCGAAAGAATAAAATTTTATTGGAAAAAAATGTAAATATACTTTAATACATAGGAAAATGAAAGCAAATTTTTAAATTTTAATCGGTGGAGTTAACTCGTTTTCACAAACAGTCGGGGTTTTGAAATGCACACTTTTCTGAAAGAAATAGTTGGAATTTGGTATATGCACTGTCTCCTTGGAGTAGTTCCACAGATATAAATCACAAAAGATTCACGTCGCCCCAGCCAATATCTTGGAAAATGCTGGTTTAACCACAGTGTAGAGCAAAATGGGTTGCTGCACCATCCTGTGTAAAAATAACGTCATCAATTTTATCTGAGCCAAATACCACAAGCCACGTATAATCTTTAAATATCTAAATGTAGCGGTCTACATTAATTGTGACATATACCAGATATGGGCTAATAAATTTTGTTTCTGTTTCTCTTTGTCTAGTTTGCATTTTTAACCGTTATTTCTGGACGATACTCAGTAATAGCAGTTATAGCGATTAAAGAAACTGCCAACATAGACGGCCTTGTTACTTCAAATTTAAATCAATCTTTATGTCAACTTATTATTACCTCTCCATATTCCATTCTGAGGTCACAGTTTTTTGGTTTTAGCTCCTGCACGTAATGGGGTTTTCACAGGCAGAACACCGTGCTAATTACCTGGTTTGTTAGTCACTTTTTCAAACTCCCTGACTTGTTTATTTCTGCGGATTGCGAGTAAACATTTTTTGTATCTTCGTCAAGTGCTTCACAGATCGGCATGTGGATAGTTGGCCAATTCTTCTAGCATTGTTCGCCTAGCCTGTGATTATCAGCTGTGCACAATATTTCTATCGTCCGGACGTAGTGCTGCATTACTTCTACTTATTGTACGCAACCTTCCACACTTTATAGTGTACTGCGACGGTTATTTTTTACATTTTATGTACTACTCCTTTCGGGCTATCGACGATGTAAAATCTTATTTGCTATAATCTATTTAGAAACTACAAGTTTTCCATAGCCAGTTTTTAAAGGCCTAGTTACTTTTCACATGCCTTCCATTTTCTATTTATGGCAGAAAAAGAAAATTACCATTATTGTTATAAAAAATATCTCAAATGTTGAGTGTTATTAATAAAAAAGCAAAACACTTTAAAGTTACTGAAATCACTAAAAGGTAAAAGAAACACCACACTACTGGTGAAAGAAGGAAAATGAGTAGAGAAAAAGTTGAACAAAAGCAACAATGCAAAATTTAATAAATAAAATGAAACTTAAAATTTGAAATAGGTCTTGCAAGAGTAGTTTACACACTAATTTTGTGTTTATAAAAATTTATTAATTTTGATGGTTAATAATTCCTAAGCCCCTTCCGTACCGTCCTTCAGTCACCATACGAAATTTTCAGCAGAGTATTTCTATAACATACTTCGTATACACTTCCGATCTAAACTACATAACAGACTTTACGAAACTGTAGAGGTCGTTCATAATTCTTCCGTGGATTTTCGTGCCTCCATATACGACTATTTTGTTTGTGAACTAAGCCACTTAAGTCAAATGAGACTCGTTTATTATGGACATTTTTCACTTCATTTTCTGCATTCTGAGCTGAAATTACTATGTTGGCAGTATAGGGTTGTTGAAGTAAATTATAAAAGCGAATAAAAAATAAAAATTACATTACAACACAAGAACAATTAAATTCAGCATAATTAAAGTAATCAGCGGTCACGACCTTCTCGAGCCGGACTTAAACTTTCTGCAAGCCGACACACTTGCTTCTTTGCCCATATAAGTCATTACCTTCACGATGGAGGCACTTAAGTTGTCGTTGTTATGAAGTCTCTCATGGACCTTCGCTTCGTCCACGCTCCACACGTAGTAGTCAAGGGGATTACAGTCGGGGATGAAAGGTGCTCAAAAGTCAGGAGAACCATTGGTAATAAACATTGTTGTATAACCCTGCCTGAGTATTCTTACCTTGTAAACTAGAACAAAATCTTACTGAAGCACATACCTATCCACCCTCCCCATTACTTATCTACTCTATCCAAGGCTTAACAGCCGTCTCTATTACGTTAATATAGCTTTATTGCAGCAGATACTTCAAAGACATCTTCCAACGGTTATTTTGGCAACTGTCTTGAATGAAGCAGCGAGCGCCGCCGTGTTTGATGTTGTTTAACAAAGCTTTAACGTCATGTCCATCTTTTTTTATAAGCAACAGTTAATTGTTTTTTAGGACAAGACATTTGTAGTGCAAGTTCTTATGCACTGCTAGACTGGCCGTCGACCTCGTCACGCCCTTTACTTTTGCTAAGTCAGTCATAAACTTCTCTTTCAATTTGCGGAAGAACTCATCACTTCTCTTGCGAACAGATCGCTTGCTGTGAGTTGCTCTATTAGCAGATATCTCCTTCCAATGGTCAGATTCTTTGCACTTGTTGACTACGTCGTAAACTTGGGCCTCTTTGCAACCAAGCCACGAAATAATTTCTGTCTACGATGTTCCGATGTGAAGAGATTAGAGCATAACGACTCTGCGAACGTATTATGGGCTCATTTAATTGACGATTGAAAGTTGTTTATTATTTGAAATTAACTTGCCATATTTACTAACACGGGATTGACGTACATGAGACATTCTTTAAAAAATTCCGGATTTATCTTGATAACCCTGTATTTTGTGTGGTTATAAAGGATGTCCCAAAATTCACGCAAGAAGTAATTTTGACAGAAAATATGGGTTTTTAATTAGAAATTGTAATTTTTTATTGATTCATCAAGTATACAATATAGGGTTACGTATGAAATAGAATACCGGGTAAGTGTTTCCATGGCTTTGCTGGTACATGCGCACTCTTTTGTTGAAACCATTTTGCATAAATATGGCGGAATATTGTTGATACAGAGCTTAATTACCTTCCTTAAGGCGTGGGTGGTCGTGAGCTTGTTGACAAACCTTAGACTTCAAAACCCAAAGAAAGAAGTCCAACGGCGTTAAATCGCACGATCTGGGCGGCCAATTCTAATCACCAAAACGGGAAATTACATGACCAGAAAATGATTGATGCAGTAATTGAATTGTTTTGTGGGCTATATGGAATGTTCCACCTTCTTGTTGAAACCACATGTCGTCTATATCCACATCTTGCAATTTAGGCACAAAACACTGGATTATCATGTCGCGATAGCGAGCATTATTAACTGCTATTGCCTGACCATCGCATTTTCGAACAAGAATGGTCCCATAATGCATCCAGTCCAAAATCCTCACCAAACAACGACACATTTTGGATGCATTTGTTGTTCACTCGCGGATTTTCTGAACTCCAAAAGCGACAATTTTGACGATTAACGAAGCCACCAAGATAAAAATGAGCCTCATTGCTGAAAATTTTTTGTTAGAAAAGTCAGCGTCCATCCACTTGTTGTTCCATAATCCATTCAGCGAAGTCTCTTCGCTGTGCGTGGTCAGTAGGCTTCAGTTCTTGAGTCAATTAAACTTGGTAAGCATGAAGATGCAAATCCTTCATGAGAATACGCTGTAGAGAGGGTCTCGAAATGTAAAATTCTTAACCGCGGTGCCGAATTGGTATTCCTGGACTCACGAACTGCTTCGCCATTTTGTGTTGAACGACTTGTTGAATGATTGATCTAGTCTCCCTAAATTTTTTAATTACTCTCTGTACAGTTGGTTAATTTAAATCACTATTCCAACCACATTTTGTACGAAAATTGCGAACTGTAGTTGCCAAACTTTGATTATTTTTAAAATATCGCACAACATTGAAAACGCGTTGTTCTATCATGTAATTTACCGTACCATTGGCGTGAAATTCAAATCCTGTGTGCATTTTGGGACATCCAGTATATACAAATTTCAGATATGAGTTATTTGCAGTTGTTGGTTTGAATTTTCAGTTGCATTATTACCTATTGCAGCAATACTCTTAATAGATTACTTGATACTTATTGATAACCAGTTTTATAAATCATAAAATAATTAATTTATAGAAAAATAACTGCGTTCCTACTTTTGAATATTTAAAATTGCTCTCTAAAAGTTACAAAATACTTCTAATAAAACTTTGTTATTGATAGCAGAAATTTTAAATTTAAGAACCAAATACAACTGAGCACATATGAAGTGTGTAACTAATTACAAAAAGGCTGCAATAAATTTAAAATTTTGCAAAGATATTTAAAAATATTTAAAGTTCTTGAATTTAATTTAAAGCTTGAACAAATAAAAAGTTATATAAATTTGCAAATGTAACTAGAAATTAAAAAGTAAATAGCAAAATGTTGGAATATTCAAAGCTTCTAAAAAGAAACCTTTGTAAAATTTTTTGTTTAAGTATCAACTAACAATCGGTAGCAACGTGCAATTAAAAGAATCAAAGTGGAAAGAGCGGGATAAAATAGAGAAGATGAGTAGTGAGTAAAAAAGTAGCAGGGGTATTTTATAATGCTGAATAAAAATATTTAAAAAAAAATTGAAGACTGCCGTGGAGCTTCCAGCAAAAGCTAACTGCGCAATTTCAAAATAGGCCGAAGCCACAAAGCGAGCCCGAATAAAAAATTCCCGGCGCGTCCTTTAGGAAAGGAACTCGAGCAGTCTTCTCGTTGTTCTTGCGTTAACTCCTGTTCGAAGCAATTTCCCTTTAATCTCGAGGAAACCTTTGTAATTTAGCGACGCCGCGCGCGGTTTCCGCGGGCGGCAACTGCAGCCCGCGGGTCCCCAGCGGGCCCGGCGCTGCCCTCTCGGGAGCGCAGAACAAAATAAACAGCCCTAACTTATCACTCCGCGCCCGCCGCCCCAAAAATAACTGCGAAGATTGGGCCCGGGGAGCTTTAACCCAATTGCGCCTCGCAGGCGATGACAGGCGGGCGCCGGGCACTGGCAGCTCAAACAAACTCCTGATCTCCGCGCCCACGAGGACTCCGCGCTTTAACTAGCCGGGGAGACAGCAAATTGGGTTGTTTATACAGGACGCCGCGCAAGGGCCGTCTGCGTCTAGCAGCTGTAAAATATGCCGCCATTTTAAATGCGATCACGTCCCAATTGAATACGGAACGTACATCTCCATAATAAATTCTCGAAAACGTGTCCAGACTGAGGCTGCTGCTGCCTCTTACGGGCTCTACCTTGAGCTCCGCCCGGATTTTCGCTCCCCGCGCAGGGGGAGTTTCTGGTTAATCCAATGTGAGCTGGATGCAATTTAGGCTGCTATTAGCTTTTATTCTACCACAGATTAACATTTGCTTTTTATATTGAAACGAAATGGACTTTATCGATGTGGTTACTTACAATGTCCAAACACCACTTACGCACAACGTACTTCGATCACCATGTGAAATGTACAACTACCGCAACTATTTTACTGTTTGTTTTGATGTAGTACTACAGATTAGTGCTGCATAAAGTGCTAATGGTCTCATGAGGAAAGTGAACATCATGATTGCGCATTTGGTTTTTAGTTTTGATTTCCGATTTAATAGTGGGTATAGCTGTGCTAGTCTTGCATAACTCTGGTGGAGTTTATGGTGAACATGCTGCTTCTGTAAGAGTTTTGTGTCTAGAAGTTCTCCTAGATGTTTCACTGTTTCATTAGAGGTATTCCATTCGGTCATTTGGTTGTTAACATGATTGTTAAGCGGGTTGCGGATTTTTCTGATGGTGAATATTTTTTGTTTGGTATTTACTCGAATGGATTTGGATGTTCCAGTCACAAAACCATTTGCATAATTTGTTTATAGCGGCCTGTAGTAGTTATGCTGCTTTTGTTAGGTCACTGCTTAATGTAGTTATGACTGTATCGTCAACGAATGTTGCTAAAGTGGCTTCTACATTTGGCATTTGTCAAGTGGACCTAGTACACTGTCCTGAGGGACGCCAACTCGTATACTTTTGGTATCTGAGACTTCGGCATTTATTTTTACTGCGAAGTTTTCAGCCGTCCACCCAGACCTTATCAAAGGTCTGGGCTACATCTATAAAAATGGCTGTTGTGTACTGTTTGTTTTTGTATCCAGTTTTAATTGTTTCAACTATTCTCTGAAGTTGGTGTGTGGTTGAGTAGGTTCTTCTGAAGCCGAACTGATGTAGGGGGAGTATGTTAAGTAAGGTGCTCGCAAATTAAGACTGTTCTATTTCAGAGTTGTGACGACCTATGCCACTTATAAAACAATTTGTAGAAGAATACCTATGCTGACTCGGTTCTGACAGTAGAAGTAGCAGTAAACTGTAGATGATTAATTAATAAAGTAATGTACAATAACGAGGACATCTTTGTTGTCGTATTTGTCTTTAAAATAGATTAGAAATGTCAATTATCTTCTTCTTCCCTGAGCTTTTTACATTACATTGCCTTGTAAGTAACTCTCCGTTTCTAAGGGGGTTGTTTTCCGATGCACTTACAGGACCATTTCTTCGCGACTTAATTATCCAATAGAACTGCTCTTCTAGAACACCTTAATCCCGAAGTATCTTCCTGAAGATCTACCACACTTTTCGGCAATAATAATCATCATCATCATAGTAAGCGTTTAAATATTTTATCTCTAAACATACGCCTCTCCAAGCTGTCGCCATGGCATTTGATTCACTGTCGCTCCCACCATTGATTCTCGGTTTTCCTCGTTCCCTTTTTCCTGTCGTTGGCCTCTACTTTGTTGCCTTTTTATTCCACCTTCCGTCTTCTTGCAGCATAAGATGACTTCCTTATTGCCATTTCAAGGTTGCAATGCACCGTGCCACAATTTCAACTTTGGTTTTATCTCGAATTCTGATTTTCTATCCTGTAGTTGCGTAACATGAATCTTTCCAGTTTTTCCATTACAGTTTTTGTAAGTGACTATGTTTCTAAGGCATATGCGAGTATTGGAAGAATAAATTGATTAAACACTTCAGTCTTACGGTGTTGCGGGTGTTGTTGTTTTGAAGACATTCTTTAGGTTTCCATAAGCAGCCCAAGCTAACTTTATGCTCCTTACAATTTCTGCTGCCTGGTTATGTGTCCTAAAAGTATTTGTCGTAAGTATATGTAAAAGGTGTCCCAAAATTAACGCAAGATTTGAATTAAATAGAAAACACTGTTTTTAGTCTTTTGATTGTAATTTTTTTATTGAATGATAAAGTACATAGGATAGGGTTATTTATGGAATAACACATCGGGCAAATGGCCTCCACGGCTTTGCATACACATACGCACTCGTTTGTCGAAATTTTCCATGACCATTCTGCATAAATGTGGCTGAATTTCGTTGATGCAACGTTGAATCTCCTTCTTTAATGCACGCGTGGTTGTGGGCTTGTTGACATAGACCTGTGATTTTAAATAACCCCATAAAAAGAAATCTAATGATGTTAAATCACACGATCTAGGGGGCCAATTCTGATCACCGAAACATGAGAGCACACGACCTGGAAATGTCTCATGCAGTAATTGAAGTGTTTCACGGGCTGTATGGCATGTGGCACCGTCTTGTTAAAACCACATATTGGCCACATCAATATCATCTAATTTCGGCAAAAAGAACTGTGTTATCATGTCGCGATATCGAGCACCAGTAACAGTCACTGCTTGACCAGCCTCATTTTCAAAAAAGTGTGGTCTAATTATGTCTCCAGCCCAAAATCCACACCAAACAGTGACACGTTGTGGATGAATTTGATTTTCGACAATCACATGTGGGTCCTCAGAACCCCAAAAGCGGCAATTTTGGCGATTAACAAACCCATCAAGGTGAAAATGTGCTTCGTCGCTTAGGATGATTTTGCTCGAAAAATCAACATCCATTTGTTGATGCTCAATAATCCATTCAACAAACTCTCTTCGCTGTGCATGGCCATTAGGCTTCAGTTGTTGTGTTAATTGAATTTTGTAAGCATGGAGACACAGATCTTTAGTGAGTATACGCTGTAGAGAGCTTCTTGAAATTTGCAATTCTTGTCCACGACGCCGAATTGAGGTTCCTGGATTGTCACCCACACTCTCACGCACTGCTTCGATGTTGACATTTGAACGGGTTGTTTTTGGACGACCAGTGTGTTTGGCGTCTCCAACGGATCCTGTCTATCGAAATTTTTCAATTAATCTCTTCACAGTTGATGAAATTAAAACACTATTCCGACCATATTTTGTATGAAATTTTCGAACAGCGGCCGCCAAGCTTTCATTACTTTTGAAATATTGTTCAATAGTGAAGGCACGTTGTTCTATCGTGTAACGCTCCATTTTTACTAACCCTAAACTGTCAGCTGTCAATTTGTTTTTGTTTTAGGGTTGTCAACACTTTACTGCATAAATGGCGGCAAATTTAAATCTTGCGTTAATTCTGGGACACCCTTTATTTGTCGACAACTTCTATTAGGTCATTCTCTAGACGAATAGGTGCTGCATCGTCATTGTTTGCTACAATTCTTGTTTTCGTAATGTTTCTTTTTAGCCCGACTTCTCTTGTTACTTCTTGCAGGTCTTTAATTATAGTCGTCAAACCTTCCTTGTTAGTGCTAATCAAACAATATCGCCAGCAAATTGTAAGCTAAACAGATATTCTCCATTGATATTTATTTTTAATTTATTCCAGTACAAATTTTTGAACACACCTTCTAATAAATTAGTAGAATGTGTATGTGATACAATATCCCTCTCTAAAACCTGCATACACTGATGTTTGGAATTCATCTATATGTTTTGTTGTTCGTGTTGCTATTATTTTTGTTAAAAGTTTATATATGTGGGATAACAATGAAATTGATTGATAGTTTTAGGTCCTTTTATTCCCTTTCTTATAAATTAGCACGGCATTAGCATTTTTCTATGATCCGGGTATTGAGCCTTTACCTAGGCACTGATTAAATAGGGTTTTAGATGCCCTAGAACAGCTTCCTCTCCTGCTTTCATCAGTTCTATTGCTATCCCATCTGGGCCTGCAGCTTTATTGTTTTTAATTTGATTTTGTGCTTGTTTTATTTCATGTTTTCTAGTTGTGAGTATTTCCTCTGTATAGCGTCTGATGAATGGTGCTGGTTGGACGAGTAAAGGTCCTCGTAAATTTGTTTAAGATATTCTAGAATCTCTGCGATTGCACTTTGTCATCTATTATATTTATTATTTTTCTTTCTTGCAATTTCCGAAATGCTTTCGTTTTTTGTTTTTTCAATGATTTTTCTAAGAGTTGTTTCGTTGTACTCTGAAATGTCTAATCTTAATCGCTCTTTTGATATCCTTGTTACTTTCTTTTATTGTTTTTTATGATACATATAGTTTTTCTTTGCTTCTTCGGTCTATTAGTTTTGTTACTTCTACTGTTTTGGCTGTATTTATCTTTTTAAATACGCTGTTTAGAGTTTTTTGTGTTATTGATAACATAATTATAAAAATCTACAACATTTGTGGTCCCTCTAAGCGGGTTGCTTGAAAATGTCTTCTGTAAGTATCCTCTTTGTTCCACACCTCTATATTTCTAGCTTCTTCTTCAATTAATTTTCTTCTCTCTAATCTTATATTTATTTCTACTTGTTTTCTTGCCATTGTGTAATGTTCTTACGGTCTAAGATGATAAAATCGATCTTGTTTTTTGTAAATCCATTAAGGAATTTCCACGTCCATTTCCGGTGTCCTTTTCTTAGAAAGATATATAACTATTGCTTTTGTAACGCTTGTCCTCTGTCATTACGTGTTCTTACTTTATCCATACCCATAGATGTGTCACCTCTCTAGTATTTTTTAATTTTGGCATTTAAAGTCTCCGATTAGAAAATATAATAGTTTTTCAATCTTTTCATCAGTGTGTGTACATGTTGGTGCGTATGTTTGAGCAATTTTTATGTAATACCGCTTAATTATGTTAATAGTTATATGCATAACTCTTGATGATATTCCCACCGTTGAACAAATATTTTTGATCCATTTTCTGTTTATCAAAATGCCAACACGATTCGTACTGGCGTCTGCTTTTACCTTAAAGCATAATATATTTCTTGTTTTCAGAACCAGCATTTCCTTTCCTCTTCTCTTGACTTTGGTCTGTCCAACAATGTCCCATTTAATATGTGTCAGTTCTTCTAATTGTGCTTATCGGTTCTCTGTACAGAGTGATACTACATTCTAAGTTTTAATGTTTATCTTCACACAACAGTCTATTCTTTTATCTTTTTTTACGAATTTTTGCCTCCCCCGGAATTCTCAAGGTAGACCAGAGTATCAGTATGGAATTGTAGGCGATTAACCCTATCTACATGGAGTAATTGAGTTTAAAAATTATTTTTCATGTTAAGTTACTTCTGTGTAATTTGTCATCAAAACACCACACTTTTAATCAGCCGCTCCCCTGTAGTCAGACGCTGTGTATGGCCGCCTCTTTTACCGTTGTGACTATTTATGATTCTTTGTTTTTCGAGCCGTTGGAATTGTTCCCCTATAACCCTGAGTAGGAGCCCTTATAGGGTACTATCAGCAAGGCCAGCTGAACCCTGTTTTTTAACGTGGGTGTTACTTCTTCTCCTCCTTTATCCTAACTTGGGACAAACAATGATAGTATAATTATCACTGGCAGAGTTCAGCACTACTAATGACTACTCCCAAGGACGTACTCAAAGTTTTTTTCTAAAAAAAACCGTTTACTGACTTCAAGAAGCTGAATTTAGTGCGCTGATTATTTCCTATTCTGATTCTGTTTCTCGATGTCACTACGACAGTATCACCCCCAAATCTGTGCAATCATAGCTCTTAAAGTATTGTAGTGTTTTGCAACTGACCTAACTTTTCTTTTATTTGCAAACGACTTCTGTACAATTTCATCAACAAAGCTTCCACTTCTATCTCCAACTTTTCTAATTTCCTTTTACAATTTTTTATATGCCTTTCCATGTTTTCCCCCAAAAAGTATTTTTTTTTTGTATTTTTAGCTTCATTTCATTTGGATTGGTTTTATGCGGATGGTTATTATTTTTTTAACTTCTCTTTTAAGTCTCCGATTAAAAATTTGGAACATTTCGTGTTAGTCTGTGATTTTGCTTTTTATCTGTTTCGGTTTTTCATAGTTTTCTTCTCGATTCTCATTTCAAATTTTGAGAGTATTTTCTCTAGCTTCTTTTTAATTCTCCTCTCAAAGTTTTAGAATGTTTTCACAAAATCTCTCTTGAACTTCTGCTTTTTTCTTCTGAGTATACATTCAATTGCAATTTTTCTTTCAAATCTTGGGATTGTTCTTCTGGTCCAATTCTTGTAAGTTTTCTTTCAATGAATCCTTCGTGATTCTAGAATATTTTTCTAATTCTGCTTTTAAGATTCTGGACTGCTTTTTGATATTCCTTGTTAACTCTTTAATTTTACCTGCATTCCTCGTGATTGAAGAAATTTTAGTTAATGCGTTAATGCGTCTAACTAAAATTACTTTGTAGAGGTAAATTTGTTGACGGTAGTTTTTTTTTGCTGTTTTACGTAATGGATAAAAATCTTGAGGTATAATACTAGAAAGTTTTATTTTCTGCTTTTGTTAAAGTTTTAGACAACTTCAGGGCACCTAACATTTCATCATTTCTGTTAAATAATTATATGTCTATTGGTAGTTCCAGTGAGGTCAGTCGATCATGCCATGAGTTTTATCAGAGTTGTATGATACGAAATTGCTTATATAATTTGCAGTTCTATGTGGTTTGAAAAGTAAGCTTCGTTAGATCATTTAAACTGAAATCTAAGGGTTAACTTTCTTTCAGATAATCACTAATTAAAAATGAAAAGGTAAATCGGGTTTTGCCAAAGTATTTTCCTTTTGAAAATTGAGTTGGAATTTTAATCGACATTGTTAAAGCATGTTCTATACTTAACAAAAATTTTATGATATCATTTATGAACACAAAATTGAATTTTTTTATATAAAAGCACAGCCATTGCTGAAACTATTGGAAAATATATTCAATTAAATTAAAATTAAGCAAATTTATTTGTTTTGGATTTTTAAATAAATAAAATAGTTCCTCAACAGCCCCATTTTGTAAACTAAAATTTACAAAGCTTAATAAACCTATTTGTTAATAATAACGCAAAAGGACAATTTTTGTTTTTAAAGCATTTTTGTTCTCCCCTCCTAGCAAACTTTTGCTGAAATAATTAAATCTGGATACCAAAACGTTTTTCAGACCAGTGTAATACAGCAGCTTCCAAAATATCATTTAGATATTTTGATTATAAAAGTAAGAAAAGTATTACCGGTGGTACAGTTTACATTCCATACCATGGCAGATATTGGACCATAACCATAACAAATGGTTCTGGACGTTTACGAGACCATTTTCTATTGCTTTGATTATTGTGGGCCTGATCAGTTGTAAAAACTTTCTTATTTGTACAAGGTGGAGCGGAGCCATCTAGTCATATATTATATACGAAAGTAGGAAAAAAATAAGTAAAAGTGTCTGTAAATTCGACCAAGTATGCCATTTATTTACTACCGATTACAAGATTATTTTTTAAAAACTACTGCAGGCACATAGCCTCCGTTTACATCAATGCATTGTTGCAAACGTTTCTTAAACTTGTCGTCACTAATGGCTTGCTCGAGTTCTTGAATACTCATGATATGTCTCTGGAACACATAATCTTTCAAAAACTCCCGTAGAAAAAAGTCTGGTACACTGAGGTAGGGCGACCGACAGCCATACTGTTTTGCGCGGTGTAGGCTGTTGTTCCATCCCGCTGGAAATATAGGTTTTTAGGGTTAATACCAAGCTGTTGTAACTTTTGTTCGACAAAGCCTTCCAACATAGTCACATAACGTTCTAGATTAACGGTCACTGTTTGTTCATTGTCATTTTCAAAGAAATGCGGGCTTACAATTTCGAAAGCACCGACTCCACAACAAACCGTCACTTTAGGAAATTGCAAGGGTTTTTCATGCAGTTTCGTAGGGTTCACTGATGACCAGTATTGCATGTTCTGTTTGTTTACCCAGCCAGAAACTTAAAAATGTGCTTCGTCGGTCATTAGCAAATTATTCCGAATGTCTGGGTTTTCCCATGCTTCCTAACACGCTACCAGTTTCTTCAAATTTCTTCACCCAAGCCAATATAGTATTGCGAGACGGTACGTGACCATGTCGACCAATATTGAACGGTCGTCAATAGACACGCTGCACTTCCGTGACAGAACTTGTTTTGTAACAACTACGATCACAGATAACACGGTGTTGCACGTTCTAATTCTCCATTGCGACTAATATACCGCAGCGGCGCAGGTAATAAAATGGTGTCTCCCTCTATACCATCCCCCCTTCGGCCAACCACGACAAGCTGTCGCGGCGGCGACACTAATCAGATTTCAAATGTGTAAGTTGGTTCCGCACCACTCTGTATAAAGGGAATTCATTAGTAGCAAGGAGCGCTATGTCTGTGGGCATCTTTTCAGCCGTATTGTTCTCTTCTCAATTGTTATGGGGTCATCTAAAGAATCTTTTTTGATAGAAAATAATCTTTCTCTTAATTAATATGAGTTTATTAAAATTTTTCTCATTAAAACTTTTAAATTTACTTGAAATCTTTCTAGAAAAATGTTGTGAAACCTATAACTTTTGTCGGTTAATTTTCTGCCTCTCCCTGGGTGATCTTCATTATTGTCACCTCGAATGTTTTGCAGCAGTCTAGTACCTACTGTCGGATAATTATCAACTTTATTGTTGAATAAATATAAACCAATAGTCCTTCCAAGCCTCAAAATATCTGACTCATATATTTTATGATTTTCGTGAATAAAAAACAATTTCTGTTTCACAGATTTGCTAATAATCAAATAATTGAGATTGGTTTTTGTATATTATTGAAAGTATTGGTTTTAATTTTACATCTTACACAATCTGGTGACTTTAGTTGTTAATCCTTTAAGTTTTTTTTGGTCACTTATTGCTGTTAACTATTTTTTATTTTAATTGTAGTTTTATTAACTTTAGAGCTTTGGCTTTCCCATTTCTTTTATTTTATGTTATTTTTTGTAATTGGTATTCTTTGTTAATGCTACTTTATACTGTTTACCGTGGCATAATAATGTGGGTGTTAAACACTGTTTATCTTTTTCTGAAATTTTCCTTCGAAAACTGTAATTCTTACATCGAAACAAGACGCCTTTCCCTCCTAAGTCAGGTATTAGTAGTAATCTTTCCATTCTAGTATTTTGTCCTCTCCATTGCTTTAAAAAGGTGTGGATGTAATTTTTAATGCTTACGCAATTGTTACTATTTTGTTTGTGTGGTAGAAAATTTGTTTTGCAAATTTACCAGGTTTTGAGGGCATACATAATATCGTTAATACAAACCTTATAGTAACTGAACTAAAATAGAAGTCAAAAAGAATTTTACTTTACCACAAAAAAACGCATAGTATTCATCATGGGTTATATAAAAAATTGTTATATTGTGACTTATCTCTGTAAGAGAATAAGAAAAAAAATTACAAAATTTGTAAAGCATCCAAACTTGTTTAATACACAGCACGCTCTATTTATATGTTTTATAAAAAAAATTTACCACATCCTATTATACTACTTCTGAACATAAATAAGCCTGTGATATTCACGCTAAGTATTTTATACAAAAAACCGAAAAATGAAGACTCAAATATGTACTTTTGGATAACCAAGGCGTTTTTGAATATCGTTGAAGCAGAAAAAAGGAAGGGGAATAAATTTATTATTTTTTCCATAAAATTTAGAAATTGTTATAAGATTTATAATAAACAGCGCACACCAGCACTAATAGACAGAAAATTGATATCCTTCTAAATAATGTAATTACACCTGCTACACACAACTTCGCAGGTAAAAGAGTAGTAAAGCGAATACTAGTAAGCTGTAAATTTAATCAAAAGCCCTTCGAGGAAAATCTAAAATTGAATTTCGTTGAACCTCACCTGAACTAAGCGCTAGTGAAATATTCCATTATCACGCAATGTGGCAGCAAGTGCAGAACAGGAATTAGTTGGAAAATTATCTAGACAGATCAGGGAATAAAAAAATTGTTCTGGAAAACTGCTGAAATATAGCAAGTAAAGTTTGGAAAAGAGTATAGATTTAAAAAAAATTTAAAAATGTGCAACTAAAAACTTTATAGAAGCAAGAAAACGAAAAAGAGAAATACAACGAGTTACATAATGAACTGACGCAGGCTAAAGTGGTACATCCGCATATTAGGTGATGGCTTATTATATAGAATGTTCCTTAAGTAGTTCTCAAGTAAAAGCCAGGGTTTAGCCTTGTAACCGGGAGGCTATGCATCAGGATCACCTTGTCCAATCTGTCTGTAAATTCGTTATTGATACAATGGCAAACTTTAACACAGAAGTGAACTGCAGTTTTACCTTGCACCAGCTAAATAAGTTGTAGTACTTACTGCCAATGGAATTTATTAAAATGGTAAAGACAGTATCCCTCAAAAAATGCAGATGCACTAAACTATTAAAGAGTTTACAATTACGACTGGTTCTAACTTTGTGATCACTAATACTCTCAGCTCAAACATTAATTCTCAATATTTGGTAATAATAAACTTACAATTCTATGTTAATTTTATCTAGCCTAAATGACTGTTACGTAGGCTGGTGATGCCATTCTAATAAAAGATTTACTTAGACTGTAAAATAAAATTGACAAGAAAAATCTTTTTAGTTTTAAAAACTAGCAATAATTTCTGCATGCAATAGCAATAGAGCTCTAGTAGTGCTTTTTATGTAGGATACTCGAGATAATTGGTTGTCGTACAGCAAAATGACGAGCCACTTGCTTGAAGCTTGTACATAGGTTATTATTAATGTCACATAGAACATGTTCTTCCAATTTAGCGTCTGTATTTGTTTCCACAGTTAGCCATTTGACTTTCGTAGAGTAAACAGGCTCGCTGCTCGGTTATCTTCGAAAGTGTTATGTGCCACACGCTGATAAGTTCAATTGCTTGAATCGCTATCTGAATTAAATGCACCACAACATCCTGCCAACTGTACGTACACATTCTTTTTATTGTGCATATAATTACATAAAGCAATGTTTCCAACTGGAAACAACTACGGTTCAAGACCGCCTGAATCCGGGCATCCGGCAATAAATACTCAATCTGCCCCTGAAAATTACGGTTTTACATTTCCCTTATCTGACGCGCATACCCAATATCAATCACAGCTAAATCAATATGCCAATCAACCAATTCATCAAATTCCGAACTCATCTCAAAATCAAACAATAATACCTCCCTCTTACGTACCCAATCCTGACGCAACCCAATATCTACCAGCAATGCAAATAACCCCAAATCAAAACACACATATGTGCGTAGATAAAACAACATATGACAAAGATGACTTCTCACACACAATTGACGATCAAAAAGGAAAATAAGTCACCTACCAAAAAACAACACACACCAAGTCAACCAAACAACCACTACCAATCGATATGAAGTTCTATCATAAACAACAAAGAACAACGACAATTCCACTCAAACTCCCGACAATCAGCGACTCGCATAGGAAACTCACTGCGTACCTTAGAGAAGAGAACATTGTACATCATACATATCAGCTCGAAGAAGAAAGGGCATACAGAGTAGCCATTCGCAATCTCCATCACACTGTTTCAATCCAGCTCATTAAAGATGAACTAGCCGAATATGGTCACAAAGTATGTAATATTATAAATATCTGTCACAGGTTAACTAAATTGCCACTGCCGCTGTTCATGGTCGACCTAGAGCCCAATGACAATGACAAGAAGATCTTTGACATCAAACACCTAGGTAATCTAAAAGTACGGATCGAACCACCCAAAAAAAAAATGTTATACCGCAGTGTCTGCGATTCTAAAATTATGGCCATACCAAGACGTACTGCAACAGGCCCTTTACCTGTGTTAAATATGGTGGAGATCACGGTACTTATATATATGCAAGAAACCACCGAACACCCTAACCAAATGTGCCCTTTGCGGAGCCAGTCACCCGGCCAACTACAAAGGGTGCTCTGTATACAAAGACGTCTAAAGAGTAAGAAATGCCTCATTCCGGCCAGTAATGAACAAACCACAAGCAAGACAGGCGCTACCAAATGCCAACAAATTCCCCTCTCTAAATCATCAAAGCACCACTAACGGCGAATCTATGTGTATCTATCCCTCAAACTGCAGCAAGCTATCAGCAAGCAGTCATAGGAAGAAATGTTAACTCATCAACCAATGCCCAACCAACGAATATTAATGAAACACTCTCCAACTTTCTTGCAGAATTTAAAGAAATGTTCGCACAGCTAATCAGCCAATCATGGTCCTCAACATACTTTCAACGGTAACCAGTAAAATAGCATAATAACGGCGAACTCACTTCGAATTGCAACTTGGAATGCCAATGGCATTGCTAATCATGTATCTGAAATAATAACATTCCTACACCTCCAAATAAATAGACATCTTACTAATCTCGGAAACCCATGCAACCACAAGAACAACAATTAAAATACCAAACTTTACCATTTACTACGCTAACCATCCAGATGGCACAGCTCACGCTGGATCGGCCGTGTTAATTAAAAACACAATCGTCCATTACGCACTTGAGCACTATCAATCAGACAAAATTCAAAGCTCAAAAATACAAGTTAACGCTCTCCCTTACCCACTAGTAATTGCCGCTATCTATAGTCCACCCAGGCATACTATCTCTTTGGAGACTATAACGACTTTCTTCAATCCTTAGGCTCAAAATTTATTGTTATGGGAGACTGGAACTCCAAACATACAGCTTGGGGTTCAAGAATTACTACTCCAAAAGGACGCAACATACTTAACAGCATAACTATAGTTACCTATTAACATCCGAGCCAACGTACTGGCCTAGCGACTCACACAAAATCCCAGACCTCCTTGATCATTCAGTTGTTAACGGCATAGCAAGTACTTACACTAAAACAGAATCCAATTACGATCTATCCTCTGACCACACCCCCGTTATTGCAACCCTAAGTTCCACGGTTATCAGAAAAGAACATCCACCAAACTTTGCACCAAACATGCCGATTGGGCTTTCTTTCAAAGTTACATCGACCAAGAACTTCAACCCGACATCGGTATACAAACTGAACAAGAACTTGATGCAGCAGTCCAACACCTAACTACAGTGATACAAGACGCTGCCTGGCAAGCTACACCCAATCAATCCTCCCCCCGAGATGAAATAAACAACATCCCTTTTTATATCCAAAACCTCATTGCCCAGAAACGAAAGGCAAGGAAGAAATGGATGAAAACAAAAGACAGACAGGATAGAACTTTCTATAACAGATTTACCCACCAACTTCACGGGCGATAGCAGAAGCTCGCAATGAAACCTTCAGACAATGCATCACAAAACTAACACCTAATGACAATTCTATATGGAAAGTAACCAAAAAGTTCAAACGACCGATTGTAGCAATACCCCCATAAGAAAGCAAGATGGTACTTGGGCTAGATCTGACGAAAACGAAGCAAACGTATTCGCTGAATACCTCGACACCGTTTTCCAGACACCACAGTGACAAGACAATCCAGATAATAATGAAATTGACTCCTTCCTTGACGCCCCGTGCCAGTTATTATTACCACTTAAATCTTTTTCACCGGCGAAAATTCTACAAATTAAAATAATTCAAGAAAAGCTCCTAGATATGATTTTATAGTAGGCGAAGTTTTTAAAAATCTTCCTATAAGAGCCATACGACTACTCACTACAATTTATAACAATATCCTACTACTCTACTATGTCCCTACTACATGGAAAATATGGCTAAATAATAGTGATTGTTAAGCCTGGTAAACCACTTACAGAACCACAATCCTACAGACCAATAAGCCTTCTACCCCTCCTATCCAAAGTCTTCGAAGGACTCCTACTTAAACGAATCAAAGACGTTGTAGATCTCGACCAACTTATACCAGAATACCAATTCGGATTTAGAGAATCCCACTCAACCGCCTATCACACCCATAGAATCATTAATCATATACTGGAAAGTCCAGAAACAACAACTATATGCACAGCAGCATTTATGGACATAAAACAAGCATTTGACCGAGTTTGGCATAAAAGACTCCTCTATAAGATTAAAGTATATTTTCCAGGTCAGGTGTACCTACTGCTTAAATCACACCTAGCTGATCGAATTTATCAAGTAAGAATTAGCACCACAACATCCTCCTATCGCCGTATAGGTTCTGGGGTACCGCAAGGCAGTGTCTTGGGACCACTGTTATACCTAATATTTATCTTAGATGTTCCAACTACACCAAATACAATGATAGCCACGTTGATCAACATTACCTGAAATAGCAGCAGAACACCTACAGGTCCACCTGGACTCTTTACAGGACTGGTTTTCTAAATGAAAAATTACAGTTATTAATTACTCGACGTATTGCATGCCCACAAGCCAAAATCAACAACGTCCTTATCCCAATAAAAATATAAATAAAATGCCTGGGGATGCATCTAGATTAAAAACTCACATGGAACACCCACATAAAATCTAAGAGAAAGCATATGGACTTAAAACTTAAGCAAATGATGTGACTACTTAGTACCCGATCACAGCTCTCTTTATCTAACAAACTTCTAATCTACAAAACCATACTAAACCCTAGATGGACCTATGGGATCCAACTATGGGGATCTGCCAAGGGGTCACACACAGAAGATTCTACAGAGATTCCAGTCAAAGACCATCCGCATGATAGCCAATGCTCCTTGGTATATCACAAACGAAACCCTTCATAACGACTTGAACATCCCGTATATAGCTAGCGAAATCAAAAGACTGTCAACTGCATACACCAACCGCCTCACAAGACGCATCAACAACTTTGTCGACCATCTCTCCACTCAACCACCCGTCACGAGACGTCTCAAACGCCACTGGCCGCTTGATCTACAACTGCATCCTAACCTGCACGCAGCCCCGGGAGCCTAGCGATGGTCACAGCTTCCCTCATGACATCACCCTACAGAACATTTACTTAATACTCAATAATGACTATGAGTAGATTGTAAATCTGCGTATTACTTAATAAAAAACATTTATTTCCACTATTAAACAACCCTGTCTTACACAAACAAAGAAATACTGCTGCAAACATTTTGTGATTAGATTACTCCCTGGAGAGTAACGTTTCTTGGTAAATCCTTAACTCTTTTCGATTATTCACGTTCGCTTATCCATATGTACAAACTAGCTCCAATGTTTCTGATACAAATAATGCTTCACAACGCAGGTTAGTGTTATTACTGGGAATTAATGTAATGAAACTTTTATCATAAAATATATGCATTTGCAAACATATATTTGTATGAATTTAAATTGTTTCTTTTTTATTAGGAACCATATTTCAACATTTAACAATCACGCTATGCAAGCATATATAAGTCGCACAATATTTATTTATAAAAATATATTTATAAAAAAGAAACTTACTCTAAAACCATTTTTATAAAACAACTTGCGAGCTTGCTAAAGACATTAAGGCATGCTAAACTTTAAAGGGTTGTATCGATAATTAGAGTTGTAGACAAGGTATAGTGGATAGATTTACAGGCCGTTGAGTAATAGCGAACTATTTTATGGAATAACTTCTTTAACTTTGTTCTAACAATCACCAAAATTTAAACAATTGATATAGCTTTCTGAGCAATCGATCAGTTATAAGTTTTTCTATGGTCACTTGGTCCTCAATACTTATTTTTTTTATCATATTTATAGTTGCAAATTTAAGTGTTTATTTAAATTCACTCTTGGTTTTTTATAGTTTTGAATTAATCTAAATTTGAACCAAATTTGTCATAAGACCCAATGTTTGTTGATTGCTAACAGATTTGTTAGCGGTCATAGAATGATCTCATTGAACAGTTTTGAGCTGTATTCAGCAGATGGTGATAAGTTATGTGTTGTTTTAAATAATAAATTTAAAATTATTTTACAGATTAGATTTATGAAATTTATTAGTAACAAATTAGACTTACAAGATTTAAATTGTAGCCAGTATAATGTTATCTATAAAGGTATGAAGAAAATAAATAACAAAACTTGTAATTAAATTTTTCCTTTATAAGGAGTGTCTAAAAGTCTGGGATTAAATTTCTGAATATTTTTCTATAACTAAGGAGTTTATAATTTATTTTCTACAAGAGATAAGTTCAAATTTAATTTGCAAGTATCAAAATTAGGTTGAGATTCTACAAGATTTTTTCTAAATCGAATTAAACTGAACAAGAATTGGTGTTTTTCCTGATTCGGCTTTCGATACTAAATTAATAATCACTTATATTAATAATAATTTAATATATTGATTAGATGGTGTTTTGCATTTACAATCTTAAGTGCGCTAGAACCGGGACTATATGTCTGCTGATTTGTACAATACGTTAGAATTAACCTATAACACTTGCCTGTGACTGTTCTAGCTCTCTGTGTTGCACAAGTTTTAAACTTGTGTATAGATTATTGAAAAAAGAAACTTACTCTAAAACCATTTTTATAAAACAACTTGCGAGCTTGCTAAAGACATTAAGGCATGCTAAACTTTAAAGGGTTGTAACGAAGATTGTGAGAGTTGTAGACAAGGTATAGTGGATAGATTACAGGCCTTGAGTAATAGCGAACTATTTCTATGGAATAACTTCTTTAACTTTGTTCTAAACAATCACCAAAATTTAAACAATTATATAGTCGTTTCTGAGCAATCGATCATTATAATTTTTTTTTGGTCACTTGGTCCTCAATACTTATTTTTTTATTTATCATATTTATAGTTGCAAATTTAAGTGTTTATTTAAATTCCTCTTTGCTTTTTTTATATTTTTGTATTAACTCTAAATTTGAACCAAATTTGTCAAAGACCCAATGTTTGTTGATTGCTTAACAACTTTGTTAGCGGTCATAGAATGATCTCATTGGTAACAGTTTGCTGAGCTGTATCAGCTGTACTGCGTTGTTCCCATCCCAGCTGCTTGTTTTATCAAATTGCTTACCTGCACAACTTATTGTTTTGTTGTATTGCTTAAAGCATTAATATTTTGAGGCACGCTAAAAATATTGACAATGGCTTAGTAAAATCATTTTTTCATTTTATTTAAAATCAGCTCACCTAATCTTTTTGATAGAGTTGATTGTAGTTGTTTTATTTTAACACTTCAATATTTTTATGTGACTGGTGTTTTTATTGCAGGATAAATGTGCATTACAATACTGCAGAAAGACTATTTTTCGGTTTATTGAATTAAAATTACGTTTTATTAAATTTGAAAGATATGACCAAGAGCAAAAGAACAAAAAGAATTGTAAAACAATGCCCTAACTAATATATCATAATAATAAATAATAACATTGTTACTTACAGTTTAAAGTAAAATCTATGTACATATCTGTCCATTTTTTTTATAATAAATTGTGCACTAGTGATCATTTGGATTGTGTTATTAAAATCTAACTGTTCAGCTAATGTTGCTTCAATAGGCAACCCAGACTGTTAACACGATTTTGGCACACAGTAAACTTGACCAACGGTTCTTTGTATTCTACAAAACATTCTCAAAGCAAATATTCGAAAACCCTTTCAATATGTAATTCTTTAATTTTATTTGATAAATTGATGAATAAAAATTGATTTAAATTAAAAATAGTTTTCTTTTAAAATATTACTTTAGCAATTGATTATCACCAATATTTAAAAAAATTATATATAAAAATGTTTGGATAAATTCATATATCAGTTAGTGAGATGTAGCTTCTACAATTAAATTGATGTTCTTTATCTATTTAAATTATTTAAACGAATTTAAAGTATTTATTAAAAATATAGAGTAGTCATCCTTGTGGACTTATATTTTATTACACATCTTCTAAACGGTTCAAGAAAAACATTACTACTCTAATACAAGCTTTTGTAGCATGTAATTCATAAAAATTAAATGAATAACATACACGGGGATAATTAACTACCACAAATAATCTTTTTAAATGGAACAGTGAGTACCTTTGGTGTGGCGGCCTTTTCGCCCTTGAACCGCTTTATATCGCGGCGGCATGCGGGCCTTTGATATCTGCACGTTTTGCCATCGCACACAGAACGGCATGGGCTTTTGCTCAGCCGACACATTCACGCCCCGCAGCGCGGCCAGTTCGGTCGTGTCTTAACCCGCATAAATTCACGCATCGCAGCTCGGCCAATTTGGTCGTGTCTCAACATCCCGCAGATACCAGATCCGCAACGCAGAGGTGGCCACCTTGGAATCGCCGACGAAGCCGAAGCCGAAGCCGATTCAGGTGAGCGATTTGGCAATTCATTGGTTGATGTCGGTAGCCGCTCCCATCCGCTTACGCGATGGCCGTTTAAGGGACGATTTTGGCCTTATCGGCTGACCTTCCACTACGGGCCGTACTACGTTTCCACACCGCACCACGAGAGCGGCTATTTACACGCCTGCCTCTCCAACCTTCATAAAGTCCTTTTCTATTCAACATCTTGTCATGATAATCGACCCTTAAAACTTAGTGTTTTCTCAGAATACTTAAAATTAAGTTGACAATCGTTTTACACGTAGTTTGGTTGCAGTCGACATATTCCAATATCATTCTACTATATTTACCAATATTATTCAAATGCAAATAAGATAATATTAAAGCCCTATGCCCAACATGGAGTTCTACCTACTATTCCTGGATAATATTTCGTTTATGCTCTTTCTTCCAAAATTCGTTTTGTTATATTATCTGCACAGTGTAGTATAAACTTATTTTGACTTTCAGCTGATGCGTAATGAATTTAGAATCAACTACGTGATAGTTGGAATTTTTTATATTATCAAATGCTTTTTTGCTATTAGATTATAGCGGGTAATTAATTTTGAGGTTTCCAAGAGATTCTCTTTTCTAAGATTACTTAACAAATATGCTCTACTTCTAAAGGTTAAACACCTTTTTCCTAAAATTAAAGTCACATTTAAAAGTGTTCTAACATTTGTTTCCATTGAAATTTGTTGGTTTTTAATACAATTTTGAAAACAGATAATTACAAACTAAAGAGGAAGGGACATATCGTTATACTGCACCTCCAGCACTCCATATCAACTGCGGATATAAAATCAGAACTAAAAAAAGCTGCTCACGAAGTCTGTAACGTCATGAATGTTAATCGCAGAGTAAACAAAGATCCTTTATCTTTATTTGTCATCTATCTAGTACCTCAGGAAAATAATAAAGAAATATTCGAACAAGAATTCTTGTGCATACTAAAATAACTGTTAAAGGTCCAAAAAATAAACATAGAATAATGTAGAGCCAATTATATTTCCATTTTATTGCGTAAAATGTAGTCAACCCCAAGATATAAAAGCCAAGCAACACACCCGTCAAATTTGCATTTTGTAGCACAGATCACCCTGCAAATTACAAGGGTTGCACGGCCCATGCAGGCGAATTACCCCAATTTTAAACAAACAAAAACAAGCAACCATCGTCAAAATCAAGGCTTATCAATGTCAATGCATTGTCATCGCAGCCTACCACGTCACAGTATATCCACAGACAAATACAAAGACTCCTTTGGGATTCATAGCCGGGGGACGCTATAATATTAAACACACATACTGGGGGTCTAGAATAATTACAACAAAAGGTCCAAATCTATTACAGACAATGAGCGAAAATAACTATGAATTTCTTAGTAACGGTAACGCACTTACTGGCCAAGCGACCCTAAAAAACTTGCAGATCCCTTGGATTTCTATATACCACGTAGATAGCAAGAAATAGTCACATAATAGAATTCAACTACGATTTCGCATCTTACCATACTCCAGTAATAAATAGCATAAGTACTATGGTTATTCAAACGTCACACCTAGCTCAATTCACCACGAGAATTACCAAATGGACCAAATGGCCTTTCAGTGCCAAGTTGGACGCATCTGGAAAAGGCCACGAAACGTCGCCGATCAACATATCTGCAATATACTGAACCGAGATCTAAAAAAGTCCTCTGAAACGTTCAAAATAATACCCTCTAAAAGTATGTTTCAAATTTATCTGAAAATGACCACACGCTCCGGATGACAAGAAAAAAACTAAAAAGACCTCCGATATTGGTACCCCATCCGCCAACCAAAAGGCGAGTGGGTTCTAATAAAGAAAATGCGGACGTCTTTGCTTGACATTCAACGGGATTATTCAAAACCCAGCCAGACCACACTAATCAGGAGATCAGGAGAAAACTTTATTGACGCACCGGTAGGGTGTCTCCACCTATACTTCTCACCCACGAAAGTAAAAAAGAAGTAAATTACTACACATGCGTAAGGCTGGAGCTGGAGCTAAGGGATATGATCTCATCACTGGACAAATACTTAAATATCTAACTAAAAAAGCTACCGTTCTTTTAATAATCATATATAACGGCATGCTTAGGCGATCATATTATCCTACAATCTGGAAGTATGCTGAAATAGCAATGATCCCAAAACCAGGAAAAGCCCCACATGAACCGTTATTTTATAGACCTACTAGTCTGCTACCCATCACAAAAAAGGTTTTTAAAATACTCCTCCTAATAAGATTACATGCCGACTACAACTTCGTAACAATACTCCCAAATCATCAATTTGGATTCCGAGAAAACTGCTCCACAACCCAACAAGTCCACAGAATCTTTAACGCAACCTCCACAAGTACGAAAATACTTCAACGCCGCCTTCTTTTACATTTCTTATGCGTTTGATAATGTTAGGCGCAGATGTTCGTTCATTTTTAAACTAAAATACTCACTATTCCTACTCCTGCAATAATATCTCACAAAAATTTTTCTGTTGAAGATTCAGACCAACATTCCAACTTCTGTCCTTTTAAATCCAAAGTCCACTACTTTTTCTCATTTAGACAGCCGATATACCTGAAACCAATAACACAAGCATCGTCTCTTTTGCTGACGACATATTAGCCACTGACGATAAACCTTTAAAGCCTACAAAGTCGTCTCAACCTACTTCAAAACTGGTACACCAAATGGCAAGCAAAAGATAATTTCGCCAAATCAGTTCAAGTGAGTCACAAAGTATGCCCGATTGTAACGATGGTCAACGAGCAAATTTCTGTAGCAACGGAAACAAAGGCCCACGCAGGAAAGCATATCCAATACAAAAGAAAACGATTTTATATACAATTTCGACAACTGTAATGGCTGTTTTGCAAAACTCAGAGCTCTTACTGAACAACAAATTGTTACTACAAAAAACCACACTGCAGCCCATATGGTCCTAAAGTCTCCAACTCTAGGGATGTGCGAAACCGCCATTGATCAGAATCATTCAAAGATTTAAATCAAAAGTAATACAGATAATTGCAGACACTTCATAATGACCTAAAGGTTCCCGATGTCACAAGTGAAATACTAAAAGTAACAGATCTACAAAAAGCAGATAGAGCAACACGCACATGCTCTAATCGACCAACTTTACACCAATAAATTAACAACGAAGTAGAAGAATCACTACTGAATGTTTCCCTTGCAAACTAACACCTTACAGCGTATTTACTTAATACTCTGTATAGATATAGATTGTAAATAAGCATATCTTGTCAATAAAAATAATATATTTAAACTAGTTGTATTATCAAGTTTGTTTTCTATTGCTCCGAACAAGCTAATCTCGAAATATTTGTTTACTATCCTGCTAAATTACTTTAAGTCAATAAATTTGAAATTTACATCCATTTAAATCCTTCCCTTTAAATTTTTATGTTTTTTACCTGTAGCGGTAATTTACTTTTAAGCATTTAATTTCTTCTTCTTCTTCTTCTTCGTTAGGTGCCATATCCGTTTACGAATATTGGCGGTAATGTTAGCAATGATCACTTTGTCGACTACTGCGCTGAAAAGTGACCCTGTTATCTGTCTAACTATTGCCTTGCTTTAGATCTTTCCTTGTATGATTCGGTGCAAGATAGTGTGTGTCTGGTTGTCTTATAATTTTGCCCGAAATGATAGCTTTCCTATTTTGATTAGATTGTATTATCTCTTTGTCATTTCTATTCTTGTTAATTCTTCTTTATTTCGTATACAATCCATCCAACTTAAGTCCAGCATACGTCTGTATGTCCATAATTTAAAGGCTTCTGTTCGTTTGAGGGATGTCTCTGTTAATGTCCAAGATTCTACTCCATAGAGAACTGTGAATACATAGCAGCGCACTAGATTTTTTTTTAGTCGTATGAATGCTGCTCTAACACGTTCTATGCGTTATTTGATTTTAACTGCATATTGATTTTTTTCAAGATACGTGTTCCTGTCAGTTCTTTCTATTAGTGTTCCGTTAACATAAATACCGTGATCATCCGGTTGTTCTTTGCTAAGATTTATGTACTTTGATTTTTAGTGTTAAGTTGGAGACCATATCGTTCAGAAGTTTCAGTAATTCTCTTAAAAACTATCTATCAACCTTCCAGAATATTTGCCATAAGTGCAGTGTCACCTGCTTTCCTTAGATTGTTAATTGGCACTCCATTCATTTTTACTTCTTCTTCAATTTTATCTGGTACTTCTTTAATTATTCCCTCGAATAGAAGTTAAAAATTAACAACGACAGAATGAGACTTTTGTCTGTCTCCTTTTTGCATAGCAATGTCATCTGTTGTTCTGTTCTCCACTATAACACACGTTTTTTATGCCAATATAAGTTAACTATGATTCTAGTGTCCTTGTCAATTTTTGTGTTTCTTTTCCGCCCCGAACCTTATCGAAAGCTTTTTCCAAGACAATAAATCCCAGAAACACATTGCTATTTAATCTCTAGTCTTTGCACTAAAACTTCCCAGACCCGTGCAAAATTCAATTTCTGTTTTTCCAATATTTGCTTATATTTTTCTATAAATTCTTTTATGTGTCACTCGTAGGAAGACTTAGTTCATGACTCATCAGGTTAATTGTGCGTTGTTACTGAATTTCTTCGCCTCTTGTTTTTTCCGTATGGTTATAATTATTGATTTCAACCAGTCTGATGAAATTATCCATTTTGTAAATTAAATTAAATAATTGTTTCGATGGTTTTTCCAACGTCTGGTTTTGTTATAGGTAGGCCTGTTAGGAATTTTTTATTTTTTGGTCCACATGGTGTACATTGGTCCGCAGAAAGCTTATGTCTTCTTTCATATTCTTCAATCGCATTTGTTATTATACTAATGTTACTTTGCTCTTGTCTTTTTTATTATTTTCTTATTGAGGTTTGTTGTATTTCTGTGTATTTTGGTTTCTATGCTGTCTTTTCTCTTTCATGAGGTCTAAAACTTTATCTGTCATCCATCTTTTCTTCTCCTGATGTGTATTCCTTTTTAGATTCGGATGCCCTGATTTATTGATGATTGTTTTGAGTTTGTGCAATCTTCAATCCTTTTGTCTTTCGGATTCATATGTTTTTTATATGCAAAATTTTTGAGTTTTGTTAATTTTTTGAATTTTATTCTTACTTCTGCTGTGAATAGAATCTGATCTGATGACAAATCAGCACTTAGGTGCGTTTTTGCAAAATACAGGATGTTGTAAATCTGCCTGAGATTTCCAGGTATAGAGGCGTCTTTATGGGAGACTAAAAGAGCGTCTTGTTCATTATAGTTCATTGGTTTTCTGTACAGAATTGCAAAAATCTATCTCCTTTGGTATTTAGTACCCCCAGTTTATATTCTCCTGCTACTTCTCCTTCTTTGTCGTTTTCGACTTTGGCATTCAAATCACTCATTAATACTATAATGGCAATATTTGTGTTTTTTTTTTGTAGAAGTTTATCTAAATCGGTACAGAATTTTTTTACTTCTTTGTCATCACACTTTGTTGTTAGGGCGTACACCTGTATATATATTTTTTGTAACTTTATTATTCTGTTAGTGTAGGGTATAAAGCTTATTGCAGCTGCGTCAACTTCTTTGGTAATAATGATTGCTACTCTATTTTTATGCTGTACACTTTCTCCTGCGTAATATATCACGTGTTTTTCCGTTACAAATTTTGCTGACTCTGGTCATCTCATTTCAGTTATACCGAGTACTGAGATATTTATTTTCTTTGATGGTGTTGTGAATTTTGTTCTTGTTCGTACACACTTCGGACATTTCATTTACATATTAGGTTTTTAACACTGGCTGCCTTATTCAAAAGCCCATCATTTAAGTTTGCAACCATTATCATAATTATCCTGGGGAAACATAGTGTAGTAGTTTTCCGTTGCTTTCTACATCGCTGCGCAAATACCATTTTTACGGATTCCGTTGCGCCGTTTAATATCCAACGTACAGCCGTCCCATAATTTCGTTTTGCCCGTATGTGATATTGTAAAGCCCACTGCCACTTCCCAACCTTTGTAATTGAGAAGGAGGTCCTCTGGATGAGTTGCTTCCACTACAGCTTTGACACTCATCACACCTTGGAGAATATAAGAGCCATTCATTCCATTACTTAGACGTTGCCCTTAAGCTAGTAGAAGCCTGGGTAAGCGCCCCGTTGGGGATTTAGCTACCCCGCTGGGATTTAATTCCTAGAAAATAAAAAAGTAGATAAAGCATACATTATTTATATTTCAACATTACATACGTACTGTAAGGTATCAGAAATGCTGTCAAATAAAAGTGAAGGCATGATAAATTTTATTATACACTCTAAGGTATTTAATTCAATTTTAAGATTACCAAATAAAGCATCCGTTTTTGCTGACGGTTGCCACTTTTAAAATTACTTATTGTATCATTATTTAATTCCACATACCTATCCACACACACACGGATTACACCATTAAGGGTAACCGAACAATTAAAAGACATTTTTACCAAGTTTCACAACTCACAAAATAAAACAACTTAAATTGTTGTCGCCTTCTGCCATGCTGCAAGTAAGTGCATAGGTAGCAAACACTTGTCGCCTCAAATACTCTTCGGGATATTATAAAAAAACAATACTGTGCATTGACACCAAACGGGTCTTTGAATTTGATAAAACTCAAGTCAACATTGGCGCACATAAAAAAATTAATTTTATTAAAATAAAAAGCAATGCAATAGCGCTTATTCGGGCTTCTAGCAACTACGGGCCTGGAGAATTTTAGTCCCCTTTTCCTCCGCTTTCGACGAGCTTACCAAGAGTATCTCAATTCGTGTGGCATATGTTAAAATAAGATGCCAGTCCATCTTCCATATTACAGTCTGCATTCGTTTAGAAAATTTTTTTGTCAGCTTTCGATGCACATATATTTGTAGGAATTGCCTGCATTTTTTTCATGAGAACTACAGTCAATCAAGTTACTAAAATGCGGGAGTTGGCCGGCTTGTAAAGACCAGATTAGTTTTTTTAACTTCTATCTCTTCAAACTACAAAGGAATAATCTTCGCTGTGCAGACAGAACAGTCATCCCGTTAATACAGGGAAGTTCCTTTCTGGAACTATTGTCAGAGACTTGGAAACATACAAAACATTAACTAACATCTCAGTGATCATTCTTCCAGATACAGAAAGTAAGAAACTCAAGGCAAATTAATACAAAACAACTCCAAACCATGATGCTTTCGACTTTAAGCTCGACTATTGGCACAATACACTTAGATAAGAAGCGTCCTTCTATCAGCTGCCATACACAGACGCGCCCATATGATTTTCAGGTCGCGTAGTGAGATTTCTCACTCCACAATAGTTGTTTCTCTTATTTTGCAGTCCATTGGCTGTTAAGTTTGGCATTGACCGTAAAGGCTATGTTTTTAACTCCCAACAAATAGTCAGTGCTAGTGACAACATTAAAAGTACTTTCAAAATCACGGTTTATTGTTACAATCAATTTTTCCATTACTGCCCTCTTCAGAGAGGGCCATTAAGACACCTAAAGTTGTTTTAGGTACCCGTAGCAAAATCAATTTGTTGAAACAATACACTTTTATCTCTTTATCTAATGGTTGAGTAGGTGCAACAACCAGATTTAATTTTCAGGGGGATATTTATCTTTATTAAGCACGTAGTGATTAAGTGACTTGCTAAATTAAATAAAAATATTTTACTACCATCACGTCGTCGCATTATTAGTTGTCTACAAAAACTTCCGCAAGGCGCGAAGAATCCCGGGCTTTGCAACGCCCGCACCGCTTAGTATGCAGCAGCGAGACGCGCCGCTGCATGGAGATGCACGCCCTGCAGCGGCACTACTTCGAAATAGGTTAATAAAAGTTTAAAGGGACGCGGAATACTAAGCAAAAATGTAATCAAAATTCGCCCGGTAATTTTAAGACGCGAACTGCCGCGGTCCACACCCGGCTTGCTCCAAACTTCGTGCTTTATATATGTAGTTTACAGCGCGATTCGGCGAATGCGGATACGTACTGGATGTAAATTCTGTGCATTATGTATACCGAACTTCTTGGAGTTTATGCATGCAAGTGCCATCCACTCTTCGGTTTAGCTCGATGGCGCGCTCTAGGCGGCTTTACTGACTGCTTTATGTTTTATTAGAGTTTGTTAAAACTGCTCTTGCATGCCTTTGTGATAAAGGAGGCAGCCGGAACGGCGATGCTATGCAAAGTAAAAATTTCCGCTAGTACAAATTGTTACTTCAATAACAACGTAAAAGCAAAGTTTTTATGTGAGGCGTAACTACTTAAGATATAAATAAGTTATGGTCTCTTTAATATGTGGATCGGTACATCCCTAAATGTTATGTAGAGCAAATAGAAAAGAAGTGAGGTAGTGATGTACAGCCTTACCACTATTACTTAATATATGATGCACCTGATAATATATGTAAACATAATATTGAAGATGTTGTTTAATAGTTTTACCTTTATTGAATTTAAAGTAAGAATGACTTAAATTAAATTCAGCGAGATACAGTAGAAGTGGAAGAAACCACAGCGGGAGAAAGTCAGTAGAGAAAATGCAATCAAATAGATGCTAACATCAAAGTGAGGTTAAAGCCGTGAAAATAAAATAAACATTATTATCAGATGGTTTAAAAGTTCGTCTAAATTTAAAGCAGTGTTGCTAAACTGGCTTTTAGATGGTAAAGAGGGAAGTATGAAAAATAAACAAAAAAGTTAATAATCTTGAGAAAGCAAAAACACGCAGCATTTCAACTACATCAAAAAACGCAATTACTAAAATAAAGATGCAAACAGAAAGTCCAGACGAGTCAACTACAACAAAATGAAAATAACAAAAAAATCTACCATATACAATATTTGGTGAACCTAAAAATAAAATTTGAACCACCACATGTTAAAAGAGATATGGCCAGACAAGAAACTTCTGCAACAGAACTGCGAGATGTGTTAAGTGTGCAGGGGATCACCTAACAAAGAATTGCGAAAGAAAACAACGAAGCAACGATGTGAAATGCGTCAACTGCCAAGGGAACCATCCTGCAAACTACAGGGGGTGTATAGTTGCTAAGGAAATACAAAAACGAATGTATCCACCCCTTATGAGTAAACAGATGGTTCAACCTGGAATTTCCTACTCGCAAAAAGTATCAGAGCAAAATCAACAAGCCAACAACAACTTGCAACACAATCAGAACTACACGAGTAACCAAACCAACAACCTTGAAGCACTGATGGCGAAACTCATGGAAAGGATGGACACCATGCTAAATTTACTCACGACCGTCACATCTAAAATCTCACAATGGCTCTCTTTCTTAAGTTTGGACTCTGGAACGCCAATGGTTTGGCTCAGCGCTGTCAAGAAGTCGCAACATTTTTGAAACAACACAACATTGATATCATGTTAGTATCAGAGTCACGTTTCACTAACCTAAACTACTTTCAAATCCCTAAGTATAACGTTTACACAACAAATCATTTTGATGGAACGGCACACGCGGGCACTGCATTCATAATTAAATCAACATCATGAAATAATAAAATATTAAAACGAACATATTCAAGCCACAAGCATTTCAGTAGCACTAAACAACAGAGACGTCATCATTTCAGCAGTCCACTGCCCACCCAAACATTCCATTAAAAAAGAACAATTTCAATCCTTCTTGAACACACTTGGGCCCAGATTTATAGCAGGAGGAGACTTCAACTCAAAGCACCAGGAATGGGGATCTAAAGTTACTCAAGGCTATGGGAAAAAATAACTTACAACACCTCTCAACCGGAGAACCAACTTACTGGCCATCAGACCCGCAAAAGATTCCTGACTTACTAGACTTCTGCGTCACAAATGGTATAGCAAATAATTATCTAAAAGCAGAATCGTGTTTAGACCTGTCTTCTGACCGTTCTTCTGTGTTCATTACATACTGTACCCAAATTGTCAAACCTCTAAAACCTTCCAAACTCCACAGCAAGAAAACAAACTGGGATTATTTCAGAGAACTGGTTAATGAGAAAATAAACTTAAAAATACCATTGCAAACAAATGCAGATGTACATGAAACTATAGAACACATTAACACTGTATTACAACAATCAACATGGGACTCCACACCCGACTTTCTAGAACTGACAACTCAAGAATCTATTCCCACACTTGTTAAACAGAAAATTGCAGAGAAGAGAAAATTAAGACGAAGCTGGCAAAATACTAGGCATCCCAGAGATAAAACCAGGCTAAATACAGCAGGACGAGAACTAAAATCACTATTACATAAAACTGAAAAAAAAGAAATCCAAGACTATCTATTAAAACTAACTCCTACCGCTGATACTAACTCACTGTGGAAGGCCACATTGAAGCTAAAAAGACCCCAACTAGTTATTTCGTCAATTCGTATGCCTAATGGTAACTGGACAAGAAACCCGGTCGAAAAAGCCAATACTTTTGCAAATCACTTGACAAACGTTTTTCAACCTTACCCTTCAACCAAATCTGATGACGAAGAAGATGAAATTCAACATTTTGTCAATGAACCAAATCAGCCTTCAGTAAAACTCAAAAAAATTAAAATGAGAGATAAAAGCTGTAATCAAAAACCTGAAAATAAACAAGTCTCCAGGTTATGATCTCATAACAGCCAAAGTATTAAAAGAACTACCTGAAAAAGGTCTTAAAGCTATAATGTTCCTAATTAATGCTCTTTTAAAGCTAGAAATCGTCCCTGATCAATGGAAAACTTCCCAAATAGTTATGATCTTAAAACCAGGAAAAGATCCTAGCGGCATATCATCTTACAGGTCCATCAGTCTCCTCCCTATAATTTCCAAGGTCTTTGAGAAACTCATCTTACAAAGATTAAAACCAGTTATTGAAGAAAAAAATACTGACAAAACATCAATTTGGTTTCAGAGATCAGCATAATACTGTCGAGCAAGTTCACAGAGTTGTGACCAAAATAAATCATGACTTGCACTTAAAAAAATACTGCTCTGCTGCATTCCTCGATGTTAGCCAGGCTTTTGACAAAGTTTGGCTAGCTGGTCTGCTGTACAAAATAAAAAGAACTCTACCATTAAGTTTCTTTTATCAGCTCTGCATCCGATCGGTTCAGGTGTCCCGCAAGGCAGTGTCCTAGGTCCCACGCTATACCCAATATATACATCAGACATCCCAACCACCAGACAAACCACAACTCCTTTAAATCAACTTGAACAAAATAAAAACTTGGACGAAGACTTGGAGAATCAAGGTCAATGAAGACAAATCCGCACATGTAACGTTCACCCTACGTAAGGAAACCTGCCCACCTGTTACACTCAATACGAAACAATTACCACAGGCAGATAATGCTAAATATTTGGGCATGCATTTAGACAGACGGTTAGACAGACCCACATCTGGAATAAGTGGAAACAGCTAAGACTAAGCTAACGACAAATGTACTAGCTGCTCGGCCGTACTTCCCAACTCTCCTTAGATAACAAACTGCTGTTATATAAAACCATCTTAAAACCGGTGTGGACATATGGGATCCAGTTGTGTGATCAGCTAGTAACTCTAATCTTGAGATCCTCCAGAGATTTCAAAATAAGGTCATCAGGAACATCATCAATGCACCGAGATATGTACCCAACTGGGTCATACAACAGGATATCCCTATACCAACAATAAAACAAGAAATAGTGGCTTACAGTGTAAAACATTGTGATAAGCTTAGTGCGCACACCAAAGAACTCAGATAAATCTATTAGACAGACCATATGTCAAAAGACTTAAAAGGCACGATCCACTTGATCTACCTAACTGGTTTAACTAGACTTGATTTCAGGACAGTCTCTAGTTACAATCACAATAGTTATTAGTTATCTGGTAGTGTCCAAAAATGTTTTTATAGCCTCAACTGACATAAGCGTGTTGTAGTATTGAAATACAGCACTTAATTGATCCACAAAAATATCGACTTTTTCTAAGATCTCTCCTAAGCAGGTATGGAAGAGTTGATAACTTAAAGCCTTTTGAAGTGTTTTGTTGCTCTCCAGAAGATATCATGTTTCTACTCAAAATTGAAGTAATAATTAAAGTTAGCGTTCTGGAGGTTGGGCAGAGTAGTTAGGTAAGTCGGTTATATGTAACTATGCTTCTCGTTGCTACTTTATTCTACATCATTGTTTGGTATATAGTGAAATATAGTTGCTGGTTTGGCAAGAGATACCTTTCCATGCTTCTCCTTGTAAAAGAGTTACAAGGTACTAGACTATTTTATGTTGGTTTTCAGGTTTTTTAAGTTTTTGGAGCTTTTCTCAAAATATTGCAGCAATGTATTCTAGTCATGTGATATGTAGAAGTCGGAAATCTTCTCCAGTAGTGTAAAAATATTTTGCTTTTGGTGGTTACGATTCAGGAGCCCCGGCTGGAGTGTTTGGGATTCAAATCGACTGTAGAGATAAACCTCTTGCCTAATATATTAAAGAAATAATTATAGTCGTCAAATGGTTAAAACTATAAGGAGCAAAGAAAATGCATAAACTTCAGTAATCGTATCTTGAATTGCTGCAATTTGGAAGAGATTTAATTGATGATGAGAGAGACTGCAGTTCCTGCATGCGCTATGCCATCTGGATGCTATGTGCTATAGTTGGACTAATTTGAAATATAAAATACAGTTCGTTCGGTCAAAATGTGTTTCTGGGAGAATGCGGGGCTGCGCAGCTTCAGTTCAGCTTAGATTTCGTGTTTAAGGATTTATACATAGTAATGCTGGAATGATTTGTTGAAAAAGCGATAATACTAAGCTACTTTAGTCTTTTTGAAGCTTTATTTTTGAAAGTTCTTAGACAAAATATCCTATGTAATTTACGGGTGTCCAGCTTCTTATATCATGTTGATTTCTACACACACGTGTTTTCCGGTATAATAAGTTCTGGAGTGCCTTTAAGTCTGACAACAGGTGCATTTAGTGAGTCTGCCTTTTGTGACAAAGCTCAACCATATTTTATTGTTGCACAGAAGTCTTATTTCATATAATTAATTGCTATTTTTACTTAGTGCTAGATTTGTATAAAACAGTGGTAATGGTTTTTTACTTACCCTGTGTCTTAGGTTTATTATGCTACGTATTTGATGACCTGTCTTTTCCAGTTCGTTTTTAATTTCTTCAATAGCCGTTTAGTTCGTTTTTGGACTGGTAGGTGTGGTGTATAACCTTTTGCTCTCTTAAATAATTACTAATTTTATGTTATCCGATGTGTATGTGTTGTGTTTAAAAGTATTATTTCCTAGTGTTTTGATATAATATTATTATAAAGCACTTTTATCAGTTTCTCCACTATACCATATAGGTGTTTTGGGGGTAGGAAGTTTTTTACAATTGTTATTATTATTTGTTTGCATTTGATTAGTCATTGTTAGGGACATTAATTAGAAGATTGTATATATTTGTATTTTATCGTTTGCCCAGTTACTATATTTTCGGTTGATCAGTTTGGACTTTTTGTTTTCTTAACAACCTACCACAGCATGTGTTTGTTAGTTAGCTCTTCGCTTATTAATGTGGGGATATAGTAAGATTGTTATTGTGGCATAATAGCTTGGGATACAAATAATGGCATTTAAAATGGTAGTTGGGGATTAGGGGCTGTGAGCGTTAGCTGAGATCAGAAGGTTTGTTAGGTATCTAGTGATAGCTGGCTGTGTCTAAATGTAATATTAACTGAAACTTACGATTCATAGAAATATTTAAATTAATACAATTTCCAGAATTTGTGCGTTTGATCTCAGGTCAATGCTCACCCGCGGACAGCAGACCTTTATGTGCGATAATAAAACGAGAATTCTCAAATTTAAATGCAACAAGAACAACGACGTAAAGTGCGTAAATTATAATAGTTATCACCCGGCAAACTACAAGGGTACGATAATAGCTCTTCCGCTAATTTAGAATAGAACAGGCTGCTAATACAATTCGCTGTACAGCAAAATAAGTGTAGTAATATTTCACACATGCCCAAATTATCACAGAGGATAAAGCTACCACCGTAAATAACGCAAACTCTGTCAAACAAACTTCATCTTCATTCCCCTATCCCATGTCAAGTGGATTTTCTCAAACGTCTGCACCAAAACGCTCTATCCGGGGTTGTTTCCTTTGGTGCTTGGGGTTCCCCTAAATCTTTAGTAATTATTGACTACCAAACAGTGTCTGACTTCAGTAAAGCGGCTGCAAACAGCGTCTGTTTTCCCAGGTTAAGGACGGCTGATACCAAAATCTTCCAGCCCGCCTAGTCAGCGTGGAAGATAGTGACTATTACCCCCCTTAAAGGGGAGACCTATGTCCAACAATGGATAGAACAAGGTTGAAGAAGGAGAAGAAGAAAGTTATAGGTGGGCGGCCTCTTTTCTTATTCTTCTCGAGTATGTTTAGGGTATCTCAAACTACGTGGTCATTTTCGCGTTTCATCACATGTCCATATCAGCAAAGACGGAGTTCAGTCAATTTTTCGACAATGGGAGCTACTTTGAAAGTGCCTCTAATATGGTCGTTACAAAATTTATTAATTCTTGCAACGCCTCCTGCCCATCTTAGCATCCTTATTTCGGTAGTATGTAATTGCTATTCATAAAATTTCTTAACTGCCCAGCACTCGCTACCACATAGCATTGCAGGTCTAATTCGGCCGTTTTATATACCTTCCCTTTAGTTTTGTAGGCGTCCTTGGGTCACACAAGACACCAGTGAGTGTTCTCCATTTCAACCAGGCGATATTTATTTTATGGGCCACATCTTCTTCGATGTTAGCATCTTGAGTCAATGTGGAGCCTAAGTATTTGAACTTAGAGACTTTTGGCACAGGTATTTGGTCTATTCATAATACATTGATTAGGGGACGTGCTCCCGCGCTATAGCAGCATTCTAGATATTCGGTTTTATTTCTGCTTCCCATAAGCCAAATTTTTCAAGCGCAGGCACCCAAAGTATTCAGTGTACTTTTCAGATCTTCGACACTTCTCGCAGATAGTACTACGTCATCAACATATAATATGCACCATGAAAGTGCATCCTAAAAGTCTGGTAAGATAGACTATCGACAGGCTAAAGAAAAGTGGTCCCAGGGCCGAGCCCTGGTAAATTCTCACCTTTACTTCAAGTGTATCACTGATACCTGCTAAGCTCTTGACTCTAGTACATGTTTCTTTGTACATATCTTGTATTAGGCTGACATAATGTTCTGGAATAAATTTAGCACACAAAGCTCGCCACTCTAGTTCCCAGGGGAAGCGATCGAATGCTTTTTCCAGATCTACCAAAGTCATGTA
This sequence comes from Sinelater perroti, assembly GCA_036346155.1. Classification (NCBI taxonomy): domain Eukaryota; kingdom Metazoa; phylum Arthropoda; class Insecta; order Coleoptera; family Elateridae; genus Sinelater; species Sinelater perroti. The sequence continues at coordinate 11,671,254 of JARFIY010000158.1, forward strand.
AAGGTCTTGCTGGTTTGTGGGGTGTTTTTCCATCAGGATTCTAATAGCTTGGATGGCATTGGTGGTAGAGCGTGAGGCAATAAATCCGAACTGATTTGGGGATGTATCCAAAAGAGTTTGAGTGTATGGAAGGCCAATTTTATGCCTTTGTAGTTCCCGCATTGAGCAACATCTCCAATGTTTTTGTAAAACGGCACTAAAATGCTTTCTCTCCCACGAATTTGCAATTCTTTTTGTTTCAAAAACAGTGTTAAAAAGTCGCATAAGCCATTCGACTGCCACATGGCCTAAAGCTTTCCATAGCTCGATTGGGATTTCATCAGGACCCATTGCTTTGTGATTCTTCATTTTTGATAGAGCGACTTTCACTTCTTCTTGACTTACTTTGAGAATAGCGCCAGCGACGGGTGCTAATGATGTGAATGCCTGGTGTGGAAATTCTTCGTTAAAAAGCTCCTTATAGTACTCGCACCATCGCGTACATATTTGTTAATCATATGTTAATAAGGTGTTATTTTTATCGTCGATATATTTATTGACTTTTATGTCAGTCGTAGACCAATTTAGTTTTGTTTTGCAATCTTGAAAAAGTCAGCATCCGTTGTAGCTTTTACAAGTTTATCGTAAAAACATGCATTACATTTGGCTCGCTCTTTGTCTACTGCCTTTTTTTGTCGCGTTTTTGATCTCTTTGTATTTAACGTAGTCTTCTTAGTTTTCAGTTTGCTGCCATATTTTGAAAAGAGTTTTCTTAATGCTAATGATGTCCTTAACTTCATCGTTCTACCATGAAGGGTTTTCATCATTTGAGTGTCTACCTTTAGTTATACCCAAAATGTTCTTTGCTGCCTCTTTGAGGTGCTTCTCAAACTTAGACTACATATCATTTGCGTTATAAGATATTCTATCTAGGTTATTTTGTATGTAGTTTCTTAAGGTTTTTATCAAAATCTACCCTTTTAGGCCACCCAATTGGTTCCATTTAATAGCTGTTACCATTTTTCACAGCAATTTTGATAGGTTTGGACAATTTGTAAACAGCGACGTCAGAAGTCTATGCTGTGACGTGAGAGCTTCTCCGGATATGACTTTGCAGTCCTAAAATTTGCCTTTAATTGCTTCATCTGAGAGCACAAAATCTATTTGGGATTTATTGCTCGCACAACTATAGGTAGCAAGAAAATCATCTTTTTTTATTTGTATTTATGACAGACAAAGTATGAGGGTTTGTAAATTCAAGGATTTCTTTTTCTTGTCTGTTTATTTCAACATATTCATAACTACCGTGGGCATTTGTTTGTGTTGTATTTGTTCTACCTACATATCCGTTAAGGCTTTCTGCAATTATTTTAGTCTCACCAGATTGTACTGTAAGAAACAGATTATTCAAACTTTTCCTTTTTTCACTTGAGCGTCCAGTTTGAGGAGGATAAGCAGTTATTACATTTAGGATATTTTTCTTGTCCATTGCGAGCTTAACAGCCATGCGGCGATCACTGGTTCTAGTAATGTTTATAACTCTGGTTTTGTAGTTGCTGTCTAAGATTATACCCACCCCCTTTGCGCTCCCTTTGCGTTCCGTAGTATATTAGCTGGTATCCGTTGCCCAAGTCATTGGATTTAGAGCTTCGCCATTTTGTTTCTTGGATACAGCATATTTGAATGTTGCGTAGCTTAAGGATGTTACTAAGCTCCAGACTTCTACCTGTCAAGGATCCCAAATTCCAAGTAGCTAGTCTTAGCCTATCCTGCAAACATGTGTTCTTGTCCAGGTGTTCGTCGCTTCGGGGGGACACCCTAATATGATCTTCTTTCTGCGCATCCTTCGTATTTGCGTCGCTTCCGGGATACGCCCTGACATTTATGCTAATTCTTTGACTTTGCTTTTCATGTTTTGAGCAGAAGAATTGTTGGCTATATAGTTTTACGGCCGGTTGCCGCTTGACGCCAAGGTTGTTATCCTCTTGGAGAATATTGGTGTCACTGTTGACATGTGTTCTTCAGCCATCATCTTTTCTGTACGCTCCAACCTAAACGTGCAGCTTTGTCTGCAGCCTCATTATACGATAAATTTATGCGCAACTCTCATAATATGCGCAATTCCTGTAACCTTGGTGCATTCAGCGCCATTCTGCGGCCGCCATGAACTCTGTCAAACAAACAATAAGAATATTTAAACGAGTTAAAGGAAATGATAGAAACATCAATGCTACGTATATCGAAATACTAAATCTTCTAACATTGGTTATAAAAATTAACGATGATTGAACATATTGGATTAATGCTGTGGAATGCTAAGATAGAAAAGAGCTTACAGGTTTCCAAACTTATCAATATATTGATGTACTAGTACCAAAATCTCACTTAACAGATAGAAGTTACTTAAGAATACCAATGTACACTCTCTAACAGCTGGGTCCATGTGGGTACTGCAATTATTAACATCCTGCACACAAACAGAATCGTCGTTAAGTTACTATAATAATTATTAAACATTATAGAGATCAACAATCAAATTAGCAGTTTACTGTCATCTATGACATAACAATTAGAAGCAATATGAATACTACTTATGTGCGTTGGGAGGTACCTGATTTACGTAGTTTTTGTGCATTAAAAATAATTAACACAAAGTAACTGAAAGCCAAACCACATTAAGTCTGAAGTGCTGAAAATTAATGTTTTTTAGGTTTTTTTTTGAAAAAAACTTGAAGGTTTATTTATGTAATAAAAAAGTTTACAAACAATTTTTTTTATATTTTCAATTTTGCACAAAAGCGTCCACAAGATGGCGTTCTGAAAAAAAGGCCCCTTTGCCGTTGACAGCATAACTCGTACTGCAGACGTCTGAAATAAAAATTTTAAAAAGATTATTAAATGATAAATGAATAGCTACCGCAGCATCGTAGAAAATTTAAAAATTGTGATTAGTAAAAAAATGGTGGCTATTTAAATTTTTCAAAAAAAATTGCAGTAAATTGTTGATAAGAAAATACGCAATTTAAAAAAAAACTCTACAATGCAACGATAGCGACACACTTCCTGAACAAAATTCAATTTGAATCAGGTCGATCGGATAAAAAGAATTTTAGTTATGCTGTCAACCAGCTCAAAAATCATGATTTCGAAAAAAACACGTTTAAAGCTTTGGAAGTAGTAAATCGACTGATGCAATCAAAATATCGATATCAAACTTTCTTTTACTTTTTAGTCTGCTATTTCTGGGCCGTACAGAAGCTCTTCCACGTATTTTGATACAATCTCCTCGTCCTCAGATTGTTTTGCAGCACTCAAACGTCCTTCGTGTGTGTTGGCAGCTGAGGTGCAATTGGCATGCTTTATTCTGTGTTCGACGATTTTATGGCAATAATCGTATAGTTTTTAGCCTATGGAGATTCCCAAGCGTTCTACAACTTCTTAAAGAGCCACGTGATCCTCGTTAAAAATGATAGTAGAGACGCCGAAACTACTTTTCGGAGCAAACTTCCATATTACTAAGTTCGAACTCTCGTTCCTATTTTGATTGAACGCTCCCAGGCATCTTTCAAGATCATCTCGGCTGAGGTCCATATAAATTGGCTTGATTGCCCCTGCTTTGGCAGTGCTGCTTTATGTTTATACGTGCTAAGCGCGAGCTTTTTGCCAATTATACCACGACACAGCACCTTTCAGGCAATAATCAAGCTGTGGATTGTCATCAGTAGAGCACTTGTGGTAAAAAGTTGCCCACACAGCTTTTTTCATGTTACTTAGTGAGTCACTGTTGCGTCGATTGGCTAAGCCGTAATATAATGTAACATCTTTAATCAATTTATCGGTGAACTTTCCTTTGCCTCCAAGTCCCTTGTTTATTTTTTTACAGTTTCTCGGCCGAGAGCCCATCCTTTTCTGCACATGATTTATGAATTCTTTTTTTCGCTTTATAAGAAACATTTTCGACTATCTATTGTATGTTTTGGAGTCGCCAACACTGATATAATTGTAGTAACGAGTCTCGTGCAACTCTTAAGCGCGTTTAAACATTTTTACCATAGCAACTGATTCTATGTTTTCGGCAGGACCTGAATATTTTGCGTCGCATATCTCTCGTTGTACCATAAGTTATACTCAACTGTATCTTTCTTATATTCTCATGAAGCACACATTTTGCAATAAGAAGACTGTAATTGGATGTCAAGGACCTTTTTCGATTAATCGATAATAGGCGAAACTCCGTGCAAGGAATTAAAACCACGTTTTCGCCAAGTTCTATCACTTGACACTGAGTTTGGACACTTTTCCTTCTTGTTCTCCCACTTGTTTTAGCAACTTTTTTTACACTCAGAAGCTGAAAGATTATATTCCTCTAGTCATCATATGCTGTTTAATACACAGCCATTTTGTCCAACTCCAAGTAATCTCCTGAAAAATGTAAATCGGGGATTCACTTCGTATGCATTGTCGTTTATAAGCGGACATGAATTAATTTTTTCACAGCACATGATTTACACTTCACAAGTAATTTAAATCCCAAACCATGATTGCTCGTCTCTGCAAAATTAATGTCACTGCCACATTCTTTACACTTAATAAACTTTTTAAGCTTTGAAAAAACACTAACAAAATAAATTAAATGATAGGAAACACTTTCATTTAACTCAATCTGAGTCTCACCAAATGTACTCAGTTTGGATGGGGACATACTTAGATTTACCTCTTCTTTTTCCATATTGTAACGATTCTTTGGAAGTGCAAGTAAATTTACTGGCACGTGTCTCTTACTCTTACGATCCAATTTTCAATTTTAAACGTATACGTGTACTCGACAAACTGAAAAATACATAAGTGACTCCGTTTGTTTCTTTCTCGCCTGGTTATGGCTTATAACTGACTGTACTAATGCACATGCACCCAAATGCGCATATATATGGTCCTTTTGCTTACCCAAGTCACGTGGGTATAAATTTCGGCACTAACAAGAAAGACAAAGGCGGTAAATTGTGCGCATCCATAGTGGCGCGCGCTATGCTTAAGAGTGCTCTGGAAGCTTCAGTGTTTGGCGTTAATTTTAAATACTTCCGAGTCAAATAAATTTTGGTGGCTTGATATAACATTTTTGAGGTTCTAATCTATCTATTAAATCAAAAAAATCAATTTGTTTACACTGTTGTTACCCCTTAATAACAATATGAACCCAAATACTATACAAAGAACACCTGCTTTCAGCAATGAATTCACCAATTAAGATTAATTTAAAGAGAGTATTTCTTGAAAAACAGAAAAGAATTAGTCAGTCAATATATATTACTGAAGTGATACAATATACTGCTTGAAAGCATCTCCAGGTAAAACACACCACATTGAAAGTCATATGATAACTGAACGTTAAGCGAGGGCTCAAATTGAACCTAAAATACTCTTTAGAGAAATTGCAATGTTATTTTAAGATATTGCCACCTGCGAAATTTAGTGATTAATTTAGAAATCAGCAAATACTTAAAACATTTAAATTTTTAACGGTACATGGGCCAAAAGTTATGTTAAAAAGGCTCTGACTGTTGCAAATTTTTTGAAATTAACAATTAAGCCATCTTCTTGAATTATTTTAAATGAAGATGTTCCAACAACATTTTTGACAGAAGTAATAAATAAGTTTGATAGTATTGTATAAGACACGAAGGGGATGTAGCCGTTACTACTTCCCTAATAAAACATAAACATGGAAGTTAGCTCTGGATTACGTTTTGTAATAAGTCTCTGGCCATTGTCGCTGTAATCTTATTTCGACTGACGCTTGGTTTCGAATTAGGTGGTTTGGATGTCCTACGAGATTGTTGTAGTATGTGGTTGCGATTCCTTGAATTTTATTCTATATATTCTATTCCCAAGTCTATGTACATGGTTTTGATTATTGACGTGCAATGGTGCGTCTGCCATCATTCAAAGAGTTTTTGACTGAAATCTTTGTAGAATTTTAGTATCTGATGGCTCCGAAAAACACTAAAGTTATACTCCATAAGACCATATAGGTTTTAGTGCGAATATTTGTGAAGGAAAGCTGTGAACCACGTCTAAACAACTAAAACATTTAACATTAAGATTCTTTCGACTTTAATATGCGAATTCAATGTAAGTTTTTGATGTATAAATAACACAATGTATTTGAAATTAGTCTTGACTGGAATAGGAATATTGTTTGTTATAATTGTAGGACATGCCCCGTTTTTCCTAAAAATTACTTGGGTAAATTTATTATGGCTTACCACCACTTTCCATTTGCTAAAACAAACTTTTAACAGGTTGGGTGATTTTGAAGATATTGTGATGCTAATGTAGATAACTAGTGAACAGACAGTATACCGGTGTCCTCAGAAAGGATGACAATGCTGGTATTTTCCGTAACTGGAGTATCGCAAGTATATATCAGGTATAAGGGTGGTCTCAATACACCCCTTTGTAGTCAGTGCTGTAGTACCTTGCCAGTGAACTGTTGGTTTTTACTTGAAACATTGCTGTACATATGTTCTTTTTTCAGGTCTTTCAGTAATTTATTGATAATTTTTTCGTGTTTGCGTTGGATGGATAAATGATGTTACGTAAAGTCAAATCAGTATGACGAAATTATCTGGTCTAGGTTTGCAGTATCTACTATTCTTTTAAGGGTACATTTTTATAATGCTATACAATCCTAGTACACTCTTATAGATAGTGATTAACAGCACTAAGACTTGTCCGGGTAGTGATTCAGTATTTTATCTACAATAAATCGTAGCCAAGGATTTTACGAGTATCTGACTACCTTACTTCTTTTCTGGCTAAAAGTGGTAAAAAAGCTTTTACGGGTAGTGATAATTGGCACGATGCGTTAATGAAGGTTTCAACTTCATTATCAATAACAATATTAATTGTAATACCAAAACCAGGAAGTCAAAAAGTAACGTAACATTGTACTAATTTTGAAAAATTGTTACTAACAATAATTACACTAATTTGCTACTCGATCACCAGTTTGATTAACCAAATGTTTAACAGTATTTATTGACGTCATTCAAGCATTTCACAAGGTATACATAAAAAACTATTATCAAACTCTACTCTAGTCTCTCACAGCCCAAAGATTTTTTATTATACATTATAAATTTTGGACATCTTTATTTTTTATTGGTTTTGGAATACCACGGGGCAGTGTGTCGGATACACTATTTACATCAAACTTACGAACAATACAACAATTGGCACATTTGCTGATGATCGAGCGATAGTTCAGATGCACTCAGGACTTCTCGTAACCTTTAAAAGTCTTATGAACATATGTAAATTACAGTAACAAAATGGCACATTAAGGAAAACGCAACTAGATCGGTATAGGTGATCTTCCTGTTAAAAAACCTGTTCGCCTATATTTCTAAATCCAAACAAGTGCCAGTAGCTGAAAATGTTGAGAACATAATAATCTGTCTCTACGGAAACAATTAAATAAAATGTTTTGGGAATTGTATTAACTGATATTGTTCAAGTCTCGACATTTTATTATGTAGGGGGTATGTTAGCCGTTACTCACCATGCTGGCTAGACGGGTTGGTGAGGTTGGGTTGGATCAAGAAAAGATTAATTTGTGTTGGATGTACTAGGGATTAGGACATGAATTGCTCTCAGTATTTGGGGGGATGAGAGAAATTCAAGGCTCGCGTGGGCAGGGTTGCTTCCCTGAAATAGACCTATCCTCTGTCAGGATCACAGAGGAGTGTCTACTCGCTACCCTCAAATGAGCATGATGAAATAATTACACAAAAAGAACAAATAAAAACAACAGAAAACTTCTATCAGACACTATACGAAGCTAAGATAAAGCCACCATAAGGTAAAACACAAAAGATAGAAATACAGTTAAAAACATAGGATCAGAAGAAATACCCAATATAACAATCGTAGAAATCACCAGATCATTAAGAAATCTATCCAATAGTCGAGAATTAGGCAAAGATAATGTTATAGCTGAAATGTTAGAATACGGAGAAGAACCAGTATTAAGACTATTAGAAAAACTATATAATAAATGCTTAACTGAAAATAAAACACCCGATGTTTGGAACAATGCCTTGATAATTCTACTTTTTAAAAAAGGGAGTACATATAAATTGACAAACTACAGACCCATAAGTATCCTATCAGTTTTGTATGAACTTTTTACAAAAATAATTACAGAACGATTGAATAACAAGCTTGATTGCTACCAACCACGAGAACAAGCTGGGTACCTCAAAGGCTTCAGTACTTTAGACCATCTACAAGTAATTAGAACGTTAATAGAAAAAGCAAATAAATGTAATATAGTAGTGTGGGTGGACTTTGTGGACTACGAGAAAACTTTTGACTCTATCAAAACTTGGGCAGTTCTCAATGCATTAAGCAATAGCCGAGTAGATCACAGATATACATCTTTAATACAAAACATATATAGAAATTCTACATTTTAAATTATATTGTATGAGAAAACTAAGAAGATTCAAATCGATAGAGGGGTGCGACAAGAAGACTCGATTTTGCCTTATTTATTTACACTTACGATGGAAGACATGTTGAAAGAACTCAAATTGGATGACAAAGGCATCAATATCGAAGGAGAGAAGCTAAACCATCTGCGCTTTGCCTATGATATTGTTCTAATAGCCACTGATAAAAAAGAATTGCAGCAAATGCTACAAAAATTACAACAACAGTCAAAACAAATTGGCCTAAAAATAAATAGAATAAAAACGAAATACATGACCAATCAAATAATACAGGATAAAGAAAATGAAAGTCTGGAAGATGACAATCACACAATAGAAAAGGTGGATTCATATATTTACTTAGGACCAAAAGTTATACCATCAAAAGATAACTTAAAAGCTGATCTATCGCGTATCACTAGCATGGGCCACGTTCGGTAAACTGCAAAAACTTTTGAAATCTCAAACACCGAACACATAAAAGCAAGAGTCTTTGATCAACACATACTTCCGACATTAATATATGGTACAGAATCTTGGGCTCTTAATAACAGCATAATAAAAAAGCTTCAAGTTACACAACGTGCAATGGAAAGACGCATGATAGGAATTACACTCCGTGATCATGTACCTAATGATGAAATACGAAAAAGATCAAAAGTGACAGAAGTCGAGTGTGTAGACTTAGATGGAATTGGGCAGGCCACATAGCCAGGATAAACGATAATAGATGGACACGTCGAATAATTGAATGGAGGCCACGAAGTCACAAGAGGAATAGAGGAAGGCCACAAACAAGGTGGACTGACGACATTAAGAAATTCGCATGTATAGACTGTATGCTAAAGGCCAGAGATCGACAACAGTGAAAATGCAAGGGGAGGCTTACATCCGACGATGGATGATAGCTGTGATGATGATAATGTTCAAGTCTGACCTATTAACTGAAGGATAAATTCTTATATATAAAAACATTTTCAGACCTTTATGGAGTCACAGAATTCAACTCTAAACACAGTCAGTATTGAAATATTAAATCATTTTACGTTCTATCTTTTCTATGTTATATACCAAATGCTGTTATACAGCATAATATTGATATTACTACCGTCAAAGAAGAAATACAAAGTATAGTAGATGGTATTATGACCCATAAAGTACCCATATAAATGCAATAGATGAACTACTGGAGCGTAAGACGAGACGCCGAAGTTCAAACGATCTAAATGCATAGACTTGACAAACGGCCTTTTCTCAATATTGCATTACATGTACCTTGTTATAGCAGAATGTTTACTGTTATAGGGTGGTGAAAAGTAACCAGGCATTAAAAATTAGCTATAAAACTTACAGTATTACCAAAGTCCTGATGAAAACAGTCTCTCAAAATTTAAAAAGCTAAGCAGTTTGTAAAATTGCAGTGTTGCATATCAGTTGAGTTTTCACCAGTGGAAAACTTATTATGTGTAGGAGCTAAACCTGAAAACTGCGACAGTAGATTGGAATATAGGAAGTTATAACCGAGTTATTATAAATATTGGCCTTATCCCACGTTGGCGGCATTGTAAATTGTGATAACCGACATTAATAGGCGTCACGTAATATTGATTCTAAAACAATGTTTGAGAGGATACCAACTCGACCAAAAGTGACAGCGTGGTGCGAAACGATGACAACATACCTCATCGGACTATATTTTGACCGCTACATTCAAGTGCTGAAAGTTTAGTGTGGCCTACGGTACCTAACTGGAATAACATTGGTAACTTTAGGTTCATGCAAGATGGTACCCCACTCCGTTTTGTTCTTACTGTGCGTGCGTAGTTAGGCGAGCATTTGTCAGAACGTTGGCCAGAATGACGTGAAACTTAGACCCCACTCTATCTGATTCTTACCTGTAGGGCTATAAAAAGGACAAAGCCTTGCACACTGAAGGACTTGGAAGCACAATTCAGGTTCTCAGCGGTATCTCAAACAATTTGCTTTAGAAGACTGTGGTTGACGTCACCGAAGCCTACTTTTAAATTTATGGATTTTATTTAATTTTTCTTTGTAATATACAATATAATAAAATAATAAAATGTATTTGAGAACGTGGTGTATAATTAATAAAGTTTGGAGAGGCAGGCGTGTAAATAGCCGCTCTCGTGGATGCGGTGTGGGATACGATACCGATGCGGCTCGTAAGGACCAAAAAATGGAGAGGCAGGCGTGTAAATAGCCGCTCTCGTGGTGCGGTGTGGAAACGTAGTACGGCCCGTAGTGGAAGGTCAGCCGATAAGGCCAAAATCGTCCCTTAAACGGCCGTCGCGTTAGCGGATGGGGGCGGCTACCGATATCAACCAATGAATTGCCAAATCGCTCACCTGAATCGGCTTCGGCTTCGGCTTCGTCGGCGATTCCAAGGTGGCCACCTCTGCGTTGCGGATCTGGTATCTGCGGGATGTTGAGACACGACTAAATTGGCTGAGCTGCGATGCGTGAATATTTGCGGGGATGCGAAATGTTTCTGATGTATGCGGGTTAAGACACGACCGTACTGGCCGCGCTGCGGTGCGTGAATATGAATTTATGCGGACTAAGACACGACCGAACAGGTTTGTGTGCGACGGCAAAACGTAGCTGATATCAAAGGTCCGCATGCCGCCGCGATATAAAGCGGTTCAAGGGCGAAAAGGCCGCCACACCAAAGTTGAACAAAGATATTCTAGTTCTCAGTAAACTTTTTACACTTTCATTATGAGTGATGGTCTTCTCTAAAAATTATTTAACAATAGTTTTAATTTTAGAGCAATTTCTAGTTAAAATAACAAACCGCGCCTCGATTCAGCAACGCGTCGCGAACTTTCCGCGATTTTCGCAGAATTCCGCGTGGCTGCGGGCTTCGGCGCTGGCGCTCCGATTCGGCTCGCTGGAAAAATAAAAATTAATTGCCGCCGGAGCGTTCGGTTTACACAAGTCCCGCTGTTGTTCCAGACTTGTTTATGCTTTTGCCGAGCATGAATGTTAATTTCGATACAGCGCCTGCAGCCGATCGCCGCAGCTATCGAGCCGGCGCCGCGTTCATTAGGCCTTCGCAGGAAGCGCAGTGCTGCTTGTCGCCCAAAAACCCAGGACAAATGATGGATTGGCTTTCTTGATGGCGCGGAACGTCGCCTGCACCCCCGCTATTGCAGTTTTTAGCGGCCCAAAGTGACGAGCCGAGCTTTTCTTGCTTTCGGGGGCGCAAGGTGAGCTTGAGGCAACTTGGGACGCAAACAGCAGCTGCTACTCGAATGGGCTCGTAGACCGCATTTGGGTTACTTACTCTAAAAGACGAACAGGTGCGTTATAGTATACTACATACGCTAAGATGCCGCTTAGGGTAGGTGCAAGTAAAAGATCTCTGTTATTTTGCCTCTGAGCTAGATGATACCATCTTCCTTTTGTCCTGTGTTAATGAAGATTAGTTTTTAGTTATTAATTATAACTTTAAACAGGCTAATTAAGAAAAGATAATTAATTTCTAGATATGTAGTAGGAATAATAACACATTTTCGGTAAAAGACTTTATCTTGTTAGCTATTTTGTGTAATTCAGGGCACTGAATCCAAATATATTAGTTTTACATCACTCCTGAATTTGTTACTAGCATTTTCGTATTGATAGTTACTAATAATAAATATTTAAGTCGGATTTGAGTTAACTTTGCTTGTATTGCCAAAATCGCCTCCTTTTTGATGTATTCCAAAATGACATATTTTTATTTCTGGCCCTAGACTAAACAATACAATAGAAGACACACGTTGTTTGGTCTCCTACCAAATTTTCTTCTACGTTATACGCAAAAAATATGCAATTCTCATTTTATAGGTTTCTTCTTCAAAATGCATTTTTTATAATTTGATTGCAGTTTTTGTTAAGGACAAATTAACCTTGCTATTTCTAGCAGTGCCATTAAAGTCTTTAGCGGTCTGGTCGCAATTAATGGACATTTATAAATAACAATTGTATATGAACAAAGTACTTTTCGTCTAGACGAATACACGTTGCGCAAAAGAATAACAATATTTGACCTAAACAGAAAAACGGGCCTCGGAATTAAAATCTGTTGACGTTAAACTTAAATAAGTGGAAGATGCCTCTAAGTTTAAGTACTATGATCTTATAGTATACCACATTGAGTACAAAAGTACAACAGAATGTTAAATTTGTTCATCATCTTAACCAACTTTGAAATCAGAATAAACCTTAAAGCAGAACATGCTAAAAGTTTTATTAAAACTGAAGACATAAACAGTTTCTCAAGTAGGTTAATGATAAGAAGCCGCATATCATATCGCAAAAAAGAAGGTTTCTAGCGTTAAAAACTCAAATCAGATAAATAGGACAGGCCAGTTTTGATCAACAAACTTTGACGTCATCGCTAATATGACTACTGATAAGATTTAGTTAAAATTGAGTCCAAGCTACACTCTGTCGTGTCTATTAGTAGCACCTGCGGCGATCGTTCCATAAAATCAAACACAACCAAAAATACCGTCTATTTAAAACTTAGTGGCTAGTTAAATGTTTGAGCACTAAAAAGGGAAGCAAATGTGTGTTATACAAGACCACGCCATGTCACAACACAAAAAACATAGTTACGTGTCGGCGAACAAAATGAAACATACCGCTGACACTGTTAATGACTTGTCAGAAGATAAAAACAGTAAATCAAATATAAAGATTGTCTACTAAGAAAATTCTGTAGTACTTAATCCTATTACAGTAAATAAAAATCGACTTGACTTGAAGAGCTGCATCATGGTGGTTACCGCCTTGATAAATTGGAGTATAAATTGAAGAGTAAATAACTTTATACTACAGTAAAGTCTTCGGAACCACTAAGACATACCAAAAGTTTGATAAACATGTACCTCTACTGTTGACGCATGGAATAAGTCAAAGAAACGGAAAAACTGTAGCAAAATAAAAAATACAAAAAAGATAGGTATGCAGCAAAAATAGGAACACGGAATATCAAAACTATGCTGGCAGCGGAAAAATAGAAGAAATGGCAAAAGAAATGAGGGACTACAAAATATAGATACTAGAAATACAGAAAATATGATGGAAAGGAGAAGGTAGAATTGATAAGGAAAACAGAGGCGAAAATAATAAAAGTAGTAAGTGGTAAGCGAGAAACTGAGAATAAGTTCTACTTAAGAATAAGTTTTAGGGTAGCTAACATTTCCATAGTAAACGTGTATGCATCAACTGAGGAGGCAGAGAAAAACGAGGAAGATGACTTTTACGACGAACTAGGGAAAACATGAGAAACAATTCCGGAGCATGATACCCCAGTTGTCCTTGGAGACTTCAACGCGAAAGTAGGAAAAGCGGAGCACGTGAGGATGATATCAGAGAATGGACATGGTAAAACCCTTCAAACTTCAAGAGTAAAATGGAACATAAGCTAACATGGATGATCCCTGAAGAAATACAGGAACCAGATTGATCATGTGATGATATCCAAAAGAGACAAAAAATGATTTAAGACATTAGAACACACCGCGGAGCAGACATTGGTTCCAACTACCTTTTTGATAGCCACGATACAGTTAAGAGTGTTAGAAAAAGAAAATCAACAATCAGAAAGCGGTGAACAGTGGAAGAACTCAAGGAAAAAATAGTCAATATCAAAGAAGTAAGGAAGCAGTTATTCATAAATATGCAGCTTAAAACTATTGAAGATGATCGGAAGAATATAAAAAAGGTATTAAAAATACAGAAGAGATGATAGGCAAAAAAGATACAGAAAAAAGAACGAATGGTTTGATCACGACTGCGAAGAAATACTTAAAAAAGAAAAGACTGCAAGGTTTTATAGCTAAGAGCAGGAAACAAAATGACTACAAACTAAATCGGGAAAGAGTGTACAAAGTTAATAAGGAAAAATAGGAGAAAACGGGAAAATAAATTTGGCAAATATGGAAAAAAAGAACGGCAGGACACTTCGAAAATGTGTTGAAAAAAAACAGCGCAGAGGTAAATGAGATAAATGAAGATACAATCATACCTAAAGACAGAGTACTAATACCAACAAAAAAGGATTTTGACAAAGTTATTAAAAGATAAAACAAAATAAGGCAGGAAGAATAGATAACATCGTAAATAAAATAATAAAATATGAAGGAATTCAACTAAGACAAAGACTATACAAACTAGTAGTGCAGATATAGAAGAATAAAACCATGCCCAGTAAATGGGAGAGCGGCTAATATTAAAGAATAAAATTCTGATTACCCTATTAAACAAAAAACTGACACGTATACAGTAGAAAAATAGAAAGTAACAATATGTATTTAGGAGGGGAAGATCTACCATAGACCCGATACATGTGATAACTCAAATAATCGGAAGATCTTACAAATACGATATTGGAATATAAATCTTTTAATATCGATTTTATATAACGATAGTATATAACGAAGAGCTTTAATGAGAAACATGAAAAAAAATGAAAATGCCTGAAAAATGGTGAGACTAACTGGAGAGGCAGGCGTGTAAATAGCCGTGCCCTCGTGGTGCGGTGTGGGGAACTAAGTACGGCCCGTTTTGAAATGTAAAACGCTGAAGCCCAAATCGTCCCTTAAACGGCCGGCGCGAAAGCGGATGGGGGCGGCTACCGATATCAACCGATAAGTAATTGTCAAATCGCTCACCTGTAATCGGCTTCGGCTTCGGCGGCGTTGGTTTCACGGTGGCCACCTTGTTGCGAAGTCTTCGTGCCTGGAACACGATTACACTGGCCGGGATGCGATGCGAAAGTCTTGCGGGTTGGTTGAGCACGACCGAATTGGCCGCGCTGCGGATCGAGTATTTCTTGCGGGGTAGTTATCTGCGGGTTGGTTAAATGCGGCCGCACTGGCCGCGATGCGGGTGGAGTATATCTTGCGGGTTGGTTAAACACGACCGAATTGGCCGCGATGCGGATCAAGTATATCTTGCGGGTTGGTTAAGCACGACCGAATTGGCCGCGTTGCGGGTCGAATATGTCTTGCGGGGTTAAGCACGACCGAAATGGTCGCGTTGCGGACCGAGTATATACTGCGGGTTGGTTAAATGCGGCCGCACTGGCCGCGATGCGGGTCGAGTCTGTCGCCGGACTTCGCGCCTGGCTTAGGGGTAGATCATCCGCGGGAAATGTTAATTCGACAGCACTTCTCGTCTCAAAGGATGCCGCCGACGGCGTATGCAGACTCGCCGACTGAGCAAAAGCCCATATGCCGTTTTGTGTGCGATAGCAGAACGTGGCGGCAGATATCAAAGCCACCAGCATGCCGCCGCGATACACAAGCGGTTCAAGGGCGAAAAGGCCGCCACACCACTAACTAAAATGACAATGAAATTAGAATATCAAAATAGTTTTCAGTTAACTTAGGAGTAAAACAGAGAGTCGGGATATTAACCACGCTATTTAATATAGCATTAGATTCAATAATAAATTACTCTAACTCAGTAGAATAAGAACAAGCATTAAGACTCTACGAATAGTGGCATACGCTGACAATTTAGTGGTAATAGCAAGAAATAAAATAAATCCGAAAGAAAGAACCAAAGAAACTAAAATTAAAGTAAGGAAAGAAGGAAACTAAATGTATGGAAATAAAACTAGTAAATAAACAAAAAACAGATATGAGCGTAAAGCTAGGAAATTTCAAATAAGAAATTGTTGAAAATTTAAAATATTTGGGAGCTAAATTTAACAATAAAAGTAAAATAAAACAGGAAATCAAATAATACCGGGAGGACATAGAATATACTATAAATACAAAATATCATAAAACACAGCAATATAACCAGTGGCACAAAATGAGAGTTTATAAAGTTGCAAACAAACCAGTGGTAGTATATGGAACAAGAACGATAAAGTTAAGAATTTTTGAGAGAAAGGTTATAAGAAAAATATAAATGTTAACAAACTCGAAAGTAAAAATTATTCTGAAGGGAGAAGATATTGTTAAAGTAATAAAGATTAAAAGAATGCGCTGGTATGGACCCATAAAAAGAACATGAGGAACAACAAACAGGTGAAGATTACATTGTGGAGACCAAGTACTAGAAGATCAAATATAATATAATAATAAGTGGCTTAATGGTCCTTCTTCTTCTTCGCTCTTATCCTTATGCCTTCCAGTGTCGGATTTATACGTCACGGTCCTCCTTAACCCATTTCTTCCATTCTTTTCTGTCTCTTGTTAAACTTTTCATTTCGTTTACTGTATTTCCTCTTGCTTTTCCCACCTCAATGATTTGACTTATCCATTTCTTCCTGGGTCCTCCCTTTCTTCTTTTCTTTACACTTCTTGCTTCGAAAACTTTTCTGCATATTCTCTCTGGTTTCATTCGTTGTATATGACCGTACCATGTTAACTGTTTTTTTTTTGATTTTGTTCACTATTGGTTCCTGTTGTAAAGTTTCTCTTATTTTCTCATTCCGTACTCTATCAAACTTTGTCTTATCCGCTATCCTTCTCAAGTGTTTCATTTCTATTGCCGTTATTACACCCTCATGTTTGGTTTGTATCGTCCAATTTTCACTGGCGTATAATACTGTTGGTATTGTTATTGCATTATGTACCATTAATTTCACTTTTTGGTCTATCTCTTTTTTTCCCAATATCGTTCTATGTAATGAATAGTAGATCCTATTCCCTCTCCTCATTCTGTTACTCAGTTCTGCTTCTATTCGGCCATCATCTGTTATTATTGTTCCCAAATACTCAAATGTTGAGACTCTTTCCATATTATGCCCTTTACACTTTACTTCTCTATTTTGTCCCCTCTCCTGGTTTTGATTCACTATCATTGTTTTACTTTTCTTAATGTTGACCTCCATTTCCTCTATTCCTCTATTCTCTATTCTCTATTTCCTCTACCCATATGTTGACTAGCTTTTGTAATTTATTATCCGTATCTGCCATTATGACTATGTCATCTGCATACATTAAACTTTTCACCTTGACTGGTTCCAGGTTTCTATATCCTATTATTGTATCCAATCCTTTCGTTTTTTCTTTTAGATTTTTTGCTATTTTATCCATTATTATTATAAAAAGTAGTGGGCTTAGGCTATCGCCCTGTTTTATGCCGCTCTCCATTTTGAATTCCCCGGATGTACTTTGTATATACTTCTGATGGCCTCTATTAGTTTCTTTGTCACTTCCAGTTCCTCTAAGCATTCCCATATTTTTCCTCTCTCAACTGTATCAAAAGCTGCTCTTATGTCTAGAAAGGTAAGCAGTAGTTCATCTCCTTCCTCTATTTTTTGTTCTATAATGTTCCTCAATATGCATATGTTGTCATTAGCTTGCCTATTTGCCCTAAATGCCCCTTGTTCCTCCTCTAGTTTATTTTCTATCACTTTTCTAAGTTTCCCCTCCAGAATTCTGGTATATACTTTAAAGCACACCGAGAGGCAAATGGCTCTATAATTATCGCATTCCGTCTGATCCCCTTTCTTATATATTGGAACTATCAAGTTCTTTTCCCAGTCTTCTGGAATTTTCTTAGTTCTCCATGCCTCCTCACATATTTTCCAGAGCCATTCTTTACCCTTTTCTCCCATCCAGTTTATCATTTCCGGGTCTATTTTATCCTCGCCCCCTGCTTTCCCAATCTTTATCTTTTTCAGTGAATTTTCTAGTTCCTCTCTCGTTATCTGTTCTGTTTCTTCTGGCTTAATGCTCCTAAAAGGAATTTTTTTCCCATATTTATTTTTCGGGGTAGATTAGTTCCTTTGTTTTTTATCACACTTTTACTACTGAAACTTAACAAAAACTATCACTATATCACTACAACCCTTTGTGTGTCTTTACCAGTTTAACTATCTCTTTCCATTTTTTTTTTGTTATATGTGCCTTCTCCTTCCAGTTTGTGATTTTCAATGTCCTTAGATCTTTTTTCACCTCGTCCATCTTTCTCAACCTTGGCCTTTCCCTTGGTCTATTCTCCATTCCAGTAATTTCTTTAGTGTGTCGTCTTTTTCTTTTATGCTTACATGTCCTAGCCATTATTTTCTTCTAGACTTGATAAATTTTACTATGCCTTTGCTGTTCATTTCTGCAACTATTTTTATTGCCCCTAGAATTGTTCTTAGAATTTTTCTCTCAGTCCTTTTCATTAGTTCCTCTTCTTGTCCTGTTAAGCACATCATTTTCACAACGTAAGTCCTTAGCGGTCTATTTAGTGTCTTATATATTCGCATTTTTGTACTTTTGCTTATTTTGTTGGTTTTGAGGCATGCTTTGTTTGCATAGTATGCTTTTAAACCTGTTTGTGTTCTTTCTCTTATTTCATTTTCTTCTTTGTTTACGTTTTTGTTTCTCGTTGCTCCTAAATATTTAAATTTATTTACTAGCTCCAATATGTATTTGTTGATTTTTAAGTTTCCTTTTATTCATGTGTCATCTCTAGTATATTTGAAATATTTGGTTTTATTTTTATTCATTCTTAGATCCATTTGGCTTGCCCTTTTATCTAGATTTTAAAATATTTCTTTCAGGTTCCTTTCCGTTCTGCTTATTATCACCACGTTATCCACTAACGCTATTATTTGCCCTTTTTTATTGATTATTGTTCCCCCGCAGTTCAGATTTCTTTTCACGCTTTCCAGCGCTACATTGAATAAAGTGGCTGATAGGGCATCCCCTGTCTTATTCCTTTATTAAAAATAAATCTATGGGTATATATAGGTGTTTGTGAATGTTGCTTCTATTAATCTTATTAATTTTTGCGGTATTCTTTAATCTTTCAAGAATTGCATCAATTTCTTCCTGTCAACACTATCAAAAGCTTGTTTTAAGTCAAAGTCAAGTAGTGCAATATTGCGCTCATTATTTTTCTTTAATATTTGCATGGTTATGTGGATAGCATCTAGTACAGATTTTGCCTTTATGAATCCAAATTGGTATTTACCTATTTCTCTGTGCTCTGTCAGTTTTCTTTAAAGCATTGTGGAGAATATTTTATAAGCCGAGTTTAGTAGCACAATCCCTCTATAATTACTACATATTTCTTTGTCTCCTTTTTTGTGTAATGTTACAATAATACCTTCATTTCAATCTCTTGGTATTCTTTCTGTATTCCAAAACTCTTTTATTATCTCATATAGTTTTCTTTGCATACTTTCATCACTATTCTTAATCATTTCTCCATATATTTGATCTATTCCTGGAGCTTTTCCATTTTTGTTTTGCTATCATCTCCTTGATTACTTCATACTTTGATTCTGTTACTTGTATATCCTCTCTGTTTTCACAATTGCCTTCTTGTGTTTCTGGGTTCTCGTTCATGTTATAATGTGGTGTACACAGCAGCTTTTGAAAGTGTTTTCCCACATATATTTTATTTCTTTAGCCCTGCTTTGCAACATTACGTTTTTGCTTTTTATCCCTCTGCTTCTTATTTTATTCCTTAACTATTTTCCTGTGTAACTTCTTTATATTATTTTTCTTGCTATTTTTCTCCATATTTCCCATTATTTTATTTATCCGTTTGTTTTTCTTTTGTTTACATATTTTATTTGCAACCCCACAGCTCAATCCCATATGTCCAGATGGGTTTTATAATACATTTATATAGAAGTATTTTATTTTCTATTTTCAATTGAGAATTACGACCAAGCAACTAATACATTTGTCGAATCTTGTTGTTTATGTGATTCTTTCTGGATATTATTATGTTGTACCTACTAATTATCCAATTTACTAAATGTTCTCATGGAACAGATTGTAAATTTCTAAATAAACAAAAAAGTATTTTATTTGCGTCCTTTCTCTTTCCTTATATTCATTTATGTCTGCTACTGCATTCGTCCTTAACCACTTTATTCCTGCCCTATTTTTTTGTTGTATTGCCTTCTCACAGTTTTAGCCAAACCACTTTTGCCTTCGTTTTTTACTTTTATATCCAACTGCATCCTGCGCAGCTTTATTTATGTCATGTCTCATTTTTGTCCACTTACTGTCTACAGCTTCTTTTATTTACTTTTCCTAATTCTTGTCGTCTTGCTTCTTTGTATTTTGTTTTTATTTTTTCTCGTGTAAACTTATTGCTCAACAATTCTCTTTTCCTTCTTTTATTCTTTGTTTGTTGAATTTTTGTTTTATTGTTGCTATCACTAAAAAGTGGTCGTGTCTGCATTCGCACCTCTGAATGTTCTCACATCCCTTATTGTTGTAGCATTTTTTTCTGTTACCAATATATGATTTATTTGGTTTTCCTCTGTATTGCTTCTTTCTGGTATTATCCAGGTTATTTTGTGTATTCTTTCGCGATCAAATTTTTGCTACTTATTACCATGTTTGCTGTTGCGGCAAATTCACACAATCTGTTTCAATTATTATCTGTATCATTGTGGACCGCATGTTTTCCTGTCACTCTACTTATGAATTATTTCTTGCCTATCTGAGTATTAAAGTCTCCTATTACTAATATCATATCATGGCTTGGTATTTCTATTGGTATAGTTTTTCTTTGTCTTTTTCATCCGGTTGCTTTGTTGGAGCATATACATTTATAATTGATAACTTTGCTGATTTGGCTTCAATTCTTATATAGGCTAGACTACCATTTATTTGCTTAAAACATAATATTTTTCCCTTGTTTTATTTTTAACATAAAAAACTCTATTTGGTCCTTGCTTTTTTTCATCTGAGTATTACATTATGAAATATTTTTTGATTATTTCCTCTCTCCTTTCCACCTCTTGAACTGCAGCCACATCTACTTGATATCTTATTTATTTCTCTTTTTTATGTTCCAAGTCCCTATCTTAATTTTGTTTTCTTTTTTTTATCTAGCCATTTTTCAAAATCATGCCCTTCTCCATATTCCTTCATCTTCTTTGATTCTGCCTGTTTTTTCTGTTCATTCGTTTTTGATCGCCAAGTCATATTTGTTATAAATCGCAATTGCTTTTTCATCTCTTCATTTTTGCATCTCCTGATGATCTTTCACTCACAGTTCTCGTTTTTTGTTTTTTATTATTTTGTTTATTGCTTTGTAAGATAGCTATTTTTTATACCTGTTCGAAACTAAATTCTTTGTTATTCACCACTACTTTATTTTAGCCCATTTTTGCCGTACATCCTTCTTCCTTTGCTTTCTTTAAATAGTATCCTAGTTTTCCCTTTGCTCTCTTACTTACTCTTTGGTTATCCATATATCTGTGCCCTTTGAGTATTCTGTAGCGTTGAGGATTTCTATTTTCTGTTTCTATGCCACCAGTTCCACCATTATTGTTCTATTTTTTCTTCTTGGTGTTTTCCTATTCTTATTATTCTACTATTTAGCAAGATTTTCTTATCTAGTACCATCCTTTTACATATTTTTTCTACTTTTTCTACTAGCTTTTCTTCGTCTTCATTCTTTTCCTCTACCTTTCTATGAATTACTATGTTTTTCTTCATTATCTTTTTTTCTAGTACATTTATTCTTGTTGTCTGAACTGTTATTTGTTTCTTAGCACTCCATTTTTTCTTTGTATAATATTCACTATTTTTGTATTTAATTCCTTTAGTTCAATTTTTACTTCTCTCAATTCCTGTTTTATGCCATTCAGTATTTCTGTTATTCTTCCCCCATTTTTTTCACCTACTCTATTTTATCTACTTTTTCTAAATTTGGCAACCTTGCCTTTTCTCTTTTAATGACCTACCTCTACCTGTAAAAATAACTGTTGCACTTTTAATCTATATTAAAAGGATACTTTTTACTTAATTCTTATTAGAGCTTTCCCTTCCCTTCCTTTTTTGCTATTTTATGTTCTCCACTGTTCTAAAACAATTTGTTTTGATTATTTCTTCAATAAAAATCACCTTCCTAAGATGTAATTTAATTACGTCTATTTTCTACACTGTTGCCACAAAGAAGAGTAAGAAAACCAAAAAGTAAGTGAAAGGATATAACAAACTTAGGAATACAAGAATGAGAAAAGCTACAGGGTCGGATGGAGAAAAATAGCAAAGGAAGCTAAGACCAACAATAAGTTAGATTAGAAAGAGGGAGAAGAACGTGAAATAATTCATCACATCAATCGAGTTTTGTGACCTCAGAATGAGCGGCTGCTGTTGCGAATGAAATGTATAGCCAATTATGTATGTATGTAATGAAAACATTTTCTGCTATTTATTGTTGATAATATAATTGCACACAATTTACAAAATAAAAAGTTTAAAGTTTATTTTCTACCCTATTTTTAGTTTCTTTAAACTATTCGAAAACATTTGACAGTTTTCCTAAAACTTTTTAAAGATATTGAATGTGAAGAAAATGTAATTCATAAAAGTTTTTATATATAAATATTTCATTACCCAATTTTCCTTCCGTCGGTTAGAAATAAATATTTTTGAATAATTTTCGTTTGATGCTACCATTAAACACATACGATGTTCCGTCACATGCACCCTTCCAGTTAGCGAAGCTATTACTCGGCCCGACAGATGAAGCCATTTCAGGAACCTCCTGGGAATTTCTCGGATTGATTTTTCAATTTCCGGTGGCTCGGCAGTGCGCCTGCACTCAGCCTGCATGTCACATATTTGCGGCGGATCCGGCCAAATGCTTACATGTGCGCCGTAATCCGCATCCTTTCTGTTTCCATTCCGTGTAATGCATTTTCGCGATTTGGGCTTTGGACGCGTCGAACGCTGCACCGCGCCGGAATCCGGAGCTCCAGCTTCGGCCGCGATTTATCGCTATTTCACTGGCGCGCCGGAGCTCCGCCGGCTCCGGCTTTTCACCTGTTTTCGGCGGAAGCGCCATTACGTCTAATAGCGGCGAGGCAGGCCAGGAGTGGCTTTTAATGTTTATCAATTACTGCGGGTGTAGAGGAAGATGCGGCCTAGTGGTGCCTAAGGTGCACCTGCAGTTCTGCTTCTGCTCGTTCATGTAGGAATTCCTCTTGTGGCAGACAATACCTACGTCATGGTAATAAAAGAAAATCACAATGCTCTTTTATAACGTAGTAATTTAACCAAATAACTAATTACTATTATTATTAGTTTTGTCCATTTTTCAAAATGTGGTTGATATATGTAGTCTTATTAAGCATTTAGTGTTTGTTGAATTGCTACAAATACAATTTATTAAATTTTTTAATGTTCTTTATTTTTAGCTATGTATATATATATATATATATATATATATATATATATATATATATATATATATATATTCTTATTATTTTCTAAAGGTTCTAGATCAACAAAAAACATATTAAGAGGTTCTTTGGATATTCGGCGTTTGATGTTTATTACATTTCTCACTTTATGACCATGTTCTAAAATGTTTTGTGTCTTCTACGTCAATTTTTTAAATGTATCTGAACTTTGACATGTTAATTTTACTATATTGTTGGCCATACTTCTAATCGAATATTGTTCTATTTCAACTATGTTATTTAATTTTGAGATCATTTGTGGTAAACTTACCACACCATACACATATTTGGGAGGGGGTTTAGGTATATCTTTGTTTGTAATGTTTTTATTAGTGTTAACTGTCTGGCTATCTTCTAGTGCATAAAATGCATTATTTAATGGTAACTCTTTGTCTACATTGTTTTTGGCAATCCTATTCTTCCTTCTTTTAGCTCCTTTTACTACTTGCCATGGATTATCTTGGGTGGTATAAGTATTATCTTCTTCCTCGCTAGTTGAAGTCATTCGCGTGTATTCTTGTTGTCTTCTTTTATTATTTGTATGAAATAATGAGTTTTGTTGCATCATAAATTGCTCCTGATTGGGCGGAAGAGAACTGACTCGTAGACTGTGAAGGATAAATTTGCTGATTAGTTGTCTGGGGATAAATCTGTGGTGACATTTGGATTAATCCTTGTTTGTCCGTGTATATTAATTAATGGTTGTGAAACATAAAGTTGACCCGTTATATTATTTTGTGAATTAGGAAAAAATCCCATACGTGGGCCATTTCCTGCTGGTAGCATTTTATTTGTTGCACTTGTGTTGTTTACCTTGGTATAAACCGGGTTCCCGATATGCACTATTATTGATTAGCAATTTACTTACAATTTTATTATGTTCAAATTATGAAGAGATTAAGTTTATCACTTCCCGTCCAGGCAAAAGATCACCGCGCTAGTACTATCTACGACATATATAGCAACCACCATGTTACTATAAAGGGGGTGGAGAGGCAGGCGTGTAAATAGCCGCTCTCGTAGTGCGGTGTGGGATACGTAGTACGGCCCGTTTTGGAACGTAAACCGATAAGGCCCAAATCGTCCCTTAAACGGCCAGCGCGAAAGCGGATGGGGGCGGCTACCGATATCCACCGAAAGTAAAGCCAAATCGCTCACCTGAATCGGCTTCGGCTTCGGCTTCGTCGGCGATGTTTCATGGTGGCCACCTTGATGCGCTGTCTTCTTGTATGTTGCGGGATGTTAAATGCGGCTGTACTGGACGTGATGCGGTGTGAATATAAGCGGGTTGTTAAGTACGACCGGATTGGCCGCGCTGCGGTGCGTATATATGCGGGGTGTTAAGACACGACCGAATTGGCCGAGCTGCGTAGCTAAAACCGGAATACATAGAGAAATCTAATGTAAAGACTTTACAAAATAAAGATATAAAATTCCAACGTTTAAGATTAATAAATAGTAATATCAATCTAAAAGAATCATACGCGAATATAGCACAGCGAGTTTATTTACAGCTCAGTCGCCTCTCGCATATACACCGTCTTTATCCTGCTAATCTTCGTCGGTTAAGTTTTGGCTTTCCATTGCCTCATGTAGTTCTTGATCCCAGAATTTAGGTGGTCGCCCTGTTTCCAGTTCCAATCTATTTGGGCCCATCTATTCGTTGCCATTTTTTTTATATTTCCATACCACTTCAGCTTTTTCCTCAATTTGCAGGATGACTGTTTTTTCCATTTTCATACTTTCTCGAATGTCTACATTTCTGACACGTTCTAATTGGCTTTTCCTACAGCTTCTTATCAAAAAGTCCATTTCCGTAGCTAAAATTTTATCTTTGTTCCGCACCGTAGATAAAACGCTCTTGACAAGTTTCTCTTTTTCTTTGATGTCTCTTTCGAGATGTTTATTTTCCCAATAACTTGTTATTACTTTTGTTCTCGTCTCACCTAACTGTTCGAATGCGGTTTTATGTATTGTTTGCTTCATTTCCCAATCTATTCCCATTATTGTTTACTGCCTCTTCGCCAAATTTTCCTATTACTGGTTTTATTCTTTCCGTCCTGTCGTGACATTTTAATTTCCTAAGATTGCAATTTTTTTCTTGTTTAAAAATTTGTTTTTTTGGGTTTTCGTCATTTGCAAGAATATATACTGCTATTATGTAAATGGTGTGCCATTAACCTTTTATTTATCTCTTCCCGGTGTTTAATGTGCTTTTTACACTTTCTTTCTTTATATAACAATAGCTCTTATTTTTTTGTGCATTCCGGTATAAAACCATATGTAGTTTGCGTACTCTTCGTTTCCCGTTTCTTCATTTTTTTGTCTCTATAAGTGGTGGCTACGTCAATTTTAAATTTTAAAAATCCAATGCTTTTTTCCGTTTGATTTTTTGTCACCATAATTTCAATCCGTAATCTAAGGCTTAATCTTAAGATCTCTTAACAGTTTGTTTGTTTTTACAATTGGCAAGAAGTTAGCCCACGTTCTTAACCCCCAACCTGGAAGACCAGGAATTTTTATTTTAGGATATTCTTCTCCTAGATAGTCTATTTGTTTATTACTTTAGAGAAATACCTTTCGCCTCCTTTGCTGTTGCGAGTTTCTTTAATCCTCTTTTACCTTAAGAACCATTACCCGGTTTTCTTCTGTAGTCCTAGGTAAGAGCCGAACCAGCTAAATCTTGGTTTATTTACGAGTTGTTACTCCTCCCTCATTCCCTATTTCTTTTGACTTGTGAGTCCAATTATTGGATCAAATTGGCTGGGTTACCAAACCTTTATTTAACAATTTTGAAAAATAAACCAGTAAGCTTGTTGTAATCAATTGTGTAAAATTGCAGTAACGTTTAAAATAAGACTACATCAGGTATTTATCAAAATCATAAAAGAATTGCCAAAGAAAAGTTTTTTTTTTTAGAGAAATTTTTAATTTTATCTTTGGGAGATTTATTTAAACAGAATACATCACAGAAATAAAAATATTTGGAAAGCACATTAATAATCGAATTTGAGCTTGAGATATTTATAACAACAAACATCAAGGGAGAACTAGAAGACAATTAAAAGAATTTGTGATAATTCAGAAAATCGGACTTGAAAACAAACTTTATAAATTAAAATTTATGATTAATCACAACATTTAAGCCAATATTATTTGTGTTATTAAAGTAAAAAAGTCACAGTTGTATGTAGTAATTAAAATATGCAATAGTTATAATAGTAAGGATCCATTTCTGCAATAAGCGCACACTTCTGTTCAGAACTTACAAAATACTTAATGTAAATATATCAATATAAAATACAATATGTTGAGAAAAACTAACAGATTAGTAAAGAACAATCAATCCCAGCGTGCAACATGTAACCAATATATTGTTACAAAGCTTTTGAAGAGAAATCTAAAGCCTACAAAAAGAGATGTACCATATAAAATTATATTTTTGGAAATAGTTTTTAGTTTGAGTTCTCTTGTGTTAGTCTGCCAAGTGGTGGTAGTTTGTATGAAGTGCTTTCTTTTTAGTGCTAGTTTGTATATGTTTCTACTAGCAATGTCGTGCATTCTTTGTCATGTGTAACCGCAAAGAACCAAGCGTAAGCGTAAAATTTTGTTTTATTTGTTTTTGAGGAAGAACAGCAACTGAATAGTACTGTAAGAAAATTATAAGTTTATTAGTGGTTTTATTGCTTTAAAAATAGCGACATGTCTTGTGACAAAACATAACTGAAGAAGACATTATAAAAATTTAACAGACCATTAATCGCCAAATTTACATAATATTTAAAGTTGTCTTAATATACATATCCCTTATAATATATAATAACTAACTTTAATAAAACGGATTTTTGCCAAATTTATAAAAAGCCGTTTAGCCTTGGAGTTAAAACACTTCTTCTTGTTTTTCTTCTTTTTCTTTTTTATTCTTTTATCATAAGCTAATGCCTGTTCCTTCTTCAGTTGGGCCTTTCTGTTATTCTACATTGGAGTTGTTACACCATCTCTTTCTAGATCTTCTGACCAGCGACTTATCTCTGGCAATTTCGGTTAATATGGTCGTTACATTCTTTCTTTCTTCCATAGATCAATTTGTTAATATTCTCTATGTTGCAGGCTCTTCTTATATTTGTACGTCTCTATCAATCCATCAATGTTTTACCAGTGATCTTTCTCAGAGCTTTCATTTTTACTGTTCCCAATAAACAGCATATGTTAATTGTGTTGGATCGCATTTCTGCAATGCAGGTCATAATCAGTCTCACTGTGGCTTTATATATCCTTGCTTTCGTCTGTTGTAGATGATGGTTATGCCAAATTTAAACTTTATGCTACTTTTTGGCTTTAGTTATTTGTCGTTTTATTTCTTTTTCAATGCTTCCATTTGCTGATAGTTCTATTCCGAGGTACATAAGTTTCGTTTTCTGTTGGATAACTTTCCCATCTACTTCTAACTTACATCTAGTAGGTTCTGTCGAGGTGTTAACACATTTTGTTTTTTCTGAAGATATTATCATGTTAACTGTTTGTCAGTAGTATTAAAGATGTTTAGCAGCCTTTGCAAGTCATCTTCACTTTCAGCGACCAAGACAGCATCATCAGCATAGCATAATACAGTAATCTCAAAATCTCCTATATTTGGAGTATTTTCATCGTCAATGTTTATTTGCGCAGTAAATAGTTCAGTTAGATATTTTATCCATGTTTTGTCATCTATCTTATTGTATTCTACTAGTTCTGTTATTTATTTACACTGACTTTACTCTAAATTTATTTTTGTAGACCGTAAACATTGCTCTCTATGTTTTTCGTAAAGCTTTTCTAATGTTTATTATTTCGTTTATTTTTCGAGTAATTTTATTTTGTTTCTATTTTGTATTCTTTATTTGAGATAACCTCTTTTAATTTCTTGGCATTTCTGTTTCACTTCCTTACAAAACCACGCCGTCCTTGTGATAACTTCTTTAGCAATTTTTCTTTTCCCCATTACTTTATTCGCAGCCCTTTAGGTAATGGTACTAAGCTTTTTTCAGCTTTCTTCTGCTGTTTCTTCGTTTGTTGTAGGGTTCTCATTTATATGTTTTCTTATTCTTTATTGGTGCAGTTGTTTAGTGGATTTATTCCACAGTGATTAGATATTAAATTTTTCTTCCGCTGTTGTGTTTAGTGTTATTTCTTTCTTGAGCTTTATTTTCATTTTTATTTTTGTTAGTAGCAGACTGTGGTTGGTACTAACATTAGCTAAATTTAAAGTTCTTACATCTAACACCTGCATAGGGTGTATTTGTCTATTTGTTAATGTGTAATCTATTATAGATCTTTGTCCTCTCGTATTATGGAATGCATATTTGTAACGACCTACGTGGTTAAAGGGCGTGTTATTAATAAGTAATTCGTTGAATGAACAGAAGTTGATCATTAGATCGCCATTTTCATTTATTTTCTCCTTTGTCTAACATTTTCTATAGACTTGTTCCTAATTCTCGCGTTAAAGTCTCCCAGGTTACATATATAGTCTTTAGTACGTATAGGTTCCAAAGTAGTATGCAAACTTTCCTAAAACGTTTCTTTGTTTCTTCTGGCTTTGCAATCTTCTGGTGCATATATCAATGTTATGTTAAAATTGGGTCCGTCCGTTTTTAATTATTTAGGCGGATACCTTTGGACACGCATGTGCATTTTTGTATGAGATTTTTGATTTTTTTATGTAACAAGATGTCTACCCCATTTTTGCTCTTACTTTGTTTTTTTACGCCACTATAAATTACTATGTACTGTCCATAGTTCTTCTGGCCTTTTTAATCCTTTTCATTTTCTTTGTTTTCTTAAATGGCGCATATATCAATCTTTTTTGGTTTACGTTTTTCTATTACATCTTGGTCTCTGTTATTCCATGATTTTATGTTCCATGTTGGTATTTGTATTATGTTTCTTTCCTACAGCTCGTATTTCTTTTCACTGAATGTGTTGTCGTCTGTGGATCAACTCTATTTTAAAGCCCATTTTCGGTTGCGTGGGCGAATGTCAGATTTCACGAGAGGGGGGGAATTTGCTGGATTAGTCTCCCCAACCCTTCTTCTTTATCCAAGCTTGGAACGGGCAGTGGTAACTCCAGGGCTATTGAGTTGAAACACAAACTGTACAATAACCAAGATTATCTTAACAAAATTTGTGCATGGGTATGAATTGTGTTAATACAGGTATGATCCAAAAGCAAAACAAGCATCAAAGCAGTGGAAACATTCAATAATGTCGAAATCTAGAAAAGCACATTGAGACAAAGTTGATTTTTTTATCTTTTTGTGTACCCAGAAATTTTTTATCCCGGGATAAACAAAAAATTTGATTTTTCTACTTTTTTTTCTTATGTTGGTATTCAAACGTTACGCATGTTGGTGATCATTATGCTAAGGTTATTTTGCTTGCAGCAGCACAAAAAATCTATTGTTCATGTGTTGAGGAAAAAACAAAAGTTTTTCAACTACGGCATCCCTCTTCTTCCGGGGTTACTCTTGCCTTCTACTTTGTCTTATAAAATCAAGTACGATAAACCACCGAGTTACAGGGTGGTATCCAAAAGTAGTAGGACCAATTTTTTTTAAATTATTAAACATTTTAGTACATCGACTTAATACTCTTCAAAATAGGCCCCTCGGGCATCCACACACTTCTGGTAGCGAGCCATCCAGGTCGCGAAGGCCTTCTGGAAGTCGTCCTCCGGGATGCTGTTCAGCGCCCTCGTCGTTGCCGCTTGGACTGCTTCCACCGAGTCGAAACAATGGCCCTTGAGCTGTCTCTTGATCCGGGGGAACAGGAAGAAGTCCGGCGGTGCCACATCAGGGCTGTAGGGGAGTGAGACAACGTGGAAACGTCGAATTTGGCCAGGAGATCCCTCACAATCCACGCGCCGTGGCACGGCGCGTTGTCATGGTGGAGCTCCCACTTCCCCACCAGGTCTGGTCGCACGCGTGTGATCCGATTTCTCAGCCGTGTGAGCACTTTCACGTAAAATCTTGCATTTACAGTCTGTCCAGGAGGTACAAACTCAAAAAATGCAATCAACATCGATTTTACTTTCGATTTCGACATTCTGGTCTTCTTTTTACGGGGTGATTGTGCGGTGTGCCACTCTTCGCTCTGACGTTTTGTTTCCGGGTCGTATTGAAAGACCCAAGTTTCATCTCCGGTGATGGCATTATCGAGAAAATGTTCGTCTTCTTCCAAACAGTTCAGTATTTCTTGGGAAATCTCAACACGCAGTTCTTTTTGCTCGTCACTCAACACTTTCGGCACCATTTTCGCGCACACTTTTCTCATCGACAAATCCTCTGTGATGATGCGTTGGACTGTCCCGTACGAAAGATTCAGCTCATCACTAATTAATTTAATGCCCAACCGTCGGTCAGAGTTCAAAAGTTGCTTAACTTTCAGCACATTGTCGTCCGTTCGCGAGGTTGACGGACGCCGGCGCGTTGGTCGTCCTCGACGAGCTCCCTCCCCTCCCGAAACAATTTGTGCCACTCAAATATCGAGGAACGGCTCATGGTAACCTTCTTGTAGGCCAGCGTAAGCATGTCCTTGGTTTCGGTCGCTGATTTTCTAAGTTTGTAGCAAAACTTGATTGCGTACCGCTGCTCTAAATTTCGCTCCATCGTGACTGATGACTAGGCGTCACAACAGAAGGTCACTAAAACAGTGGTCCACACTCAACTAATGCACGCAGGCGACTACCGCAGGTCGAAACCTGTTCCCAAGGCTTCCCCTCCATAACATACGGCCTTGCAGACCCCCCTCCATCGCTCCGCGCGCGCGGAAAAAAAAACAGTCCTACTACTTCTGGATACAACCCTGTATTTGTTTTTCATGGTATGTTTCAGATACTCCAACTCTTTTGCATTTATTAATAGTAGTTGTTTTCCTGTCTATTCTTTCTAAGACATTCTGATTAATTACGCAGTCTGTGAACGAGATTCTGAAAATGCGTCAATACAACTACGTTTCACTTTTTGTAGGAGTTTTCAGTCGAAGTCTAAGACTCAGCTAAGCACACTAAAAAAACAGCATTTTAATAAGTCGATCTTAATTGGTAAATTCCCACGCTTAACTAATTATTGTTCTGAAATAAGTATATGTTTGACTCTAGATATATATTGGTTTTTTTAAGTTTAACGACAGCTCGCATTTCTGACTTATGTCTATCTACCCCAACCTTTAGACTTCTAAGCCTCTTAAGGTTTTCGCAAACACCACTGTATCATCAGAATATATTATGCTATTTATATACTTGTCACCGATGATGTCTTTTATAGACTTTTGAAAAGTTTTTTTAAAGTGTACGTTAAACAGTAGTAACAATGACATGTAATCTTGTGGAACCTTTTATTCTATTAGAATTTCTTCCAAGCTTTTTCTTAAATGCATAAAGATGATTGGTATCGGTGTTTTACTTTAAAAAACGATTTTAATTACTTTTAGATCCTCGTCACATAAAATAATTGATCTTATCACTTGTTCAAACATTCAAAAAACATTTTGTAAATAACAAAGAGGTGATAGATATAATACAAAGTTAGTTAAAGACCACACAACAAAGTGTTTTCTATACGACAACCTTGTGGACAAGTCAACAATAAAATACAAAAGCTTTCTGTAAATAATCTTACAAGAAAGTTGTTAATAAAACTTCTGTTAAATAATAACTTGGCTTATTATTAAGTATTAATAATTTCTTTTTATCTCCTACCTTTAGGTCCACTAAAGTTTATTGCAACCGTGGCTTTCCGGACCGCTGGAGGTACAGTACATTCGCTGAAAGCGCGTCACGCCTAAATGCGATTCAGGCCCTAAAAGCATTCTGCAAATTTGCGTTACTCACCGAATGAAAGTGAAAATGGATAGATGTCCCGAATATTGATTGATCGGTGTCAGCGCGTGCAATATTAACCTCATAGGAAATCTCACTGAAAGCCGCTGATATATTGAAATACGACGCGTGTCTTACCTCATAAGCAACGCCGACGTAAAGCGCCAGATCAATGAGGATTTTATGGGTGTAATATGACAAAAGCGCCGAGCGCAACATTAAGAGGGGGCGATCCGGGGTTAAATAAAGACGCGCGATGCGAACATCTGCTCCTTATAAGTAGAGCGTTGAAGGGCTGTTGTATTAATTTAAGAGCAGCAACGTTTGCCGCAATGAAATGAGTAACTTTAAGCTTAAAATTGTTTAAGTGTTACTGTCGCTTTCAAATTAGTTTCCCTCAATTGTTTCCCAATAGCTACTACTTCTATTGTAATATTTGTTTATTTGTTAATTTAAAAAATATATTTTGTTACTTAAAATAATTTTACATAGAGTTATGGCGAATTTTCTATTTCATGCTGCTACATTTATTACGGCACATCAAAAACAAAGACAAAAAGATGAGGGTTTATCGAAAAATTATATTTTTTAAATGTCAGGTCTATAAGATGACATCCCTTATATTAAACGCAGGGATCTAAGCCGATCAAAATTTTGGTACACTTGATTTAATAAATTTTTAATACTTTGCACTTTATTTTGAATACTTGCTTTAAAGCTGCAATTGTACGAAGAAGATGCTGATGAACAGCTCAAAAAATTGCTATGTTGGGCGAACTTCTCCGAAAAAAGAAGTGATGTGAATAAACAAATTTCTGAAAAATTACCATACTTAGGTGTGCTCTATGAACAATCACTCCATCTTGTCGAATCAACACTCAACCTTGGAACTTCGAGATGACAACATTTTGAAGCATATCATTGTAATGGTACTAGTATAATCTTCAAATTGTTTATACTTAACCATTCTATTATCTTAGGGGATTAATGAGTCCTTCTTGTAATTTTCAAGAAATTTCTGTGTTACTATAACTCACATTAGTCAACTTTATCGCTTATAAAATGGTTATTTGAAAGTTCAGGGGCTTCACTTAAAATTTATCTGTAATCGTATAATTATAAATAGATAAACAATTTTTTTGGTCTTAGGTAAATAGCCCTTTAAAATACTTGGATTTTGTAAGGGTGAAACTTATTTAATGTAAAGCTTTGTAGAACTTCACACGTGAATTCTTAAAACTTTGAAATTTTTAAAAATTCTGGCGTACATGTATACTACATAGCAGCTTTTTGGAGTGTATCTAATTATGTTCATAATTATGTCCTCTAACAGTATAATTTCTTATATGGTCTCTTCTTGTATCTCCTAATACTTGTCTTAAATGTTTGATTTCCATACTTTAAATTTTGCTCTTTAATTTTTCCACTAGCACATAGGTTTTGCTGCCAAATGCAAATCAAGGTACAAATACAACTACGTATATACTTATCTTTGCTTTACAGAAACTTCTCTTTTTTCTAAGAAATTATTACCGAGGCTGTGGTACATCTTTGATACACTCTATTTTGTTATAGATTTCTATTTTATGATTTCCCTGTCTAATGGTACTGAAAAGTATGTAAGATATTAATTTGTTTATTTAGCTCAATGTAAATCTTTGTATCTGATTTTGCACAAATCGTGACTTCTGTTTTCCTCTTATTAAATATTAGTCTCTTCTCATTAGTTTCGCATTTTATATCTGTAATTTTTTCTTCAAATTTCTTTTATTTTTTTCAATATAACAAGGTCGTCTGCAAACGCGCATTTACTTATGTGGACTGGTTTTAAACGTCAGTACCCCATATTTAATTTAGAGGTTCTTTCTTTATTTCTCTTATTATATAGTCTATTATCAGGTTAAACAAAGTATGCATTAGGGAATCTTTTTTCGAGAACGTACTTAACTATATATTGTCTGTCTTTATTATATCTCTGCTATTTTTGTACATATTTATTATTGCTCCTATTAGTTTTATGAGAATTTTCTTGTTAATCATGTTTTTTTTCTATAGGTGCTCTTAGCATTCTGTCAAATTCCTTTTATAGATCGGAAAAATACGTATATCTTATCTTTTACATTTTTATAATTTTTTCTGCTAATTGTTTAATTATACCATCACTGTTCTGATTCCCTGTTTAGTTTTATTTACAAAATTATTTTATAAACCTTTGATTCTATAGTTATCAGGTTAATTCTTTGATTTATTCACCCATTACCCAGCTTTTTTGTACACTACATATTTTTATTAAAATCTGTGCTTTATTTGCCCCAATGCTTTTCATTATTTCTTCTGTAATACTATCAATCTCAGCGGTCCTTTTTTAAAGAACATTTTTTAGTTTGTATAGTTTTCATCTTTGTTCCAAATTCTTCCCAGGATTACCTTTCTTCTGTTAACACTATGTCTTTGACTCTTCTTGGCATCGTCAACGTTTCACCAGAGCTTTTGTTTCCCATTTCTATTTATTTTTGTTGTACCACATATTTCTTTGCTACACCTATTAAGATGTTTATAAAAGTTTCCCATGCCTTTTGTACTTGATAATATACGTTAGTTCTTGCTCTATCTACGATTTATTCGACTTTCTGATTGTACCTACTCGCTATTTCTCTTTTCATTAGTCTGTTCATTTTTATCGTTTTCTTGCTAATATTATTTCGTAATTCTGGTTTATTGATATTATTTCCCACTTTTCGGCAACATAGCGTCATTTAAATATGCCATTTAAATCAACCACTGCGATTATTTTTTAGTATTATTGCTTTTTGCTGCTCGTGTGACTTATTCTAAAAAAATTTTAAGTCTTACCAGTCTATTATTTTCACTTAGGTCATTGGATATAGTTCAAGTCAGCTGTAAGACCCACATGATGATGTGATTGACTCAGAAAGCAACATATTAGCCTTAACATAAAATTGATGAAAGACGATAGACAAGTGACAAATTCTGTGTCTACCTAGTTAAAACATTCCGGTCAAAAGTTTTCATATTTTTATATTTTATTTAAAATTATCAAGTACAAAATTATTGTCAAATAAAGTTCTTATATCATACTATAATTAATGGAATTATTCCTGCTCTTTAATGTCAGTCTAACCTCTCTGTAGATTTGGTTTACCTGTGACGCACAATTTGTTTTTCTAAGAAATACACAAAACGTATTACCATTATTAGCAAAAATAAGACCCGAATTCCAAAAAGAACGACGTTGCGATGAATTAATTCTGCAAGAAACAAAATTTCAGTATGTAGTAGTTCTTTTCAGAATTTACCTACCTCTCTGAGAACTAAAGGTCAGGACTTGTAGATAAACGACCAACAAAAAGCAACCTATACAAAGGTCATACCTTTCACTTACACAAATATGTGGTTTAGATGTTAACAATAGAACAAGAAGGAAACTGTCGAACAGTATCATCGATAAACTTTACTATTATAGTATTTTATGGCATGTTCAGATTAGAAGACGTTTATCGAATATTTGAAGATATCACTAGGGCCTCTCTTTATTATCGCATCTGGCAAATGCGTCATACAAAAACTGCTGAAAAAACGAATCCAAGGGAATCACTAAGCGCACCTCTGTAGTCAGCAAGGTAGAAAAGATTAGTTATCAAAATAAAAAGTGTCCTTAAAAGATTGTGAAAGAGCAAATTGTATTTCTGCCACCCTACTCTCTCTATGAAAAATAACTTGATGTCTTTCTTAGGGAGTGTTAAAATTAAAAGATAAGATCATCTTCTCACGACACAATTCAGTACTAATTTTATTATAAAATTATAGAAGACGGCAAAGAGAGGCAACCGTGAGCGAATGTTTGCCTAAGTACAACATTTTTTCTTAGCCAGATGCATAATTTCAAAATTGTAATTGTTTTTCATTAAAAGCTTACCCTATTTGGGCTATTTTATCATATGCAACACTAATGAGTATCATATAATTTTTGTAACGTTTACTACCCTTTTTTATTTCTGTTATCATTATCATGCGAGTGATTTTATATTTAGATGGCAATTTTTCACTAAACTTGAGCTTCTCTTACTCATTATTTGTAAATATTTTGCATGTAATTTCTCTGTCTTTGTTTCATTTAATTTTATTAAATCTTTTCCCACTTTTCCTCAATTTATTTATCTTATTTACTGTATTTCTTTCCTAAAAGTATCATTGACCTTTTTTCTTTTCATGTTTATTTTATTGTTCATGTTTTTTGATTTGATTTGTCTTACTTTTACATTTATTTCTAGATACTCCATAAACTGGGCTATTTTAAATTTTTGTTTTTCATAATTATTTTTATGATTAGCCTCATTGTCATGCATTTGTACTTTATTTCGGCTGGTATAATTTTTGGTTTTTTATTGTTTTTGTAGTTGTTTCATTAATTTACTTTTTTATGCCTTACATATTTTTTGTTTCCTCTTCTGTTTGTCTAATATCCGTTATTAATTCTAGCTTTACAGTCTGGAACACATCTAATATATTTTTTTCTGCTGCCCTTTTATGTTAATATTTTAAGAATTATTTATTCACTTCATATAATTTTGTGCTTAACGAACTTTTCTCTTTTGTTTATTGTCAATAAAGGGCTTTTATTGTAGTGTATATTTTATAAACTGCAGGTCACTATACTTTGTACTTCTATCTTCTTTGGTATTTAGTACATACATTTTAGAGCTTTACAACTAACTGTTCGTAGCTTTTAAATTTAAATTAATGCTTTTATGATGTTGTTGGTATATATAATTTTTATATCCTTTTTTTCGTTGTGTTCTTGTAAATCCTTAGAAACTTCTTTTGGTGTTAGGCATTTGATGTGTTCCAATTTAGAGTTTAATGATGGTTTAGTTAGTACACATAACTGATTCTCTTCTCTCTTACGGTTTAGTGTAAAGGTGTAGTACATTATTCCACCTGCTCCTATTCCTAGCTAATATTTTACTCGTCCCCAGTTTAAGTTCTTTTTCTGTAGAGTCTTAGCCATTTCCTACTTCCAGGTTCTTCTAAGTCTCCTACTTTTCTTCTCTTATCCAGGCCTATTTTTCATATTTTCTTCGTTATCTTGATGAGATAATATCACCACCTTCGGTGACTCGTTTCAATGTTGTTCCCATTGATATAATTTTAAACCATCTACGAATTATGTTGTTATTGATTCTGTCTTTCTACCAATATCTGACGGTGCCCGTAAATATTTCATTTCGCTGGTCTGTAACCTGCTCCTAGCTCTATGGTCCAATGTCCACGTTTTACTGTCACAAGTGAAAACAGCCGTAAATACAATATTAAATATTTTAGCTTTAGCTTCTTTTATTCTAATAAAAGTTTTATTGAAAGCATAGTAAAGCCCGTTTGGTGCTTTTATTCTTGCTTTCATTTTTGGTTCTTCTGCATCAATTACTGATTCCAAATATTGAAAACTATTAGTTTATTATATTATTCTGTTATTAATGCAAATAGATATTTTATGATTTGGTTTACTTATAGCCATAACTTTAGTTGTATCTATATTTATCTGCATACCATACTTATTTATTGCATTATTCCAGATTGTAACATTACCTTGCAACTACTTTTCGGTATTTTCTGGTACCACTAAATCATCGGTTAAAATCATTTCTTTAATTGCTACTGGTAGTAGTTGTCTTACCTCTACTTTAGCTTCACTTATTTCCCAGTCATATCTTTTTGACATTTTCGTATATTAATATAATAAATAACAAAGGACTTAATACTCGTTCTTATCAAACACCGTGATTAGTTACTCCGTTGATACTCAATTATTTATTCTTATTGTATTGAAACTTTGTGATATTCTTAATCGTTCTTAATAACCATAAGTTGATGTTCCTTTTCTCTTGAGACGCTACCGAAGGCTCGTTACAAATCCATAAACATAAACATACATTTTTATTATGTGTCTCTTCGGGTAACTGATTTAAAATAAATATTAAATCTGTAGCCTTTTTTTCTTGTTCTCAACCCAGCCTGGTTAACATCAAGTGGCTACTCAATTGTTAATTTTATTTTTTTCTGAAGTATTACTTCATATATTTTAGTTACTGTCCCAAGTATGAAAATATCTCTTTAGTTTTTTTCTGTAATATAGCTGCCACCGTTCAATTCCTAGGAATTTTGCCCGTAACACAGACTATATTTTAAATTATTTGCAGTTCTTTCCTATTTTTTCCCATACAATTTAATAATTTCTTTCGCAATATTATTCTGTCCTGCCAATTTTATCCACTGTTTCTTCGACTTCCTTTACTGTTAATAATTCTGGTCTGTTAGTATTTCCAGTGTTTATGAAATTATGACAATGCACCAGTGTGCCCACAAAGTATTCTCGCCATCTCAAGACATTACTTTTTTCATCTTTTATCCATTTCAAAACGTCACCTTTATTTTTTCTTAGATTTTTTAACGTTTTATTCAATAGTTTTGTATTTTGCCCTGCTATTTTCTCTATTTTGTTTTTAAATTCCTCCTAGGTACAGCTCTCTTTGTTTGCAGTACCACTTTTTAACCCTTTTTGTCTGTTCCTTATGCTGCCGATATTTTTGTTTTGTTTTGTTTTTAAAATTTGCTTCTTCTTCCTTATTTTTTCTTTTATTTCATTGTTCCACCATGTAGGGCATTATTTCTTGCATCACACACTTTTTCAGTTACTTTATTTTAAACAAATTCCACAGCACTTCAACATCGTCAATACGTTCCCACTTTCGTTTGCCTGTTTCTAAATTAACGAAATCAAATTGAAAGTTTTGTTCATATTCAGAAATGTCTGCAGTCTGGAACATTGTGATCCATCTACGCTTCGGCCTTTTTCCAGTCGGCGTGCAGTTATTAAATTCGACTTTTAAATTTTACGCCGTGTTCCGTTAAAATGTTTGCAGGGTCTGTGTACTTAGGTTTTTGAGTTTGCGGAATTTCAGCGAGATCGCTGTTGTGTTTGCGAAAGCTTAGAAATTTCACAATTTTTCGCTTAACAAAAGCTGTTTGCTTTAACTCGATTTGGCGAACATGGCCGCTCCTGTGTTTCCATTAGAGATACGAATGAGATATTGCAGAAGAACGGCCGGCCGGCCGCTGTTCCGCCTCCCTCGCGCGGCACCCCCGGTGTCTAATATGAAATATGCAAATGCGATGATGTAAGGTTAAGCAGAACCCTAATATATGTACATGCCTCTTGCGCGGAAATTCGCGGCGCCTTGCGAATTCTCGGCGGATCGCGGCAGCTTCCCGCCGAGCTCGCCCCCGCAGCGGGCCTGCAGTTCGATGCCGGGAAATTAACGCCGCATTAATTTTAATGCGCCAATCGCGTAACAAAGCGCCGGTTCTTTCGTTCGGGATTTTCCGCGCCGGCATTAGCGCCGGGGAGCGGCGGACGCCCAAATTAGTCGGCGCGGGCTATCAATCAGCCGCGCTGCCGCAGGCCGCTCGCAGTAAAATTCAAGTTGCAATATTTCCACTGCGAGGCGTGCGTCAGATTGACTGACAGCTCAATCTGGGCCGACCATTAATGCTTATCATCGAAACGAACACTGTTGCGGGAGATTTACATGACTTCGCATCCGCGAAATCGCATTTCCAATACACAATCTCGGCTTCTCTTCACATCAGGTTGCAAAAGCTAATGGAAAATTGTGGAAATATTGCTTTATTCGTCTCCTTCGCGGAAAACGCATGTCTTTCGTTCGCAGCTCAAAGCTTTTTGTATTTTGAAAACTTAGTAGGTAATTTGAAGCGCGTGCAAAAAAGAAACCAGAAACCGTTGATGTTATGGGTTGTACTTCTTAACAAATAATCGTCACGCAGATAAGACGTACCTAACCCTATTTATAGTTATATGTATGAACTGCTGTTACAATTACATCAAACTACTGTCGTATAGTTTAGCGTTGGCGCATTAAAGACTAATTGAAGAAAACCCTAACAACAAATTATGATCAAAAGTATCGAAGAACTAAGATGGTTATCTTTGATTACCACATTTGGATATTTCAGAATATTTGGGCATACCTTCATTACTGGAGAATACTATAATTCTAAACATACCATGTGCAAGTCAAGGTTTGCAACTAGTAAAGGTAGAGAATTTTACAAATTGACACAGGAGAAAACGTATACACATTTATCAAACTACCCACTAGCCATCAGATCCAAATAAGATTGCCGATCTTTTCGACTTCTACATTTGTAGTGGAATATCTCTAAGTCATGTAGAAATTATATCAAAGTATAATATTTTTTTTTGCTACACTCCACTAATATCAATGATCAGTACAACAATAATTGTAAGAAGACCCCAGCCCAGATCATCCAACAGAAAACTAAATGAGGACTCATATCGAAACTACCTAAATAATAATTTATCGCTTACTTTTCGTATACAAATCCCAGAAAAACTTGTAGGAGCGGTAAACTATCTTATATGCACAATTTAAGCAGTTGTTTGGCAGCCAACTTTTTCGTTAGCAGGAAGTCGACCTCCTTATGCATTAAACATTCCATTAGAAATAAAGAGAATAGTCACAGAGAAACGAAGAGCCAGAAAACAGTTGCAAAGAAGTCGCAGTCTAGTTGAACGATCAAAGTTTTTTTAATGATTAAACTAAAAAAATCAAAAGCAGAAAATTTTAATAGACAAAATTATTCAATCGAGAAAGCTAGTAGAAACATCAATAAGTAAGACAGGACTATGGAAAACTAACCATGAGAAAGCAGAACTGTTTGCAGGATATTTTAGGCAAGCACATCGGCTACACTCCGATCAACAAGACGGAATCGTTAAAGATTTCCTTCTAACTCCCTGACAACTGGCTCTACCCACTGAAGAACTTCTCCCTCCCCCCTTATAGGTAATAGAAAAGCACCAAGTGCAACTTATTGTTAGTAACGACTAAGATGATGAAGGAATAACTATTCCAAACCACTAAAATTGGCATAAATATTTTTAATTTCTAAACTAGGTAAACCCTTTACAGAAGTAACCTCCTACTGTCCTATCAGTCTTTTACCTATAATCTTCAATCTCCCAGAAAAGCTTGTACATAAACAAATAAAGCAAAATAAACCACAGAATAGTATGTCTTTACGTCAGTTTAGGTTTAGGACATTACATTCTAGCGTACATAATGCCATGGTTTAGACAAAAACTTGATGTTAACTTGGCCTTTAATAAGGTCTAACGTAAAGATCTATATAAAATTAAAGCAACCATACCACATCAGTAATATCAACTTTTTAATTTTATCTAACAGATCATTTCAAATCAAGTATAATAGCGAAACATAAAATTTACCCCGTAAACTTAGAAGGATTACAGATGTGATACCTACTTTATACGTATGATTTTTCTACTACCCAACAGACTCATACAAGTGATAGCAAGTTGTCTCCTGCGAGACTATTTAAATTGACTTAAGAGTAAATGGACAAAAGTCACTCCATACAGCGTTCACGCTAAAACGCTCTTTACGTACTAGAGTTCCACTCAACAATACCAGGTGTACCGGAAAGCCTTTACCGTTTTTTGTTTTCGGAAAAAGGCATAATTTTCGATATAATGGAAAAATGTATTTATTCAAAATATTGGCCATTTAATTCTGCACTTCTTGCTCATCTTTCAGGCAATTTATGAATCCCATTTCAAAAAAATTGTTTTTCCTTTGAGCGAAACCATTCATCGGTCCATTTTTTAACTTCTTCGAAATTGGCGAAGTACTGCTGCTAATGCAAAGCCCATTAATGCGAAAATTCGAACGGGGCAAGGTCTGGAGAGTACGGCGGGTGCAATATTTCCCACCCAAGCGCTTTCAATGCTTCCTTGACTGGTTTTGCTATGTGAGGCGGCGCGTGATCGTGCTGTACAATCACTTTACCGTGTCTTCGAGCCCATTCTGGACGTTTTTCGATCAATGCATGGTTCAAGTTGATCATTTGTTGTCGGTAGCGATCACTATTAACTGTTTCAACAGGTTTCAACAGTTCATAATACACCACGCCACTCTGGTCCCACCAAACACAAAGCATTGTCTTGCGACCAAAATGATTTGGCCTTCTCCAGGTGATAACCATGATTTTTTGCGCTTAGGGTTTTTTAAAATAAATCCAATTTTCATCACCCGTCACTATTCGATGCAGAAATGACTTTCGATCAAACCTTCGAAGCAGCATTTCATAGACGATTTTTCGATTTTACATTTGCCTGTCATTCAATTGATGTGGCACCCATCTTCCCATCTTTTGGATTTTTCCCATCGATCATAATCGGTCGCTAATAGTTTCTTGAGCCACATTTAACGCTTCCGCCAATTGTTTTTGAGTTTGTGTTGGGTCTTCATCCAATAACTCCTGCAGTTTCGCATCTTCAAACTTTTTCGGTCTGCCAGAACGTTCTTCGTCTTGCACATCGAAAACACCACTTTGAATTGTCGAAACCACGCCTCACGTGTTTTTATGGTTAGAGCATGCTCGCCGTATGTTTCAACTAGCAAACGATGACTTTCAGCAGCTTTTTTCTTTTGATTAAATAAAAAAAGTAATGCATGCCGCAAATGCACGTTTTCAGGCGCATAACTTGACATTTTTGAAGAGGTATAAATATATGACGGTGATACTTTCACAAAATATATCCTGCGACGTTGAAGCTTGATGTCTGTAGAATAAAAGGTTTCAAGTCCAATATTGTATATTAAGTCTATCGATGCCGAATTGGTTACAACCGGTAAAGACTTTCGCGATTTCCGGTACTATAACCACGGGTCATGCAATTAAAATATTGATGTGGCCCCTTAGACTGTAAACAAATATGGATTTTTCCCAGAAAAGCACAAAGAAATAGACCTCAGCATTAAGGATAAAATTTGTAGAAAGAGGATCGCCACTGTTCTTAGAAAATAAGGTTTTGATTAATACAACAATAATCAAACCGATTTTCGGTCTAAATCATAGGATTATTGTGTTGTTATGCAAATCACACTTTAATTGTCGAAACCACGCCTACGTGTTTTTATGGTTGACTCACCGTTGTTAACTAGCAAACAGAATTGACTTAAAGACCTCAAAATCCTCTTTAGTAAAAAAGTTATAGCCGCATAAGATCTTTTCGACATCAACATATAATTTTGCAGAGAATGAATTAATCAAGTCAGTAACATCCAGTAATGCGATCAGGATTTGCATACTTATGCTGTAGAATAAATGATACAGTCAAGAAATATTTAGGACAATAGCGACACTAATTGGAAAAACGGTAAAACTTTGCGGTACACCTGGTACTATAATCCATTTGGTCAGTGAAGTAAAATTCAGATGCCATAGATTGGTAACAATTGAAGAAAGCAAAATGTCACAAAGAAATAGACCTCAG
Source organism: Sinelater perroti (assembly GCA_036346155.1). Lineage (NCBI taxonomy): Eukaryota > Metazoa > Arthropoda > Insecta > Coleoptera > Elateridae > Sinelater > Sinelater perroti. The sequence continues at coordinate 11,715,188 of JARFIY010000158.1, forward strand.
CATTAGGATAAAATTTGTAGAAAGAGATCCATGTTAACCATGAAGCATAAGGTCAACGAAAACTTTAACATCAAACCGATTTAGACATAAATCTATAGGTTATACGAGGTCGTTTATGAAACCTAAATCTATAATACGATTTCAAGATCAAGCAATGATGCGCTCAGGATTCGCGTTAGGGTTATCCTTTGGGCTTAGTTCCACTATGCTATGTTAAGTTGTATAGGAGTTTACTAGAGATAAATTACCTCACTATTCTATATTAAAGTTCTCCACAGTCCAATGAACCCACTCCGCCATAGTGGAATAAAAAAATGAAAATTAGGCACAACTAAAAGTTTCAATCTCGATTATCTCAAGAACTATTGGGTCACGTGAAAATTAAATTAATATTGTAGCCATTTGACGAAAAACCGCTGAGTCAATGTTTGCCTTTTTTTAAATCGCGAACAACCAAAGCAGCACATTTTTGAGTCACATTTTTTCTATGTTTCCCGGAGACTAGTGGGTCTACAGTGGGGTCACATATAAAATACCAGAAGAAAAACCCATGACCGGGCTGAGACCCATCCAGGATGCCGGATGTGGTTAAAATAGGTTTCAACACGACCAACACAGCATAACGTCAATTACTCCAAAACATAAGGTCAACAACAAAGAAATCCACAAAACAGACGGCCACAAGATTTAAAAATATGAAAATGGTACATGGTGACGGTCTCTAGTGTTTGTAGTTTTAGTGAGGACAACAGCTCCTACTTCCAGTAGGAGTGTCTACTGCAGCATTATTTAGAGGCTTTCGTATCACGGTATTGAAACGTAAGATTAGTTTATAGGATCATAGATATTCTAGTTGCTAATTAAACATACAAAAATAAGGATTACCAAAATCCAGATTCTCCAAATAAAATGTTAAGCAGATAGAATTTAACGCTCTAACATACGAGAAATATCAAGTGATGATGGTATTAAAGTAGAATAAAAAGTACCAAATGAGCCATACTACTATATGGTAATCTACATTTTGTTACGAGTAAGCTTGAATTAATTCTGAGAGAGGAAATACAGTTTCGCTTTAAGGTACCAAAAAGTAAATAAAAATGAAAAACAATAAAGTGAATAAAAGTATGACACAGGTGGTACGTAGAACATTAGAGCGTTGCCAAAAAGTAACTAGAAACAGAAAATATTGGTGCCAAAAACTAAAATTCGAAACAAAAAGATTAAAATTTTTTTTACAATAGTAAAGCACTTTTCAAATTTAACTAAAACTGCACTTTAATAGATGGCAAATAGTCCCTGATTATGACTCTGCAATTCTTCCTCTTGGTGCAATTTTATATAAGCGTAGCGATCACTATATATTCGTATATGTTGCAAGGTTGTGAAATAAAATGTCCTTTTTATGTAAAATTTGTACTTTTGTATTTATATCTTTTATGTAGAGGAAGAGGGTACCCTACAGCTGAAATGTCTATCGGGAAGCCATACCCTGTTTACTTTACGATAAGTAATGAGTCAAAATTAAGTTCTGATTTATATTTGATTAATATTTGTATACACTGTTGATTATCCCCAAGAATTATGGTATCGTCTGTATAACTGGTATTGTTTTTTATCAGCCTTAACACTTATTAGTGCTTGTTATATCATATTCTTCTATATTAACATTCTTACTATTATCACTAGTATATAGAATGTTTCTATAAATTCTTCTTATTTAATTATGTCAAATGCCATGTTATTAAACACCCATTTGATGTATTTAACTCGATGTAATTTGTTTTGATCTTAGGACAATTACGTCGCGGTTCTATCGTGTGCTGAATATACTTAATTTGTAATATTAACATCTTTATTATCCCACTAGATATAGAATTCTTTTATAAATTCTTCTTATTTAATTATGTCAAATGCGATGTTATTAAATACCCATTCGATGTATTTGATGTATTTAGCAATTGTGTTCTATGGTGCTGATTACTTAGATCTTGAGTTTTATTTTTACTATTATACTTTTTTTGTTACAAAGACGTGATTGGTCGTGTCCTTCTTGAAGTTGTTATATTTTTTACTTTTTTATTGGTACAATTTTTCTTATGCTAGTTTTACCTCAGCTTCTTTTTTTCTTTTCGATTTATTGTACGCTTTTAAATCATATTCTTAACTTTCTATTTTTTCTCCATTTATTTTAAAGTCATCCACTCTCTTATATATTGGGTTGTGTACTTATCACTGAGATTAAAGTATGTTTTCTACTTTCGTCACGTTTTTCAGTTGTTTTTTAATGTAATACTTTTCTTACCTTCTTTCTTTCTGATCTTACGAATCTTACTCTTACTGTCGCTACTACCTGAATATGGTGAAATGTTACATTTGTCACTGAATATGCTTAGTGCTCAAAACGCAGTTTTTAATTCCTTTGTACATAATTACGTAGTCTATTTGGTTTTGCTCTACTTGTTTCCCATTATGGTAATAGTCTTCCATCTGTAGAAGCGTCATTTGTCTAGCCAAAACACATTTTAGTGTATTTTTGTGCCTTAAACCGAATCGCCCCAATAAGTCTCAAACTTTTCCTTCCCCTATTTCTTTACGGAACTTTATACGTTCAGTAATTATTCATATAACTCAGTTTTTCTAGGAATTATCGGCGGTTGGAGCTTATACTTTGACAACTTTTTCTATTTATTTCATTATTTAACATAATTTCTACTCCGCATTGGTTATATTAATCTTTTCCTAAGTAGTCTATCCTATACTTCGTTTACTTACAATCTTACTTTAAGTCGTACTATTTGTATTTTCAGTCTAGATATTTATTTTATTATATTCGTCGGTTTACTTAATTCATACAAGCATTTTATAAAACAATAGCTATATGTGTCTTCCACCTAAGGGTACTTAGCACTTTCTGGTGATCTAACACATACCGGGGACTAATGAATGATTTTATTATAGTATTATCCATGATTATTATTATGTTTGCGATAGTATCCATTTTTTATTTCACGACATGGTATTAAAGGTGGTATATCAACTGTATCAGATTTATCTTTCACCTATAATCAACGATAAAACGCCATTGTCCGTAATAAGCTGTGGGAGCAGTTTCAATGCCTCGAAGAGTCTAACGCTAACAAAGGGAATCGAGTAGATACCTCCGATTGGCCTTCCCTCCCCCTAGTTCTTGTGTTGGTAAGGTTTATCTTATTTCTTCTATAAGTTGCCAGCAACATTGCATTATTAGTTCTGATTGCGGTTATTACGTCCAAGTGTAAAATTGGGTAGCTGTCGGCAAGCTTTTTTATTACGTTGAAGAAGTAGCTGTCATGATTACTTTGGTGGCCTTCAAACCACATCATTTGCTGCTTCCTGTTCCTATCGACCACACTCTAGTGTGAGCGGGTAGATTAAAAAGTACCTTTACAAATTTGCATTATAGATTAAAATGTGCGACACTGTGGCGTCTTCTTCACGACGTTAAATGAGATCGCTTGCGCGAGTTTTTGCCCCATTTTATTATATAAGGGATGTCCTTTTGGCTAGTTTTAATAGGGAAAAGTTATGGGTTTTAACGTAATAAAACACTTTAGCTTACTGGTGCTCGTGTTAGCAAGATTTCTACAGCTTTGCTTGACAAGTTGTAGCTGAAATCAATTACAATTTTTATCTTACATTATTACTAGGCGTCATTTGTTGCCCACGAATGCCGAATTAGTTAGCTGCATTTGCAGGGGTTCGGTTTACTATTAACTTTGAGACTCTCGAATTTTCAAATTTATATTAATCTAGAGTTTTGAATCAACCCACTGATCTTGAAGCATCTTACATTGATAAACTTGGACAATCAAGAATCTACGTTACTTTTTATTAAGGGACATTTCGACACACTGTAGATATTTTTTGCTAAGCTGCCTTTGGTGTAAACGCGACGCTATAGTCAGCAGTCGGCTCCGTCCGTTAAGAAGCAAATAAGTATTTTATCGAAATTGATGATAAGTTAAATGACAGTATTAATCTGGATTCGTAAACATAAAAAATCAAAGGAAAGAAGTAACAGTAAAAAATAAAAACGCACTTAACGATTATGAAATCGGCTGGGTGTTTCTAGGCGGTAACACAAGAGAGGAGTATTGAAAAGTGAGTGGCAGCCCAGCAACAGCAAGACAGGTGACCAAGGTCCCAAAGCATAACATCGTCAAAGGAATTTATAAAGAAAAAAAACAATGGCTGAAAGAATTACAAAAGTAGAAAAATACTTTAATGGCTTTTAAACAAAGTTGTGGAACCAAAAGAACCCCAGAAAAGATAAGAACCAGTCTGGATATAAACATATCCAAGATAAATTAACAAAATATCGAGAGAAGTAAAGACGGGGGCATTTTATTAAGGATATAACAAAAAAATTAAAAAACTAACTGGAATAATAAAAAAAGAGATGATATCAAAAGTAAATAAAAGTATAGGAAAAAGCAAATAAAAATTAAAGAAAGGAAATTCAAAAAAGCCAAGAAAACAATACAAGTTAAAGAAAAGTAAAACAACTGGACGGTAGGATTAAAGAAATTAGAAAACAAATTTGAGAAACAAAAAAAGAAAAACACAGAAAAAAGAATAATTAAAAACATAGCCGCAAAAGAAAGCCGAATTAAGAAAAGCGTAGAGTAGCTAATTTTAGATAAGTTGAAAATCGTCACAACAATAAAAAAAAAGTAATGGAAAGGAAGAATCTATTAAAAGTAACCAAAATATATACATTGAGAAAAAAATACAAGCACATATTAGAAGACAAAAAAAAAGAAGGAAAATAGGCTTAACACAGATTACCAGGCAATAATGCAGATAGAATTAAGAAACGTGGATTTAAAAAACTAGCAAAGAAGAAGAAATAACTGGACGGATAATGGATAACGAATCAAGTAAAGAAAACGGCCCTAAAAAAGTATAAAGAAATAAAAAAAAGACAATATCGGAAAATGTAATAGATAGAAACCAAAAAATAAAAAAAATCTAAAGAGGAAGAAGAAAAGATAATCCTAGCTACATGAAATAAGAGAAGTTATCAGAAAAGGGGGTCTTAAAACAATTAATAAGTGAAACAGAAAAATACAAAAAGGAGATAATGGAAATTCAAGAAACAAATATCAAAGGAATTTAGCCTATAAAAATTAATAATTTTTATATTTAAATTATAGAGGAACAAAAAATACGTTGAGTGCCGGTTTTATTTTAAACAGCTCATTGAATTAATCGTCGATACAAATAAGAGAAGTAAGTAACCAGTTAGCTTATATGAGGCTGAGGCACGAATATAGGAAAATAAGTATCGGGAGCTGTCACGCACTATCAGAAAGCGCCGAAGAAGGATACAAAGATAATATGAATTGTTATTTGATGAAATATAAAAGTGGCAAATATTTAGAAAAAACAAGATTTTAAAGAAAGCGCATAAGTAAATAGTAAAGTAATCATCATTACCGAGCCTCCTGTCTTGTCCATTGCTGGACATAGGCCTCCTCTAGGAGGACGCCTCGCATTAAAATGCTACACTTTCCAGGCGTGTTGTGAGTTAGATAGGAAAGGTAAAGTAAAGGAGAGGGGGCAGGGGGTGTATATATGTGATTGTTGGGATTGCAGGTTAGGACATGATTTTTCTCGGTATTTAAGGATGGGGGTTAGTCATGACTCGATAAGGCAGTGGCGCATCCCTGAGGTAGACTTAACGGGATCACGAAGTCTACCTGTTACCTAAAATGACAAGAAACGTATAGTATTTGCAATGTTCAAACGACTAGTAATCAACTTTCGAATCACATAAAGAAAGTTACAAAGGAATGTAAGTTAGCCCAGATCGCAGGACAAAAGATAGACCATATCCTAGTGAAAAAAATTCATTCATCCTCAATAAACAAAGTGAGATTTTCTATAAATCAGATGTAGACATCGGTTATTATATAAACATATAAAACTACATATACCAAGTCTACGACGATATGGCAAAAGATAACAGAAAGTAAACTTAGGGGGATTAAAGAAGGTAAAAGTAAGGAGAGCATATACGAGTGGAACGGACGCAAAACTTGTAAAAAACGAAGCTATAACAGACATAGAAAAGCAATAAAATACAATAAAAAAAATTATTACACAAAAGCTTTTACAGAAATCTAATAACAGAAAGAGCAAAGAGGGGATCAAAGACGGAGAGAAAACTAGGAGAAAATGTTTAATAGGTATTTTGGAAGAAAACTTTAGAGCCTGTAGAAAAGCAAAAAGGGAAGCTAAGACTATCCATAGAAAAAAAAGAGATTTCCTAACAAAATCTCTAAACCAGATACAGTAAAAAAATATGCATACATTTTACAATAAAATAGGCGGTATTAAGAAAGGATATCAACAAAAAACACTACTCATAGAAGACAAAACAGGGGAGTTACTAAGGGCAGCTACTGCGGTACTGAAAGGATTGATGAAACATTACAAGGATCCTTTAACGGCAGAAAAAACTTAGTATCAGTAATGTAAGTTTGACCTATGCAAATGGATGCAATTTAAAATACTGGGCGAATTACCGAAGTATGGAGCGACAATGTTATCCTGGGATAATATAAAAATAATAGCAGAAGTCTAGGAATAATGTCAAACGAATGGAGGAAATCCTAATAGTATCAATCTATAAAAAGAGTAACACAAGACAGTGTGAGAATTATAAACCAATCTCCCTAGTAAATGTAGTGTACAAAATAACAGCAAAAGTGTAATAGAAATGCGATTGAGAAAGTTTGCAAAAAAGAAACCGAGCCGAACTAAAAAGAAATAGATCAACACTAAACCAAATTCACATGTTAAGAATGATACAGGAGGAAGCAGAGAGAAATAAGATCAAAATATGTGTAATCTTTACAGATTTAAAGCAGGCATACAACAGAATAAGAAGAAACAAGATAATTAAGACACTTTATGCATTACAATGCCCAGAACAACCAATAAGCCCAAATGTAACAACGCTATGGGAAACAAACACAGAAATAAAATTTAACGGCTCCACTTTAAAAGAATTTAAAACAAGCCTAAGACTGAAACAGGAGATCCGCTATCTACCACCTTCTTCAATTTAGTAATGAAAGTGGTAATAACAAAATACCAATCCAAAAGAGCCGGAACAATATTCAAAAATTACTATCAATCCCGGTTACTTTAGCAGGAACCACAGAAAAATTAAAAGATCGTACCAAACATTTCATAAGGTAAACAGGGAAATCAAAAGCAAACGTGAATAAGAAAACTAAATGAATGTTGCTGAAAACAGGAAATATACAAATCTGGGATAATTAAAGTTGAAGTGAAAAATAAGATGTATAGCTTTAAAAAAGTGGAAAAATTTATATATCTGGTAGTAATAAATCCAATAAAAAAATAAAAAGAAGGCATTAGCCTTAGAATTACTAAGAACAAAAAGGCAAGTTAAATGTTAAAAAGTTTGAGAGTGAAAGATTTATGAAATGCTGCAAAAATTCGATTATATAAAACGGTCTTATAGACCAGTAGCGTTATATGCAAGTGAAATATTGGTTTTAAAAGCAGAAGATATTCAAAAATTGAAACCTGAAGCAGAGTACCAGGGAACGTTACATTTGAAACGATTCATGGGAAAACAAGAACAAGAAGACTTAGTAGAGCATGGAGGGAGTGTGTGGAAGAAGAAGCTAGAAAAATGGAAAAGTGTAATAGAAAATGTTATGGGCCTTAAAGATTTTATGCATTGCACCTATCTAAAAAAATACTTTGTAAAGCTATTTAAAATAAGATTTTTTTATAAAACTAATGTCATACTACGCGAAAGTGCAGAATTTGTAATACTGGGAGTTTGCCCATTAAGAACATTTGATATGTCTGATATTCATTATAATCATTTTGCTGTTCACCTTTGATATGATATTCAATCTATATTCCAAAGCCTGATTAAACCGAAAATACAAAACTCGTTTACATAACACTGGAAAATCCCAATGTTCAATTAAACAACTCTAAAAAGCAATGGTTTCAGATTTCTTTAAAAACATTATCGGCTTTCAAATGCGCCATTCCCGGGATTATTAAAGGCACAGTAGAATTTCAGCAAAAAATTCTTCTTACAGAGCAATTTCAAAAAGCAGTGCCTTTGTTCAGAGACAATTGTGCTTAAATTTAGCTTGCTAGCAATTTCAGATGATCAAGATAACACCGCCGCTATCTAATTTGCATTTTATCTTTAACCTTCTAAAATTCTCCGCTGGATTTTAAATGGGATTTTAACATTCATAAAAAATTTTATTGGATTTTCTAAGAAAATATTGACCTGCCGACCAGTCGCCCTAATTAAATAGTGAATAACATAGTATGTTTTCATGAGTTTATATTACTATTTAGTTGCTTTGCGACAGTAAAAGCGAGCGGAGTGACACGGCAGCATTACAGCCTTCTTTAAACTGTTACGGGCCTTGTCTGTGAGTGCTATATTTGTCTCTAAGTATAGACGTAACGAGAGTTGTCGCTGACGCAAGGTCAATGCAGTGGTAGTGCAAACAGTGCTAGACTACGATTTCAAACATTTGTCTTAACAAATTATTTATAAGCAGTGAGGCTAACTTAATCGAACAGACAAGTTGAAATTCAACGAGTAAGTGCCTCAGTTTACTTCTACGTGTATAACCCGCCAAATTACGTACAATACGCGCCTCGACATCCAAATATGAACGCATCAGGCGATCCGGACGCATGGCTCTATTTGTAAACGCCACAACCAATACCAATGCAAGCGCATATACAAAATTCAGTAATATAGAACAGCCAACCGTTAAATATTTCTCTAATAATAAAGGCACTACAAACGTAAAATGTAAAATACCCACCGTTACCAAATGCAGAAAATCAGTGGCAAAAAGTAACAAAAGAAAAGCAAACAGACAACAGATAAACCCAGTTACAAATAAAAACCAATGCTATCTTGGAACCAGCAACCAAACTAATACACTTTCAGAAGTAAATATAGATGATGAAGCAGAAAAAGAAAATCCTAAATTTAAACATTATTACGGACATAGATAATATTCACCCTCTACTCTCCTTACTTAATAAACAAACTAGAGATAAATACACATTAAAATTCTTAAACCATAAGCAAGTCAATGTGCAACTCTTCGAAAGTAAGGAATATACCAAAATAATTAAAAAACTAACACAGAAAGAAACAAAAAATTTCATACATTTACCCACCACACATAAAACAAAAGTTTGGAGTTTTTAAGAAAAACAGCATGCAACCACAAACATATGGAATGCAAAGCAACGAGGCAACAAAACAGAGTTACCAATGCACTTCATTGACTTACTACCAAGCGATAACAACAAAGAAATATATAAAATAAACTTGCTTTTAAACACTAAAGTACAAATCGAAGCATACTAGACGCAAAATACCTCAACGTATGCAATGTCAAAATTTAGACATACGAAAATAGAAATAATCCAATATGCGTTAGGTGGAGGGGAGAACATCTAACCGAAGAATGTCCCAGAAAAACAAATACAAATGTCAAGTGAACAAATTGTAATAGGACCAATCAGCAAATCACAAAGGCTGTACAACTTATAAGCAAATACAACAAAAATAATAACCTAAATTATTTATCAACTCATCAGCCTACCTACTGACCTTCTGATTCTAAAAAGATACCTGATCTTGTGAACTTCTGCGTTATCAAAGGCCTCAACTGCAAAACTATTAAAGTAGAATCATGTTTAGAATTAACTTCTGATCACACACCAACTATAATAACATACACAGAAAATACCAAAGACACCGTCACTATAGGAAAAGAACAGACTGGAGTACTTTCGTAAAAAACTAGATAAACAAGTAATCCTCGTAATACTTGAAAACAGAGATGGATATTGAAGAAGCAGTAACAGTACTAACCAAAACAATACAAAAGTAGCATGGCTAGTAACGCCAGATACAGCCGAAAAAAGTATGTCCGACAACAATAAAGCAGAAAATATCGGAAAAAAGGAATCCCAGAAAACGATGGCAAATTGCAAGAGCCTTACATGACAGGCAGCGGTACAAAAAACTAGTTAAAGATCTAAAAAAGCTGTTGTATAAAATAATAAACAAATCTGTCCAAGCATATCTTAGAGAACTAAGACCAACTGAAGCGACATACCATTCTATATAGAAAGCAATCCGTAAACTAAAACAACCAACACAACAAATACCTCCAATACAATTAAACCAAACTTCCTGGGCATGAACGAAAACCCAAGAAGCTAAAACTTTCACTAAGCACCTCATCGCAGTCTTTTAACTATTTTCACGCCAGCTAACTGCTGCCAAAGAAAAATAAATTAAAAACTATATCGAAATTCCTTTCCAGGTGAGTCTACCAGTAGAAAAAGTTAGCAAGAACGAGCTCGAAATGGTAATACGCCGAGAAATAATTACAAAAAAGGTACCAAGTTCGACTTAATTACGGGTAAAGTACTCCACGAACTGCCCCAAAAAGGTTAAAAAGCCATAGTAAAAATCTTTAACGCAATTGTAAGAATTGAATACTACACGTTTTAATGGAAAATGGCACAAATCATAATGATGCCCAAACCAGGTAGAAACCCAGGAGAAGACGTCGCGTCATATCGCCCCATAAGCCTCCTTCCAGAAAATTATATTACAGCGATTAGCTAACATCATAGATCAGAATATTCTTATACCCGCTCATCAGTTTGGCGTTAGAAAAGATTATGGAACTATAGACCAAGTACATAGAATCATTACCGTAACCAATAAGGAGGTGGAAGAGAAACATAATTGCTGCTTTTGGTGATATGAAACAAGCATTCGACAAAATATGGCATTTACGATTATTTTATAAAGCTAAAAACTCAATTCCGCATTCCTCTTACTTCCTTCTAAGATCCTATCTTTTGGATCGGATATTTCAATTAAAACATCAAGAAGCATACACTGACCTATACCCTATCAAGTCCGGAGTACCACAGGGCAGCGTCGTGGGGTCGATCTTGTACTCACTGTACACAGCATACCTCCTACAAACCAATTCAACGATAATAGCAAAGTATGCCAATAATATAACGATCCTAGCTTTACATCACGACCCTAATATTGCAACCATGAATCTACAAAATCATTTAAACCGACTCGAACAGTGGCTATCAAAATGTCGAATGGAGGCTAATGAAAATAAATCGACTTAACTTGCCCGGCTGTCACACTGTATGGAAACCAAATACCAAGAGCAGACATAGCTAAATACCTAGGCAGTCAGCGAGATAGAAGGCTTTATTGGATAATTGGGCGAAAGACGGAATTGTCAACGGCAAATAAGCTGCTACTCTACAAAGCCGTACTGAAGCCCGCCTGGGTGTATGGAGTATCACAATAGGGCTTCGCCAGTACTTCCAATATAGATATACTGTAGCGATACCAAAATAAGATCTACCGTGCAATAGTAATTGCCTCTTGGTGTATTTCAAATGCTATAATTCATGCTGATTTAAATATATAAACTCTTTGTTAAGAAATAATCAAATCTAGCGCCAACCCCAGGGAAAAACCGGCACAAGATCCAAACAAACTAGCAACCATACTGCTACAAGATGAAGAAGAACCAATAAGATTGAAACAGTTCAAGCCATCCGACTTATCAACCAGATTCATATAAACATTGTGTATATCAGTTAGTATTAAATATCTAAGTTTAGTAAAATTATAGTGTCCAATAGGGCATATCTCATCATGACATAATTATAGTGTAGATGTTTAGTTTCAGCACACAGAAGTTGTACTAATAGCCGATAAAAGGACTGATGGTATAAATAAAAGGAGATATAGAAATATTATTTTTATTTATTTCGGTTTTTGTTGTTTATGTTTGTACTTCTTTTATTGACAATTGTTTATCTTTAAATAAGCCTTTAATGATAAATTTTGTGAAACATCAACAGATTGGGCGACATAAATAAAGTGCACTGTAAAAAACTTTCGATAAAAACATTAGAGCCGTAATAATCTAAATTTCAAAACTTTATTCGCATAATAACTTAATAAAATAGAATTTGATCAAACGATCCTTATCAACGATAGGCAATCGAATTTAACAAGTTGTTGACTAGTTGCGCAGAATTGTCTTTCCCTACTCTTTCAATAGCGGGACTTCTCGCTTACTTACGACGTTCTTTTTCTACAGGTGGAGCTCCATTTTATTATAAATATGTTTAACAGACTAAGATAGCGAGTTCAAAAGAAGCAGTAACGATTGAATCACTTGGTTACGATTTTGCTATAATTTCAGTCGTCACCTTGATGTTTTGGCACGGCCAAATATTTTATATGCCTACGGAACTATGTTAGACTAGAAAATATTGAACTATAAATACGTGTCCATTGCACCACTAAGGCGAACAAGAGGGTCGATTCTACAGATGGGCAATTTTACATCATAATGCATTATTCTCGTCTTCTGTGTAGAAAGGCATCGTATCTGCTTGATTCTACCTATTTACAATGGCAGATATTTGCTTTTGTTTATTTAGGGTATTTTATCTGAGTCTGCGCAAGTTTATTTAAAAGAATCCTCGACCAAGTTACTTCTGATTTTCTCATTGATCTATGGATCCTTGGAAAACTTAAGTTGCGCTATTTGCAGATGACGGTTACTGATCTGACCAAGCAATAAGGGTATGATAGAAAATTCAATTTCTGAAAAATGCCAGCCAGGATTAAATGCTGCTGCTTTTTAATTAATTTGATTCTATCAATCGGTTTAGAGGTAATTTAAGATGTTTCTGCCTGTTTCTAATTTATGAGAGTGACAAATTGGTATAGTGCTTTGTCTGTGATAAGAAATTGATTTTCGAGGGTTATTATCTTTATGCCATTTTGTTTTTTCTAAAAAGGTAGTTTTCTGGTGTTGGATAGTCAAGTTAGAAGATATATTAGCGGCGTTCAAACCAACATCAGATAATAAGAGCAACATGAAAAACTAAAAAAGAGAACAAGAAGTAACCCAGAAGATTATTTTTACATTTTATTTATTATGTAAATTTGTTAAATAAAAGCAATAAATAAATATTATTACTGAATTATACAAGAAGAAAGAAGTAGTCCAGTGGTTACACTTCAAATTAACTACCATTTAGTAATTGGTTGCATTGACAACTTAATTAAAACTATGGATCTATATCTGTGGGCCATCTTCTGTTTAGTCTTCTTCCTTCTAGTAGAACGCTAAGAGTACTAGTAAGATTATTTAGTTCTAGTTAGCTTGCTAATTTAATCTTCGACGAAGTCTTCTGTGCCCTATATAAAAAGAACCAAATTATGTTGTATACTTTGTAGTTGCTAAAAGTAAAGATAACAAACTCCAGTTCACTTGGTGTTTACTTATGCATAATTCAATGAAATGTAATGCGGGTTAGTATTTACAAAATTGATACTCTGCTGATTACCATAATTCGTGGAATAGAGTTAGAATATATATCTGAAATCTGGAAAGATTCAATAGTAAAAAAAAACACCCAGTGTATACACTGACGCAACATATGAAACTTAAGAGTCAATAAAATAACCTAACGCAACTTAACAATTACATTACTATATACAACAGTGTAAAGTAAAATGCAAAAAATGAAGTGGGGGCATATAAGAAGTACAATAGCAAAATTAACAATATCATTCAACAACACTTTGCATTATATTAGACTCTATACAGAACATCAGTAACGCCTTGACTATAAAATACTGCAAGCCCAAATAAACAAAATTCCTGCACTAAGGAGCTCATAGTAATGCAGGAGGGAGGGAAATAAACGATGAAAAGAGTAAAGACATCTAAATGTAGACATGTTGATGAAAATTTATAGATACATTGAACTACATATCACCAACACGATTTTTTTTATAAATTGCGATAGTCTAGACAAGTCAGCAGTTGATTATATTATCACCAAAAGAAACTTAGTATTTTATACAACCATAAATGTTACACTATTTATTTCAGACAACATTGGCACTGACCGGAACTTTGCTTTGTGCAAACTAAATATGTTTATAATACTCAAACGTGACGACAGAAAAATTTAACATTAAGAAGAATATGCTACATAAGGTCCTATTTAAATAAACATCACTACAGAAAAGAACAGGAACTAATTAAAAACTAACACAAACAATCCCAGAAAATGTTCACAAAAAACAAAATTACAATGGTTTACACCTTATCTGAAAATATCTTATCAACGAAAGAAATATAAAGTAAATAAAATATAAAAATATTAACTAAGGAAAAGCATAGAAACTGGCTTTATAACCCCGCACAAGAAATGAAGCATGACACGTATGCTCACAAAAACGAGTACGTAAAATACTAAAAACTAAAAGTAGATCTCTCAAATTTTGTATGGTTCAACTGGTGAACAAACTATATGACAACTAAAAAATAGGCAAACCCCCACACGAAGACGAAATATATTTACAACAAACGAACCACATTTTAGAATAAAATATTTAATAAAATTCTGAAAACACAAATAATCATGGCTGAGAACATACAAACCACAGCCCTCAGTCCCCGGCAGACCTTCAATGGTCAGAGGGTGCGAAGAATCCCCGGGTCAGCTATGAAAATTGCAACATGGAATGTGCGAAGTATATTTGGAGCAGGAAGACTGCAAAATGTAACCAAAGAGATGAGTCGACTACAGCTGGACATTCTCGGAATTAGTGAAGTACGGTGGCCAGGATCTGGTAAAATAAAAAGAGATAATGGAGTAATGTACTACTCAGGCAGTAATGAAGCAAAACACCAACATGGAGTCGGAACAATAGTCACCAAAGAAACTAACAAAAGTGTCACTAGTTTCACACCACTATCTGAAAGAGCAATGTTAATACAACTGTGTGCCACAGTAGGTAAAATAAATATAAGCCAAGTCTATGCACCTACCAATGAGAAAAACGCGGATGAAGTAGAAGAATTCTATGAACAAATAGACACCATTCTATCCCTAACCAAAAAGAGCGATGTGACATTAATAATAGGAGATTTTAATGCCAAAATTGGAAAAGGAAGAAGTGGAGAACATGTAGGAGAGTTCGGTCTTGGAATGCGAAATGAAAGGGTGATAGACTGATCCAATTTTGCCAAGAAAGAGAATTTATAGTAGCCAACACATTCTTTAAACTGCCAGATAGAAGATTATGGACTTGGAAATCACCACAAGACACATCACAGAATATTTGCCGAAATCAAATTGACTATGTTTTAATTAGAAAACGATACAGAAATAGTATAAAGTCGGCAAAAACATATCTAGGGACAGATATAGCGTCTGACCACAATCCTATTGTCATGAAAATGCATATAAAACTTAAGAAGATAAAAATAACAAAGAAGGCAAGTAGAATAGAAGTCCAACACCTGAAGGAAGAAAACATAGGAACACAAGTTAAAAATGAAATAAATAACAATTTAAGCAACATGCGAAGACACTCCTTGGATAACAACGACAAAACAACAGTAAAAGTAGAGAATCAGCTGACAGAAGAAATAAAAATACAGAGAGGAGTTCGGCAAGGTTGTATTCTTTCGCCCATGCTGTTCAACCTATACTCGGAAGCAATATTTCAAGAAGCACTAATGGAAGAAAACGGTGGTATAGTAGTAAACGGAAAGATAATTAACAACATACGTTATGCTGATGATACTGTACTTTTAGCAGATAATATTCCAGATTTACAGAGACTTATTGAACGGACAAATGACATCAGCAGAAAATATGGTCTCCGAATGAATTTAAATAAAACTAAATACATGGCAATCAAAAAACACCAGTGAACATTCCTGACATTAGAATAGATAATGTGAGTATAGAGAGTAAACAAATATAAATACCTGGGAACATGGGTGAATGATAATTGGGAATACACAAATGAAATAAGGACACGTATTGAAATGGCTAGAGCCACGTTTGTAAAAATGAAACAAATTCTAACCAACAGGGATTTAAGCTTGGAAATACGGATGGGGACAACCAGATGCTATGTTTTCAGTGTTCTCTTATATGGAATGGAGGCATGGACCCTAAATAAAGAAATTAGCAGAAAAATAGAAGCATTCGAACTCTGGATATACCGGCGAATATTGAAAATATCATGGATGGATAGAGTGACAAACGAGGAGGTGCTACGACGAATGAACAAGAACAAAGAACTCCTGTATACAATAAAGAAAATAAAGCTGGAATATTTAGGCCACGTAATGAGAGGGAACAAATACCAAATTCTACAACTCGTAATACAAGGAAAGATACATGGAAAACGAGACGTGGGAAGAAGAAGAATATCCTGGCTTAAAAACCTACGCCAGTGGTACGACTGCACGTCAAGAAAATTGTTTAGAGCAGCAATGTCCAAAATTAGAATAGCAATGATGATTGCCAACATCCGATAGGATACGGCACCTAAAGAAGAAGAACAAATAATTTTGGAGAATTACAGAAAAATGTCGTCACATAAATAACAAAGAAAAAGAAACAATTGTTTATTACTCCAACACAGTTGAAATAGTCTTGTTATAGTAATGGTTTAGTACGAAAATGTTTATTGTAACATTTGCACTTTCTCCTCCCCCGCAGCTAATTTACAATTTCCCCACCTTTTGTTACAACACTTCGTCATCTGTTAAAATAAGCTACAAAATACATTTATACAAATGGTGTAAAAAGAAGGCTAAAGAGCTTCTAAACCAATTGTAAAGTGTGCACAAGTTATCAGAGTCCACTTATAATCATTTGATATCCCTAATACTACCAATTAACATAATTTTAAAAAACTTTAGCAACAGTTGATGTTTATTAAAAGACTTATTAAAAACTACTTAAGCTTTATAGATTTAGCAAAAATATTTAATCGTACAACTAAATGATGTCATCAGCACCCCATAAAGGACATATATAGAAGGTGCAAATTAAGACGTCGCCCAACATAAAAAAAAAACAAAACGAAAGTGAATAGATTAATATTAAATCTACAGTCACGGCATTATAACAGACAAAATTATAAATGAGTTACAAAAGCCGATTTTGGACTTGGAACAAAAAAACAAAAGATTTTATGCTTATCAAAAAGTAAGATCTAGAAAGAATGTTAAATATCGTTAAAATTTAATTAGAAAAATAAAAGATTCTAAGATTATAAAAAAGTGATGGCACTATTAAAAGCCTACTTTAACAAAAAAAATCGCGTTTGATAGTACCACCCATAAATATGTAATTTATTCCGAATTATTTTCTTACCAGTAACCTTTTATTAGGAAGAAGTTAGTACATATTTAATTAAAGGAATTATTCTTCAATCGTTTCGGTAGTTTCTGTACAATTGTTGCTAACCATCTTTTGGGCGTAGCATAGGACCACTTGTAGACTAATACCCACCATCAGAAAGAAGATTTTTACTGCTCTACTCTCTTTATTGCATTAAACAAAGCGCAGTTGTTTGGCGCAAAATTCGACGAATGTAGAGCGTGAATATTGTGACGTAATACTCTACGCCTTCGTTTAGCACGGCGGTGGTAATGAATGGTCGGCGAAATCGCTTCAGTGCTCTTCAGGAAAGAGTCCCCTCTTAATAAAAAATTCAAAAAAATTGTCATTGGTTTTTCAATAAATACTCCCTGCTATTGCTTAGAGTATACTACCGTTTCGTAGAGTGGGAGTATAGAGAGACTATTGTACACACACCTTTGTCATCTTCAAGTTCCGCGGCTCATGATATGCAAGCTTCCGCAAGCCGAGCCTGCTGTGTCCGCGAGTGCATCAAATGTGTGATTTTGGTGCATTTTCTGGACGTCCACTTCTTTTGCTAACTAAATATGGTTCTAAAACTAGGTGTTGTGTTTATATACAAGACTACTAATTATGTAAAAATGTTTAAAATAAGATCAGGGGGCGAAACGGTAATATATACAAATGTTGAAACTCGTAAACACCTTGGAAACTCAAACTTAGACCAACGAATCAACTATGAAGGTCTCAGCACTCTATATATTATCGTTCATGAGATATGTCACTTTAAAATAAAAAAAGCAGGTAAACCCCCCTTAGGGGTGTTTCAATGGGTCGGGTTTGTCAGACATTCCTATTCTACTTTTTAATGAGGAGTTCAAAAAAGGTGGTCAGAAGTTTCGACCTAATTGTACAATTGATCACTTTACTCAATTGTATATATTATCTCTAAATTACCTCTAAATAAGTACATCGTCCGCTCGTAATTTATCCTCAACTGCACTCGTAGTATTGTACGAATGGCTCACTACATGTCCTTCCGTTCATTCCAATAACGCTATTTGCTGGAATTACGTGACACTATAATTTACCTTAAATTCTGGGTAAATTTTAATTTTCGATATAACAGAAGCTTTTCGAAGGAAGGGCAATCATTTGGATCGCCCAAAACAATTTAATTGTCTTAGTCTTTGAAAATTTCGCACATAAAGTCACGAGTGCAAAGTAATAAAACAACAGTCATGTCGGAATATTTCAAACAAATCATTTAAAAAGTATATTTATTACAAAACCAAAATGCAGAAAACATATGTAGACTAATAACCACTTGTAGAGCCAAACAAGAGCAGAAATAGCCCCGTTAATAAGGTAATAATAGTATAAACAATAACAGGACAAAATCATCTGAGATGTGCAAAATTATAAAGGTAGAACGCCTTATAAACGGTAAGTAACAAAAGTGAAATTAACACTCTATTAGAAAGGTAGATGACTGACCAAGACCATAAAGGAAAAGACTCATAGAAAGACAACTAAAGATATAGAAATAAAAGGAATTGAATTAGTGTTTGGTCGATAGAAAGAGAAAATACAAGAAAAACTTACATTATACTGGCATTCAGCCCAATAATAAGAGTAGTCTTTGTAATTATTTCTTCAAAATAATGTACACATTAAAAGTTAGTAGTTTATTGTACTAATAAAAGTTTGCAGGTCAGTCGAACATTTAGAAAGTGTCAGAATAAATTACCAATCCAAACAAATTACAACATTGAGCTGGTCGTTATTCTCAAATTTGTAGTATTGATTAAATATTCTGAACGGAGGTTATTTCAAAAAAAATGTTTCACGAAATGTAGTAGGTAAAGATCTGTGCATTATTTTAATCCTAAGTTTACATTTTCAATAGCCTATTCGGGAACAGACCGAAACTTAAAAACATTATAAGGCTTTGCAATTGCTATAGTCTAGAGGGTTAATAATTGAAGAATAAGAGTGTTGTTTTCTAATGAGCAAAAACACAAAGACAGTGCGGGCTAAGGACGTTAGCAATATTTTTATGTTCTGAAATGTTGCTCCACGTTACTGAGGAAGCGAAGATATCGTTTTGTCGAAAAACTTTTCCGTTCTTCATTCAGACGCCAATATGTAACGCCATTAAAATCCATGAGGATAATTTTGATTTCTAATTATTAGTTAAGCTGAGTTTTTTCGAGGGCAGCGGGGATGGGGGTTGACCTGCAAAACTAGTTATATCCAGATGTACAAAATATTAATATGAGTTTATCTAAATTTTTGAAAAGACTATTACATATCTGGACAAAGTGAAAAAGACAACTAAATAATTATATAAACAATAGATAGGACATATCCAAATTTAATCGGAACTAACAGACATTTTTATTCTTATTTGAAGTAAAGAATACGTGTTTACGTCCTAATTAACCTATTCTTTGTGACTCAACAAGTTTTTGTATAATACTATTTATAATGTTCTTGAAACTTCGGTATTGCCGTTGTTGGGATATTCTCCGGCCAATTTAAAGTCTTTTCGGTTTGTTATGAATGCGGTTTTCTATAATGCAATATTATGTACTTCAAACAAGCATAAGAAGCAGCAGTTTAGTGTTGTAGTTATTCAGAAATATATTTCTGGGCTTATCGTAAGGTATATAATCTTTGTCCTCAGATTTCTGGTTGTAGAATATTTATAGCTTTCCAACAGAACGGTTTGGTGGCAGATATATACATTTAGATTTTTCCAAAAACGCTCAAACATTTTTGCACTTTTTAAGAATCTCACCCTCCCCCTCTTTTTATGTAGATTTCATAGTAACATCTGTTTATTAAAGAACCAATTGGGATGAAAAAGGTAGAAAAATAATAATTTTTTTACTTTTATCAAACTTTTTTAGTTCTCGCTAGATTTAGATACAGTTTGGCATGTACATACACTGCTGCTCATGGAGCTTTTGCTTCCTCTAACCCTTTCGATCCCCGTAGACAGTATTGTTTTGAATGAAAATAATTAGTCAATTGTAGATTTTATATAGGCATCTGTTGGGCCGAAAACTAGAATAATAAAAATAATGCTTTTACGTCCTACACTACGTCGACGCTAACACTTAGAATCTTTCTTTCGTATTTACCTTTTGCTATAGATGTTTGTTAACATTACAAAAAAACTATTTGCCGTCCGGAATTTTGACTTCCAAGGTCACCAATGTATCATCAGATCTTGTGCCGCTTACTTTCAGTTTTTTTACATCTCGTTTTGAATTTTTGCATTCAATGGTCCGTCGCAAGCCTCTCTTTATAGAAACTTGTTCAGTCATTCTGACTGTTTATGAAGGGAGGCGATCAGTGCGTAACATCGCGAAAACATTAATAATTTACAGAGAGACAAGATTTCTTGGGTATCGTCATCGCCCCGCGTTATCAGGAGTAATATGTGATGCGGAAGATCAGTTCATGCAAAATAGAAGATTGCTGCGAAGTTTAACCAGGGACATCAATTAGCACAATCTCCATGCTCGTATTGCGACCAAAAACTCGTTGTTACAACGCGGTAATAAAGCTAAACGTCTTTAGTAGGCGCAGAATCAGCGTTTTTGAACAATTCAATAGTGGCAAAGCGTATTATGGACCAAAGAATCCAAATTTGAAATTTTCAGTCAGAAACAAACAATCTTTGTGCGTTTCTATAAAACTGAAAACATGATCCAAGATCGCATTAGTCCGACTATCAAGCATGGGGTGAGTCTGTTTTAGTGCGGAGATGCTTTTCTTTGGCTAATGTAGAGAATGTAGTAAAGGTCCAGAGAATTATATGGAACGAACAGCATGAAAAAACTTTTAAACGAAAACGCTGTATTATCTGGATTGCGATTAATTGTGAAAGAATTCGTGATGATGCAAGACAACGACCCTAAACATACTACAAGCTTTGTAAGGAGTATCGCAGAATTGAAACTACAACCATGTAGAGTTGCTATGGGATGAGCTGTACAGAACAGTAATAAAGGAGCGTCCCACGTCCAAAAATTATTTTTAGAGTCTTCTTCAAGGTACCTGGAAAGACTTATTGTTAAGAAATAAAAAAAAAATAATTGAAAGAATGCCTAGAATCGTAACAGCAGTGTTGAATGAAGAACTGTTTTTTTATGAAATGAATGTTTCATACTCAAGTTAATTTTTTCCAGTGTTTATGATGGTTTTTGTTAATTTTTACGTGTTGCATAATACTATATAATAAATCGTTTTCTTGAACTAAAGTGTATAAACTTATTTTCTATTTAGTCTTTATACTTCTATGAGCAGTAGGGTATGTTTCTTTAAATATATACCGTGGTACAGTTTAAAATTGGAAGAATCAAGTAATGGAACGGGGAAATACAAATATAAATGTGTTGCTTTCTAGGCCCAACGCACATTAAATTCACCTAAAATTTCTAGATTACAAACTCTACTTATTAATTTGGGATTTTCTATATGGCTTTTTTCTCTGGGTATGTTCATCTCTCTGCAAAATCTTTGAAACTGTGTCAATTTAACGTTTTCTTTCCGCAAAAGTAAAATGATTGACTTTATAAACTCCGATAAATTTTTTTGGATTCCTTGAGTAGACCTGCAATGTTGCTTTTCTCTTCTGCTTTGAGTGTCTCTATCTCCAACAGTGATATCTCCTTGATTGATATTGCGTAATCATTTTTTCACTTTACAATACCAATCGCCACATGTTTCATACAACTGTGAAATGTTGTTTATTAAGTAAATACACCAGCGTTTGCTTTCTAAATTTGGGAATTATCGGTTTTGCTCTAAACAGAATATTCAAACTATAAATTCAGCTGATACACAAGGTTTTTTTATGTTTAAATACTCTTAATATTCTTTAAAATAACATCTTTGAGCATCAGAACACTATTGTCAGCGGTTTTGTCGGGCTCATCTAAAAGTATTCAACTAAAAACTTTTTCAGAGCACTTGTCGCAGCAGTCTGCACATTTGTAATGGTCCTAAAACTGTGTTTATTCAAAAAGAGTTTAAGTTGGGAAAACAAAAAGAAATCAGGCGGAGCAAGGGCCAGGGCCAGGTCCAAAAAAGTTGGGACAGGGTTGGCAAGATTTATTTTAAGAACCCAGATATTTAAGCACTTTAACGTAAAATGTAGCTTTGACAATAAGCATTGCTTTCGTTTTTAATTTGCTCATTAGACTTTCTTCAAAAATCAGACTTCTTACATGGTCCAAAAGTTTACAAAAAATGAATACACGGTTCTTCTTTTTTTATTGGTCAAAACCTTGGAAACCAATTTAGCGCAAACCTTCCGCATCTGCAATTCCGTCATAACGGTAGCATGCAGAACGGATTTTAAAAGTTTCACTTTGTCTACTATCAATCTAACACTCGGACATCGATTAGAGTCCAAAACCGCTTCCACCTCAACCACATTGTTCGAAGAGTGAAACGTTGATGGTTGCCTTGTGCTTTGCTTATCCTCAACGTTCTTTTTCCTTCTCTAAGCGCTTTGTACTGCGTAATTATTTGTGCTATCGATAATAAATCCTTTTGGCAGGCCTTTCTATCATAGCAATCTTATCGGCTACAGATGTTTCATATCTTCGATAGACACTACGTTGCATTTTGACCAGTGCCGCATCCCTCACCAACGGTCAAACTCAAAGACTCCACCTCAACCCATTATGCTTTGTTTAAAAAAATTAGTATTGTTACTTTTCGGACATAACTTGTATCTCTGCTTGATTACGTTTTTTTTTCTAAGAAACTCACCTATCCAAACATGTTTATATTTAGGTATTTCATTAAAATACAACGTCTCCTATCTTTACGAGGTGTCTTTCTTCATCCTACACTGTTAGTAACTCACAGATCTATCTAATACTTTTATTAAATCTTCGTGAATATCGGATGGTACTTTTACCTATTTAATTAATTTTCACTGCTACTTGAATTTTTCAATTATTTTCAAAGTGTCAATTTAATACAAAATCTGCTCTATTGGAAAATATTTTCGTTGGTACTCATACTCGTATCACTTGGAAATTGATGTGCAATTACATAGCAAGACAACAGAAATAATCCATTAAGTTTTGATTAACAAGTTAGTATCTATTTATAATTTGAAAACTATGAATGTTTACAATGTGTACAAGGAGGGGACATGAATTGAGTCGCTAATTTTATTTTAATAAAACATTGGTTTCTTCTTGGTAGGGTTCAATAGATAAAAATTAGTTGTCTAATTACAAAGTATGGTGGAGAAGAGTTACATGAAAAAAATTATCTATTGATAAAAAACATATGGGAACTACAAAAATGGAAATGGAAAGTAGAACAAATAATCATAATACACAAGAGAAGAAACCAACAAATATGTAAGAATTACAGAGGACTGACCTTACTGAATACTGCATATAAAATCATGACATTGCTAATACAAAAAAGATTAATAAACAGAAATCGATACGGCTTTACTAAAGGAGGAGCACCAACTGACACGATTCATATCGTAAAACAGATAATAGAAAAAGCACACGAATATCAATTGGAAATGGAACTTTTGTTTGTAGAGTTAGAGAAGTCTTCACCTCAATGCTAAGCAACAAATTGATGAAAGCATTAAAAAATAAGAATAAGTGCTACGATGAACAGACTAATACACGTGACAATGAGAAACACAAAAGGTGTGTAAAAATAAAAAAAGGTGAAAGAGAAGAATTCGAAATATTGGCGGCGACAATGGTATCCTCTATTAACAGCGCCGTTTAATTTACCACTGAAGTACGTTATGAGAATAATTTGTAAGAGCAGAGTCAGGACAGTTGGCACAAATTATAGCCCACGCAAATAACGTAGCACTTGCGACAAAAAATTGAGTAACCACGAAAGAGATGCTAATAGAAGTCACACAAGAAGAAACAAAATGGGGTTAAAAATTAACGAAAGTAAAAGAAAAATCAATAAAGACCAAAAAAAATTACAGAAAAGAAATCAAAATGTGACGGTTAAAGAATGGTAAACAAAAGAACATTTAAAGTAAACAAAAATATGTTAAGAAGCAAAATACTCAGAAGAGAGACAAAAATAAAGATAAACAAAATTATATAGGACGCAAACAATTTTTTTATAATACTGGAAAGAAAAATGTGGAGAACGATGTTAGGGTCGATAAGAATATCAGAAAATGAACATAGAAGTAGGATAAACTTTAAATTACAATAAAAGATCAACGAAGGGTGAGATCCTCTGGAACGTGTATGGAGAGTTGGTGCAGACAAAACAATTCACTCAATGTTAGAATGGAACCCAGGTAGTAAGGAGAAACTAAAGTCACCGATAAAAGAGAGTGGAACGAAATAGAGTAGTAAATAGGTACTGATCAAACTTATACAATGATCTGTAGAGTTTCGCTAAAGAGCGGCGAAATCCCCACTTGGGGCTGTAAAGCCACTATGAAGTCGGTAGTTATCTATTTCTCTCTTTCTTAAGAATCATACACTAAAATTGAAAAAATGTAAATATAGAACGGCTTAAAACCGCACAATTCGTGAA
Organism: Sinelater perroti; assembly: GCA_036346155.1. Taxonomy (NCBI): domain Eukaryota; kingdom Metazoa; phylum Arthropoda; class Insecta; order Coleoptera; family Elateridae; genus Sinelater; species Sinelater perroti. The sequence continues at coordinate 11,740,103 of JARFIY010000158.1, forward strand.
ATAGCAGAAAAAAGCAAGTGATAAACTTAATGTAAAAATTAACAACGAGAACAGTTTTTGTCCCATTCATTTATCTCATTTTTAGTACTGCCATCGGCCACTTCTGGTAGTCAACTCAAATACAATCGTATTAATTACATTAACTGCGTGCGCTTTACGTGCAAAAGCTTTCACCGGCAACATGCATATATTTGCCGTAAACATTTAATTGGTATCGGAAAACGTTTATTAAAAGTCTCGCGGTAACGAGGGCAGCCGCGTGTTTGTCATCGAAAACAATTCAGCAAAGCCTTGGTCGGTAAATATTGCGGCGCGAACGCCATTCAGCACACGCGGAATTAGCATGCGAATTGCATTTGTAGCTGTAGCTGCGAAAGGCGATACACGGTGCAATTATGGGTTTCCCTTTTGTCATTTTTCCTAGCGCTGGGAACGCTGCCGCGGAATGAAGTGCAGCTTGGCAGCGCTTCCTTCATGATGCAGCAATCTGCAGGTTTTGGCAGAGCACAATGGTCAATACATTAAGCCGTTTGTTCTACATTTATAGTGAAATAAACAAGTAAAGAAGGAAGAGCATAGATTACAATGTGTCAAAGTTTTTATTTTAGAATACAGCAATGAAAAGTTAAATTTGGTTGAAGTACGACTTGCAGCAGTCTTAATAAAACTGGCTTTTGCAATACTCTTGCAACAAGCCTTTATTTTTATTAACAATTTTTTATTTAATATTTGTTATTAAAAACTCACTATCTAACAAACAATTGTTAAGTAACAATTATAACATATAAGCAGACGGCCCTTTCAAAGAAGGCATCACTAAAGTTTTGTTTAAATGTTTAAAGAGTACATGACTAGATGTGGGATACAGAAAACCTCAACTTGATATAAATAATTTTGTGAACAAATTTATTTATTCTTTTTTATTATGATTCTTTATTGGCAATCAGAATAAAATACAATCTATGAGCCAATTAGATGACTAGTACATTGGTATAAATAATGTACAATAATAATGACTTGGAGAAGCTAACATCCAGTGATGCTGCTTCAGTTTTCTTTAATGTCTATTGGCCAACATTTTCTGAGTCTTCTATTACTTCATATAAGCAGGGGTTGTAGCAGTGGATTTGAGTGGAATTTGAGTTTGGTGTGATGTTTAATGGCTGTTTTTCTGATTACTTCACTGACATATGGGATTTTGAGATCTGTATGTAAGGTATGGTTCGAGACATACCACGGTGCATCCGTTGTGGCTCGGAGTATTTTAGATTGAGCTCTCTGGATTATTGCTGTGTTGGATTTGCTGGCGCATCCCCAGAGTTCGATGCCGTAAGTCCATATCGGCTTGAGCACTATTTTATAGATCAAGATTTTGTTTTCTATTGACAGTCGGGATTTCCTTCCAATACGCCAGGAGAGTTCTTTAGCGGTTAAATCCAGTTGAGTTCTTTTCTTTTTAATATGTTGTTTCCAATTTAATTTACTGTCGAAGGTTTGGCCTAAGTATTTTACATTGTCGCTTTGTGATAGTATTACTTGATTGAGGTTTTGCAGTGGGCATGTACCTTTTTTGAGGGTAAAGTTTACCTGTGTCGATTTGGATTCATTAGCCTTGATCTTCCATTTTTCCATCCATGTGTTTATTAAGTTTAAATGGTGTTGTAGATTTGAGGAAGCTACTATTAGATCTTCGTGCGCTGAGAATATAGCGGTGTCGTCCACGATAGGACTGGTTGTCGGTTTGATGTAGCTTCGTTTACTCTCACTTCAAATTGGCGTTCTTGTAGGTATGTCTTCACCAGTTTAAAGTAGCAGGATGGAAAGATTTTTTATTTTTGATAGTAGTCCCGGGTGCCGCACTTTGTCAAAACCTTTACTAATATCTATAAATGCAGCTGTGCAGTATTGTTTGTCTTCTAATGATATGTTCATAATGTTGACAATTCGGCGACATTGTTGGGTTGTCGAGTCTTCATCTCGAAACCCGAACTGATGGTTTGGGTTCCAATCCTGTGAATTTAAGTCTGTGTTCAGTCTGTTGAGAAGAAGTCTTTCGAGTAGTTTTGAAATTGCAGGTAGTAAACTTATCGAGCGATAAGATGTGACATCTGACGGATTTTTGCCAGGTTTTAGTATCATTATGATTTGAGCTATTTTAAGTGATGTAGACCAGTAGTCGAGTCTAATTATTACGTGGAAGATGTACAGGAGTTTTACAAGTCCTTTTTTTGGCAATTCTTTTAATATTTTCGCTGTAATTTCTATGCTAGGGCCTTTTTGGGATTTAGGGTATTTATTGCGTCCCTTATTTCTTTTGGAGTAAATAATTTTAAAGGTTGTGCTCGTGCAGTTGTACTTAAAACTTGTTTGACTTCCTGTACCTGATCATTATTTTGGGGTTGAAAGACCGCTGCAAGGTATTCGGTGAAGAGGTCGGCCTTTTGTTTATCATTTGTTGCCCATGCACCTGGTGGTGTTGAGCATTTCCGTATGGGGGGGAGATGTTGTTAAAGGTTTTCTTCTGTTTTTTTTGTGGGCTTTCAAATGGAGTTATCGAACCTTGAAAGGTTAGAAATGTATGTAGCAATTGAGTTGTTTTTGAATTCTTGCAGCTTGGTTTTTAGCTTGTTACTTAGATGGTTATATTTAACTCTATTATCTGGTGTTCTAGTTCGTTGCCAAGTTGATCTGTTCCTTCGTTTTTCAGATACCAGTTTTTTTGATTTCTAGAGGTATATTATTGGTTGATTTCTTGTGTTCGACGTTAGGAGTGGGTGCTTTCGCGGTTTGTTGTAGAACATTGACAAAGTTATTATATTCCTCCTCGACTTCCTTTGCTTATTTCTGTCAGGTGGATAGTACAATGTGGTCTTGTAGTATTTGCCGATATGTGTCCCAGTTTGTTTTGGAGTTGTGCAAGTATGGTTTGTGTTTCTTGTAGATTGCGGATGTGCTTAGCGTAGCTATGATTGGGCTATGGTCAAAAGACAGATCGTAGCTTGGTGTAATGTTTATGTATATTGGTGCTATGCCGTTAGAAATGAAGAAGTCCAGTAAGTCTGGAATTTTGTTGGGGTCTGATGGCCAGTAAGTTGGTGTTCCCGACGAAATGAACTGGTAGTTCTTATCTTGGAGAACTTTTGCTAGTTCTCTACCCTTAGTTGTAGTCAGTCGCAAACCCCATAGCGTATGTTTACAGTTATAATCCCCTCCTGCAATGAATTTTTGTCCCAGTGTTTGAAAGAAGCTTTCAATGTGTTCTTGTTTTAGGTTGTGTCGTGGGGGACTAAAGACTGCTGTGACGGTTAAATCGGAAGGAAGTGTTTGTATTAGTACTCACGTTGCTTGAATTTGTTCTTCGTATTTTGGCAGTTCATGGTGCTTAATTGTTTGTTTTACAAATATTGCGGTGCCCCGTGTACTGTTCCATAGGAGTGGGTGGTGTGGTAAAATCTATATTTTGGTATGTTGAAGTAACTTCTATTTGTGAGATGCGTTTCGTTAACCAGTAATATGTCTATAAAATTATTGTTTAGGGATATTTTTATTTCTTCTTGGTGGCTTGGAAAGCCGTTGGCGTTCCATTGGGCTATTCGCAGTGGCTTTGCCATTTTTATTTACTTTTATAGATTAACATTGTAATCATATTTAGGACTGTAACATTTTGTTGTAGTAGCTGATTAAATAATGTTTTAAATTCATTTAAAGTTTGGTTAGTATAGTAGTAGTGTCTTCGCTTTTATTTGAGTTTTTTTTTACTGTTTCCGCGTAGCTTCTTTGTTGAGAAGGTGAGGGTTGTTGTAAGTTCCTTATATAAGCATTGTTTGTAAATATCGGTGGGTCTGTGTTGACCTTTCCGTAGTTTCTGGTGTTCCCTTTGTAGATTCTTTGATAGTGCTCGCATCCCCTATAGTTCGCGGGGTGGTTCCCTCCGCATAATGCACATTTTGAGGAGGTTTCTCTTGTTTTAGTGCATGTTGCGGTGTTGTGGTGACCTCCGCATTTCACGCATAAATATGGATTATTACAATACTATTTAGTGTGACCGTACTGTTGGCACCTGATGCATTGTATTATGTTGTTTTTGTTTGTGCGAGGGGGTTCTATTTGTACTATCATGTTCTGAAGTCCTCTTATATTAAAAATATCTTTGTTGTTTGAAGCGGGTTCCAAATCTACAAAAAAATAGGTTGAGGGGATGCTTTGTGATTCTGTGTTGTGCGAATATTATATTTCTGACTTTATGTCCTAGATTAAATAGTTATTTTTAATGTTGTCGAGGTTTGTGGAGTGGTGTAGGTATCTAATTACTTTTCTGTAGGCGCACCCTTCCTTCATTTGATATGTGTAGTAGTAAATGTGTTGCTCTTTAAATTCTCGAATCAATTTCATGTATGTTTCTGGGATTAGCCAGGACCGTTCAAGTTTTAACGTCTCCAAATTTTTTTTATGAAAAAATGCTTACCCAATAATGGTGAAGCTTTTGTTACTTTTTAACGTAAACTCCATCTAGATGTAGACATTTTTCACAACGTCATCGCTATGATTCTATGCCTGTTAAGAGCACTTCCTTAGGAGTGTGTTTTGCTCACTGGAAAATTGCTGATGCAACAGCGGCTCGATTGGAAAATTAAATAGCGGGATTACGTGTTAATGTGTCCTGAAACATCGCCACCTATGTACCTTTGTGTTTTGTCGGTTAGCATTCGTGAAACCTATGTTAAAGGAACTTTCCGCATTTTTAAATCATCATGTAAAATTGACTTTACAGACCCTACGTAAAGGCCATGTTTAAAGACGATATCACACATACCTAATTGATGATTATCTATAATAATTTACTCCACTCGCGCAATTATGGTTTCGGTCCGACTGCTTTGTGGACGGGGCTTGTCACACAATTCTTGATCTTGAAGCTTCAGTACGAAAAATGCACATTTTTAACATTAAAAAGGGATGACTACACGTTGTTCTTGAACGCTAAACATCAGATGTTTAAGTGTACATAACGACACTCACTACAATAACGGCAATTGGACCTGTGTACAAATTCAGAAAGATTTCCCGTTTTCTTTTTTTAAATTAACCTTATACTATCCAAACACAAAACCACTGTGAAATAAATGATCAGTAATCCAGACAGCCCGCTGTTTTATACGGTGGAGGTATAGGATAAAATTTAAACCCAAACACAACATTTAATTTAAATTTCGTGCCAAAGTACTTACAATATGAAAATTATTTTTCACAACAAATAATTAAAACAACTGGTACTCAAATACTACCCTAAAAGCAATGGTCATATGCTGCTTTTTTGTTATTAGCACACTACATCACGCTGTATTGAACAGGTACCACTATTTTTGCAACTTTTGGGACTTCCCACAACTGTTCGCAAAGAAAATGCCTTTTACTAGCTTGTACTCGTACTTGTAAGTGCTTGTACTCGTACTTGTAAGTGCTTAATCAATATCTCAAACAGTTTGTTAGTAGAATTAAGTAAATAAAGAAGCCTGTAAGATGTCTCCTGCTCTGGTGGCTTCTCTTTTTTGAGTATCAGTACTCTTTAGTTGCACATTTATTATATTTATCATCTATGTTGGTTGAACATTCTATACTATTTAATAGCTTCAGGAGGTATATCGTTAAACCCTATGCTTAATATTTGAACAGACCCACTAAGCTCTTCTAATGTAAAAAGTTGCACGTTTCTAATTGTTATTTGACATTCGTTTTTCCACACATTGTTTAGTTTAAGTGTTCGTTTGGAGTCATTAATTAGTTGCATTGGTTCTTTCTTCCTTACTCTATCTATTTTTAAAGTGTGCAGTTTTTATTCTTTTTCACCCCAGTTGCGTATCACAGCAGGACGAACGTCTTAAAGTCTCATATCTCCCATCTTTTACAATATTATCGAAAGATGCTTTATTGAGTATTTCGGCCGCTTTCTTAAGCAACTTTAAAAACTTCGTTTCTTTATTCACCTAGCATATTTTTTCGTTGATATGGTTAAATCTTTTATAAAGTTTTGCATACTTTTTTTTAAACTTAGATGATTTTCATTATTGTACGCTCACAAATTTGTTGTTTTTATCTAGACTGCGATATATATTTTTTGAACCCCTATAACAAAATTTGGCATTTAAATCTTCCAACATAATAACCCACAGTTCTATATTTTATACATTCTTTATCTAATCTAATCTTTTATTCAAAACCAACACATAATACTCTATATTAACTTAATCTTATTTACCCCCCTCCCTCAGAGAATCAAGCCACTCTGATCACCTGTTGTACCACAAGGATCATTTGTCAGGAGGACTCCTCTGCTCTTCAATTCGATACTCTTTGAGACCTTTTCTTTCAGACAATCTTGGTTGGAACAACAAAAATACAACTCTATTTACTGTACTTCTTCTACCACGTTTGCAATTCCCAGCTCTTGTAACGGAACCGCTTGTTTTGTGTCCTTTAAAGTAGCACTTATTGAGGCTTGTTGAGAAATATCATTATTTTTTTTTGCGATATTGTGAATACCGTATGTCACTAATAAATTTCTATGGAGTTTATTAGTAGCTCAACAATTATTAACAGGAATGTTTAACCTGTAATTCATTGTTTCGATTTGCCATTACAGCCGAAACGCTTTCATTACAACACAACTGATGTAGCACGCTTATTGTGTTTTGCTTGTGTGCATTTTATGCACATTTGAGGCTTTTTTTTTGTTTTTTTTTAATTTTTATTAAAAAAAAACAAATAAAATAAATTATGGACAATGGCAAAGGTCTGTGTAAAAACTTAAAAACTGTAGGTTTACAATGGCTTTTCAAAAAATATTTATCATAAACCGAGTAAATAAATAAAATGCATAGTAGGTTATATAATAACTCGATAGTACTCTCACTCGAGAGTTCAGGATGTACAAGATTATAAAGGAACAGAGAGTGATATTTATCATCACTTGGTCAATTACAAAATGTTTTCACCCGGAGCTATAAATAAAAATTAAAAAATGGCAGAATAAGAACATCAATAACACGAACAACCAAAATACCAAGTAGAGAGTTTCAAAAATACAAATTCAGATTATTCATGTCAACATAGGTGACATACAAAACTAAGAGAAGATGAAATTAAGGCAACTGAAGAATTGTGCAAGCACGCAACAAAATCTGTACACAATGTGGCAAATAAAGTAGTGAGAGTTAGGAGAAACAAAAAATATGGAGATAATTTATGAAACAACTGAAACATAAGGAACAGCTCTACCTGAGATGACAACATAAATAAATAAAAAGATAGAAATAAATAAAAAGTCATATAAAAGAACACAGATCCAGAAATTTAGGCAAAGCATTAGAATCTTGCCATTAATTTCTATACAATAATAATGAGTGCCACTTTTTATAGAGAATAAACCATACTTTCAAGTAGTGAAATAGACAGAAGTATAAAAGAAGTATATAGATATAACAGGAAAAGATGTGAGAAGCAATAAAACATTAAAAAATCAGAAATACTCTAATAGAGTTAATAAAACATGGCACGAACAAACTTTAAATTAACAATGAGGCTAATGGCTAAATAAAGATAATCTGCCACCAACAACATGAAGCACATGTAACATCGACATATAAACAGAGAATAAAGAGAAATGCGAAAATTATAGAGGCATATAAGTAACAACTACACTAAGTCTATGGACGTACATTAAGCAATAACAACTATAGAAGAATATAGAAAGCAGGGATTACAACAACAAAAATAATTTGGAGAAGGAAGGTTATGTACACACAATATATTTACTCTATCTCAAATCATACAGAATAAGATTGATACAAACCTCACGAAAACGGACTGTTCCACAACAAGAACTTTGAGATACGTTAAAAGTTGCGTTGATAACATTTATTAGAGCTGCATAACATTTATACAAAAAGCAATATTAAAATTACAGGAATATTAAGATTAGATAGTTTGAAACGATACGAAGAACATAATAAGGGTAAAGGAAAATGTAGTAAAATGATATTTATATGGTATGTGCAGGTTCCGAGGACGGATTATTTCAAAGAAGACAATGAAATGGATTCCCTAGGAATGTAGAAAAACTAAGCAAACACTAATAATTTGGAACAAATATAACGAAAACAATAAATGAAAAAATCATCTACATCGATCAAAGTTTTGTAAGAAACATATAAAAGCACAAATAAAATTAGTTGTTTTTTATGGTTGTAAATCGCGGCAGTTACTACTAAATACCAAGAATTATTAAATCTATTAAAAGAAAAATCTTAAGGAAGAATTATGATGAACACTTGAGTGGATGGTAACAAAGAATAAATTTTGAACTACATGAGACGCAAACACTACCAAAATTATAACAACGTATCAAAGCCCAAGGAGATAAGAAGTGGCAAAAACATCCAGCCATCCAAATGCCAACCCCACCTGCATGTGGTACCCCTGCTAGATAACGAACGGGGCTCTGACAACCAAACATAAGCGGTGTAACCGTAACAGCACACGCAGAAGAAATTTCTTGTTTAACTTCCAGTTTCCAATTGAGGCTATATATGGAAGCTCCGTCGTCAAGCTTGCCTGCTAATCTTAAATTGAGAGATTCTTGAAACTTTAACTGATTAAAAATAAAGTGTCTTAACGTTGACGATATTTAACATAAAATCAAGGAGACGATTTGGAACTTGAAACATCGGAACCCTACTGGGACCTACCCGGCTTGCTCAAGTGCACGTGAAATGGATTCGTATAATATAGAAGTGCTAGGGTTAAGCTAAGTTAAATACCATGGTGCGGAAGAAATAAAAATTACAGATAATAAAACCTTAATATACTTCAGTCCACCCAAAGATCGAAATAAAATAAACGGAGTAGGACTAATTATAACACAGGAAGCTAAACGAAATCTACTGAAATGGACTGCTGTTTGAGATATGATCATGACCGCACTAAAGCGTGTAAGGTAGCGATAGTTTAATATTATGCACCAATAAAACTCACCAAGTATGAAAAAAAGAGACTTACAACATACTAAACAACCCAATACGAAAACAGAAGAAGGAAGACATTCTCATAATTATGAAGGACTTAAACTATAAAATAAGTAGTAACAATGAAGATAAGAAATAAACAATGGGCACACAGAATATGTGAGAAAGGCAAGCTGTTCCGTAGATGCTGCATCTCCAACAATTTGGTTATAGGTGGCTTAGTATGTCCTCTCAAAGCCATCCACAAAATTAGTTGGGCCTCCCCTGACCAGAAAATATGCAACCAAATTGACCACATTACCATAAGTAGGAAATAGGAGAATTCCCTTCTGAATGTCCGCAACAAACGTGGAGCAGATATGGCAAGGGACTACTACTTTCTCGTAAAAACACTATAAATTAAATTTCAGGTAATGAAAAGAGCAAACTTAATTTCTTAACCTAAAATATAACTTAGAAAAACTATAAAACTCTTTCATACGACGTGCGTTTAAGAACCAGCTAAGAAGCGCTTTCATACACAAATAAGAAGAAGATTTTCCAAGATTTGGGCCAACTACAAAAATAAATTACATGAGACTACCAAAAACTTCTAAGAGCAAGGAAAGAGCAAAAGACGAATGGATCTCCAATGAACGTGCAACTTATTAATTAAAAAGAAAAATTAGAAGTAGATTGGATAATGCAACCATACAAGAAGAAAAACGTACAAGAGCAGGATAACTTTATAAAAACACAAAAAAGTGAAAAAACCAGCAAGAAGTGACAAACCTGACCCAACAAGGCCAAGACGCCAGCACAAAGAAAACCTTAGAAAGTATATAAAATCAAGAAATTCGCAAACAAGCCACAAAATGTTAATAGACTATTAAAAGATAACGAAGAAAAGCTTATAACATTAGGTGATTGGCAGATAAAATATGAGAAAAACATTTTACAAGTTTTCTTTAAGCAGACCAATTAAAGACACAAGAATCGAAATAACTCATATTCCAACCCTAAGTATAGATACGAACCCACCAAATACCAACATTAAAACACCACTCAAACAATTAAAAGATGGTACAGCTACCGGGACCAGACTAGATTCCGGCTGAACTCATGAAAGTAGACATAACACACACATAAACAATTTTACAACCAATAGTTTAAAAATGTGGACTGGAGACTTATTCCCTATTGATTGGAAGGAAGTAATCATTGTAAAATTGCCAAAAGAGTGACCTTAGAAATACAGAAACTGGAAAAATAAATATGACACACAAATCCGTTGCATCATTGACAATCGGCTCTCTGAGGTGCACAGTGAAGGTATAGATCCCTGTTTAGGATAGCAAGAATATACTGAAAAATTTTATGACTAACGAAGCATTATGCCAAAAGACAAAAGAGAATTAAAACGGAAATCATGCAACGCAAATAAAATTGGATTGGCCACTCTTTAAGGTAAGAAAGAACAAATATATCATTAGACATGGTGACGAACAATACAGCAAAAAATTCAAACAATGGGTAGGGCGTGGAATAAAGTGAAAAATATGGCGCAGAATAGGATACGATGGAAATCATTTGTTTAGGGCCTACCAGAAGGAGAAAGACTATCAAAAAGGTAATGTGGAAGATGGATTGACAATATTATAGACGACCTAACTGAACTTGGAAAGACTTCATTCATAATAGGAAAAAGTGGAGGCAAGTTGTGGAAGAAGCCAAGGCCCACGATGGGATGTGGTAACAACAGAATACTTTAATAGTCAGAAACATAAAATGTTATATTAAAATGTGCCACAAGGTGGCATCTTTAACATTTACTGTAGAAGTAACAAATATATAAAGTATCAGTTAGGTATGGATTATTAGGTTTATACGTCTATACTATTTTTTTCGCTTCTGCATCAGTTAGCATGTGAGCGACCCTCTAGAGCGTCATGCCATGAAACGTCGGGTTTCAATTAATTTGTCACTCAATAGCGTTTGGTGCTCTGATTTATTTAAATTACGCATTTAATATGTATTTGCAAGATAATACTGAAATTAATTACAACCCACCTTGATCTGCAAATTCGCAGCTCCTGTAAGCAGTTTGCCCGCCCCTGCTCTCCGTCAATCACGCGTCGCCACGCAAGCAGTTAATTCGAAGAATAAATTGCGAACCCATAGAAGCCAATTCTACAACCCTTCTTGCGGGCGTTCGGTATTCGCAACCTATTTCACAACAATAAATTATGCAGCGGCCGCTCTTCGGCTAATGCAATTTATTAATTCGAAAACAGCGCGCGTCGGGCACCTGTGCCCGAAGCAAATTGCCCGGTAGCTGCAAACCGCACGTAACGGGCGCAAAAAGCGCTGATTAATCACCTACATGCGAGTACATATGCGGTTATTAATTCGGCGTTTGGCCCGGCGCGGGCGCCGCTTGTGATTGAAAGAAAGATAAATAGGGCGGGTCGTCAAGCGCGCCCGGCTGCTAGCTGCGAGATTTAGTGCGATGCGTAAGTGGTTTAATTTCAGGAGCCGTCTTTAAATTTTGTTGGTTTAATTACACGTCATGCCGAGATAATTACTTCCTACGTTGTCTGCATTTTAGTGCTTTGCTACTTAACTCCATCATTTAGTCGCTAGGTTTTGTGCGCCATCAGCGCGATGTTTTGCTAGCGATTCGCAGCGACTGTCAAAGAGCATATTCTGTCTTCATAAGCTGTAGTAATTAAACTGAATATTGCAATAGGGCAAAATACGTTTAATTTACTGGAGCGTAATAACACTAAATAGCTACAATTAGTCGTAATGCCTGTTCACATAAATTTAATGAAGCCTTAAAAGAATTTGGAGCAGCAGCATTTTATGTTTGAGTGTCTAGGGGGTGACTCAATAGGAACGTTAAATGAGAGTTTTATTATAAATCGTTGTGCCTTAACCGCTAACCACGAATCCACTTTATCCACACTTTCAAGCTCAAAATTCCGAATTTTAAGATTCCTTTATTTTGACCAGCCTAGATAAGATTTTCATTTTAAATCGTTGTCCATAACGAATCCACCGATAAAAAGCCTTGTACCGTGTTTGTGAGTTCAAGAAGTTTAGTAGCCACCATTATTTGGACAAAATTACTATTAAAAGATAAGGTTAAACTGTAAGTACGCTCATCTTGTTTCCATGATTATCTCTAACAAGACGTATGAAAAATATTTGTGGACTACAAATGTTTTGGACAATATTGAGGGAATGAAGATAAAAGAAAGGACAGTGAGAACCAGCGAAAGGAGTAGTAGCTACCCAAAAAGTCTGCTAATAGTTAGGCGTTGGCAGATTATCGTCTCAAGTGATTATAAAGAAAGACTTACCCTCTAAAGCCATATAAGGTACAGCTAAGCTAGCAAAAACGCATCTCAGAGAAAATTTTGTTTGCTAGTTTAATGATGGAGTTAATACAAAGAGGATTAATAGACCAGAACAAAATTTGGTTATGGACGAAGTCCACTTTTACCTTAAAGCGAGTGTAAACAAAGGAGGATCGGAGGATATGGGAAAAAATCCAAACTTCTCAACAACAAAGCTCTTACATTCGAAACGGGCATGATAGTAGGATATATTACTAAAGACGAAAACATAACTGATGATTGCTACCTTGAAATGCTCAAGGCTCAAGTTTTTCGCACTTAATGAACTCGGAAAAGGTTAACACTAACTGGTTCATGCAGAACGCTGCGTGGCCACATCGTCCTAACAAAATATTTGATGTTCTAGAAGAGTACTTTAGTTAAAGGATCACCACAATGGATTTTACAAAGTATAACGAACATCGTCTTGTATGGGCAGCATGCTCACTAGATCTAAATCGCTGTGACTACTTCTTATGTAGGATAACGTGTACAGAAATCAAATTCGCTCAGTAGCGGATCTCAAACAAGCAATCGCGTCATTTTGAAAATTTAATTTACCAAATAACTAACTAAATGTTTTTACATGTCATTTAGAGCATCCATTGGGTCGGTCAAATCACGAAATCTTAAATTTCAGCATTTTAACCGTCGAAGCAGGAAAAAGTACAGCATTAAATGAGAAATTTTTTTATCTTTGAATTCGTGGTTAGAGAGCTAGCCACAACTGTTTAAAATAAAAATTTTATTTAGCGCATCCATTGGGTCACTCTGTACATTGGCATCTGTTCTGATTAGACTTATATAGATTTTAAATAATGTTGACGTTGATGATAGCATTATTGATCCTGTACAAGCAGTTGCTTTAAAATTTCATACTAATGAAGAGATAAGGAGAATAAAACAAAACTATAATTTTCTTTATTAAAGTGCACAATTTACAAATACCAATATTTTTGGTTTAGAACGTGACGTGTGCCCTTGACGTAGCTGGTAACCCATAGAGGAATATCTCTTGCAAGTATTTGCTGTTCCATTAATTAAGGCCAAACTTCCTCCACGTAAATCAAATAGTAATGCAACGGTCCTCAGTCCTCTGCAGATTGGAATCCTTGAATTACGGTGGTATTGAGGAAGACGGAAAATTAGAGCACGCTCAGAATAACAGGGGAACAAGGTCACATATAATATTCAAACCTTAGAAGAAATGAAATACAGATTAAACTTGAAGAAAAGGTAAAAGACAAAATCTGCGATGCAATAGATCTGAGTGAAGTAAGAAGAAGGGAAGAAATATGCATTAAGCTATCTAGAAGCCATGTGTTTTATAAAGGTTTCAAAATAACAAAAAAAAACAATAAAAATAGCTGGAATAGGATTTCCAATAAAAAGAAGACTAGAAAGGGATACAATTAAAATGAACACATCACCAAGAGTTGCGTATGTGATCAACCGAATATCAGCTTGAAATAATCAAGGTTTATTTTCTTATTATTGACTACAGCGATGAGAACTTTGAAGATTTCTATGAAGATATCTCAAAAGCCACAACAAAAAATTAAACACATTTTTTACAATATACTTGTCAATTTTAACGCTAAAGTGAGAGATAATAAAACATCAGTTCAGAAATTTTGAAGTAAATGAAAGAAACGGCAAAGAACAAACCCCGATACGCTATGCAGAAAGCTGTAAATTATTTATCATAGACACGTGCTTTAAAAAGAAGGCTAGTAGAAAGTGGATAGGTATAAGTCTTAAGAAGCAAAAGTCGATCAAGAATGATTTTATTATAAAACCACACCGCCATATAAGTACAGACGTAACTGTAATCATTAAATCTACCCCCTCCTCACTAATAAGAATATGTGTAAGAACAAATACAAGACTAGAACAAAGACATTTAAAAAGAAGATAATAACATAAATAAATAAATGTTCGCTGAACAAGAGCCTAGCTCTCTTTTATGCCTTTGTAACAAAGGAGCCAGCTGAAACGGCGATGTTAAGCAAAGTCAAAAAATTTCGATTAATATGAGTTGGAATGTGTGGGTCACGCTACAGAAATAGTACCTTTTTACCGGAAACAGTCCTATCAATTGTCTTTGACAGGAAATGGTTTTCATAAACTAGTCTGTACCCAGCTCTCACCCATGGTTCTAAGCGCCACATCCCGGTAAACTGCATTGATCTGCACACAAACTAGGTGAGGGTAGTCAGATATGCCGAATGCTAGTAAACGGCGGCAGGTTCGTTACGAGCAAGTGATAGTCGAAAATAAATATCAATAGAACTGTGTATGTAGAAAGCAAGGAAAAACTACCACATATTATTCTTTTTCCAAGAACAGTCATGCCAGGGAACAAAAATAAAACGGTTTTGAGTCCTGGGCAGGACTCATGTCTACAAGGTGCTAAGAATCTTCCAGTTTGCTAAGTCGCTACTTGGAATATAAGAAGCTTATTTTAAATAGACAAGCTCTGTATCATAACAGAAATGAGACGAATAAAGATTGATATAGTTAGGCTAAGTAAAGTAAAATGTTCTAATAATGGGCAAATAATTACAAATAAAGGAGAAACAATATATGACATAAACATAATTCTTGGTGATTTCAATGCCAACATCGGTAGGCAACGTTGTCAAGATATCGTGAGTAATTTTGGATTGGGCGAACGAAATGAGAAAGGCGAGTGTCAAATTCAAATCTACCGACCATAAATACATGGTTTAAGCTTTCAAATCGTCGTTTATATACCGGCGATCGCCTGCTGATACTCTAGATCATATAATTCGAAACCAGATAGATTATATTATAGTAAACAAGCTATTCCGCAACGCTTTTAAGGCGGTAAAAACTTATCCTGAACTTAGTCTCCGATCACAATCCAGCAGTTGCCGATATCAGAATCAAGTTACAAAGAGCACAAAAACATTATAGTAGAAAATTAAACACGAGCAAAATTAGAAATGCTCACGGGTTAGAAAGAAACAGAGAAAATTAATAAACGGTTAAACGAAGAATGCGATATTAACAAGACCGGTGTAATACCGCAAAGAAAACTTTCTGCAGCGGTGCGATGAAATTAGGATAAAAACTTTTAAAAGGAATTAAGATGTTGATTAATGTCTCCATAATGATCAGCATCAAAAATGCTGTCGAATGATATGCTGCGTGACATACGTGACTATAATGAATTTTCGAAATCGTAACGGCTACTTCCGGTTGCCGTTAACCGATTTGGCTGAAAATCAATCCCATGAAAGGTACTTTTTGTCCTGCATGTTTCTTGTTTTCTGTCACTTTTTTCTAGGTTTTCGTTTCTAGATGATAAGATCTCGTATATGGGGGGGAATGGTGGCTATTTCAGATGAGTTACTTGAAGGTATTGGAGTGGCTGGCCACGCAGCATCTTGTACCCTGGTAGTTAGATATTGAGTTGCATCACCCAAGTCTCAAGATTCTTTGATCCTAATAGTAAGGCTAATATTTTCTTCCAGATGGTTTCGGAAATGGTTCCAATTCGTGTTTTTATTATATATTTTTAAATGATTTTCTTTTGTGATTATTGTTGTGCTGATGGTAATAATACCTGGCGAATGATTTTTGGATAGGTTGTGGTTAAATTCTGCTTTTGTATATGTGTCAATTAAGTCTGATATTTTCCTTAACTCACTAGACCAATGGGTAGGTTCACCAATTGATAAGCAGTTTTGGATTGCCTTAAGTAGGTTGCGTCCCTTTAGATTAATTAGATTTAAACCCCAGGCTGTATGCTTTGTATTCCAGTCTCCTCCTGCTATGAACTTATTTCCTAGGGTCGTAAATATTCGCGGTACTCTTCTGCTGATATGGCATGTCTGGGCGGGCTATACACTGTCGCAATTGTTAGCGAGTAGAGGAGAGCTTGTATTTGTATGCTTGCACTTTAGATTTTTTCAGTTTGATAGGATTCTAATTCATGGTGAGTGATTTTTAACAGTTACCGCTGAGCCGGCGTGAGTTGTTCTGTGTGTTGCATGAGTTTCTGATATTAATAAAATGTCAATTTGCTGTAGTTGTAAGAAGGTTATTATTTCTGAAATGTGGTTTGAATTAGTGGTTTATTACGGTAGAGAGCATATTCAGTATCATGCTATTTTGACTGATTAATTGCGAGAACATAGTTTTGAACTCTGTTAGAAAATTTAAAAGCATCCCGTTTATATTAATCTATTGTTCTTGTATTGGTAGGTTGTTGTTTCTTCTTGCGTATGCTTGTAAGTAATTTCTTGAATTTGGTGGCAAGACTTGTGTTTTGTTGTTAGCACTATTGTTTGGATTTCTGAGGGGAGGAAACTCATTTATATATAGAGGTGCTTGTGGTAAGCAAGTTCTATTTAGTATTCCTCTAAATGATTTGTTTCTAGCTCTTAGTGTGCCTTGGTAGATTGTGCAACCGGGTGGGTTCCTCCACATAGGGCGCATTTGGCAGGTGAATTTTATGTTTTCTTACATGTGGAAGTTTTATATCCTCCACCGCATTTTACACATGAGAATGGGTTGTTGTAGTATGTTTTAGTATGGCCATAATCCTGGCATCTGGCGCATTGTGGAATTACATTTATTTCCAGGGAGGTTCAATCTGGGCAATCAAGTTGCTTATATGTTTTGTATCAAATATTCTCTTATTGGTTTCACTTGGTTCAGAGTCGACCATAAAAAGAGAATATTGAAGAACTAAGAACATTAATAGTTCTTAAAAGTGTAGTGGTTTTTAAGGATTTTTTGAAATAAAAGACGATCTACTTTATAAATTGAAATATCGCAACCTACAAATAAGTCACACAACTTTTTGGAAAAATTAGTTATAAAATCACTTTACTTTTTAATTTTAAGACTTCTT
Organism: Sinelater perroti; assembly: GCA_036346155.1. Taxonomy (NCBI): domain Eukaryota; kingdom Metazoa; phylum Arthropoda; class Insecta; order Coleoptera; family Elateridae; genus Sinelater; species Sinelater perroti. The sequence continues at coordinate 11,757,388 of JARFIY010000158.1, forward strand.
ATATATTAAATTATAAACACTAACGAAAAGTATATTTCAAATTTAAAAACCCTATTACTACAATTTTAACTTCAAATAGCCATAACAAACATAGCCTTTTATTACAAGCTGTTCAAAAAATATGAGAAGATTCAATAATTTTCAAGTTCTTATTATTTTGACACCGTTTTTTAATAAAACACTTCTTGTGGCTGCTTGTTTGTACATTTTTAAACTGTTTTCAAGAAATAAAATAAACACACTTTAAATCAAAGGAATATACTTCACAAATTGTTCAAAGTCAAATAAAATCAGGTCACGTGGGCTGGTAAATATATTGTAACAAACAGAGTGGGTATAAAAACTGTTATATAGTTTCTGTATTTCTTTAAGTTTGAAAGTTGAGCTTCCTAATTGATTTTTAAATGTCTACTTATCGAAAAGTAATCAAGGTATTACTAATCTGTTAACAAAAAATTTCAAACAAAACATTTCAACTACCCTCTATAAATATATATAATATAACTAACTAATGCATTCCAGGAATTTAACAATTTAGAACAAAGAGACTAACTGTATTTTGTAAATAAAATCTAGAAAATAATAAAATGCACATTAGTGTTCTTAATGACTTATATGCATTTATAGAAACAAAACTGTTAAAATATACATACATACAAAATTTGCATTTTGGATGGATTCCAAGCTTTAGCTATGAGTATTGTAGGTATAATGGAACACTATAATGTCATCTAGTCACCTCCTAATAATGTGTTGCTTTCTATATTCTCTTTAGCAAGTAGTACAAAGCAGTGCTTATAATTTCTTTGCCTAATATGTATGACGACAACGATGTAATAGGATTTTTATATTTGAGCGTTCATTAGAATCAGGTGATGTTGCTTAAATGCAGTTAAACGAGGAGTTCTCTTAGTTTAATAATTTTATATACTTACTTTCATTCTTTATGTGGGCTTAATCGACAGACTAAAACTTTCCGGAACAAGCCAGAGATTGTCATTGCCATTGTTTCCCAGTCTCATTTAATTTATTAGTAGTTTTAAAGGTAAGAGCACGTTTGTGCTGTCATAAGAGTTTTATGATCTGGATATGTTTTTTGTTTGGCCCTAACGTAGCAAAATATTTAATATGGTAGAACTACAGCTCACTATAAAATGGGAAGTTTAATAACCAAAAAAGTGTAGGACAACTACAAACACTTTCACTGTTTTCCAGTTTACATTTCGCATAGCCCATATTCCTCCTGCGATCTGGCCCTAAATTTTAATTATACAGCACGTCGGAGATATAAAGCGGCGGCTTGCCAACCGAGCGCCCGAATTTCGCAAACCATAAACTACACGCCGGCGTTCATAAATAGCGCCCAATAAATATATCAGAATAAAAATTGATTCGCCGCGCACGTGATTGCAATGAAATGGCGCGACATGCAGCGCATGTTAACGGCCGCGAGCCGAAAACCGAAATCCGGAATTAATGCATTCTCGCCGAATCACGGGCCCAAACGTTATGAGGCGCCCGAACGTCACGTGCGGCGGCGAGCCTTTGAACTTCATTACGCGCTGGCAAGAAGCCCGGAGGGGGTTTATTTTGTTTTATTTGTTATCATCCGCGCCCCACTTTATAAATTGCTCTTTCATTTACATGAAAGGCCACGGCGCGGGGATGAATAAAAGAAATGTTAACGATAGACCTGGTTTACCTAAGGAGACTCAAAGGCTTTGAGCTCCTTTGTGTTCTGATTAGACCGCCCGCGCCTTTTATTTCCATCCCCGCTCGCACTTGCATAATCCCAAATGAGCCCAGCTCGAATGCAAAGTCCCGCCGCATCAGATTCCGATTTCAAAGCGGCAGCATTATCAAATGCAAGGGTTTCGGTTTCATAAATCCAACAGTTTGAAGAAAATAACGGCTTAAAATTGACTACCCTCTACGAGAAATAATCAGGAAGTATCATTATTATTCATCATTTAGTCACTTTTATTTCATATTTAAATGAGGGTTTTTCTTTTACTAAAGTTGATACCATTTAACTTCTTAGTTGCATATTTTCATTCAACCAAATACAATTCTGGTGTAGTACTCGTAGTAGCATTTATTTTTAAATTCCTATTTTTCTCATCTTTAGAAGACTAAAGCGAGTGTAAATTATTTTTTTCATAAAATACTTGATACAGTTTCTATGTTTATGTTCAATAGTTGACATCATTTTACCAGTTTTACGATAAAAATGTTAATTCTCATTTAATGTTAATGTTAATGCTCATTTAATTTAAAAAGTATTTTTTATGATAGTATACATTAACAATCAAAATAATATACAGTGAACATTCAATATATAATACCTAATTTAATGCTGAAGTGACTTAGAAGGATCAGCTCAGTTACATTACCCTGGAGGGTTTTAATTGGTTAACAGGTCCTGAAGCCATTTGTTTTTAAGTCGGTTGAAAGTTGGTACTTCGACTAGGGTTTCTGTAGATGAATTGAACTGTGCTTCTAGACGATCACGACAATTTTAGGTTGGTAGTGTTTAATTAATTGTTCACTATGGTACGTCTGCTATTTGTGTTGAGATTTTATCCTGAAACGTTTAAATATTTTTAAAATTGAGCATACTAGAACAGCCTTACAATTCCAAGACATACATTATTATTTATATATTATAGATTTATAGATCATAATTTTGTTCTCCAAAGCAAGGAGGAATTTTTTAGCTGGCTTACTTATCTTTCTCAAATCAAGTCCATTTCTCTTCTTTATATTATTATATGTAGCTTCTATGTCAACTTGTTATCTAGGTGTAGTCTCAGGTAACTAATTATGAAATATAGTGTATTTTAACGCTATTAAGATAGATAGGTTGACCACTTTGTCTACTTAAAATGAAAAACTTGCTCTCATTTACTTACGGCTAGGTCGGCTGTCAAGATTATATATAAAATCGGACCTAACGCGCTGCCCTATGAAACATCTGATTTTGTATAGTAAATTCTTAATGATTCTTCACCGTATCTGACTTGGTATGGTTAAGATGATAAGAATGATCTCAAAAATTAGAAATACTGATAACGTTGTTTTTCCTTGATTTTAAACATAAGACTTTCATGGCAGACGTTATCAAATGCTTGTTTGTCGTCTAAAAATGATGCCGAGCAAAACATATTTTCTTTGAAAACTTTATATACTACATTGAAAATTTGATGGTGTTAAATAGTTGAATAGCTGTGTCTAAAACCAAATTGATGATTTGATAGGATTCCCCTCTCCAATTATTCTTTTTTACTGATAACAGGCTTATAAAATGGTAGAAGATCACCTTACCGGTTTTAATATTGGAATGATATAGGTGTGATTAGGCTGATTTGGCCAATAAGTTAGTCTAAGTCTGGATGGAGTGTTTTTGTAGTCCGTAGTCCACACAATAATATTATACCCTAGAGGCTTCTTGCTTATGTTTTATTTGATCCTTAATTTTTTGTACAATAAAATACACAATTTAGACCAATTTAACGTTCAACACAAACCTTATTTGTGTATGATTGAATTGACTAAATACGTGAGTTGCACGGTATCTATTGAGAATGGGCAGCTCTGTGTGTTAGGTGCGATCTGACGTTTGCATCATAGTTTGACATTTTTGACAACGTTTTGTAATACGGACGCTATTTATCTTTTTTCATTAAATTGAAAATTGAAAATTTACTAATGTGAGTGAAAACGTCGCTTTGGTCAGTGAAATCAACAATATTGTTTATAAGCTAACACTTGTTTAGGTACACAACAGAATCTAACGCATTGTCGCAAAGAGGTCACGCTTCTTTCCCACCCAGTAGTTCACCGAGTTCTTTATTATGTTCAAGAAAGAAAGATTCTTTTCTACGCACTCATCCAGGAATTGACAGTCTTCTACATGCAATACCCTCCGTCTATGCAACATGAGGTGTTACGTATACCATCCAAAATACAGTATCTTTATCGCCATATATAAGATGTGCTGCAGTCTAAGAACTCGCTTGTTACTCCGACGTATCTTGGTAGTTGCATTAATATACGGTGTAACGCTGATGTTGAAGTTAAATCGTCTCGGTACACCATAGTAGATAGTAGGCAAGAACAGCTTTTCAGCGTGAACGTTGTAAATGATATTCAATGTCGTATGTAATTGATTGGCTATTTTGAGACATTGCTTTTTATTCCAAAACATGGTGTCGTGCCTCGCTATCAGTGCTCTAACTCCATGTCTACTAATGCTCCTACCATTTCTGCATCGGCCATTATCGTCTATATACTGGTACTTACAATCTGCTTATTATTGTCGCCCAATACCGCAGAATCTATAATTATATTATAATTTTTATAGAGGCTGATTTACGGGTACCTAAGCCGTTGCTTTACAACTGTCTTTTTGACGAACCCACTGAGGTATATAGACTTGTGTATGAGATGTTTCTTAATATGTACTTTGAAGGCATAGTCGTCGTCTAGCAAGCGGGGCAACTGACATACCACGTTATTAACGTCAACCGGCACGTTTATAACATGATCAACTATAGCATAATTTCCTTAGTACCTCAACCTCCTTATTTTCATCAAAGACAAACAAAGTGACAAGGAAAGAAGACTACTGAGTGTCAGTGGATACCAAAAGCCGTCAATGACAGACATGGTAGACATCTTTCTACCGTCCAATAATAGTTTACAGGTGGCTAAGAACTTGAACGATACCGCTTTACTTTCAGGAAAGACTGATCTTATTGTCCCATAGTCTTTCTTCTGCGTGTTCTTTAAAACCAGACTGAAACCACAAACGATCATATAAATTGCACTTATAACCGAACTCGTTCAAAACAAATATATGCCTCTTTCCAATAGGACGGCATAGTATGAATGCGTACATTCGCTGAATTTCGTGTGTCTGCGATGACTTCCAGGCTAGCCATCTATGAAAACGTCGAATTCTGCAAAATAGCCTTCGTCCATTGGATACTGTTTTACTGCTGTAAATTCACTCGTTACACCATCGGATCTCGCCGAAGTCTCGGTACCGCTCATCGATTTGTCCGCGCTTATGAAGTCCGTGGTGACTCTGTCAAATGCTTCTGCATAATTTTTGTCTATTGGAGGCTGTTCCATTGCTGTAAATGCAGCCCCCATACCGTTGGATCCCGGAAAAATTAAGGCGCCAAAATTTTGATGCCATTTATCAACGATTGCGCCAACTACATTCCCCCGTATTCTTTCTCAGTCCTACGTTACGCTATTTCTGTTTCCACTTTCTCTCATGTACTGCGACATTTTCAATTTAAATGAGTCACCATTTTCCCAAATTTAATAGTACACAGCTCTGAATAGCCTGAAATTGTTCGCAGTACTTGATTCTATTTATTTTTGTCAAAACACGCTACAAACAATGACACACCCTTTCCAAGACCACTTGGCGTGAACTGACATCGTTTTATTACCCAACCAATACTCCCCCTTCTTTACGTCGTACAGGGGACGGGAAAAAATTCGGCTGGTTTACTTATCGTTTAAATTTTTCTCTGTCGAACACTTTTGTTTCTGTTGTCCTCCGTTCAATAGTCTTTGAGTATTGGTCGTTTTAAACTCGACTATTAAAGACGTTTTTACATCAATATGGAATTAAGTCGTAAATATTTCCTTGTGATTTGGCAATAAATTCCCATACAGAACCATTATATATCGTTGCTTCAATAAATTTAATGGTAGCCGTAGTTCGTTGGCGGATGAATTTGAAGAAGGCCTTCCAAAATCTACTGAAGTGACGGAAAACATCGATATCGTGCGCGCAATGATAAAGCAAGATTGTCATGTGATTCATCGTGAAGTTTAGGCATCTTTAGACATTAGTATGATTAGCACACATTCGATAAAGCACAAATATTGTGCCAATTTGTCGAAAGAAATACGATCGCGATTTACAACTTTGTCATTAGCGAACAAACTTAGATTATGCTCAAAAGTAAACAGTTGTCGACTATATGGGTTTCCCAATGTGATTCAAACCCAACAAAAGTCGTTCGCGCTCGAAGCACTCGAAGCAAATGGCAGTCTATTTAAAAAAAACTTGAAATGGCGCAACTGTGGTTTTATAGGAACATAAAACGGTCAATTCTAAATAATACACAACTGTTTGTTTGCCAATAGTTTTTGGAGAAATAAAATAAAACCAACCCGTGACGCAGTACCATTCTCTATGATGGAAATGCGAGCTCACACACATCGACGCAAATAACTGGATTTTTCAGCACTCAAAACGTCGAATAAATGGGTCACCCGCCATACACTTCCTATTTGGCCCCTAGAAATTTCTTAAGAAAGAACAAACTGCGTGAACAACCATTTTCTACGCTGAAAGAGGCGATTGATGCATTCAAAACCCATATTTCGCCATGAAAAAAAGTTTAATTTTATATCTGTAAAATGAAACTAAATGCCATTTGCGATATAGCAGTCCAATAGTCTGAAATTTTATTTAATCTGATGGCCAGTAAGTCGGTTTGTATGTAAGAGCGTTTAATAGCTTTCTCCCTGACAATTTAAAAGAAAATGCACGTCTCCTTGTTGTTATTCTTACACCCAGCGTGTTTGGTGTTGAAGTTATTTCCGAATATAAACATATGGCCCAATTTTGTAAACCACTCCTTAAAACCATTCGCTTAGCATTATATTATGTTACTGGATATTCTTATAATTAATCTGCCAGTAAAATATGCTTTTGATATTAAAAATTGAAGATAGTGGACAGAATATTAAAACAAAAATGGTAATGTTGCGGATAATGGAAAACGATAGATTGGCGAAAAAGAAAGTGTAGTAAAGATCTAGACAAGGAAAAAGATTTGCAGGAACACCACTTCAGATGGTTAGCAACATTAAAAGAGCGACCAACTTCAAGTGAACCCAGGAGATGCAAAACAGAGAAGAATGGCACTCATTGGGAAGAAACTATATCCAAAATATATTTATATAAGCGATTATGATGATGATGATTTGAAGAATATCTATGTTATGCATTTTTAAAAATACTTTTACTTTGTATTCATTTGTCTAGAAGCAATCGGCATTTTATAAAACTAATAATTGTATATATAATATGTTGAATATCATTTTATTTTCATAAGTTAATCCCTTGAACATCCTCTAAAATTAATTGCGGAATTGCTATTAGAGTTACGAATGAGTTACTGGTTGTTTGTTTTGCGTTATGTTTCGTCAGTTGCTCGCAAGAAGTTTGATTATTATATTGTATGTCGATTGCAGTAGATTTTTGTACGAGGGCTATTTTTATTTCAAGGTCCGATTGGTCACTAAAGGAAAGCTTCAGGGAAAATCCGCTAGGTCTGTGCGCAGACGTCTTGCGCTGTGTCTGTAGTTGGCCCGGGGAACGCGCCAGTTCGCGGTTGTCATTTCTGAGTACGTAGGGAGCACATAAACATGTATCGAAAAATAGAGGCTTCCGCCAAATGTGAATTGCGTTCAGTCATTCGATTTCTGCATGGTGAAGGAAGCAATGCAGCTGAAATTCATAGATGAATGAGTAAAGTGTACGGAGAAACGTTCATGAGTGACAGCAAAGTGCGGAAATGGTGCAGGAACTTTGATGCTGGACGCATAGATGTTCATGATGCAGGCGGCCAAGGAAGGAAGCCAGTGTCAACCGATGATCTCGTTCAGCGCGTGGATCAGGCGATTTGCGGAAATCGTCCGTTCACAATTTTTGGGTTGAGTGATTTGTTTCCGGAAATTTCACGGTCAGCTCTCTATACCGTTGTGAGTGAAAGACTCGAGTACTGCAAACTCTGCGCGAGATGGGTTCCCAAGATGCTGTCTGACCATCACAAAACTCAGCGAATGGGCGCCTCATTAACCTTCCCCCAGCGCTACCATTATGACGGAGATGAGTTTTTGGACAAAATTGTCACAGGAAATGAGACACGGGTCCATTACGAAACTGAAGAAACGAAAGAGGAATCCAAACAGTGATGCATTCACACTCCCCGAGTCGTAAACCAGTGAAGTGCAAGCGCGCATTCTCCACCAAAAAGTGTATGGCTACAGTGCTTTGGGACCGTAAAGGTTTTCTCTTGGTGGAATTCATGCCACGTGGCACAACCATCACTGTAGCTTCATATACCAAGACTCTTCAACGTCTTCGAAGGGCAATTCAGAACAAGAAAAGAGGAATGTTATCGTCAGGCATTGTCCTTCTTTATAACAATGCGCGGCCGCGTACCAGTTGCAACAACAATTTTTTGATTTTTTGATAATCCACCATACAGTCCTGACTTGGCTCCCTTAGATTTTTATCTCTTTGCCCACATGAAACGCTGGTTAGCGCGACAAATTTTCGCCACACACAACGAGCTGCAGACCACCGTACATAATTGGCTGAAAACACAGGCGGCTGCTTTCTATGATGAAGGTATTGGAAAATTGGTACCACGCTACGACAAATGTATAAATCGGAACGGCGATTACGTCGAAAAGTAGCTTAATGTTGTATCATATTGTTCCATATAAAATTTTCTTGATTCTGACTGTGATTTTCATTTACCGACCAATCGGACCTTGAAAAAAAGAATAACTCTCGTATATTTGTGCTACTGACATCTTGTAAACTGCACTAAGCCATAATTTTTGTCATGGAAGTTCTACTTCAATAACCTTAATACGTAAATACCTTAGATTGCATATATTTTTATTATTAGCGGTAGGTTCCAGGTCTGCAAAAAACATCGCAGTTCAATTTCCTTGTTTCTTTCTATTTTATATATTTGTTATGTTCCTAGCAGCGAAACATTCCTTCTCCAAATTTTCCTTTATATCATCAGCTGGGCTGCAAATGTTTGATTACCAACTCCTTACGGACTCTCTTTCTTCACTTGATACGTTTGGCAAATAAAGTTTTTTGTTTGCATAAATTTTATTAAGCTGTTGTTTTAATTTTGACAATACGTTTTTTTGGAAAACATTTAACTAAAAATAATTTTTTTTCTCTAATGTTGTTACAAATTTATTTTATATAAATAATTATCTTGTGAACGAATACAGTGGCAGTTCAAATATGAACATAGTTGTAATTTCTTGCGATATTGGAGCGCTATTATTGTTTTCCTGATTGTTATTATTATTAGAATTACTAAAAGCTGCACAGAGTATATAATTATTTATGCGTTTTCATTTGTAGACACATTTCTGTTACCTAGGTTTGTTGTTCCTATTTCGTCTTTACTGTAGCTATTTGTTGTAGTACTTTTATCTAGACATAAGTATAATGAAATATCAGATGTAGAATTAATTAGGTAATTAGCATAAATAAATGTAAGACGAAAATAGCCAATATAGTCGAACGAGTAGCACTCTTGAAGTGAAACTGAGCGGGCCACGCATTTAGCAAACAAGAGGGATGGTGTAACAAAATTATAAGATGAAGACCATGGGCAGCGAGTCGAAGCAGGACTAGACCCGTCATGAGGTAGTCATATGATCTCAAAAAGGAGCTGGACTGTGCTGGTACAGAGAGACGCAAAACAAAAAGTGGAAAATTATGGGGGAGGACTATATCCAAAACAAGACAGAAAAAGGCTGATGAAGATGCACCCTTTTTGGTACAACATACACTTCATTGCATTAATTCAAGGTCCTGTGCATTTTCTCCTAATATGGCGATATCATCTACAAATATTGTTATCTCTATTTTTCTTCTTACATTTTCATTCTTAGATTTACTTCTCCTTTTTTCCCTTTCCCACTCTTTCCTTCTCCATCTCTCTCTTCTGTGTGCCGAGTAAAAAGCAGTAGCGATAACGCACATCCTTGTTTTGTTTCCCTATTAATTTTAGCTGTTTTATACACGTTTTCCAAATTTATTATCGCTTTCTAGTTCGTGTACAGGATTCTGGTAATTTTTCTAGTTCTGTCTTCAATATTTGCCATCTGCATGACTTTTTACTACAAGTAACTTTTACTTTTTCTCATATTGACATGTGACGTACGCATTTTTCTCTGTTTGTCTATAATTCTGTTAATATTTTTTTGGGTTCTTTGAAAAAAGCTTTTAGTATTCTATGTGCAATGTTTATTTAGCCTGTTCCAAGTAGTTCGTCTATTTATTTGCATATTTCATCTGTGTACTTTTCCTTTGCTTTTATCGATTCTCTATGTATTCTAAATATGTATGCAAGTTTTTATTTTTTTGTTTAATTTTTTAAATTTCGGTTTGGATCTTATCGCTTGCTAAATATGATGGCTATGTGTGTCGATTCCTGGATAAATTTTGCAATTTTTACTTGATATTTGAATTTTTGTTGCAGTGGGATGTAATCTATTTGATGTCTATTGTTTTTCGTCATGTGTCTTCTGTGTACTTCATGTTTGGGAAGTGTGTTGATAATGACTAAATTGTCTTTCTCAGAATTCAACTATTCGGTTCGCTCTTTCATTTCTTTTACTAAGTTATATTTTGCTATTATTTTCCGCTAGGTTCTTCACTATGGCATTTGTTAGTATTAGGTTCGCTTCTTCATTTACGTATTTTACTAGTTTTCTAGTCTCTTCGTACATTATCTGCTACCTTGTTTTGATATTATTATTGCGTTTTTTGATTTAAGTCCTATTTTTACTCGTTTGTTATACAAAACGTACCCTATTGCTTTTCTCACGACTAGGTCGGCTCCTACCGTTTTATTTTGCGTTATTTGTTGCTGTGCTTCCTATGGACATCTTATTTCACTTAGTCAAAGTTTATCTAGTTTATGTTCTGCAATTTCCTGCATTTGAGCTGGGTTCTCTACTCTTATTACTTTTATTGGTGTTCTATAATCGTCCCCCCCCTCCCCGCAAGTCTGATTGGGGTACTATTTTAACTCCAAAATAATTAACTTTCGAATATTCCTTCATAGCGTGTTGACTTCTTGAGAAAAATGCTACGGTACGGTGGTTTTCCCATTGCCTCCCGCGTGTTGTCCAACATTGTATCATACATATCTTGAATCTGACGTTTACCTCTGGAAACATTTCCAAACGTGAGGTTGGAGGTTAAATGGTTGAATAATAATATAAAATTTGTATAACGCAAACATTTATATTTTTAATTCCTTCAATCTGTAAAAATATTAATATTTTTAAAATTAAGAATGGAAATTAGATTGTATTATTTATTAGAGAAGAAGTTAAAAAACAAAAAGCATAATAATATACATTCAATACCAATCTGCAAGTTTCGGTCGCCAAACACGTAATTGAAGTGATAAGGACTAGCTTACAAAAATGTTTGAAGATAATATCACAATACCAAAATTGCTCTAACATCCATATGTGCTTATAAAATATTAATTAACAATTTTAAATAGAAAACTGAAGCCACTTGGATTTTTTAGGAGCTAGGACGCAAGAAAATTCTATAGATGTGGCGTATATTTTGTATTTTTGTAGATAAAGACACTAAAATAATCGCAAGACTCTTTTTTGTTTGCAGCCCCATGAACTTATTGTGCTTCTCCGATTTTCTTTGTCCTGGTACATTTTTCTAGTACTCTTATGTTATTATCTGACTTATTTTCTCATCCAGCTTTGTATTTTACTTTAATTATTTCAAAAGACAGTTCGAAGCCTTTATATGGAATTGATTATACTTCTTGTGCTAGTTCTGTTTGCAAGAGCAATGAGTTCCACGTTGCATTTTGGATATTATCATCTGGTTTTATAATGCCCTTAGGGATGCCTTTCCATTGTTGAATATGATGATTGGTCTATTTCTATAAGCTTTCAAATTATTTGACCTGGAGCATTCAGAAGAGCCAATATCTCTGCTTGAAAAAACGAATGTATATTTTTCCAGTAAAGAGCTTAATTGAAAGATCCTTTTGTATAGCAAATAATTTTTGCGAGTCCAGCCCTGTTGCTATTTCGTTTATACATTCATTTCGATCTATAATTAACTTTGAAATTTACGTTGAATGCGAGGTATAACGTCATAGGGTCTGTTCTTATATTCATTATGTCTCCACCTATATGTCCAATTTTCAGATGTCCCACTTCCTTACAATCTCAGCGAAAGGGATACTCCTGCTTTCACTATGATTTTAAAATGAAGAGTGAGAAGGTCTAGTAGTATCTACATTGATGCTGTTGGTGTTGTTTTTATGGTACTCGTTATTCCCAGACAAACTAATCTTTGTATTCTACTTATTATGATTACAGCAGTTCTTTACTTTATATTTGTCTACTATACCAAAGTGTAGCCTCCGCCTTACTATTCATTTTTTGGATTTTAGATAAATTTTGAGTTTAAATAACCCCGAGGTACTTTAACTTACTTGATAACTTTATTTTTACATCTTGGGGTTTAAAAGAAATACAGTCAACCAAATTGACCATCTGCTGATCGAAAAAAGGGCCGCAACCAGCATAACGGATGTGAAAATCAGACGTGGTGCTTCCTGTGGATCAGATCACTTCCTAGTGAAAATTAAATTCAGATGCAAAGTCAACAGATGCAAACGCGCGGAACAGCATCACCAAGAAAAGCTTAACGTAGAGAAGCTAAACGATAAAGACAAGCTACAAAGATACAAAGAAGAACTTAAACAAAAGCTTGAACCAAATTTGGAACAACAATTAAATTTAGAAGAGAACTGGTGCCGAATTAAAACTATAACTATGGAAACAGCCAAAGAGATACTAGGTACTCGAAGAGGAAAAAATAAAAAGGAATGGTTTGATGGGGAATGTGAACAGGCAATCGAGGAAAGAAACGAAGCATACAAGAAATATATACACAGGCGAAGACGAAAAAAAAAAGAACTATTTGATGACAAAAGACGAGCGGCGGATAAAATATGCAGAACAAACAATCGGATACAAAAGATGGAGGAAGACTTCAGAGAAAACGAAACGAGGAACGCATATAGATATCTAAAACAACTGAAAGAAGGCTTCAAACCCCGAACAAACTTATGTAGAGATAAGTCCGGTAAAATAATAAGCGACACAGAAAACATAAAGGAAACCTGGAAAGGGTATTTTCAAGAACTATTAAGCACAGGATTAAACGATATTCAACTAGAAACTGACATACCTGAGCCAACAGAGAACGATGATTTCTCAGAACCACCATCCAGAGAAGAAGTGCAGCGAGCTGTACAAGCCAAAAGAATAATAAGACTCCTGGCATAGACAAGCTCTCAGCGGAGCTGCTGAAACAGGGGGGCAATACAATGATGCAATAAGACATATGGAAAGAAGAAAGAATGTCAGCCGAATGGAGTAAAAGCATAATTTGCCCAATATATAAAAAGGCGACAAATTACAATGCAAGAACTACAGAGGTATTTCACTATTATGCACAACATATAAAGAATTCACGTACATACTAAGTAAAAAGCTGCAACCGATCACTGAGAATATCATAGGAGAATACCAATCTGGATTCAGATCTGGAAGATCGACCACTAATCAACTGTTCACCGTCAAACAAATTCTAAGCAAAAGTTGGGAATATGACATCGACATATATCAAATATTCGTAGACTTCCGCCAAGCATACGATAATGTCAACAGAGACAAACTATATTAGATCATGTTGGATTTTAACATACCTGTAAAACTAATCAGACTTGTCAGAATGACAATGACAAATACCGAAGCACATATAAGAACACAAAACCAATTGACAGGCCCAATAACAATAACGCAAGGATTAAAGCAGGGGGGCGGCCTAGCGCCGATGCTATTTAACATAGCCTTAGAGTATGCAGTAAGAAAGATGTCAGTTAACAGAAACAATCTACTATTTAATAAGTCCACTCAATTGGCAGCATATGCGGATGACATTAACATAATGGGAAGATCAATTGCTGGAGCAAAAGAAGCATACGTAGAATTAGAAAATGGAGCAAAGGAGGTTGGATTGTCCATAAACGTGGAGAAAATAAAGATGTTGAAGCAGACAAGGTCAAATAGAATTAGACAAAATATAACAATAGGGGACGGCAACATGCTACATGCTACAACCACAAGTGACGGAAATGAAGATGCATAAATTCGCAGAAGGATAACTCTAGCTAACAAAAAATATTTCGCCCTGTTGCCAATTTTTAAATCCAGAGACTTACACAGACACACAAAGATCAGAATTTACAAAACAATAATAAAACCCGTGCTATGTTATGGCAGCGAAACATGGCCTCTCAATCAGAAAGCAATAGAAACGGTGAACAGGTTTGAGAGGAAAATACTACAACGAATACTTGGACCAGTATGTGAGGATGGCATTTGGAGAATACGCTATAACCATGAGCTATACCAACATCTTAAAGAACCAGCAATTGAGACATACATACGAATAAACAGATTACGATGGGCTGGACACGGCATCAGGATGGAAGAAGCAAGAATACCCAAGAGAGCCCTTGTGGGGAAAATGGAAGGGAAAAGACCTGTAGGAAGACCCAAGAAAAGATGGGAAGACAACGTTGCGGAAGATGCTCCAAACCTCCTGAAAATACGGAATTGGAAAGCCTGTGCAGCAGACAAAAGAAGATGGTGGAAAAACTGAAGGAGGCCATGGCCCGATTTGGGCTGTAGCGCCATAGGAGTAGGAGGAGGGGTTTAAAAGTTCCTGGTCCCCTAGGTTCCTTTTTGTGAATGCTACTATAGTAAATTTTAAGGGACTTATACTTAGTTTCTTGTAAAAACATTTAGAGCCTCTTGCATAAGCTCGCTAACTGTATTGTTTTAAATCTCCCTGGGCTAGTATAACTATCCCAGTGCTTTATATTTGTTCCCTTTGAGCGTCTTTAGCAGATTATTTATTACAAGGCAAAGCAGACAAACTCCTTCCTGAGGACATTATTTTGCAAACCAAACCATCATTGTTTTACCTATCAAAGATACGTATACTATTCTTTCTTTAAGCACGCACTCTTTTCTTTACTCTTCACGATGTAATGATTGAATCTATAAATGTATTATTATACGCTTCCTGAATATCAAAATAGGCAGCCAAAAGTACATTTTTATTTTCTACAGCGCTCTCTACTTTGATTATAAATATATGCGATGCTGTATCTGTAGATACTCAAGCTTTATATGTGATCTAATCTTGATGTAAGGGTCGAGGAACTAATAGACCACCCTTGCTTTGTCTCTCAAGCAGAGTTTTTAGTGCAAAAGAATTGATCTTAGAGCGTTGGTCTCATCATGTCCTGTTTCTCCAGGTTTTGATCTAAAACTAGCTTTTATTAATGTCCAATATATACTCTAGAGCAAGACTCGCCCTAAGTATATCACATATCATGTAGTATTAAAGGTTGCGCTTAGCAACAGAATAGGATGTACGTCGTCAGGTTCTGGCGACTTATATAGTTGAAATGAGTTAGTTTTCTATTTTATTTTATTTAAATCTATCAGTTTCTTTGTGTCCTGACGAATTTTTCTAGATGCCCACTTTAGAGGTTCCAATTTTGAATTTTGCAAATTACTTGGTAATACATTAATAACCTGTCACAGACCTCATGTGGCCTATTAAAGCCTAAGAGTTACCAAAGGCTAAATAATTACCAAATGCTTTAGGTAAAATTCCCATGCTATAAACATTACAAGGATCGTATGACAAAAGTGACCATATATTTAAATAAAACTATATTAATATTGACAATATCGATAAAAGATACAAATCAATTAATATATAAGCAAAGTATGAAAGCAAATAAAATACTACAGAGACATCACAAATATGTCTTTAGAGTGCATACCAGAGTCAACGTGGTGCCCTAAATACAGAATTTTAAAAAAAGTATTCATCATGAAGTATACAACTTATATATTTCGGAAGATAAACATATCCAAACGTTTTTTTATTGCCCGAGTGATAATATTAAAAACAGCGATATTTGAAGACTAATACCGGGTTACTACAAAGAATTGTCGGATTTTTATATTTTACAGGGCATTGTAAATATTTATGCAATATTAAACACACGAAAAGAACGAGAAACGTTCCAGTTTAAAATGTGGGCTTATAAACTTTCTTCAAACGTTTAAGTGGCAGACAAAGACGTTTCGTGTTTTAGACTATGCGAGGAGTTTATCTGTTATTACGGTAGAATATGCATTTAGAAACCAGTACAAAATATAACTCTCAGTTCAAAAAGACAGGTTCTGTAAAAGTAAAGGCATTGAAAGATCAATTGCTTTTGATGACCCAGTGGAGCGAGTTAAGAAACTTTTTGTGCGTAACCCACAACAGTAAAGTAAGTCGTGAACTGCAGCAGCAAACTGTATGGAAGGCTTTAAGACAGCTATTGTGAGTCAAACCGTACCGTTTACGAATGGGTGCATAGTTTACAGTCTGACGACCATGCAAAACAAACCAATTTTTGTGTGGTAATGCAGGAAGACATTGTATGTAACTAGAAAAATAAAAGTCTTCAGTGACGGATAATATATACCCTAGTTATGTTGCAGTCTTTCCACAACCGACGTAAGACACAACTTTATATTCTGACAAGATCGGTCTCCTTATTGGTATGGTGAAGTGGGCGACTGTCTAAATAAAAAACTTTTTTTACCGCTAGATTAGACAATATGTTAGAGATGATTTGGTATTTTTCGGTTAAACTCTTAGGTCTCCTGATCTTATAGTTTAATTTTTTTTGCAGATATATTAAAGATCTAGTACCACCAATGCCAGCAAAGTTGAACAAACTTCGAGACCAAATTACTTCTGTTGCAAGGAGTATCAATGGGGACACATTATAAGTGTGTTGACCGAACTGGACTATTATTTAAATGTGTGTCGTGTGATGCGAGGAGCTCACATTGAATATTTGCGGTCGTATAAATAAGAACATTGATGTTTCCCTTCTTTTCTATGTATTATTAAATATTATGTATATCCGTAACATGCATTTTTAAAACCCGGTTATTCTTTTGTAGTAACCTCGTGCTTTTACAAGTTATTACTTGTTTTAAGTTTTTTTTTTAGTTTATTTGCAGATTAACAATCAGAACCATTTTACATAATTAACATATAGTAAGGTCCTATGAGCTAATGAGATGACGGTAGTGAGGTGAGGGGAGTCCATCCATCGATGTTATCCCGTTAGTTTCTTCTTAGATCAATGGGCCACGTTCTTTGTGGTCGTCTAGGAGGTGAATCATGTTGCAGGCTGGATGCCAGAACATTGGGATGAACTTGAAATCGCAGGAAATGGTTGTTGCTTCTTTTAGTACTTTCTTCTACTACTGTTGGCATTTCCAGGTCGGTATGCAGGGTGTCGTTGCTAACATACCAGGGAGCATTGGCTAACATTCTCAGTGTTTTGGATTGCATGCGTTGGATTATGTTTTCGTTTGACTTGCAGGAGCGTCCCCACAGCTCGATGCCATAGGTCCAGATAGGTTTAATTATTATTTTATAAAGTAGAATCTTATTTTCTAAAGATAGACACGATTTCCTACCAAGTGACCAGTACATTTTTTTAAGTCGTAGATCAACTTCCTTTCGTTTCTTTAATATATGCGGTTTCCACGTGAGTCTTTTGTCTAAATGAAGGCCCAGGTAGCGGGCTTCATTTGCTTGAGGAATTGCTATATTATTTAGATGCACCGGCGGGCATTCCAAGCGATTTAGGGTAAAATTTACCTGGGTGCATTTGGCTTCGTTCACTTGTATTCTCCATTTGTTTAGCCAGGTTTGTAAGAGGGACAGATGATGTTGCAAGTTTAAGGAGGCTGTTTGAGGATTGGTATGATGAGAGAGAAGGACTGCATCGTCAGCGAAGGTGCTTATAGTTGTAGCTACTGTTGTAGGTATGTCTGTGTACAATGTATATCCAAGAACGCCTTGTGGTACTCTGATTGAATGAATGGCAGAATATTCTTGGCCATACTTTATCTGGAAGTGTCGGTTTGATAAATAGGATTTTATAAGTAAATAATATTCACTTGGAAGGTGTAATTTGAGTTTATATAAGAGCCCCTTATGCCATACTTTATCGAACGCCTGTTGTATATCAATAAATACTGCTGGACAGTAAGATTTAGAATCCAGTGCTGTGTTAATCATATTTACGACGCGATGACATTGCTGAATGGTAGAGTGATACTTTCTGAACCCAAACTGGTGGTCCGAGATGCAGTCTTCCAATATATCTGTTTCATGTATTCTCCTGACTAAAAGTTTTTCTAACAGTTTAGAAACTTGGGGCAGTAAGGTTATTGGACGGTAAGATGTAATTTCCTCAACAGGTTTGCCTGGTTTTGGTATGAGAAGTATCTGTGGGAATTTAAGTGGTAACGGCCAATAATGGAGACGTAAGATAGAATTGAAAAGGTTCCTTAGAAACACCAGACCGACTCTAGGTAGTTTAGCAAGCACTTTACCGGATATTAGTTCGTACCCTGGTGCTTTTTTATGGTTAAGATGTTGAATTTCTTCTTCCAGCTCTGCACAGGTGCAATGGTATGTCCAAGAAGCTGTTTACTGTATCATCAGGATCATCTGAGTAGGGCGTAAAAACATTAGCAAAGTGTCGTGCAAATAAGTCTGCCTTTTCCTGATCTGTTCTAGCCCACTCGTTATTTGTTTTTCTTAGTGGGGGATTTGTTTTTTGTGGTCGTTTGTTTGCTTTGGCGGTTTTCCAAATACTATTATCTGTTCTTGATAATGTAGTTAGATAATAGTTAAAAGTTTCCTGCCTTATCTTGTGTAGTTGGTTCTTTAAGGTATTTGCTAATCTATTATACACTGTTTTGTCAGCTGGATGTTGTGTTCTATGCCATCTAGCTCTCACTCTTCGCTTCTGTCGAACTAATTCAAGTATGTCATTAGGAATGTTTATATCTCTTTGAACGCTGTTTGTGATCTTAGGTGTGGATTTCCATGCTGTATTTTGCAGAGTAGTGATAAAGTGATCAGTAGCTTGCTCTAATTCCTGGGAGTTTTTAAACTAATATTTGATTGTAGAGTTTCTTGAAGAATGGCTCTGTATGAGTCCCAATCTGTTTTATTGTTATAAAGTGATGGTTTTGGTGATTTTTTAATTATCGTTGTACTGATTGTAGCTATAACTGGTGTATGATCTGAAGATAAGTCAAGATTGCTGATAATAACCGTATAGTTAGAAGAAATTCCATTTGTGACAAAAAAGTCTAGCAAATCAGGTGTTTTATTATGGTCCGTGGGCCAGTATGTTGGCTCCCCAGTTGATAGGTACCCATATTTTTCTTCTCGTAGGAGGTTATATAGAGCCCTACCCCTAGTGGTAATTAGCCGAGATCCCCAGTAGGTGTGCTTACAGTTGAAGTCTCCACCGCATATGAATGTACTGCCAAGTGATTGGAAAAACGGCTTGAGGTCCTCCTTGGTAATATTATGTCTTGGTGGACAATAGACAGCAGATATGATAATTGGGTTTGGTAATTTACAAACTTGTATTGTTGTTGCTTGTAGGTATGGATCCTCATATTTTTGTAGTTCATAATGAACTATTGAGCTCTTTATGAGTAGCGCTGTTCCTCCGTGGGCGGTACTATCCGGATGTTCCGTATGATAGCATGTATAGTGCGGAACTCTTAGATAAGATCTGTCCGTAAAATGTGTTTCTGATATAAGAAATATATCTATATTATGAAGTTTTGAAAATAATTCGATTTCTTGAATTTTTGATTGGATGCCATTCGCATTCCATAAACATATTCGTAAGGACTTAGACATTAACGACAAGTTTATTTATGACAGTAGACAACGTTTATTATCATGTTGTCTTGTTGCATTAGCTGGGTGAACATCATTTTGAATTCTTCTAAGAACTTTTGTAAGATTGTGTCTTGACTGTTGGCTTGTACAGTGTCACCTTGTCCTACTTGGCTGTATGTTGAGGGTGTGAACTTTGAGTGTTGTCTATTGTTGCTGGGTGGTGAGTGGTTTGAATTGATAAACCTGTTTTGAGTCTGTGTGTCTGGTTTCAGTCTGTTTTGTAATTCTTTGTGTACTGTACAGCCTCTATAGTTGGAGGGATGATCACCGCCACATAAAGCACATTTAGCCGGCAAATCTTTTGATTTCTTGCATGTCTTAGTGTCATGCGGTCCTCCACATTTAACGCAAGCGTAGGGACGGTTACAGTAGGCTTTGGTATGGTTATATTGTTGACACCTCGTACACTGGACAATTGATGTATTTTTACGTGGCGGCTCCACTTTTATAACGTGATTATTTAAGAATTTAAGGTTGTAAATGTCTTTATTTTTTTCAGCAGGTTCCAAGTCTACAAAAAACATTGGTAAGGATAATTTTGTAATTCTGTGTTTGATGTTTGTTACAGCTCTTACTTTGAAACCTTTCTCTTCCAGTGATTCTGCTATTTCGGTAGAGGGTACAGTAGGATGAAGGTTACGAATGACGACTCTGTAAGCTTTATTTTCTCTCATCTGATATGTGTGGTAAATTCTACCTGTTTCCTTCATGAATGTTACTAACTTACGGTATGTGTCTGGAGTATTTGCACTTAGCTTAACTATATTATCAGCCATTGCTTTTGTTTTATATTGTTCTATTTCAGTAACAGCATTTATCATTTTATTATAATCTGTAACTCCATGTACAAATATCGGAGGTGGTCTGGGTATCTTATTTTGTTGAACAACCGGTGCGACTTCTGTAATATCCTCATTAAGGCTATTAAGGGCAGAATATCTATTATTTTGTGTGACATGTACTTGTTTTAAGTATAGCATTAATAGTTTCGGATACAACAATCTATGGAGAATGCAAACACATTTGTTTTAACTCGGTTGAACTAAATATTTTAACCTAGTGAAGCTGTTAAGGCTTTGTCGTCCATTAGGATTAAGGTCTAAGTTTTGCCTCGGAGATTTTAAAAGAGCTCCCCTCTGATCGCCTGAACGCGCACGCCGTCGCGTAATTCCCCTTAAACGGTGCAGGTGATGTTCGTAACGGAGGCGAGGCGCCGTTATCAGCGGAGGCGCGCATTCGGCAAAAAGAAAACGCGAGCGGAGGGCAGGGACAAACAAGCAAAGAGAATATGCTTTCTTGTTTACGGCGCTCGCAGCCGGGCCGCCCGAGCGGCATAATGCCGCCTTAATAACGCCGGAGACGGAATAAAATACACAAAACCCCCTAATGAGTGCTCTCATATGCAGCAGGAACTAATTTCGCTCGCTAAATTTCAGGAACGGTTAAATGTAACGTGTTTAGTTTTAATTAAGAAAACTGCGCGGGGCGCGCCAAACGCTGAATTTATCTGATAGGAAGGCCAAACAATGCTCCGCGCTCGCTAACAGCTGCTTAAATCGTTCGCCGCCTTTGTGCTCAAATTCCAGAGCAGTTTGGGGCGATGCAAGTTAAGCAACGTTTAGGGACAACCGTTATTGATTTACAATTTGTAGAAAACAATGAAACTTAAAGTATTTTTTGTATTACTAAGATAAAAAATGATCTGCTGATGTCAATAAAACTGACATACTCAATATTTCTTTAAAATCTTTTCAACCCTACTTCGTCTAGGTCTTCTTATTCTGTTTTTGCCCCACACCTTTTTCACTTGTCTATTACTGTTCATTCTTGTCTTGTATGATAGTCACTTCCATTTTTGATTATCCAATATAACTCCACCTTCTTTCTTTGCCTCGTTATCCTTCAATAAATTCTATTTCAGCTGTTTGTTGTCCTTGTTTTCTTCTTTTTTTGAATACTCATGTTTTTTCTTCATGCAGTAAGTATTTAGAGGTCGTTTTGCAGCTTTATTTAACGGTACTTCCTGTTAGTTTAAGAAGTTCTTGTACAGCGCTTCAAAAACTTTACGTAAAATTCCAATTATTTTAGTTAATTTCTGATACAATGTTCCGCTACCCAGATATAAGTAATTATTTACTTGTATTTGTTACCAATTTTTGTATTAACTTTTAATTCCTTATTTGTTATCATTGGAACTGTGTTTCTCTCCACATTAAGTTGTAAATTATGTCGAGTCAAGATTTTGTTCCAATTTTCCAGATTAGTCTAAAGATTTATCTTTAAGTTTGCACATAGAATAATATCATAGCCAAGGCACATACTTTTAAGTTTTTATTATACAGATTCTTATAACCGACATTACATTGTTTAATTTTTTTATACTTTTTAATGATTTTGTTCATAACTGATGTGTGA
Source organism: Sinelater perroti (assembly GCA_036346155.1). NCBI lineage: Eukaryota > Metazoa > Arthropoda > Insecta > Coleoptera > Elateridae > Sinelater > Sinelater perroti. The sequence goes on from JARFIY010000158.1 coordinate 11,779,592, forward strand.
TGCAGGAAGATAATTATCTAGCTCTCCTTACATCACGCTATCACTTGTAAGAACCGTTTCAAAGATAAAACTTTTAGTTTTCACTACAACACTAGAACTTCTACATATGTACTTTTAATTTATACATGGTGCTCCTTTTAATGGTATCAAACGCTTTCCTTAAATTGTTAAAGCGTAGAAAGACTTGTTGCATTTTTTTGCTAATTTTCTCGTCGGTAAAGATGTGATTTTGTACACCACATCCAAGTCTAAAACCACTTCGGGTATCTAGAAGCTGTGGCTCTAAGGAATTTTTTTACTAATTTTTAATATAAACTTGTCCGTTTCCAGTCCAAGCCCGGACGAGAAAGGAGGAGGGGGATAGAATAGGGGGAATATTCTGTTTTTAACGAAAACGCGCGACAGAGAAAGAAACGAAAATGAAGGAAGAAAAAATAACGTTTGAAATATGGAACATTAGATCCTGGTTGCACAAAAAACAGGAAATCATTATGAAACTAAAAAGAGCTAAAATGGACATATGCACTATATCCGTACAAAAAAGGGAAGACCATTGAGCCATACTAAAGCCACATATTTATCTACACTAGAGCCCAGAAGCCAAAGAAGGAGTAGGAATACTCATTAAGAAGAACCATAATGACATATCATAGACTATACATTCATATCATCAAGACTACTCGCATTAACATTGAAGCTAGAAAACAATAAGTTACATATCGTAAGTGTATATGATTCTGAAGAATGTAAACTTAAAAACGACAAAGAAAAATTTTATGATAGACTTGAAGAAGCTTTAAGTGATCTCATATTAATATTAGGAAAATTAAATGCTCGCATGAAAAATAAAGCAAAGATTTAACAAAAATATATGCAATGACAATAGAAATATTCTGAGCACTTTTGCATAGAACGCAACTTAAAAATAAACAACAACTTGCTTGATCACAATATGCAATATAAATATACTTGTGAAAACACGAGAGGACAACGCTCAGTAATAGACTACATCATACCAAACAAGCAAATACATACGTCACAAGTACTGGATGTTAAAATATTGGACTCCACAACTGCTATAGGCAATATGAGAATAAGAATACCAAGATACAAATATAAACAATTTTTTACCAAGAAAAACTTAATATAGAACTATTTCAGCGAGAGTTTAAGAGAATTATATGAACAAAGAGTGAAAGGGCATATTATAATAACAAAATAGTTTCAAATAAATTACCAGACTCACAATAGTCAAAATAAAAACGAATATAATATAAGCATCGAAAGAAGCATTAGGATCTGTAAACATACCACAACATTGAACACCGCGATTTTGTGACGAAATAAAAACGTTAGTAAATAATAAAAGAAAGACATTTCTAAAATATAAGCAATACCAAAATATCGATAAATATAAACAATATAAGATAACCAGAAACAAGACAAATATAAAATTAGAGCAATAAAGGACGAATACTGGAAAAGGTATATCGGCCAGTTTGAAAAAGATTTATATGGGCAACAAAAACAGGTATAGATAATGTGAAAGAATCAAAGGAAAGAGGCAAAGAAATATATACAAGCATATAAGATATCCGATAAACGTGGGCGAAGTACTTAAAGATGTTATACACAATAGAGGAGCCCATAATACAAAACATAACTAATGTTATATAGATACTAGTGAATGTAGAAGAAAAAGGGGTAAACAAAGTAATTAGAACATTAAAGAATAAAAAATCACCTGGAATCGATGGCAACAAAAAGAAATTAATAAAATATAAAGGTGATAGATTACCAGAAGAATTAGCCACATTAGAACAAAATGTTTTTAATATGTCAACGAGACCAGACGAGCGGAACTAAGCATTACGATACTAATTTTTAAGAAGGAAAAAACAAACACCTAACAGCTATTAAGTCATAATAGTAAATGCGGATTTAAAAATCACAACAAAACTAATAAATACAAAATGAGAAGAAATAATTGAACTAAGAGATGAGCAAAAGGGATTTCGGAGTGATAGGTCGTATGTGCATGCAATATTTGTAATCCGACAGATAACGGAAAAAGCCTTAGAAGCCAGCTTATTTTTGCTTTGTCGACCTATAGAAGGCGTTCGACAATTTACAATTTCTAAAAGTAATAGATACGCTGAGAGAAAATAACTTTCTCCTACCACTATTATTTAACTTACTGATGAACTAAATAATAAAATCAACACTTTAGGTTTGTCTTCGCGGATAAAGAATAAAAAATCAGGAAATTAGGTTAATATGCTATGGGTACGACGCAACCTTATTGCAGATAATGAAGATAACCTGCAGTGGCTATCCTTTGAACTTAGAAAAGCATGTGAGACGTTTGGGTTAAAAGTGTCAGACAAGAAAACCAAAGCCATAACAATCAGGAAAGAACCGCGCGTTGCAAACTCGAACTATCTGGATCTGAAGTAGAGCAAGTAATGTCAATGGAATATTTATGCATCAGAATCACAAGTAACGAAATATTGACAAGAAAGTTTGAATATTAGGTCCAGAAAGTGTCAAAAATATCTGCAAGCTTAAATAATACCATTTGGAACAACAAAATCTAAGAAGGGAACCCAATGTTAGAATACATAAATTTCACAATCGAGACAAAGTCAGGTACGGTAAGGACTAAACAAATACTGGAAACAACAGAGATGAGAAGATTACGGAAAATTATGGGCATAAGAAGCGAGGAAATAGACGAAGCGGCGAAGTTCAAAAGATCGACGTTTTGGACAAAAGAAGAAGATCAGAATGGAATAGTCATATATCTAGGATAGAAGACAACAAAATGGTAAAGAAAGCCCTATTGCCTCGAGGGAGAAGACCACCGGGTAGACAAAGAAAAAAATGGAAGAATGCTATACAGAAGTAGAAGAAGAGAAAAAGGCTTTTTAATATCCGTTGTTATATTGCAGACTGAGCAATCGCTAGTATCTATTTCTTATACATTTGGTATTCTCGACTATGTTGATGATTTGATGTAGTTTTTGCCTGCCTCTATCTCCTAAGTACTTTAACATCTCAGGTAATCCTAATTTTCATTTTGCCAGTTTTTATTCAGTCTTTTGATTTTAAGTATTTACTACATTTATGTTTTCCTTTTTGTTTTCGTCAGCTTTGTAAAGTATTTTTCTCTCCTGGCCAGCATATGTTCATATTCAACTAAGTAACTTTTTTGTCCTTTATTTGTATTAATTTTAATACAATTTAGTGTCTTGTAGAAGATTTTCGTTTTGTTCATAATTCTTTGCCGAATTGTATCCATACACTTTTTTCCTGCTTTAAGTGCAGTTTTTTTACTTTCACCTTTAAGCTTTATTATATCTTTTATTTATCGTTGCTAATTGCTTTTCTAAAGTTTTTCCCAAAAAAGGCGATGGTATTATTGACAACTATTTATAATCGAATGCTAAGCCTATCGTACTACCCCCTACTAGGGAAACACGCGCAAATAATAATGGTCCCTAAACCTGGTAAACGACCCGAAGATGTTACTTCATATAGGCCAATTAGTCTTTTGCCCATCTTAGGAAAAATGTTTGAGAAACAGATATCTTGTCAAATATATCTCGCCATCAATTCAGATTCCGCGAAGGACATTCTCTAATCCAGTAAGTGCACAGAATAATAACTCAAATTTCACTGAACCTCGTAGAAAAAAAGTACTGTGGCGCTGTATTTTTAGATGTTGAACATGCGTTCGACAAAGTTTGGCATACGGGATTATTTCATAAACTGAAAAGGCTTCTCCCTAGCTATTTTTATCTTCTCCTTAAGTCCTATCTTACTGACAGATGTTTCACAGTTAAATACAATAATGAATTGTCCAACTATTTCCCTGCCAAATCTGGCGTCCCACAAGGTAGCATCATTGGACCCCTCCTATACCTAGTGTACACAGCTGACCTACCTAAAGATACAAATACAGTTATCGCCACTTTTGCCTACGATAGCGCCATCCTATCGACGCACGAAAATCTCTACTTAGCAGCTGCAAATATCCAACAACATCTGAACACCATAAACAAATGGCTTACTAAATGGCGTATTAAAATTAACTCAACTAAATCAGTGCAAATAACATTTACCACTCGATTCAACGTATGTCCGCCAGTCACCTTGGATGATGTAGAAATTCCAAAAAAACAGAAACTAAGTACCTAGGATTACATCTTAATCAGCGTCTTACATGGAAAAAACATTTCCAAACCAAACACCAGCAATTAAACCTGAAGTTCCGCTAGATGCACCGGTTATTAGGAAGAAAGTCAAAATTGTCAATATCAAATAAGCTGCTGCTTTAAAAAACTATCCTGAAGCCCGTTTGGACGTATGAGATTTAGCTGTGGGGATGTGCCAAACCTACTCATATTAAAACGATTCAACAATTTCAGTCAAAAACCCTTCGTGTCATAGTGAATGCACATGGTATGTAACAAATCAGACACTACATGAAGATCTCAGAATTCCCTTTATTACTGAAGAAATTCACCGATTTATTCAGAATTATCAAGAAAAAATTAGTAATCATTCTAATGAACTAGTCCATCAACTGTCTACTAACGTCCTCCCTGTAAGACAACTAAACAGAACCTGGCCTTGCGACCTGAGAACCCCCTAAAGTAATAGGATTACTGCAATAGTGCCACTGCTGGGTGGTTTCTATTAACACTGCTTATTTATTGCCATCACATTTACTTAATACTCTATGTAGAGGAGATCGTAAATTTACAATTCTTAATAATAAAAAAAAAATTTAAAAACGTTTTTCCTTTGAATTATATTTTTTTAAACACTATTAATTCATAATGTTGTTCTTGTTGCTTTAATTTTTTTTAATTTGTTTTGCTGTTGAAGTTAGTATAGTCCTGAAACTCGCCCATCTCCTTTGATATCATTATTATCGTTATTACGGCCAATCATTGAGAACCAATAATTTAGTTATTTGGTGTACTATTTTATAGCTCTATCGGGTCTTATTCTGTAGGTTCTTAAAGTTTTACTATAATAGTCTGTTACTTGAATATTATTCTTATTCTTCTCTTTTGTTCTATCTATGGTTTCTACTCAATCGTGATTTTATTCTAATTTAAAACTCCCTATTTACACCTACATCGATTTTTACAGGATGTTTTTTGTATTAACACAATCGATTATCAATTTCCCTTAGTACTTTATGTATTTTCTGTGTTTATAAAATGCATTGGAGGTAATGGTAGTGTTGTTTGTGCAGAACTCTAATGATCTTTTGCTATGCAATCAATTTTTGTGCTTATTACCAACTTCAGAATTAAAATCACCTGTTATTATTAGGTCACCTTTGTAGCTTTCTGTTGTGTTTTGCAGTTTATTTTAAAAGGCATCATTTGTAGTGGTCCGGTCGTTGTTATTGAGTACAAAAACTATTATACCATTTTTTTAGAAATTTGCATCAACCCTTTTATCATTCCTCCTACAACATATTCCCATTCTCTTATCTGATTGCAATTTTTATTCCTTATTAAGCAAGCCGCTCTTTTTTGTGCCGCTTCTCCTTTTCTTTACTATCCCACGTATTCAAAAACTTTTATTACCCATAATTTTTCTAATTTGTTTCATCAGATCGACCAAATTAAATTATTTTTCCTGTCTGCTATGATAATTGCAATTCTTTTACAGTTAACCTGCTAACATTCAATTTGTGCTGTTTTCCTTATTTTCATTTATTGCTGCTGTATTTTTTTAATATCCCACATTTTAGTTTGCTATGCTCCTCTGCGCTTTTATACTATACATACATACAGTTACTCTTCTGCAGTAAGCTTTCTCTATCTTGTCTTGATATTATATTTTCTTTAGCTATTTTTCGATTTCTGGTCAAATGCTTACTTTTTAAATTATATATGATATATCTACAGTTTTATTTTGTTTGTTTATTGTATCTGTTATCTTTTTTTTAACAGTTGGTATTTATTTGCAATCTGCTACATTAGCAATAAGCAAATCAAATTACTATAATGGAAATACATAGCAGTGTAAATTACATGGGAGGTAACGCCCTTTGACTTTCCTCAAATGAAATTACTTTCAACAATTAATAACTAATAATAAGTAAGTAGTAGGGATATTATATCTGTCTAAAAACGATTAGGAAGATCTGACGGCTTGAAACGTTTGAGTCTGCGCACTTGTTCACTTTCATCAATTAGTTCTGTCACTAGTGGGTTAGGATGAGATTCTAGTCGCAAGAGGTATTTTTCACTAAACTTGGTAATTTCTTCTTTCACTGATTTCATTTTTAGGTCTTTCCGTATTTCCGTGTTGGGTATGTAGTAGGGGGCGTTAGTGATGGTGCGTAAGGTCTTCGACTGAAAGTGTTCCAGAATTTCGATATTGGAATGAGAAGCGGTACCCCACAACTGGATACCGTAGCTCCAAATTGGCTTCAGTATACTTTTGTAGATTAATAATTTATTACTCAGAGAGAGTTTGGAGTTGCGACCTAAGAGCCAGTAGTAACTCTTGAGTTTAAGATTCAGGTGTTTTCTCTTAGTCCATATATGAGTTTTCCAGGTCAGGCCTTTGTCTAAATGCATCCCAAGATATTTCACACTGTCGGTACGGGTAGAACTCGGCCGTCCATTATCACATCAGGGACGATTCTCTACGTTTAGTGAACGTGATTTGTAGTGACTTTTGAGAGTTGATTTTGAATCGCCATTTTTGGAACCAATCGGTTACTGCGTCTAAGTTTTGCTGTAGATTACTAGCGGCTGTAATAGGGTCGGTGTGAGAGGAGAGAAGCGCTGTATCATCAGCGTAGGTTGCGATCAAATTGTTAGCATTCGTAGGGAGATCTGCAGTGTATAGAACGTATAAGACCGGACCTAGGACACTACCTTGCGGAACGCCTGATGTGATGGGATGGAGAATTGATACTGCTTCTACGAATTTCACTTGGAAATTTCTATCTTCGAGGTATGATTTTATAATTTGGTAGTAAGTGTAGGGTAACATCAGCTTTAGCTTAAAGAGTAGGCCTTCATGCCAGACCTTATCGAAGGCCTGGCTGATGTCAAGAAAGACGGCCGCACAATAGTTCTTGTTTTCGAATGCTTGGTTAATGTGTTCAACTACCCTGTGTACCTATTGTATAGTGGAGTGGTGACTCCTAAAACCAAACTGGTGATCAGGTATTAGGTTTTCTTTGTCCAGAATGGGGGTGAGCTTGTTCAGAAATAATTTTTCAAAAAGCTTTGAGAATAGCGGTAACAGACTAATAGGTCTGTATGAATTGGGCTCGTTGATGGGCTTTCCAGGTTTGGGGATAAGTATTATTTGAGCAATTTTCCATTGTAACGCAAAGTATCCTGTACGCAGAATACTGTTGAAGATAAGCGTGAGTATACAGATAGCTTTAGGAGGCAGTTCCTTCATTATGTGACCAGTGATTAAGTCGTGTCCAGGAGACTTTTTGCAATTAGTCTTTCTATCAATCATTGTTTGAACTGCAGCCCTAGTGAAAGGTTTGATGGGAAACGTAAGTTGATTTGGGGCCTGTAGTAAGTTGTCCACTTCTGCGTCTGTGTGGGGTCGTTAGAGTAGAGGTTGAAACACTTCTTGAAGGTGGGCTGCAAAAGTGTCTGCTTTATTTTTGTCAGTGCTGGCCCATGTTCCGTCCGGGTTACGAATTGGGGGAATATGATTTTTAGGTCTATTACGTCTGCCTGTGGCCTTCCAAAGGGAGTAGTCGGTGTTTTCTGTTGCGGTTAGTCCTTCTAAGTACTCATTGAGGAATTCGTTTTTTGCTTGCTTAATAAGTTCTTTAAGGTTTCGAGCTGCTGTATTAAGTCTACGTTTGTCCTCTGGGAATCTGCTATGTTGCCAGATCCGTCGTAGTCGCCTTTTTTCGGCAATCTTTTTTTTGATATCGATCGAACAATTTTGGTGTGTGACTTGAGGTAGTAGTTGTGGAGTGGCTCTTGAGGCGGCCAGATGGATTGATTGGGTAAGTGTTTCTACCGCTTCTTCTATATCTTCTTCTGTTTTCAGTGGGATATTAGTTCCTGTAGTACTTCTCTGAAATAGTGCCAGTCTGTTTTCTTATTTGTTAAGGATGGGGTTCTAGTTTTACTTAATAGTGTTGTACTTATTTGCGCTATTATCGGGCTATGGTCCGAGGACAGGTCTAGGCACGACGAGATTTCTAGGTAACCTTGGGGTATGCCCTTGACCACATAAAAGTCGAGCAGGTCGGGGATCTTCGTTAGATCAGTCGGCCGCCAGTAAGTGGGTTGATATGTGGAGAGATGGCTTAGTTGCTCGTTTTGCATGATAGTTAGTAGAATTCTTCCTCTTGGGTTGGCAATACGCGACCCCCAGGAGGGGTGCTTCGCGTTGAAGTCACCTCCGGCCATAAATCGGTTACCTAGTGATCGTATATACCTTTCAAGGCTTTCCTTATCAGGTCTATGCCCGGAAGGGCAGTAAGCAGCAGAAATGTTTAGGGGATCTATCCAGTCCTCTATTGATACTGTGGTTGCATGGATATATTCGGAACAGTATTTTGGTGTCTCGTGATGTCTTATATGGTGTTTTATTAATATTGCTGAGCCCCCTCTAGCTGTATTGTTGGGGTAGTTGGTGTTAAAGGTGTTGTAACCTCTAATTTTAAAGTAGGAGTGTTATTTTTTTAATCATTTATTTGCCAGCTCAACAATCAGTTACATGTTATACATGGTAATGATAATAATAGTAAGGTAAGCAATAACAGTACGTTCTTTTATAGTTTATGAGGTAGGTTGTACCCTTACAAGTATGTTAACTAATTGTTATATTAACTAATCAATGTCGAGTTCGGTTAGATATAAATCTTGTGGTAATTTTCGTTTGAGTCTTTGGTGTATGTTTGGTCTGCCTAAGTTGTACAGAACTGCACCTTCACATTTATGTAAGTTTTCAAAGAATTTTTTGGCACTCGCGGCGATGTAGCTTTGGATTGTTGGTATGTCTAGTTCGTAATGTAGTTGTTCGTTCCGAATGAACCAAGGAGCATTCACTGCTATGCGGAGAATTTTGTTCTGTAGTCTTTGGACTTTTCTATGTTTGACTTTGCAGTGTTGCTCCAGATTGTTGATGCGTATAGCACCAACGGTCGTATTAGAGATTTGTACATCATAATGGTGCATTTGGGCTTAAGAGATGACTTTCTATTAATGAGAGGGTAAAGTTGTGCCAATCGCGCGTATCCTTGGTTTAACTTGTAGTTAATATGAAGTTTCCAGGTAAGTCGAGTGTCAAGGAGCACTCCCAGATACTTGATGGCGGCATCGGCGGGATTCCAGGCAATAGTGTTGTTGTTTATTGTTAAGCTGGGAGGGTTTCTAATTCTTCTGAGGGAAAATATTTTTGCCTGACATTTGGTGTGGTTGATGTGCATATTCCATTGGTTGAACCACGAGCATATTTGGTTCAGTGCAGTCTGCTGCTTTTCAATAGCTAAGGTAAAGTCAGTGTGTTGGGTCAAGATTGCGGTGTCGTCCGCGAAGGTCGCTAGGTTTGCCTCTATGTTAGGAGTGTTCTGTAAAATGCGTTTCGGAGATCAATAGTATGTCAATGTTATGCTGTAGTAGGAAAGCTTCAGTTTCGTAGCGGTGGTTGACCAGACCGTTGGCGTCCCACTGGGCTATTTTGAGTGTTTGTGCCATTAGGGATTCTTAGAGCTCACTAATTGAGTCACTTGATTTTTTAAATCTCGTGTTTCTTCCATGAGCTGGTTTATCATGGTTCTTTGGGAGTCTATTGTCTGTTGCATAAAAGATACTATAGTGTTTGAGTATTGCGGAATATTTTGTAGATTGTGGTGGTTGGCTTGAGCTTTGCTGGCGTATGAGTGTGGATCATAAGTTCTTGTTGCCTTATTATTGAGACCTGGGTTGTTATTTATTTGAGAAGTTACTACTGGCTTAGTGGCTGGAGTTTGAGTCTGTACTGGTGTAAATCCGCGATTCCTGAGTGGAGGAAAACGTCTATTTCTAATTTCTTTGTAGACTGGACATCCCCGATGGTTCCCAGGATGTTCTCCTAGGCAAAGTGCGCATTTTGCTTTGCTTCCATCACCTTTCTTCTTGGAGCATATTCTGTAGTCGTGGTATCCGGCACATTTTACACATCAGAATGGTCTAGTGCAGTAATTTTGAGTGTGTCCATAACATTGACATTTTTTACATTGTGCCAGTTCTTTTTTTTTATTGGGAGGTTCGACTTTAATGATAGCGTTTAATAGAGACGTAATTTCGTAAATTTCTTTATTTTTATCATGTTGTTTGAGATCGATAAAGAATAAATTTAGTGGGGTCTTCTTAGTGCGATGCTGGACTCCTGTGATATTCATTACTTGATGGCCTAATGCCTCTAGCGCTTCTTTTATGTCAATTTTATCTGTGGTGTGATGCAGGTTTCTTATCACTACTTTGAATGGTTTATCCTCGGGTAAGATGAATGTGTGTCTGACTACGTTATTTTTGTCAAGAATCTTGATTGGTTTTTTATAGTTTTCGACTGTCTTAATCAGGAGCTTTACAGTGCCTCCTCCTATTACTTGATATTGGTACTCATCCTTCTTTATATGTGTTTCAATAAGCCGTAGTAAAGGAATTATGTTTGTTACATAATGTATGTGGATTGGAGGAGGTTTCGGGAGTTTGGCATTGGTTTCTGTTGAGGTGCTTGATGTCGGGATCTGTTATCTGAGTAACTTCTGAATGTGTGCGCCTGTAATCTATCCTTAAAAAATTTTATTACTACTTTTGCTGTTTAATAGGCATCAACTTTTATTGTTATTATTATTAAATTACTTTTTTAAAGTTTATAAATTTTCTCTTTTATTGTTAACTCTTTTAATTCTTCCCTCCAGATTTTTTCCTAGTTTGAGATTTTCTTTTGGTTTTTTAATATTTTTTATTATTTTTTAGTCATTGTTATTAACAAGTTTTTAAATATTTTATAGAGCTTTGGTGATTTAATTATTTTCTTACTTGTTTGAAGGCTTTTAATTTTCTACCGCACTACTATAAAAATCATTATTTCTCTTATTATTTGTTCTACTTGTTCTTAATAAGCAGTACTTATTTTTTAAATACGAGACCGGCGTCTATTCATCGCCGGCTGAAAGAGAATGTCGTGATCACTTTACACTTCAACTATACTTTGTGTATGGTATATATTATTGGCAAAATTTTGTTTAATATCATTATGCTACACTGCATTGCTTATTTTGCTTCATTAGTATTAAGGCGACCTTTGCTGTACAGTATTTCTGTATAATAAGACTTGAAAACCAGCAAACTATCGCCACCGAAATATTACACACTACAAATGTTTACAGCAAAATAAAACTTAAAAGTTATACACAATGACCAGAAAATAAAGCCAAGTATCTAAAAAAAACTATCCAAACAACAATGTCAATAAGTAGAGAAAAAATATGCAGAGATAAATCTTTTTTGTTATCAATTCATATTAAACCCATATTCTGTTTAAAAAGATACCAAGAATACTTCAGTGTTAATCAAAATTTGGAAATCTATTTTACGCTACACATATCTAGTAATTTAATTTGCTAGTGTGTTTTTAATATCTACAAAACTTTATTTAAACTAAACTAATTAGTATTTAACTAAAAAATTTATAGCATGTAACTATTATTATAAAGTAACTGTTAGCCGTAAGATATTAAAATAATAATATTTCTTCTTTGCTTTCAGGTAAGTTTCGATTGATCATCGGAACGGGAATTGCATGTGATGCATCTTACCATCACCGTAAGTTATATTACTATTTTTTAGTGATTTAGTTTATTGCACAATTGCACTTTTTGTATGATACGGATGCATAAAATGACATGTATCATATGTTCCGTTGGTAACTTAAACTTATTACACCCGAAAGGAACAGTTCTTGGGACACCTAAATCTCAGTATTTTTTCAGTCAATTTAACTAAAACTTTTAGAGATATATCAAGCATGATAAAAAATAAAAATCACTAAAGAGATTAATCCTACATCACTTTATTAAGTCTAAACGCAAAAATTTCTTAGAACAGTACAATACGCTAATTCATACTATAATTGACCTTTTTAATGGAGTTCCTATTAATTTACGTGATCATTTTAAACAAATTCAATCAACTTTAAATCTAAGCTACCTTCGTATTGCTTCTTTATAAAAACATTCAAAATACAGGGTGGCGCGTAAACACGGAATCGTTTGAGCGGTGGATGGTGGGGTGGTCACACTAGGTAACCCCCCTCCGGCCTCATGTTCCGATCCATCAAAACCTAAAGTTAGTTGTCATGGAGCAGTGGAGCTTCCCACAACGAGATTTTGGTATCAAAGCGTATTACATTTGAAACGGTAGTTTCGTAGCTGTGCAACGGGCAGTTCGGCGGCGTTTTCATCTTTGTGCTACCGACCGAGTTCCATCTCGTAATGCAATTGGTTTGTGGGTTTCACGCTTTGAACCAAAAACCTGCAGGCCGTCCGAGATCCGTCAGAACACCCGAGACAGTGGTAGCTGTGAGATGCGCTTTTTTGCAAAGCCCGAACCGGTCTGCACGGCGACATGCGCAAACCCTTGGACTGTCTTGTCGATCCCTAAGCCGAATGTTGTGCAGTGACTTTAACTTTCACCCCTATAAAATTTAAATTGTTCAGCAGGTTAGCATTTGCAGAAAAGTTTTTAGAGATGACTGACGACGGCCGCACTTTCGTGGATAACTTATGGATGTCAGATGAAGCCCACTTTCATCTTGACGGGAGTGTAAATAAACAAAACTGCCAATATTGGTCCGATACCTATCCACAATTGTTGCATCAACGCTTTTTACACAGACAAAAAGTTACGGTTTGGTGCGCTATTTCTTGGCAAGGAATAATTGCTCCTTACTTCTTTGAGGATGATGGGGGTAACGCAGTAACTGTCAATTCGTCACGGTGTGACAATGATTAAAAATATCCTTACCCAAAAACTTGAGGTGCACTTGGTTTCAACAAGATGGCGCAGTTTTCGGAAATCGCGTAATTTGCCAATTTGGTGATGTTGAGTGGCCAAGGTCACCTAATTTAACTGCTTGCGATTTCTTTTTGTGGTGTTCCTCAAAGCTAAAGTTTTCTCCCAAGAATTCACACGATTGATGAATTGAAGGCGAGAATACGTCAAGAAATTGGTGGATTTCTACCGACCTACTGAACCGGGTCGCAAAATTTGATCACCAGAATGGAGGAGTGCGTGGCCAAAATTTGACTAATGTAATTTTCGGATCGTAAAAATTTAGTTCTCTATGAATATGTCGTACTATTCTTTTTTTAATACAATTTTATTTAAACCTAAATTTTTATTTTCAAAGGTCCCGTTTTACGCGCCACCCTGTATTATACTCAGTCTAAACCCTAAGACCATGTTGTTGCTATATCCACCTTTGCCGACTTTATCTCGCATCTGCATGAAGGAAAGAACGTCTTGCCAGATCCAAAGCCCTGTACCTGTTTAAAAGTTTTCATATATATAAGAGACATTATATACAAAGCACAGGAAGTTATTTTAATTTAAAAAAATGTCTACTTGAAATCATAATACTACCGTCTTTTATTTGGCGGTTAATTCGCTCCAATGATCCAGTTGATCTTTGCAAGCCTATGTTCTCATGAACGGTATTTTTTTCGGTTGCATTGTAAAAGGTCGTCTGGCTCAGCAATTCGCTTTGAATTGACCATTTGCTTAACGTTCAGCTCCAAATTTTTCTTAATATTTCGCTGAGTGACTCAGTACCAGTCTTGAACTTCTTTTACTGTATTCTTTTCGACAACTTTGCCGTAGCTTTCCAAATGCACGTACTGCTTACAAGTTTCAAATTTCGTCTAATCACTAATTATCTAAAACAATATCTAACTAATTATCTAGTAGCCATTTAAAAATCACATGTAAGAATAAACAATATTAGAAAACATTTTTGCATTGCCCTAAACAATTTTACACCAAAATATTGTGACTACATGTAGCTGCAGAAAATCAACATATTACTAATTACAGTTTTATATGGTTTGTGTTACTATTATACTAAATATTTACGCTGAAATTTTTGGGGTACTGAAATTTTTGCTCCATAATAAGTGCTCTAAATATATAAGCATTTGTAAACATTGTAATATGTATTTTCTGTTCATAAGCTAGTCGACTAATTAATCTTCTACAGAAGCACACTTTGAAGTTGACTTTATTGAACTTCAGATAGAATAGGATGTAGATTAATTAAGATATAATTGCTGGTAAAGTACGATTGAGGTAGTTTGTAAACAGTGCGATAAATTTTTCGCGAGTTAACAGGTTCTATCAAATGCTTGACTTAGATCGCGGAATACAGAAAAACAGTACCATTGTTGTGCTATAACGTTATTAGCCATACGATAAATTGGTCAATTGTTCCATGGTTATAAAATTCAGACTTTTGAATGGGAATTAATTGTCATTTTCCTACTCTTCAGTTTAAATTTATTAATATAATGTTCTAAATTTTTTTTGAAATAATTGAAAGTACACTAGTCGGCTTGCAGACAGTTGCATTGAAAATATCTTAACAATTTTGGGAAGTATTGTAATTTGCACTATTTTACAGGAAATTGAGTAATATCGTAATTTTAGCGAAATTATTAACTCAAAACTTGGTACTTTTAGAGGATTAGATTTTTAGTTGGCATATGTGTCTGATAAAAATGATTCCGAGGTCAATCTTAAAGAGCTCTCCCTTAAAAAGAAACATCATGAGTTTAAAACAGCAAACCATTTATGAATAAAATAAATACTAGCATGAAGCAACCGTAAAAAATTTATGAATTTATTATCATAAAGCGATTTGAACAGGACTGTCTTTCTAATCTGGCTGTTTAGTATCCTAGCGTTTTAGTCAAAAAAAAATAAATTAACTGTATGTATGGTTCAAATAAAGATTTATATATACGCGCCCTCTCAAAATTAGCGACACAAAAATATAAAACTTAAGAAGTACGTCCTAAACAACTCCGAAGAAAATTGTAATTAGTGACTGCTGAAGTAAAATACACTGAAGTTAAATTTTAAACCACATATTTAAAAATATATTTGATTAAGATAAATCGTAATGGATGCGCTATGTGAATGCAGCTAACTCAGTAAGAAAATACGTTAAAAGCTAATATACTGTTTACCAATAAGAAGTAATCATATTATTTTTGAACTTCCAGTACCTGTGACAATTGTAACACCCCAAGGCATACAATTTATAAAGAATATACCACGGGTTGGAAAAGTTTAAAAGAAAATACATCAGCACGATCTGAAAAACTTAAAAATTGAATCATTTAAGAAGAAATGGTTTTAAACTAGCAAACGAATTGCTGAATGGTCTGAAACAGCAGTAGTGCACAAAACGGTAGAAAATTTAAGCAGTTGCGGTAGTCTATTAATTAATTAAAGCGTGCTGATGAGGCTCATAACTGCATCTATTTGAATAAATAAATTACTTAGCATGAGCTTCGAGTCAGTCTCTGTCGTAAATTGGAGTATAGATAATTTTGCGCTTAATCTGCTGTAGTGCATTATATGTCTATTCATACTGCTATTAGTGATTTGACACAAATTAATTGAGAATATAATAAACCTGCAAAGCTTGCGACGCATAGCGAAGTGGCGAAGCAGTCTCCCAAATTTGAGAACTCTAACCTAGCTGACCTTTGACCAATCAGTTTCAAAATCACTAGCAAACAAGCCTTTTGGTCACCTATCGATTGGTGCAAACAGAATTTGAAAATTCCAGCCGTTTTCGAGTTATTGCTCGGACGGACGGTCGGACAGACGGACAACATGAAGTTAGTGACTCCGCTTCGCTTCGCTACTAAATAATTAATTAAACGGTATCAGGGAATACTAAATCTGCAAATGTAATAAACGTATCTTTCACATTCAACAAATAATCCAGTGCTAATTAATGCACATACAAATGCAGGATCCACAACAATTCACCAGTCCTCAATTTATCAGCTCATCAATCTGACAAATGCAATCGGTTTGAGATATTGTAAATTTTTTTATTGATATTTTATTTGATTAGCAATTGGAATATTATACACTGTATGAACTAATGGTATCTATTAACTAAGGGGGTGAGTGACTCCCAGTGGAGTCACTCCACTGTTATTTATTTAAGTCTTTTGGTCATTTGTTTTTAAGACGTCTAAGGGAGGATTTTCGTTTAGTAGTGCAAGGGTTTCATTTAGGTGAAGTTCTAATGTTGATTGATGTTTAGTGGCGTACAGTTTGATTACCTCACTCACATATGGGATGTTAAGGTCTGAGTGGAGTGTTTGGTTCGTCATAAACCATAGAGCGGCTGCCATGTTGCGAATTATTTTGAACTGCAAACGTTGAATAATTTGGACGTTTGATTTACTTGCAGCCCCACAGTTGACACCCATAGGTAGATTGGTTGAACAATAATTTTGTATAATAGGAGTTTGTTAGCTAGTAATAGCGAATAGTTTTCTCCGATGAACCAGTACATTTTCTTTAGCCTGATTTCCATTTCTTTTCGTTTCTTAGTGACATGGGTTTCCCAAGTCAATCTTCTGTCAATGTGAAGTCCTGGTATTTAGCTTTGTTTGACTAGGGAATGTGCTTGTTGTTGAGAGTGATTGTTGGGCATTCTTGTTGTTTAGTCCTAAAGGTGACTTGCGTAGACTTGTTCTCGTTTACCTTGATCCTTCATTTAGACAACCATTGTTCGATTTGGTTTAAATGGGTTTGTAGTACTGCTAAAGCGATCGTAGGTCCTTTGTGGCATGCTAGAATCGCCGTGTCATCGGCAAATGTACCTATTTCTGTATGGTCTATTATGGGTATATCCGAGGTAAATAATAGGTATATTATAGGTTCCAGGACACTTTCCTGTGGGACTCCTGTTCTTATTTTTTGATTTGGGATACGTTATTGCCAATCTTGGTTTGAAAGTTTCTGCATGTAAGGTACGATTGTAGTAATCGGCAGTATTCATGGAGAAGAAGTTTCTTGATTTTATATAGTAGTCTTCTGTGCCACACTCGGTCGAAAGCTTGACTCACGTCTAGGAAGACTGTGGAGCAGAAGGCTTTGTTTTGTAAAGCATTTTGGATTGTGTTTGTTAGGCGGTGGCACGGTTGGATTGTCGAGTGTTGCCAAATTGGTGATTGGGCAGCCATGTTTCTTGTAACGAGTTTTCATTGATACGCTTTAGCGCTAATTTCTCCAGCAACTTGGACACTACCGGAAGTAAGCTGATTGGGCGGTAAAAAGTAATTTCGTTGAGGTGTTTCTCAAGTTTGTGGTTAAAAATTATTTGTGCAAATTTGAGTTGCAGTGGCCAGTATGTAAGTCTCAGGATTGCGTTAAAAAGGATTTGTAAGAATTTGATTCCGAGGTCAGGTAATCGTGACGTGGTTGTTAGATCTAGACCTGGAGCTTTTTTTTAACCATTTATTTTCGTCTTTGATTTCTTTGGTGGTAATCTTGTGTATTGGTAGAGACATCTGTAGGGGTGATTGTAAATCTTCCTCTATTTCCTCATCTACTTAGAGTTTGGTTGAAACACATCTGTTAGGTGGTCTGCAAATGCTTCTGCTTTTCTTTGTCCGATCTCAGCCATGAATTATTTTGATCACGGATAAGTAAGTTTTGTATTTGGGGTCTCTTGATACCTTTGGTGGCAGTCCATAGGAACTTGTCCTAAATCGTTAATTATTGAAGGTAGGTTTGGAAATAATCGTTACGGACAGACTTTAGTTTGTTTCTGAGTTTATTGTTTAGTTGGTTCTTCGTCTGTCTTCTATGTTGTGGATACGTTGCAATTTTGCTCTTGCCCGTCTTTTTTATTTCATAATCTTGTATGGTAGATTGGGACTGTTCATTTTTGTGTGTGTTGCCTGCTTTCTGAACCGTAGTTATGAAGTGGTTTGTAGCGAGTTCTACTTCTTTTGTAATTTTTAGGCTTATGTTCGTGTCGAAGTGTTGCTCGATGTAGTCTTGGAAGGAATCCCAGTTGGTTTTCTTATTGCTGAGAGAAGGTTTAGATGTTTTATAGATTATGGTTGAGCTGATTGTGGCTATTAGCAAAGAAAGAATAGGTTGGACTACCAGTGGACAGGAAACTGTAGTTATTGTCAGCAATTAGTTTGTATAGTGCTCTTCCTCTAGTAGTGGTTAGTCAAGGATTTCAATGGGTGTGCTTTGCAATTAAAGTCACCGTCTGCTATAAATTTCGGTCTAAAGTTTCGAAAACGGTTGTAAGATTTGTTGGGTTAGTTTGTGCTTTGGTGGACAGTAAATAGATGAGACATTTAGTGGGGTTGTGAGTTTATCAACGTAAATTGTAGTGGCTTGTAAAAAGTTTGTTTTGTATTCTGGGTATTTGTGGTGGAAATAGAGCTACGAATTATTATTGCTGATCTCCGTGTGCCGTGCCGCCAGGGTGTTCTGTGTGATAAATAGAACAGCGGAGTATCTTTAGGTGAGTTCTATTTGTAAAATAAGTCTCTGAGATGAGCATGATATCTATGTTGTTTACTTGCAAAAACTTCTCATTTTTAGTTTTTGGTATTGCATTCTCAGTGCTAGTCTAAGAAAGTTAGCCATTATTGCACTATTTTGTTTATAACGGTGCTCAGCATGTTTAGTATTATGTTGTTTGGATGTAATACTTGATTAAATAGAGCTTTAAATTCGTCTAGAATTTGTTGAAGTGTCAAGTCTTGGTTCTGGTTGGTTTGATTTGTTACTTTTTGTGCATAGCTTAAATTGGATGGGTGTGCATTAAAGGGCTGGTGACTGAGTTGTTGGCGATCTAGTAGTGAAAAGTTTCGATCGGTTAATTGTAGCTCTTGGTAAATTGAACATTGTTTGTAGTTGGCGAGGTGTGGCCCTTTACATAGTACACATGTTGCTTGAGTGTCTCTGGATTGATTACAAGTTCTTGCGTTGTGTGGTATCCGTATTTGACGTATGCAAATGGTCGTGTGTCCATAATCCTGACATCTTGTGCATTGGACTATATCTACATTTTTCCGTGGCGGTCCAAAACTGACGACTACGTTTTTTGAGGAACGAATTTTGTAAATATCTTTGTTTTGGGCTGGTTCCAGGACCATGAAAAAATTGGTAAAGGATCTTGAGTACGTTTGCTTTTTATATTTATTATGTTCCGTACTTTATGGCCTAATGGCAGTCTGGGTTGAGTTGTGGACGTGTTTTAGTACTATTTTGTACGGTCTGTTCTGTTTCATCTGGTAGGAGTGGTAGATGATATTGTTCTCACACATGTGTTTCATTAATTTCCTGTAGGTATCAGGAGTTTTAGTATTTATTTTCACTACATTGTCAGTTAAACTTTTTGTTGAGTATTGTTCTATTTCAGGCACTGCTATTAGGCTTTCTACCATTTTGTCGTAATAGACCACGGTTTGTACAAAGATGGGAGGTGGCTTGTTTATTAACGAGTTTGTTCTTTATTTGTATCTGCATTAATTGCATCTGGAGTACTTTCTGCTAGTATCGAGTATGTATTTCTTGACGAGCTCTGTTGAGCAGATTTTGTTGTAGATGGGGTGATTCTTATACTTTTGCGTTTGTGACCTTTGACTATTTGCCAGCTGTTGGAATTGGTGATATAGCTGGCATCGTCTAGATCAATAGATTAGTCTTATTGTCTTTTTGTTTGAGACTGGTGCTGCGGTAATTAAAATGGGGGATTTAGAAGTGGCTGTGGCATGGGGCAGTACTGAACCTGTGGGATTGCTTGGTACTGCGAGAATGCGAATTGTGGATTACCAAGTTGTAGCATCGCTTGGTTTGCAAGGGTGGAATTTTGTGGCGTCATACTTATGTAATTTATTTATGAGTTATTTTCGAGTGGATTATTTGGGAATTGTTGCTTGTATTGGTGAGTGTGTTGTAGCTGTTCATTATGGATGTTACCGACAGGCAGCAGCTGCCTAAACAGTAATTTCGCTTTGTAAGTTAGATTCTTACTTACAGTACAGGATTATTTATAAGGTGCATTTTATAAATGTATTTTTATTGTCAACTCGCGGTGCTCTTGACCTCGCGCCTTTGCGGATTTATGACGCCAAATCAATAATACACTTGAAATTAAATTAATAAATAAATAAATTTGCCTGACCTTAAGCAGGGCTGCGGCTTCGCCGTTGTGATAACGCAGGTACAGCTCGGCACGCACCTTCGGTCTGCTTGAAGGCCGGAATTGTTGTAAATTGGAATAAGAAAATTAAAAGTCTACAGCAAGTGGTAAAAAGTGTTAAAATTAAAAAACAATTAATGAGCAACTTGACTTAGAGGAACTAAACTTTAACATCAAGTACAACAGTGTCAATTCAGTGAATGATTAACATCACTTAAGCAAACATTTCAAATTTTAGTCTACATTTAGTTATGGGGTGCTTTTCCAGAAATGACACCGACTTAGTTGTTATAGTAAACAGAGAATAATGTGCTAATAAATATTAGCTAACAATAAATTAAAAATTAATTGTGATAGCCTAACATCTAAAAGACTAATACATTTTATGAAAAAAAAATAGTATTACTAATCCATTACCAACCCAGAAGAAAAAGAGTTTAGAAAATAATGATGAAATACTTACATCTCCCACTAGATATCTACGACATTAAACAAAAAATAAAAGAATTAGAACGTAACGTGAAAAATGTTACATTAAGACAGATCCAAGCGCCACTAAAAATATTTTTTATTGAACGAGAGCTAGCCAATAACAGTAAAATCCACCCTTTGTTAAATAGTGTCATCCAAAGTAAACCACCTCGATAAAATAAATATGTAATTTGGTACATGAGCTACATAGGTACCTAAAACTTATTGCAACCAGCAATTATTGTACTTAAAATGTATTATAGTACTACAAAATATAATTTTTTTAATTCCTAATTTTAAATTTTAATTATATTACTGTAATTCCTAGAATAATTTATAGAAATTACGTATGGCAGTATAAAAGGCAGATAAATAGCCAACACCTTACAGATAAGTATTTGTTTCTAACCCAAAGTATCAGATCTTCTGCATTTATTTGTTAGAACTGTAGAAGCGAATTATAATTTAACATCAGTGCTTCTCTCTGCAATAGCAGCAATTGGTGCAATAATAGCAAACGTAAAAAAGTACCTAGGACTACAAAAACAAAACTAATGAAACCGTGAACTTAAAAAGATCAAAAACCTGCGAAAATAATTTTAATAGTTTAAATACAGATCTTTAAGTTTATGATCCACTATTGCTGAGTATGCAGAAGAGTTAATACTCCACTGAATCAGTAATCGGTTTAAACTTCGTCATCATTATTTAACGGCTCAACAGTGTCCTGAAATTGTAAAGTAATAATTATATTTATTTAAAACGAGGTCTGGCAGCGGCCCCCCGGAGAGCTTGTCCAACTCCGACATGCTTGAGCCCCTTCGCATAGTAGTTTTTAAAAATAATAAAAACTCGATTAAAAAGCTCTGTTTGACATAATTGGCGTACGCCGTTGCCATGACAACGCATTTACGTACACCCAGTTAGAGTTGAACTTTGACCTTTGACCTGCGTGACAGCACTCATATTTTTTTTATATATAAGTGCTTTATTACCCGCTCTCAAACGAAAATTTTCTATCGCTTGCGGTTCCGGAAATATAATACCTCGGCCGCGCCTGCCGCCAAGCCAGAATTTGTCATTCGGAGACGTTGGGGTCGGCACGGAAAGGCACGAACAATTGTGTGACAGCAGCACTCATAATTTTTTTTATATATATAATTATAGTAGTCAGCTACGAGGTTGTTTCAGCAAACATAATATTGCAGTTTCTCAAAGACATTAATCTAAAATTCTTCGATCAATAATTAGTGGTATATAACTGAACACTTTACCATGACATCTCATTTGTCGAAAATGTCATTTTTGTACTTAATAATTTTCATGACGCATCCATACAACCACTCTCCCAAGCCGAAAGAAGTACAGAAAAATTGCTCTCAAAAGAAAAATATGAGGATTTCCTACTAAAAAAAAAATCATACAAGATATTAGTTCCGATTGCTAATAGATAAATAAAATCATAAACTTTATTTCAGTTATTGTTATTTATATTTATTCGTCGTGAATCATAGTTTATTAATGATAATTAACAGTTTTTTTTTATAATTTATAGATTTTACGTTTCCATTTGTAATGCATTTGACAGTTTTTAGTCGAGTAATTTCTCATGTATCTTTTTCTCAGAAATGATAGTATCAGCCACATAAGCAATAAACGTTTTTATTTTTAATTTTTCAAAATGCATATACATAACAGGATTATAGAAACCTCGACTAGGCTAATAATGCAAAAATAAAAAACCAGTGAACATGAAAAGCTTTAAAACAATTTCTGTCTTTATTCAAACATAAAGCACTTCACATTCCCAAATTCTACAAAAGATTTATTGCTATACTTAGATAGCTTTTATTTCGACGCGTGTCTCAAACTTGAATAATAATGGCCACCTATCTTGCCATACTTTTGTTGCGCATAGCATTGTGATCTGTAATTTTAATAATTTATTGCATTTATCAAATTTTAAAAATAATATTAAAAAGGTAAAATGTGTCTACTTTTATTTTATTGCTCCACATGCTTATATCACGCCCGTGAATCCGTAGTTTCTTTTCTAAATATATTTTGTGTCCCGAGCATGCATCGCCTCCGTTTTTGACCACGCTGCTGTTACTTGTAATCTTTGTTCCAAATGTTATTTGAGTCTTCATTACTCTTTTTTGTCGCTTTTAATCCTTTGTGAAGACAAGTTTAATTATAACAGAGTTGTGTCGGTTTTTCTCGTATATAATGAGTATTATCTACATTCTTTCTTTGATGTTGACTGTGTTTGGTAGTCCACTTTGTAATATTTGTATATTTATTTTAATTTGTCTTTATTTGTTGTGTTACATCACATGTAAAATTTATTACTAATTTTATATTCGATGTCCACAATTTCTTTGTGTATATAAAAATATCTCTGAAGCATGTTAAAGTTGGAAAGGACAAAAATTATTACATATAAGAATACTTAAATTATAATGAAAGACAAATTAATTAGAACCATCTTGGAGGTATCTAGACTTTGCAACCCCTTAATATAAAAACTGGTGTTATATTGTAAATAGCAAGATTGCAAAAGAACAAAATATAACTGTTTTGAGGAGCTTAAGAAACTAAAAGTTAGTCAATTTCTTGAAAGTCTTGCCCAGTTTGCAATAATTAAAAAATTCTGTTCAAAACCTAGATGTTAATTTATAATATGCGTCGTCTAACGTTCGCCCAATCATTTTTCTAGTTGGTATCTTATTGGGCTCCTTGTTCAGTTACATTACATAGTTTCCAATATTCAGTCTATTACAGATTGCTACAAAAACACAGATCGGTAGATTCAAATGTTTTGATCAGAATATATTTTAAGCACAAATGTTGTTATCGTTGTTTACAAACGCAGCAATTATTAAATGGATTGAAATATCTTAACTAATAAATAATAAAATTACGTTACAGGTGAGTGAAAACTGGACAATACAAAAAACAAAGCTAAAATAGATGCAATATAAGATTAAACAATGAAACAGCTGCAAAGGAGAATAAGCAAGACAGAAAATATTAGAAAAGTAACAAGGCACAACCAATAACAGGAAGAACTAAAAATTATAATTAAACCCTATAACCCATAAGGGTATAATGGGACTTATTATTATTATTATTATTAAAATTATAATTAAACAATATATATATAATTAAAGTAGCAAACTAACCGGAGAAGCTGAGGCATAAGGATTAGAAGAAAAAGACTATTACAATCATAGAAACAGATTTTCCACATGTTTTATTGCTTAATGCAAATTTTTCGAACCTAAAGCCAGTAATTTGCTTTTCAGATTGTTTAAATATAATGGTAATCTTTTAACAGACCTTTGATGTCTTGGAATTCCAAATTAATCTGTACAGTCAATTTGCACTAATAACTGAAATTTATTGATCTATATTTTGCTAATTAAATAATTTTAATTTGTAGATGCCTCCACATTTACTATTACGAATTGTTTGTTATCAACACAGTTGAGTTAAAACAAAGTATTTTCCTAATTTTATTACATTTAAATAACCGTTTTAGACTTTTAATGTAGGTTTCGTGCGTGACGTAGCATTGAAGTCACCTTAGTGCACTGATATGATGTGTAGATCTTTTTTGTCATAAATACATCACATTTGGCATGAGTTTTGTTCTTTTCAGTAACAAACGATGGTACATTTTCTGTTCCACTCATTTTAAATTTCCATTTGCTCAGAAAACCCATTTTAAGATATAATCAATATCAAACGACGAATTGGATTTGCTGCAGTCCTTTAAGGACGCTATCATGGTTTTATACCTATATTTACGACTCGCCATTTCTGAGCGGCATCAAATAGAACAAAAAGCCGCAGCGCTGCATTTGCAATTTTCAAACGGCAGCCCGATAAAAAGCGAGCTAATCTGGCCGTAGCTGCGGCCAGAATGCACTTAGCGCACGCTGAAAGAGATATTGGCCGCTTGGGGCCCAGCAAACGGCGCCGTGCGCCTTATCGGGCAAATTATGAAAGTTAAAAATTTTCATTTTAGATCGCAAGCAGGTCGCAGTCCCTGGGGTGTTCGCCGTGGCGCTGCAACACGCGGCAATGCGGAGATTTCCCGGCTTCCGCTCGACCTGCCCAAGTATGCATTCGCTCGATGTCCGCTCCCTTCATGGGTGACAGATGGCATCGATGTTGCGACTTGTTCATGGAGTTTCGCGTAAATTGCGATAAAATCTCATTTCGTTTTCATAAGCGTGCTTGCTTTTAAAATGGTAGTTGTAGAATGAAAGCCAGTTTTAGAATTTTGGTTAAGTGGGTTTAATGAATCCAACATTAATCAGTTTTTTCTACTTTAAATGCTAAAGTTTTTGAATTCTATAACCTAACAAATTTTATTTATTTAGCCTTATAAATATTATTTTTTCACCAGGTTGTCTAAACTCATTTTTTACATACGGTAAAATAAAAAGAACTTGAGGACTATCATAACTGATATTATGTCATCTTCATATGTCAATTTAAACTACTCTTAGTCTGTTTATAAGATTTGTATCAATTTTGTGTACGTTTTTAATTCCAATCATTAATTTGTTGTTTTTATATGGAAGACAAATTAATATGTTTTTGACAGCCTGTCAGTATTAGGCAAATAATTTTATTCCCTTTTTTAGCTTTCCTGAATCCAGGCATTTTTCCTGTTTCGCAAAATCTTGATATGCTTTTGATATCAATATGCCATTGTGCTGGTTGTTGTTGCAATCAGTTTCAGGTTGATCTGAGTTTTCTTAGCTGTTATGTATTGTTTCCAGGTCAGTCTTCTATCTATTGTCACTCCTAGGTATTTTACTTGGTTTGCGACTGGCAATTGGGTATTGTTTATTGATACTGATGGGCAGTCCGTTTGTTTATATGTAAAGGTGATTTGGGTTGATTTGGCTTGATTGACTTGTATTTTCCAGGAGTGAGTCCAGTCTTCCAGCTGGTTGAGGTGGGTTTGTAACTTTTCGGTAGCAATTTTTGGGTCTTTATCTACGATGATTGCTGTATCATCAGCAAATGTGGCACTGATGGTGTTGTTTGTGATGGGGATATCGGTCGTAAAGATGAGGTAGAGGAGGGGTCCCAGGACACTTCCTTGGGGAACAACTGATTTAATTGGATAGTATGGGGAAGTTTTGAGGTTACATACAGTTTGGAAGTATCAATAGCTTAAGATTTAAGAATGTAATAGAGTAATTTGTATAAGATGCCGTCATATCAAACCCGATCGAACGCTTGTTGAACATTCAGAAAGGCAGTTGTGCATTGTTTCTTTTCTTTTAAACTAGAGAGAATAGTGTTAATGATTCTATGGCTTTGCTGAATAGTGGACTAAGGTTTGCAAAAGCCAAAGCGATGTAAAGGTATTATTTCATCCAGATTTACGTCGTTGATTAGCCTTTTTATCAACAGTCTTTCAAATATTTTGGACATGATGGGTAGGAGACTTATAAACCGGTAAGATGTTACATTATTTGGCAGTTTGCCTGGTTTGGGAATTAAAATGATTTTAGTGAATTTTCAGGTCATTGGGAAGTAAGCTAATCTTAACATACTATTGAATTTTGTGGTTAACATAACGAGAGCTTTTCTAGGTAACTCTTTGAGTATTCGACCGGGGATCAAGCCAAATCCAGGTGCCTTACAATTACTGCATCTTGTGATCTCTTGTTTTACTTCTGATGAGGAGTAGGGATTTATTGGTAGAGTCATTGGGCATGGACTATCGAGGTAGCGTGTTATCATAGCATCATTGTTATTATTTCCTTGTGATGTTGGTATCCTGAAAAATTTGGCAATGCAGATATTGATTTTCTTATCGGTTTTCGCCCAACTATCGTCTTTTCTTATAGATGTGGTTATTGGTTCTTTCCAAATGTGGTCCTCCATTGAAGGTTGATATATGCCTCAATTCATTGTTGCGAATGTTTTGTAGAGCTGCTTTCAGTTATCTTGTGAGGCTATTGACGATTTTATCAATTTGTTTCAGCTTGGATCTAAATCTGGCTCTCCTTTTTCTGCAACCAGTTCTCTGATGAATAACGGTGTTACTACTAGATTTCACTCCTGAGGTTCGGTGGTGTATTTGTATTACCCTGGTAAAATAGTCCACTGGTATCAATATTATCAGGTTCTTGTAGTTTAATGATGAGGTCAATGTGGTCTTTGATTAACTAGAACGTGTCCCAACGTTCGTGGCTTCTTAATTTTTTGCTTTGTTTGGCATGTGGCTGGTGTTTTAATTTTTGCAGTTCAGTTGATGTGGTCCTCCATTGACTACATTTGTACGGTCTCATACAATATGCTTTAGAGTGCCCATATAATTAGTTGACATCGAAGACACTGGATTACAGTTTTCTTTTGGTTATTTTCATGTTGCCTATGCATTCAATATTGTATATCTCTTTATTGTTTGATAAAGATTCTAGATCGACGTAGAACATCATTAGAGGATGCTTGCTTACTTTATGCCTGATGTTCAGGATATTCCTAACAGCGTGACCGTTCTTTTCTAATTCTTGTTTTATATCTGCAGTCGGAGTTGAATAGTGAAGGTTTCGGATTACTACCCTATAGACTCTATTTTCTGATAGTTATGATAAACGATTTTTGTCGTTAAGGTGTTGAATGACTTTTCTGTGGGTTTCCGGATTTTGCGTGTTGATTTTTATTGTATCATTTTGAAGTGATTTACACTGGAAGGTTTCATATTCTATTACTTTGAGTAGGTTTTCGTTCATTTTTGCGATTTCGACAACTCCGTATAAGAATATCGGTAGTGGTTTGTGGATTGTTTGTTCTTTATTACTATTTTGATTTGATTCGTTGTTTGTTAGTGAGGCAAATTTATTTGTTGTGGTTACTTGAAATGTTTGGGGTATTTTGTATTTTTTCTTTCGATCATCTTTTCCGTTTTTTGATTAGTTGCCACCCATGAGTAGCGACTTGGTATTCGAAATCGATGGAATCTTCCATTGCGTTGGGGTTTTCGGTTTCAGTTGATTGCATGACGGTTTGGGATAGCGGGGGAAATGAGTTATTATAATATTGATTATTACTAGGTATTTGGGTACTAGCAGAGAGTTTATTTATAAATTGTTGAAACACTGGTGATTGAGTAGAGGATGGAGGTATGGCATCTGTGAGAATATTGCCGTAGGTTGAATTGGTTGTTGGAACTTCTGTGATTGCTGACTTTGATCGTATTGATGTGGGATTAGCACATTTGGCTTATATTGGTAATTCATTTTAAATTTAGCTGATTTGGTTAAAGTTATTTTAATATTTATAGACCGATATCTCTTACCGCAGTTATCGCTTCGTTCAGCACGGCCCCGCGGCCGCACTTATCACGCTTTACAAAGGTTTTAGATCATTTGTGTTAAACTTTTGGTTAAAACTGTAATTTCCTGTTTTAAGCAGAAAGCTATAACACCTACCCGACTTCAAAGTCAAACCTAGTCGTTCTTTCCTCACAAGTGGTGTAGACTTTGCTGGACCATTTACTATGAAACTCTATTCAGGTTGCTGTAGAAAGACAAGTAAGGTTTACATTTGCCTATTTGTGTATACAGTAACAAAGGCCATTCACCTGGAGTTGGTTACAGATCTTACAACAGCTGCCTTTTTAGCTGCTTTTCGCCGATTTACTGCTCGTCGTGATCACTGCAAGGAAATTTGGAATGATCATGGGACTAACTTTGTAGGCGCGTCGCGAGAATTAGATCTTGCGTTTCGAAATTCGAAACCTCAGGTGGTTACTGAGGTTGCTGAATTGCTTGTCAACGCAACTTTGCAACTTTGGTGGTCTTTGGGAGTCTGGGGTAAAGACTGTCAAAGGTCACTTAAAGCGTGTCATAGGACACACGGTTATGACATACGAAGAATTTTACACTCTCTTGACTCAAATCGAGGCTTGTATCAATTCTCGCCCTATTACGTTAGTGCATACTTCTCTGGATGAACCTCCGTTAACTCCCGGATATTTCTTGGTAGGGGAACCTTTGATTGATGTATCCGAACAATCATTAACAGATTTAAAACTTAATCAGTTAAATAGATGGCACATGATACAACGTATGGTTCAATGTTTGTGGCAAAGGTGGCAATGTGAGTATCTCACAACACTGCAGTGCCGTTATAAGTGGAACATTTCTCGGCCAGAAATATCGTTAGGTACAGTCGTGCTAGTCAAAAATGATAGACTAACTCCGGGAAAATGGCTTTTGGGTCGTATTGTCGAGAAACACCTAGGTGCAGATGGAATAACTAGAGTAGTTATATTGCAATATAAAGACAAGGTCTTTAAGAGACCAATTGCTAAGATATGTCCATTGCCCTTGGATGTTCCTGATGATTAAGTTTTGATTAGTGCTTATGTTTGTAATTCAAGGACTATAGCAGTCCTTCGGTGGCGGGATGTTCCATGGCAACAGTCAGAATGTCAACAAAAAAGTTAAATGTCAAAGAGTAAAATATTTTAATGAAAGTAAAACCATTTATTAAACTGTAGTGATTAAATACCAGATATATTGTCTGTTTTTTTAAATTAAAATTTAAGCTCACTTATTTTGATTTTGTTAATTCCGCTTTTCAGTATTACATAGTTGTGATTTTTATTCAATTGCATTTACACTTTCCCAAAGTCCAAAAAGTCGAAGATAGTTGGTAGTATTGCAGTCTTTATTAAATTTCCCTTGTTATACTGGTTTATGTTGGTTTGCCTTCTTTGTTATTTGATTTGTGGTAATTGTTGAAATATTTTATAAAAATGTGATAAATTAATTAGCCAATTATTTGGTAATAGTGATGGATTTTCTTCGTTGTACAATATGGTCGTTATGACGTCAATGTCTGATTTATAAATGTCTCCTCTTTCTAAGCACATATTGATCAGAATTTTTAATGTTGGTATTGAGCTTTTTTGTTTATTGCACATTTTACACCAGATAATGTAGTACGAGTATTTACATTCCCCAGCACCTGCTCTGAATGACTTCCCTGTTTACAAAAATGAAAAGCAAAAATAGTAAAAGCCAAATATGGTCCTATTTCACTGGTCATAACTTTTGTATGCTAATAGATTGATACCTAAAATTTAGCACACGTTTGCACAATTACTAGCTTTGTTATGGCGGAATATGGAACTAATAGCTTACTTTTTAATAAAGTAGCAAATCATTTTGCCGAATAATCCATTTTTGGCTTTTTAATTTGGCATAGAGAAGTGGTAGCACATTTATTACGTTTGCCATAATTACTATAAGAAATGTAGTTGACTGCAAAGAGCCCGAGTTAAAAATGTTCAGTTTTAAGGAAGTTATCGATGAAAATTCAAATTTTCCATTTCCGACTTGGCGAAACGACTTACTTTGAAGTCCTAGATCTCCCGACACATTTTGTTATTTTACTACTTTGACAACTAGGTGATATATAATTAATTTTAATCCGTTAAGTACTCGGAATAATTACATATTATGTAAAGTAAGTACGCTAGATTTATTAGTTCAGTTGTTGAAAATTACTGTTGAGTGTTTATTGCTGTGCTTTCTTTCACTACGTATTACGAACTCAAAGAAAATCTCAAACATAAAAGTAAAACTAGGAGGCTATTCTATCAGTTCATTGAGCGAAATACGCGTTCAAATCCATAACGAGAGGTAAAAAAGTGTTCCAATCCCTTGAAGCGTCAAAGACATTTGTCTTTGCTGTAGATCAACGATCAACGTAATTCAGATTTCCGAGAAACTTGTAACGGAATTTGTTTCAATTTGTAGTGGACTTTGTGTTGGTTTATGATTTTGTGAATATTTTGGGGTCTCTTTCTCTACCTTTTTTTCAAGACCGATATTTCTACAACAAACAGAACCACAATTATCATTACATATTCAGATGATACGTCAATCGTTCCTGTAAATAGAAATTCAAAAATTGCCGCCCAAAAATCTATAAATTTTTCTTGATCACCTTGATCAAGCCAAATTAGCCCAAATCGCCTTTAAGAATATACCGTTCACTTTTATTAATAAACGGAATTGAATTCCGTTAGAAAACAAGTAAAATATTTAGGATTAACAATGAATAAGAAATTAATTTAGAAACCACATGTAACAGTAAAGAAACGACAAATTAACATAGAAATAAGACAAGCCTAAGTCAAAGCTTACAACAAAAACTAAATTATAATAAAACTAATTTAGATATAGGAAGTCCAGATGTAAAAATACAAAATTCCAATGGTGACATTCGACGGTCCTATGATATTGTAAATCAGCACAAAGACGTATTTCACTGGTAGAAGATGAAATCCGCAGACTTACCAATAACTACCCAGGTAAACACTCAAACGAACAAATAATGTGAGAAGCACCTTGAGATCAGAAGGCTAGTAAAACGTAAATGGCCAGCGTCGACAAGCAAAAAAGGTTGCCCAAAAATTTCTGACTGACTTGCAAAAAATTAAATTTGTATATGACGATTGTAGTTGACCAGATGGCCTCACTTTTCGTTCGAACACAATGCACTTCCAGAATCCGTCACTGGACGGATTGCTGAGTAGCGAGCGGAAAATCTCGATTAGTTTGTTGGTTTATGCTTAAGTGAGCTGATGGAGACCTTGCTGAGGCTCCTTGTATAGAAAATACAGCTGATGGGGATGATTTGGCACAATTTGATGAAATCAAACCCATCAAAGGAGGAGAACCAGCTCACGACTTCTCAATAAAGGCCCATCTTCTAAAGCTTCCAACAAATCGTCATGTTTAACTTCGGTGGTCGACCAGAACGAGGTGGATTTCAAGGCTGAGGTCGCCGGATTTGAAACGTCTGTACCATCCTGAAACTTTTGAGGGATTACAGTTCCCTCGCCTTCGTCACCACAATTCTCATGCATGGCGTCTCTAGTCAAAAGTTATTGCTTCCAGCAATAGCGTATCAAGACTCGAAGTTTGATTTTTCAACACCATCGCGAATGCACATGAAACAAACTTGAAGTAAAAAAATACAAAAACCAAAGTATAAAATTTAATTTTTGCATGAGAGTTAGAACTTTTTAGACAAACTTATAACAAGAGAATATTTTTATGCAATGATACTTTACGACTTTCAAATTTAGCTTATATTAAGATAAGTTAGAAAAGATTTCTGTGACATTTGGGTATTCTATCACTTCTCAAACGATAGTTTTACGAGTAGTTTGTAAATTTAAACGTGAGGATAATCTGTTTAAAAATAAGTCCCGAATAGAATATGCTAATTCTATTGTTACTCTAGAGTATATAATTACTGCAAAAAAGTCCTATGGAAGGACTTAAATTACAGCTAAACTCTAGTTAGGGTAGGTTTACACAATCTTGCATGAATTTGTTGGTGGCAGAAAATTTTTACTTGTTGGGTGATTGCAAAAAAGCGAGCGTTTTTTTAAAAAATCCAGATTGAAGTTGCTGCATTGGCCATTTTGTAGTTTAGGCTTTGTTCATTGTGTTTATTTTTGCTAATAAAGGCCATAGATTGAGTATTAAACCACAGGATGCTGTAGAAGATATACAATGTAAGCCTGGAAAGTAATATGATTAAATTAGTTGTTCCAAGTAGATAAACGCAGGAGGCAAAATCATAGGGCCTGACGATTGGTGGAGAATGTCAAATAAAAGATTCGATACAGCTAATTTGCCTTGACTATTTATAGACTACGGATTGCTTGCAAAATGGATAGCTGTTTGAGTGTTACGTCGGTGGTCAAAATGCGTTCAGCGTTACGCAATAAAATTTGCGTTAAAGTTGAAAAATCAACCACGAGATGCTTGCTATTGCGCAAAAAGCCTACAATAAGGATATCTTATCGCAAGCACAAGTGCTTAGATGGCACAAAGAGTAAGAAAAGAGAACATCGAGAATGAGCCCTGCGCTGAGCGCCTATCAACGTCTTACACTTTAGACAATGTAACTAATTTTTTTAAATTTATTTATAATTAGCAATCAGAATCTATGTACATCCTATGAGATAATGTGTATGTGTTTACGAGACTTGATGGGTAGACTCCCATTGGAGTCATCCCTTCTTTAGACAGTTAAGTCTTTTGGCCATTTCTTCTGAAGACGCCGATTTTGCGGATTTACTGCCAATGGTGCCAGGGTTTCGTTTGGGTGATGTTCCGTTCCATTGTGGTTTGATGGCATATTCTTTGATTAAGTCTTTCACATAGAAAATGTCAAGGTCCGCGTGGAGTGTCTGGTTTGTCACATACCAGGGTGCGGCTACCATGCTGCGGATGGTTTTCGATTGTAAACGTTGAATAATTTCAACATTGGATCGACTTGCACAACCCCAGTGCTGGCATCCATAGGTCCAGATTGGTCTGATAACAGCCTTGTATAACAGCAGTTTGTTTTCTAAGGATAGTATGGATTTTTTCCCAATGAGCCAGTACATCTGCTTCATTTTTAGTCCATTTGTTTCCGCTTTTTGTTAATATGCGTTTTCCAGGTTAATATTTTGCCAAGATGGACCCCCAGATATTTAACTTCAATGGACTGTGGAAGAGTAGTACCATTAAGGGTTACTGATGGACATTTTTAGTGCTTTGTTGTAAATGTGACATGTACCGACTTAGTCTCATTCACGTTAATTCTCCACTACGATTTGATTTAAATGGATTTGCAGTGCAGCTGATGCTATTGGATATTCGTTACACGCGAGCACAGCCGTGTCGTCTGCAAATGTGCCTATTTCAGTGGATTTCGATGTGGGTAAGTCAGATGTAAATAGCAGATATGACAAAGGTCCCAGGACACTCCCCTTAGGTACACCTGCCTATATTTCTTTAATTTGAGAGACATCTTGACTAGTCCTTGTTTGAAAGGTTCCGTGTGTAAGATACGAGCGTAATAGTAGATAATAGCCAGAAGGAAAAGTTTTTTTGATTTTGTGTAATAATCCTCTGTGCCATACTCGATCGAACGCCTGTCTAACATCTAGGAAAGCATCAGTACAGAATGCTTTATTTTGTAGTGCAGTTTGTATGATGTTGGTAAGTCGGTGGCATTGTCGAATAGTGGAGTGTTGCTGCCTGAATCCAAATTGGTGGTTAGGCAACCATTCTTCTTGCAATGAGTTTTCATTAATACGCTTCAGAACTGCTTTCTCAAGCAACTTGGATAATATAGGAAGCAGACTATTGGGGAGGTAGGAACTGATTTAGGTGGGAGGTTTACCGGGTTTTGGGATCAGGATGATCTGCGCGAATTTGAAATACAGCGACCAGTACGTAAGTCTTAGGATTACGTTGAATAAAATTTGTAAATATTTTATTGTTCAGGTAATTATTTGAGCACAATTGCTGTAATCAGATCTTGACTTGGTGCTTTTCCATCTTTTAACCATTTTATCTCTTTCTTTATTTCTTTGGCTGTAAACTTTCGTATTGGTAAGGACATTTGTATTGGAGATTGTAATTATTTTTCTATTTCAAGATCAACCTCAAGAGAGTTTGGTTGAAATATTTTAGCTAGATGCTCTGCAAACGATTCTGCCTTCTCTTTGTCTGATCTTAACCATGATCCCCTTTGGTCTCTTAATGGAGGAATATGTGTTTGTGGTTTTTTTGATGCCTTTAGGGATTTCCAAATTAAATTGTCATGGACATTTAAAGACTTCATATAGGTTTGAAAGGATTCATTCTCAATAGATTTTAAATTGTGCTCGAGTTGATTATTTAGGTGATTGTACATTCTTTTGACTTCAACGTTGCGGGTGCGTTGCCATCTAGCTCTCGCTCGTTTCTTTTCTTTTCACTATTTCTATGACCTGCTTGGTATGTTGGGACTAATTATTTTTATATTATCTGGCAGCTGTGTGGCTTTCCAGTCCGCGTCCTGAATTATAGTGATTCGTTCCTAATTCTATTTCTTCTGCGGTTTTAGGCTAATACTTGTAGTAAGATGCTGTTCAATATAAGTCTTAAAGATTTCCCAGTTAGTTTTTCTGTTACTGAGCGAGGGACTAGGTGTTTTGTAGATAATGGTACTGCTTATGGTGGCGATGATCGGTGAGTGGTCGGACATCAGATCATAATTGGAGATGACATTCATATAGTTGGACGAAAAGCCGTTTGTTACAAAGAAGTCTAGAACGTCTGGAATTTTGTTAGGGTCTGATGGCCAATATGTTGGGCTACCGGTTGAAATGTAACTAATAAAAAAGCAGTTTTGGATTCTAATCAATGCCTAAGTGTTAGATTTATAGCAGATTAAGTGGGATTTTTAAAAATCATTGTGTACAAAATTATTATGATGAATTTGCAGATGTACAAATTTTCTGCTAAATTGGTTTTCAAGTTGTGAATAGACGAAAAATCTCCTTACAACTTATTTTTTTAACCCACTCAAATTCAGCTTTTTTTAAACAAACAGCCACAGATATATGATAATTAAGTTAACTTAACCTAAATAAACCTGGAGTTTCCAAGATGCTAAATGGACTATAAAATATGTATACCGAAGCCACAATTACTATCAAAAACTAAAATACTAATAACTACAATTGGTATCAAAACACTTTTAACAAGAAGTTACACATATAACAGAACTTGAATTAACTAAGCCGTGCACAACCTGTCTGCGACTCTTTTTTTGTACTGAAACAGTGATGAACAGAAAATATCAATATTATTCAGGATTGTATTGTATGTTTGCGTAGATCTCCTGATAAAAGTATTTTTGCGTAATTAGTATCCGTTAAACGTGAGGAGGGACGCACTGTGTAAAAATTAATTTTTCCTAGAAGAGCGGGTGAGTCAATATGATGAGTTATTATTTTGTACAAAAACATCGAATCTAATAGTGTTCTTCTATTTTTTAAGGACATAATTTTATCTCGTTCCACAGACATAGCATAGTTATCAAAATCGTGTCCAGCACGGTAATCAAGAGATTTTAAAAATTTATTTTGCACTTTTCCTAATAGAGAGACAAACTAGATATTGGGGATTCCATACCACACTAGCGAAATTAAGGTAGCTGCGAACAAAAGAGTAAAAAAGGATTTTTAGAGTCTTTGCGCGTTTAAAGGGTTTAGATAATCTAAGTCTAAGACCCAAGTTTTTGAAGGCTTTTCTGATAACAATACTAAAATGCGCATTAAAATGTAGTTTTTAGTACAGTATAACTCCTAAGCCTCTTTACCAGAGAAAAAATAAACAAATTCAATTGGGTTCTGTTTCTGAGAACACTTTCCTGCGTTAAGGACGAGTTGATTTGCTTGACAGTAGTCGGAAAATCGGTCTAAGTCAGTTTGTAAAATTCTACAATCTGTGTTGAAGGATATTGCTTTAAACATTTTGATGTCGCCAGCATAAAGCAAGAAATTTTAGTTAATTAAAAAAACCAATGTCGTTTACATATAGGCTAAAAGGAAAGGTCCTAGGTGGGAACCTTAAGGCACACCGGATGAAATAGAAATACATTTGGAAGTAATTTTCTTTAGACACACTGCTTGAGTTCTATTACTAATATATGATTTTAGCCATGTTAAGAGATCACCATGTGTACCAACCTTGACTAATGATAATAGTGGAGTGTGATGTATCTTATCGACAGCTTTAAAAAAGTTGGTATACAGGGCGTCTATTTGACAGCTAGCATCAAGTGCATTAAGAAGAAACTCAGTGTATGTCACTAGATTGGTTATCAACACGGCGACCACTAAAGAAAACGTGTTGCTCTGAATAATATGACGAAATAACGAACAAGTTAATGGAGGAGTAATAATTTTTTTTAGTAATTTACCGAAAATACAAAGTTTTTATATAGTCCGGTACTGCTTCACATCATTTCTATCTCCTCTTTTTGGGATTGGGGTTATTAAAGCTTTTTTCCAAACATCCGAAAAGCAACTTTCTGTAATTGAAGTCTGATCTAAAGTTTGTGAATTTTGTCATGACCTGCGCCTTTATTAACCATTCGTTTTCTAAAATTTAAATACTTCTGGTTCAGTTATGCGGATAGAAGAGATAGTAGAAGTTTCTGACATGACTTGATCGTTCTTATTTATTGCCGAATGATCAGTAACAAAGACATAAATAAATATTCATTAAATAGATTGCAGATAGTATTACAGTCCTAAGATGACCTACCATCGAAGCTCTCATTTGATCGGGAATAATGTTTACTTTTAATTTGGAATTGACAAAACTCAAAAAATATTTAGGAGCTTGGGCAATATTATCTTCAGAGTGAGCTATAAAACTTTTATAGCAGTCCTTATGTTAAAGTCGCCACCTATAAGAAACAGATCATCTGGATGGTTTATAATAATATCGGGCGCGTTGTCAGAAAGGAAATGTAGATACGATAAGTGATTATTATAATGAGGAAAGTAGGCGCAAGTTATGTGCAGATACGAGTTTGTAAGGACACCATTTTTGGATAGTTAAAAATGTTCAGGCTGCTGCGATGAGTGATCTGAAAGAGATTTCAATACAGTGTATTGATACTCAAAGATGCTATTTGCGGAAAAATAACTTTTGACCATGCTGATATGTGATATGCAAAATGTCATGTTTTCTGATGAAAATATCCAAGGAAGATTATTTCAGATACTTTTTCCATAAATTCGATGCATTATAGACTGCACCTAGTTCTCAGTACAATTGTAGTTTCTTCTTCTTCTGATGCCTATCTGTTCCAGATGTTGGCTAATTTTGTATTGCAACTAGCCATTTACTAGGGGTATAAATATGAAATGCAGGATATTTTGGTAAAATGTTT
This sequence comes from Sinelater perroti, assembly GCA_036346155.1. Classification (NCBI taxonomy): domain Eukaryota; kingdom Metazoa; phylum Arthropoda; class Insecta; order Coleoptera; family Elateridae; genus Sinelater; species Sinelater perroti. Next base: position 11,817,125 of record JARFIY010000158.1, read on the forward strand.
GAAATTGAAAAATTAATTCAATTTATTCAAAGTATGTGCCGTTTGAATCTATATATCTTTGCCATTTTTTTGACAATTGATGAATGCGGTCGCGATAAAATTGTTCTAGTTTTGAGATAGAGCAATCGGCTACCCATTTTTCGACGGCTTCGAAAGTAGCGAAGCGCTGGTTAGCCAATCCATACGTCATCGACCGGAACAAGTGGTAGTCGGAAGGGGACAAATCTAGAGAGTACTGCAGGTGAGGTAACACGTCCTACTTCATCGCAGACAAGGTGTCTTAGACCCGCTTCATGGCGTGTGACGGTGCGTTGTCATGGAGCAAAATCACCTTGCCATGTCGTCTTTCCCAAACTGGCCGTTTTTCAATGAAGCAGGGTTTAAACTCATTAATTGTTGGCGATAGCGTTTTCTATTAACCGTTTCTCTAAGTTTTAGCAGCTCATAATATACCACACCCTTGTGATCCCACCAAATACAAAGCATTGTCTTTCGGCCGAAACGATCAGGTCGTGACGTCGATAGAACTACTTCACCTGGGCTAACTCATGATTTCTTGCGTTTAGGATTGTCGAAAAAGATCCTTTGATGTCGTTGAAGCAGCATTTGATTTTTCGGTTCTCCTGCTTCCTCTCGTTCAGTTTGTGGAACCCATCTTCCTTCCTTCTGAATTTTTCCTATAGCTTACAAACGCATGGTGACGATTGCTTGGGTCCCACCTAACCTTTCTGCGAGTTGTTGCTGCGTTTGAGTGGGATCATCGTTCAGCAATGCCTGCAATTCTGCATCTTCAAACTTTTTCGGTGACCGACCCTTAGCCTTATCGTGCACGTCCATATTGCCACTTTTGAACCGACCAAACCAACTTTCCACAGTTGTTACACTTGGAGCATGAGTGCCATAAGCCGCCACAAGCAATCGATGGCAACCAGCAGCCGATTTTTTTAAAATGAAGTAATGCAAATGGTCCTTTGTCGAAACGAAATTTCACATTTTGCAAGCGCTACAAAAAAATTGTTTCCACTTTTAATGAGTTGGCACATCTAGTTTTACAGGTTAATAAAATCGCAAGTTATTGCAACAAACTGAACTTGTTTATATAACAAAACGTAGTGGCGTCATCTGTTAACCAATCCATAAGGATCTTTAATGTTGTTTTTTCTCGGTGCGTTCAATATACTACGTCGTTGACCTGTTTCTTTGGTTCATCCGCCTTTTGTTGTGATTTCTTACACCAAGGGCAAAAGAGTGCCCTATCTGTATCTGCTCGTCCACTTTATCGCATATAGACTATTGGCGGGATACAGGGAGGAGCTTATCCCTAAAGTCATTCGGCTGCTAGTTTTGGTCCGTCCCGGGTATTGTGTTTTCCTAGTACCCACAATATCTGGTAAGGTTTCCCCTATCCGCCATCTGGGGAGGCGCCCGATGGAGGACTAGCAACCCCACACCAAAGAAATGTAGTTTAACTATGCAAAACATTGATTCTCAAAATTTACGCATTTTGAAAAATAAATATTTTCTTGCTAGACATAGAACCATTTATTTAGAGAAGATTGGTGTTTGTTAGGCAATATTCCGGTGGTGGGCAATTGGTCCCATCTGAGATGCAGCGGACACAACTGCATGTATAGAAGTCTAAAACAATTTTGTAAATTTTATAGATGATTCTATGATAGATCAACTAATCATAACTATCATAATTTTTGACTAGTAAGACACTAAATCAACTTTAAAAGGTGTAGTGCAGTTTCCCTAATTTTGAAAGTTATTGAGCTTTGAAAATGGCAAAAATTGAAACTTTGGAATTTTTAACGCCAAGCTAGGCGGGATTTGTCAAACCTATAAAATTTATTTAGGCATTTGATCTATTTAGTAAACTCCAAAATTAGTAAATTTTGGTAAAAATTGACAGTTCGACAATTGTTTTCATAAAATAGTAGAAACTTATGGCAAATGAGTTAGGCCATTTGTTAGTCCAGCAGAGCTAATTGAGCATCTGTTATTGTATTCTATTTAAGATGGCCGGTTAGACAAGAATAAAAATTTAATATTACAAATTTTCAAATATCAAAATTATCAAAATATCAAAATGCTGCTGCAATTCAGGTGAAAAATTAATGTGAATATATAATGTGATAAAACATTGATTTAACTTTGTTTTGTGACATATATCTTGTCTATATGTCGTGTTTTAAAAAATCTTCTTTTTTTCTACTCTTATATAGGCTATTATGGTTATGTTTCTAACTACACATTTCATGTAGTACTATGAGCCATGTTGGGCGTCTAACCCGTTAGAAGAAGGAGAATATACTTTTTACGACCGTCAAAGGCGTTGTATGACGGCCGGAGAGCACTTGATGTTTGCGTTGCTTTTACCTCGTCTGTCGTGCTCTCTGTTTTAAAAAAATACAATTTTTCAACTTTAACACCCCATAATTTTTAAAGTATTGACCTTTAGATAACACTTATAAAAACTCGTCTGATCGCCGTTTTATTTTCTATCTTTAATGGTTAATAAAATAAAGATCAGTCAATTTTCCCATAAAATTTAATTACATTTTTTTTATTATTACATTACAGGTGAATTATTTCAAAGTAATATTTTATTCTTGGGTATTTTATTAATTTCAAAGTTGTTCGGCTTTCACATTTGGTTTTCGTTAGGAACAGACTGAATGCATCAGATAACTTCTAGCAAACAAGACTTCCACTCGTCAGCCAATAGATAAGTTTGTGTATTTGGATTTTAAAAAATTGTAGACGTCGATAGCCTTGTGGAGCAGAAAACGCATCTTTACTCTATCTTCTGATACTCTAACACATTCTTTTGCACCCGATGTATTTCTCGAAATTTCATAAGAATTATAATAGCTAATTATCAAAGACATCAAGTGTATGATTTAAGTAGCAACCCATACTTTCAGTTACAACCAATATAGACATGGTTACTGGCAACGTACGGAGAAATCTTTTTCTCAGCAAAATCTCACACGTCAAGTTTTTTTTTTGACAAATGGAAGCATTGGTTTTATATTTAATTTATCATTCCCTATCACTTTATTAATAGGGCAAAACTAGTATTTCAGCTAACACGCTATTAAGGGAACTTTAAATCTGACCAAGCACTTTAAATGCAATTGCTATCTGACCATCAAAGAATTTGTAGTATTTTATCGACTTTTTCTCTAACTATTGTGGGGACAGTATAACAAATATTCCTCACATATTCTTTTTAATTACAAATGCTTTCTTTAGATTAATTAAAACAAGAGTTTATTATGGCCACGGAGTGCTGAGGTCTCTGCTGGCAGTCGGGTATCGGCGTACGCTAAGGGTTGGTTCTTGCGATCTGGTGATGGCCCGAACAGTGTTCGCAGGACGTGCTGCAATCGTTCGTCAGTCGGTGACGCCGCTCACGGGGGATGAAGATTTATCGAACAGCTCTTTCAAGAAGCCGTGCCTGGCGTCCCTCGGCAAGCCTCTTTTGGGGTGTCAGTGGTAACGGCGTTCTTCGGTGGTAGACTCGCCACTACTTTCGATAGTGCTTTTTCGAAGGTGTTGATTGGACGATATTGGTGCTGCTTCTCCTGGGGCATGCCCCATAGTTCGCGGAGGTTCCTCACGATTCGGCAAGAGTCTATGCCTAGCGGCAGGAGCTCTTCGATGAGGGCCAAGGCTTTTAGATAGCGGCAAGGCCAGTTTGAAGGCTTTCGAGTAGCAGCAACGAACTGTTTTGGACCAGCGTGAGACACGCTTTTATCCCCCAAGGATTGTACGTAATGGGTGGCTCCTAGAAACGATCTCGTAATCGGACAGGCTTGCACCTCAATTTCCGGTTTTTGGAAATGATTCTCGGCACTACGCGGAAACACTTTGTGTTTCGATATTAGGCTAATTCTTTTATTTAGTGGAAGTACTTTGCTTTCCGACACGTGTTCTCCTCAATGGTTAGTTCTTGATATCCTGTCACGCATTCTCTACAGGCACCTTGTCCCTGAACAGCATCTGGCTGGAATTTTTAATCATATCTACATTCAGAACTTTGTGTTTAACTATTTGGACAAAGAATACATTTTAAACTCTATTTATTAGTGGGTATGAATGGCTCAATACAGAAATACAGCAATATAGTGGTAACGTGCATCACTTATGACAATTATTGGATTGCTGACGCAACTTTTGACTAATTTTTTTTCATCACAGGTAATCTCTCTTCTAATAATTTGCCCAATATACTTGGTCAAGTCGCAAGTGGTTGCAGTCAGCAAAACAATTAAATCTTGATAGATAAAAGCGTTAGATTCGTGGTGGTTTAGTGGATAGGTCACTAGACTACAAAATTAAGAGTTGCGGGTTCGAATCCCGCTCTCGCCAATTCAATCGCTGCCATTTTTACGGCCCAACTCGACTCAAGCTACAATAAATGAGTACCTGGAGGTCAAACTCCAAGGTAATAATAGGCGGTCGGTGCGTGCTGCTAGCCACGTTACTACCCTTGTGTACCGTAGGCTTTAGATTGTAGCAGACCTACCCTATTACGACCCCATAAGCCTTCGTGGCCTGTTATGGGGAACTATTATTATTATTATCATCAGATAAAAGCGTTATTAATGGGTCTGTGAATTCTATCTCATGTCCACACGTCAATTCACAACGTGCAATGCCCGAAGTCTGAGATGATGGGTTTTAGGATAGCCAAATGAGAGCCATTGTCTTTGTTCCCGTATTTTCCATTTTTCCCCTTCTAGATCGGTGTTTGGTTAACAGTAACCAGAGTGCATCTAAGGAAAGGAGAGGACCTTTTATGAGCAATAATAATTGCTTGTGAGAGTACTGTTAATGTCTAATTATTACGAAAGACCTACTTAAGTTAACAACAAAAAGTTTCAGATTTCGAACTAAAAGAGAAATAATTTTACAACAAACAGCTCTTTGGCTTTTTAGCAATAAAAAGAAGACAATTGAATTATTTTTATTTTGAATAACTGTTAAAGATAAAAAACAATTTCAAAGAGTTTTGTATAATTCTTAAAACGGTGATCAGCACGTGTTATCCAAAAGTCAATACTTAAAAATTATGAGGTGTTAAATTTGAAAAATAGTCAATTTTCAAAATTCGATTTATCTAAAACGCGCCGTATACTAGACGAGATGTATGTTAAAAACTAAGTTCAATCATCCCTTCTGGAGAGGCAGGCGTGTAAATAGCCGCTCTCGTGGTGCGGTGTGGAAACGTAGTACGGCCCGTTTGCAACGTCAACCGAGAAGGCCCAAATCGTCCCTTAAACGGCCGTCGCGTAAGCGGATGGGGGCGGCTACCGATATCAACCAACGAGTATTGCCAAATCGCTCACCTGAATCGGCTTCGGCTTCGTCGGCGATTCCAAGGTGGCCACCTCTGCGCTGCGGATCTGGTATCTGCGGGATGATAAGACGCGACCGAATTAGTCGCGCTGCGGGGTGCGAACGTTTCTTGCGGGTGAAGACACGACCGAACTGGTCGCGCTGCGGATCGCGAATGTATGCGGGTGTTAAGACACGACCGAACTGGCCGCGCTGCGGATTGCGTATGTTTTTCGGGCTTCGCGCCTGGCTTGGCGGCAGGTCTTTGCGGGCAATTTTCATTCGCCAGCACCTTTCATATCAAAAGGTGCCGCCGACGGCGTATGCAGACTTGTCGGCTGAGCAAAAGCCCATATGCCGTTTTGTGTGCGATGGCAAAACGTGCAGATATCAAAGGCCCGCATGCCGCCGCGATATAAAGCGGTTCAAGGGCGAAAAGGCCGCCACACCATACTCCCCGCCTTGAAAGGTCCTGAGCTTTCAAAAAAAATTACTACTTTATCAAGGAGCTATTAACAAACGTAACAAACTATATATAAATGCCCTATTAATACACTATCTATATATACATGAGTCAGCTAGAATATTGTTTATTGGGTTGGCAATGGATATAGCTTGGTGACAGGACGTTTGTATGTACTTGACCCGGTTTTTACTGAAGCTACGCGGATTACACCATCCGATCCGGGAAAAGTCTGTGTTATAACGCCTAGTGGCCAAGTTAAAGGAGGTACATTATCTTGACCCAAGAGAACAACAGTACCGATCTCTATTGGGCGATCGGGTGATCCCCACTTCTGCCGAACTTGCAGCGTGTGCAAGTATTCAACTCGCCATTTTTCCCAATAAGACAATACAAGCTGATCTAAAAGCCTTTTGCGGTTTGTTAAGTTCAAGCTTTCTTCTGTCAATTCAGAAGAAGGTAAATACTTGAGGGGACTGGACATTAAAAAATGCGCCGGAGTGAGCACATCTGGATGCGGATCTGATGATAAAACACTAAGTGGTCGAGAATTTAAAATACCTTCCACTTGCACTAGCACGGTCAAAAGTTCCTCATAAGTGAGCAACTGCTTGCCCATGACTCGATACAAGTGTGTCTTAACGCTTTTAATGTTAGATTCCCAAATGCCTCCGAAGTACGGGGCGCGTGGCGGAATCATTGTCCACTCAATGCGTGTTTTAAGAAGTTCCCTTTTGATATCAGATTGGACAGTGGAGTTTAACAAAAAAGAATAAATTTCGCCGAGCTGTGCCTTAGCTCCGACAAAATTGGTGCCATTGTCTGAGTATATAACAGACACTGGACCGCGGCGGGAAATAAACCTTTTGAAGGCGGAAAGAAACGCATCGGATGTAAGTTCCGATACAAGTTCGATATGTATGGCTTTAGTAACCATACAGACAACCAAACATATGTAAACTTTCTGAGAGCGTTGACCCCTACGGCGAGTGGGTATATAAGCGACAGGCTCGGTAAAGTACTCCGGTATGTACAAATGCTTTAGCGTCGCGAACACGATATCGTGGCAATTCAGCCATTTTAGGTGTTGGATGTGCAGGATTTAAACGGAAACAAGTATTGCATTTGCGGCAGCGGGACCGAATGACTGTTCTACCATCCAATATCCAAAACCGCTGTCTTATAATAGACATCAATAGCCCGGGGCCCGTGTGGCAGTAAGTATTGTGGTAGTGGTCAATAATTAAGTCAACTACGCGGTCACGTTTAGGTAAAAGCGCGGGATGCTTGGCCTCGTAAGGCAGGTCCGAATGGGACAGTCTGCCCCCGATGCGTAAGATTCCGTAGTCATCGATGAAGACAGACAAACTGCGCAGCTTCTTAGACGGAAGTTCGCCGGCTTTAATTAAATTTAATTCGTTAGAAAAGTGAATACTCTGAACTATTCGAATAACAAAATTTTCAGCGATTTGAATATCTTTAACAGATTGATCATCATTACGTTTATTCCACGAACAAACACGGGTGACTATAGAGTCAAAAACACGTGGTTCGAAATTCGCGGCTTTAACAACAAACGCTCTCGATTTGAACTCCGGTAGAGTTTCACACTCAGTTGGAATGAATTTTAAAGGCCATTCGCTATTTGACTGATGAAGCCAAGCAGGGCCATTCCACCACAGCGAGTGTTTAATTAAATCAGAAGGCAGCGTGCCGCGTGAAAGGCAATCGCTGGGATTCTCTTTCCCGGACACATGATTAAAGCAAGCGGCAGGTAAATTATCGTGTATTTTAGCAATACGATTGCTGACAAAAATAGACCACCTATGTGGCGATGAGTGGATCCACGAAAGCGCTATTGTAGAATCCGAGAAGGCGTAAACACCTGTAATAGGTACACGAGCGGAAAGTTTATCGCGGACCACGCGAACAAGCTTGGACAGCAGCAAAGCGGCGACAAGTTCTAATCGAGTTAGCGTTGTTATTTTAACTGGAGAAACCTTTGACTTTGCACATAAAAGCCGGACGGTGATATTACCTTCAGGATCAGTGATGTGTAAATAAACACAACAACCGTAACCACTGAAGCTCGCGTTACAAAAGGCTACGATGTTCACTACAGCTTTTCCCACAATGCCAATATGGCGCGGAATTTTTAGAGAAGAGAGTGCGGAAAAATCGCGTGCAAAAGCTGAAAAGCGACTGATGATGGATTCCGGAGGAACCTCATCCCTGCCTATTTTAGCTAGCCATAGTTCCTTAATAAGAATTTTGGCGTACACCACAACTAGAGCTACAACGCCAAGTACGTCGAATAATCGGGCAACTAGCGATAGAATCGTGCGCTTTGTGCATTTATCTTCTACAGCGACTGTTGTTAAAGAAAAGTAATCGTCAGCAGGATCCCAGGTTAAACCAAGGATTTTAAAATTGTAAATATCGTTACCCATGCCAGAAAAATTTACTGGTGAGCGGTGAGACTCGGGAAGAACCTCCAATAAAGCGGGTGAATTAGTGGCCCATTTGACAAGGTCGAAAGAGCCTAATTTAAATAAATCGATTAATTCGCGAGACAATCGCATGGCAGTCTGTTCATCGGGAACCGAATCGACATAATCATCCATGTAAAACTGAGTTTCTGTCAGTTTACAAGCCTCAGGGAGCGGTCACTATGCTCGCACGCTAAGTTGCGTAAAGTACGCATAGCTAGGTAAGGGCTAGGCTTTAGCCCGAAGGGTACGCGGTCAAAATTGTAAGTGCGAATAGGTTCGTTCCTACTGAAACGAAATAAAATTCGTAAGTATTTACGATGGTGCTCGTTTACTCCGATGCGCAAAAACATTTGTTTGATATCAGCGGTCATTGCTATTGGGAATGTACGAAAGTCGAGTAACAACGAGAACAAGTCGGCCTGCAAATTAGGTCTGACATGCAAAATGTCATTAAGTGACAGCCCTGAGTGCGTTTTAGCACTAGCGTCTAAAACGATACGGATGCTGTCCTTATCTGGTCTGACAACGGCGTGATGCGGTATGTAGTAACTCTCCTTTGTCAATTCAGAGTCAGGCACCTGGGACAAATACCTCTGCGTTATATAATCGGCGATAGTTTTATTATAATTTTCGCGTAGGGTTGGCACGCAATCGAATTTACGCTAGAGTGCAAGTAGACGACGGTGAGCCAGACCACGTGAATTACCCAACTCCGAGGGGTTTCGTGAAAAGGGTAAATCAACAAAATATCTGCCGTCTTTAAATAAAATCGAAGAGTTAAAGTTATTTTCGCAATCTAATTCATCTGGACTAATAAAACGTTGAGATGGAATTTCCTCTAACTCAAAGAACTTCCGTAAACTTGACTCAATGTCAACGTTAGCAAGCGCGGTAAACGAAGATGTAGTACTATGTAGGCAGGTTGCATCATAATGACATGCAATATCTCCCATAAGCACGTAACCAAAGCTGGTTAATATAGCGGGTGGTGCGCGGTTACCAGAATCGACCCTATCTCCCAAATAAATATAAGGAAACAGTTGAGCACCAAGAAAAACGTCAATTTCTCCCGGTACATTCCAGGATAAATCGGCAAGCGGTAAATTGTTTAAATATGACATATCTTCATTTAATGTAATGAAATTTGCGGGAAGTTTGTCTGTAATACCGTCAACTACTAAAGCACGAATGTAATATTTGTTGTTAGGATTAATTCGTGATTCTATTGCGAAATCAATAAAACCGTGTACAGGTCGCGAGGTCATACCAACACCTTGTAAAGATGAATTGCGTAATTTAATTATGGGAATGTTCAAGCGTTTACAACAATCCATAGTAATTAAGTTATTTTGCGACCCGTTGTCTATTAAACACCTGACGACGAGCGTATTTCCGTTTTTACTATGTGCATAGATCTGTGCGGTCGATAACAATATAGCTGAACTAGAAGAAGCTGCTGAACTAAGCGATACGGAAGACGTGTCGTGAGATTGTGATACTGATTGCGTTGATATGGCCGCACGGTCACCTGCTTGCGGTCCAGCCGCGACAGACGGCTTGATAGGGCGGTCATTCTTTAAGTTGGAAAAATGCAGTAAAGAATGATGCGGTTTTTTACAAATTTTACAAACGTTCCGTGATTTACATTTAGTTAACGAGTGAGATAGACTTAAACAGTTTATACAGCCGCGTTTCGCTTTAATTAACGCGAAACGCGCTTGCGGTGATTTCATATTTTTAAATTCAATGCAGCGAAATAGCTGGTGTTCTCTGTCGCATAGCGGGCAACGCGTATTAAAAATCTGTTCACTCGATACAAACGACTTGCAGGCACCTTGTGCGCCACGGCCAAGGCTGTGATAAGGTAAACTGAAATTTGCGGGCGGCTTGGTCTGCGAATTATTAGCATGCGAGTGCTCGAATACTTTGACATAATCTTGCGTAAATGAAATAAATTGTTTACAGGAGGGTAATTCTATTCCGCTCACCCTATTTTCGAATTGTTGAAGCGTTTGGGGATCAAGTTTTCTTAAACCACAATGTAATAAGACAAAATCTAATAGGTCGGAAATGTCTAACTGTTTTAATGCGGCGATGGACGCGGAATATTTTTCTATATATGTATTCAAACTAACAGCATTACCGACGCATCCTTTGATGTCCAGAATGTTATTTAGATAATGACTGCCTAAACTACGTTTATCTTGATACTTTTTAACAAGACTATCCCATGTAATATTATAAGTATCCCCTGTAGGAATAATACCTGCGGTTAATTTTAAAGCGTCATGAGTTAATTTACTAATTAAATACTGCACACGCTGCGCGTCAGTCAAATTTGTATTTAAATGCACATTGCTACGAAATATTTCGTAAAATATTGGCCAGCTCTCAGTCTTGCCATCGAAAGAAGGTAGTTCAATTGGCGGTAATTTTACGATACCTCTTTTTGATCTAATGTAAATGTTTTGCTGTTTGACAATATAAGGTTGCGTTTATATTTAACATTCGAATATAAATCGTCAATAGAATTTAAACATGAGTAGTCTGGAGGAGTCTGATCAATTTTAAACTGCAAATTGTTAATTTCTTCAATTATTGTTTCAAACCTGCAGTATAATTCACTAATAGCTTCAGTTTGAGATAAAAATAATTCGTTTGAGCGTAACTCATAATTTGAAATATTAGTTGACGTATTGTATAAACGATTAAATCGTTCGAAAATCGCCTCTTTTTTGGCAGTTAACTGAACTAATTTTAATTCAAGCTTATCCATTATAAGGGAACTTTACTTGAATAAAGCGTAATAAATTTGTATGTAATTTATGGCGGTCACCTTACCAAAACCTACGTAAGTCTGTGACGACGCCAAGTTATCAAGCGGTTTCTACAAGTATTGTAGCTGATACCGATCCGGCTCGTAAGGACCAAAAAATGAAGGTATGGCGTGTAAATAGCCGCTTTCGTGGTGCGGTGTGGAAACGTAGCACGGCCCGTTTGGAACGTCAACCGAGAAGGCCCAAATCGTCCCTTAAACGGCCGTCGCGTATAATATTGCACTTTCAAAACAATAAAGAACTGATTATTTTTATTATAAAATATTATAGTTCTTCGAGTAAAAATTTCTTTTCAATTAACTTTAAAAATGCGTCTCTTCAGTTACGGAATACTTGCACTAGGTTATGTTGTTACCTCCAACCCGCATGTATTGAAAAGCTAAACAGAACAATTATTTTCAAACTTCGAGAGTATGTAAACCCTTCATGTGGATTTTCCATTTATTTTCTTGAGAACTATTAATTGGATCAGATATACTTTATAAGTATGTTCTAAGGTCTGAAGAATATTGATTGACGTCTATCTCTATCTGTACGATAGACTCTAAACCAACTTTAACAGACACTCAATCGTTATAAACAAATTCAAACATCTCTTGGGTCAAAAAGGGAAGTAATAGGTTTAATATAAAGTTCTTCTTTTATATAAACGCATTAATTGACTTAATTGACAAAAGCCTATTTAGTATAGCAATTATGTTCTTATTATGTGCCCGGAAGAAGCAAACTCTGCAGCGTCGAAACTTTATTTCGCCGTGCAGGAGCGCCTTGTCGTTAAGAGGTTTACGGTAAGATGCACCCTGCAACGAACTTCTTAAGAACGTATAACAGTTGCGAAACAGCTCGTTTCAGGGGAAAATAGACTTCCATTTGCAAACCAGAGAAACGTTTAAGTTTTATATTCAGCGAAAAATAAACAGAATTCTTACATTGTCGAGCGAGCGGCAAAACAAGGAATTGCGTAATCCTCTTACACGGAAGAGTGAGCGCGCACGGAATCGGCCAAGTAGAGAATATGAATCTATAATGGAATTTTTATTCTTCCGCATTAAAATCCCAAAAATTTTATACATTTTCGTGCTTAATGCCAAAACAACGAGTTCGAATGCGAAAGCCGCTTAAATCGGCGTCTCCGCGCCCCGGAGATTAATTTCAGTTTTTCCGCGCCGCAGGGCGGCGAATTATTTTTCTTGCGGGCGGAATTTTTAAAAGGGAATTTAATCAGGATTTTAATAATACAGCGTAATCCGCGCGCGGGCGCCGCCTGTCCCGCGCTGGCGGGCGGATGAGCCCCATTCGGACGAGCGGCCGAATAAGTTTTCTAATATGCCCAAATACATTTCATTAAAGTCTGATTAAAATAATTGAAAGTTTTTAATTGTGTTTGCGCCGGGCGCGCAAGTTGGCCCTCGGCAACTTTTGGACTCGCTCGCACATACCTGCTGCCTCAATGAATCCATTCGACCGGAGACGTAGGGAGCGTGGGCTTGGCAACTTTGTTCGTTCTCAATAGTTACTTAGCCTAGAAAGGTTACATTTGCATTGTTATTATTTTTCTTTAGTGCTAATGAATACAGCAGGCAATGAGATCTAGGTAGTAGCAGAATTTATCCCACACACGATGAATGTCTTGCGCCACTGAGTTCACCGTAGCTGTGCTACGATTTCTTAGATCGGCCACAGCTGTTGCTAGAAGTGGTGCACAAACTGCCCACAAGAAAAAGTCGTAAGGTGTGAGACCATGAAATCTCGGAGGACAGAATACAAATGCCAAATCTTCATTCCTTATGCTTCAAGGTAGAGATTCATTTAGAAAACGTGGAACACCCAGAGCTTCGTTCTGTTGAAAAACAAAGATTTCTGAATCTTTAGTTATTTGAGAAAAATTTCATTATGTGACATCGCGAAATAGGTTACCCCAGCAACCGCATTGCCATTAAAAAAGAAAGGTCTATAGACCATGCTACAAAACACTAACTTTCGGGGAGTTTCTCTCATGTTCCAGTCTTGCGTGAACATAGTGTCGTCTCACTTTTCTACTTTAAGTGAAAGGCTGCTTTGTCACTAAAAATTAAACGCGGCAGTAAGGCGTCAGCTTCCATATCTTAAAGCACATCATTAGAAAATTCTACACGCTTTACGCAAAGAATCTGTACCAGTTTTAGACAGTACGCTTTAAACACTAAATGGCGCCTCAATATACCCCAGACAGTTGTTTGTGGTTTACTCTACTGGGCTACGCTCTAAACTTCCTCGAATTCGTCTCACATTTTCCTCCGATTTCAACGACAAGTACTCTTTGGCGTTGTAGGTTCAATGTTGCAATGACGGCGAAATGTATGTTGCTTTGCAGTCGCCGATTTTGTTTTGCTGAACTCACAAATACAAAAAAAACTTGTGCTGCACTATGCCCATCTCGCTCACAAGTGGCGCTTATAACTAACGCTGCCACATGTACACTAGGCGCAAGCGCTCTAGCGGTAGCATTTGAAGCTTTAGGACAACTTTTTGGAAATTATATATGAATGATTCACATATAATATAATTACATCAGTATTACATAATTAGGAATTAAAGTTGATTTATTACTTTATTATTTATAATATAGTACAATCTAAATACAAACTTTGCACTTCCCAATTTCTTTTTTAAATTCAATTTATATTTACTGTCAGATACATAAATAACTTTCAGTAAATAATGTGACAACTAATTTTAAGATAAAAGAGATTCTTTATACTTTATATAATTGCACAAAATATTTGATAGTACTAGTTTGAAGTATTTTACGTTTTAAATCCATTTAATCACGATACATTTGACCGTAACTAATAAAGACAGCACTATTTTATCTTGGTACGTTTTGCTAAATTGGTTTACCTTTTCTCCTATATTCGACGTAGAAATATCTTGCGAATTAGCCAGTTTGAGACATATCTTGGTGCGTTGGTGATTGTTTTTAAATTTGAAACCTTTGTAATTTCTTCTCATAGTTTATTTTTTTATAGGGCGTTATCGGTTTAATTACACATTTACAATGGATAACATTTGTTTTTTATTATTAGTTCGAAGCTTTGGCCTATTACTACTGTTAAAATATAAATCCTAACTGTAGACTATGTTTATATACATATGTGCTTTACAGATAAGTCATATGTCTAAGTGTACACTAGTTGTGAGGGGAATCGGGTTCTCACTGAATTTTACTGGGGTATATGCTTTTTGAAACAAGGGAAATGTAAAATGGACAAGATTTTGCATTTACTTTTCTGCGCCACATACATAGACATTTTTTTTCCTGAAAATGTTTTGAGTACATACTTGAGATGCTTTGTTTGGACCATTGTGCTAAGCTGACATCGCAGTATAATTGGCGTATGTGGTTACCATGGTCTACTTTGTCGAAGAAATTTTAAATACGCTATCTCTTGGTACCTTGCTTTATAATATTCAACTCTTGAAAAGGTTAACAGAATAATTCCCTCTTTTCGAAACAGCGGTGAAAAGAACATCATAGATTCTGTTTAATGCTCTTTTAGACTATCACGCAAAGTAATGCTTGCTATTTAGTTATCAACCAGTTTTGAAGATGATATAGTCCAATGTTTGCTCGAGCGATATACTCCTGCAACCTCACCTTAAATTTTCCGTCGCTTGGAGAGTAATTTCCATGGGCCCCATTGCAATCGCATTGCAAAAAATATCCTTTTATTATTCAACAGTCCGCAACCTTCAAGTGCTTTACAAAAAAAATCGCAAGAAGACAGGTCTGTGTCTATATCACCTTATAATGATATGACGCGGCTTGAAAACATTTTCCCAAGAGCTTTTTAAGAAATTTTCGTTGTATCTGCAGTAGCGCCGGCTTGTTGGTACCCAGTAATGAATTTTCAGGTTCGTTGAGTTTGGATTCCAAGAAATTGCGTAGCATCATAATGAGTAAATGTGACATTAACCACGCGTCCTGCTTAATCAAAAAATACGGCCTTGTGATGTCAAACTTTATGTGATCATTAAGCACAGTTAAGTAACTCGCTAAGCAAAACAGGAAATAAAACAAAACAGACCTGTGTAAACTATATATTGGGCAAAACTAAATTAACCACAAAGTAACAATTAAGCAAACAAAGAAACCGAGAAAAACAATACAACTATGCTTGAATAACTTCTATTATGGTAGGCGGCAGGTCAGTTGTGCATTCTCTAAACTGCGGGAAAAAAGTGCTGTTGGGAAC